>CM012457.1:11748366-12948366 GCA_003999625.1 Oryzias javanicus | reverse complement strand
TTCATCAAGTTTCAGTTAATTTTCCTTAAAGGGCCATTTTTGTTTAGCAATTTCTCTTTTTTGTTTTGTTTCAAACATACTACTCATAGAAATGTTTAAACTTTGTCCAGTCAAAATTACAAGTAATTTTAAAACTACATAAACTATATTTTAGATGGAAATTAAACAATTAAGTTGATAGTAGAATCAATCAACATGTTGGTTGTTATACACAAACTATCAACAAAAAGAATAAAGAATTTTTACGACATTTTTAATCACAAAAAAACAAATATTCTCCAAATCTTCCAGAATAAAATGTAAGGAGGCTGATATCTCTTTACGGCAAGTCATCTTACATTCTTTTAAGTAAGACTGAAAATAATTAATAAAAGAAAAATATTTATGACTCCCAAATATTTAAAATCTGACTCTGATCATCTTTTGATCTATTTTAACCCTTTAACACCAGAGCTCCACTGTTTATGTTCTTTGATTTATTGTAATTTTTAAATTTTTCATGTGATCATAGTAATTCTTTCAGAATCTTTATTGATCGTATTAAAGGTTGAAAAGTTACAGTATGTTAACGATTTTGTGTTTAAGCGTCACCGGCGATGCCTCAGGTGTTAAAGGGTTAAAAGCGTCCCCAGTGGTCCTTCCATCAGGATTATCTCATTTTTAGCAAAAATAAACAAAAACCCTGGTCGTTTTCTAGGACAAACTGTAGTTTCTGAAGGAGTTCATCAAAAATTCACCTCTGAGTGTGGGACAAAGTGAGCCTGATCCCATTTCCCAACATCCCATTGCTTACACACTCTCCCACTAGCTTACAGCCCCTCATACTCCAAACCCAACATCCCCACTGCAACAAAACACGGCAAGGAATATTGGAGCTTTCCAGTTGACCGTTTTAAGCCGGATTCCAGCTCAGACGAGGAAAACCGAGATATTAATGGATCTATTTGCCTGCAAGTGGATGTATCAGAATTCTAATCAACAAACTCTTTTTAGGCTGTATTTCTATTTTCCTTGCTCCTGATTCACAACAGTTTAAAAAAAGATACTCAGAAATGCAACTTTAAGCTTATTTTTTTATATTAGTCCTCCATCATCAGAAAAATGCCACAATAACTTGATAAAAACACAACTTTTATTGGAGTACGTCTTTATATAGAATGGGAAAACAATCATGGACGGATTTGTTAGAAAGAAATCAAGAATTTTAATAAAAACATTTAAGAAGAGTTAAAAAAGTGGCTTCATTATTTTCAATAGTGCTCTGAAGATCAAATACAACCCATAAAGATTAAAAGTTTATACTCTTAAACAATGTTTTATAACACTTAATGCTAATTTAATCTGAGGATAAATTTTTAACCATGCAGTGGGAAGGAGTTTCTTAAAATATTGCAGAAACAGAAAATTGCTGCGTGATTCATCTTTAACATAACTTTACCTCCCAAGTCCACAGGACAGTTTTTTTGTTTCTGTCAATAATCAAGTCATAAATTGTCATGTGATCTGAGAATTACGTCACGGAACATACACCTGTCTGTTCAGACGTTTTTATTGGTTAGTGGCCACACACCTGAGCCACACCTGGGTCTTAATAAATTGAGATTAAAAATGTAAATTTCCATGCCTGAGGCAAATCTAACTACTGTATGCTGCCTCTTCAACAAATATATTTGCACAACAAAGAGAAGATGCTAAATATTTCTGAAACCCACCAATAATAAACTGGGAAGCAAAGGTGCAGCAGGTCACTCCCAGGTCATGAGCGTCCTTCTGAGCATACAGCAGACTCGCCTGCAGATCCCAGAGTTTCAGGTCTCCGTTGGTGCAGCCGCTCACAAACGTCTGCCCACAGGGAGAGAAGCAGCAGGCCACAACACTGGCCTCACTCACAACGCGGCAACTGTGCACAGATTAGATTAAAAGGAGATCAGACGAATGGAACTTCAAATATTTTTGCTCTTAAAGTCTCAATATTTCCGAAGCAAGTGAGTGATGAAGACTAGAAAAACATCAAGATCTGATAAAGTTAGAAAATCTGTGGTGGTTTTCCTGCAGGTCATCAGCTCCATCTGCTGATGGAGGATGTGAAGCTTATGCAACAAGTGGAAATCTTATTTACTCACTTTTTTATGTTCATCCTTAATAAGTGAGTAAATAAGTAATTATTTATGCAAGTAAGTAAAAAAAAAAAAAAAAAAGTAATTAACCCTTTAACTCTCTGCTCAACCAAACAGTAGAGAAAGTTTATAGATAAACATATTGATTATAGATATTTTTATCCCAAAAGCATTAAGCAACAGAAAAACTTCTCTTTTTTCTTTTATTTTGGTTAGGTAGTTAAAGGGTTGTGTAAATAAATAACCAACAAAGTAAGTAAATGAATAAGTATAAAAGTAAACAGGTAAGTAAATAGGTAAATACTTAAGTAGGTAAATATGACATATGCAAATGATTAAGTAATGGATAAGTAAATAAATACACAACTAACTAACAAGAAAAATAAATACCTAAGTAACTAAGTAAATAAATATGTACATAGATAAGTAAGAAACTAAGTCAATAGACAAGTACGTAAATAATTAAATGCCTAACATAAGTAAACAAACAAACCGATAAGGATGTAAATAGTAAATACATAGGCAAGTAAATAAATAACATAATAGCTAAGTAAGTAAACAACTAAGTAAATAAATAATCAATAAGCAAGGGAATAAATGTGTAAGTAAATAAACAACTAAGTAAATAAGTAACTAAATTCTTAAGCAAGTTAATAAATAAATACACAAGTAAGTAACTAAGAAGGCTAATTAAGTAATTGAGTACTTCAGTCTGTCCGTCCTCCGCCCTCACCTGAGCAGCTTCCTGGAGCGGAAGTCCCACTGAGCCACGGAGCCGTCACAGGCCCCCGCCAGCAGCCGGGAGGAGTCCGGCGACAGGGCGCACACCCGGAGCGGGCTGCGGCTCGGGTGCTCCAGCGTGGCCAGCAGCTCGCCCGAGTCCGAGCTCCACAGCAGCGCCAGGCCGTCCGTGGAGCAGCTGAGCAGGAACCCGCCGCAGGAGCTGAAGCAGCAGCAGTGGACCCCGTACGCATGCGCCGTCAGCGGGGAGAACGGCCGCTCCGTGAAGCCGCCGCCGGTGCTGTAGACGCGGAGGCTTTTATCGCCGGAGCCCGTCGCCAGCAGGGACGGGGAGAAGGCGCAGCACCGGACCTCGTCCGTGTGGTCCCGGAGGGTGTGAAGGAGAGACACCATGACACAGAGAGACCTGTTGTTCCAAATAGAGCTGTCTGTTTACTTCCTGCCTTCATAAAGGCCTGTTATCTGTCACGTGACACCTTTATTGCTCTGATGTGGACTTTGATTGTCTTCACCAAACAATGAGCAATTATCAATTACACATACTATCTAGACCTGGATTTGAATCTGAAGAAGGAATTATTATATGATATGATTATTATATGTAAATTTTTAAATTATTATTCAATGTTTTTAAAATTACATTTTTAATTCACTAATGAGCTTTTCTATTTATCTTAAATCCTTAGTCTTCAAAATAGTATTTTTATAACTAAACAAATAAAAAATGATATAAAAATAGATTTTGATTAAGAAATCGATCCATAGATCAACACCAGAATATAAATAAATAAATAAATAAATAAAAGTTATGGTATTTCCGAGCTCTGGTTCAGATTTGACCCCTAAACTGAGGTCCAGCTAGTATCACATCAAGGCCTGCAGATCAATGTTTCCAATTCTGGACCACTAGAAACCCATAACTTCAAAGTTTTCAAGTAACAATGCTCCTGATTATTTGGATCACCAGAACTAGCTGATCCAAAGCAACAACAGAGCAGGGTTACCTATAGGATTGCAGCAGCTCTTCAGATAGATAAAATATTAGATAAAATTAGAATTTAGAACATGGATCCTTCTGGACTGTCAAAAGGCTGTACTTTCAACAGTACGGTCAAAAACAGTTAAACTTATGCATGTTAGAGAAAACTTAATACGACTGCTTGAAAACCATTGTTTTTTTAATGACATTTTTATTCCCAAAGAAAGAACAAAAGAACATTTTGAACGTAAATATTAGAACTTTCCACTGCTTAGTTTTTTATTAGTATCAAAGTAAACAATTTCAATTAAAAAGTGAAATGTTTCTCCAGCACCACATACAGCCTGAACATATTAAAAAGTCCACAGTGGAGTCATTTATTCATTTTTTTAAATGTAGAAGTTCATGAAAAAACTTCCTCATGTTGTGTCCAGCCTGTCCAATGTCGGAGTCATCCTCGTTAAATTTTTCACAGTTATCAAAGACCAGGTTGACGTCAGCTATGAAAGTGTCCAGATTGAAGTACCTGCAACAGAAAAACGTTGAGTTAACGTGAGGAAAAGGAGCTCTGAACTGGAACACAAACTGACAGGAAGACGTACAGGTTGTTGTTGAGCTTCCTCTTGATGGTGGAGAAGTCCATGGGCCTCTTGATGACTTTCCTGTATCCTAGAATGACTTTATGGTTGACTGGTGTGAGAAAAGGCCAGGCATCTTTGTGAGCCTCCAGCTCAGCTAGGAGCACTCTGGAGGGATTTAAAGCAGGTGAAAAATGAACAAAAATAACTAAAAGGTACAGTGCAGACATTTATGCTGAACACACCTGCACACTGCCAGCTGGCTGTTGTCATCCTTTGATATTTGGGCTATTTTGTAACAGGATGCAGGATTGTTGTGCCCACTTCTTCTGCTGCTGGCAGCCTCCATTCTGAGCTTTTGGGCCACAGCTAGCTGGCAGCTTTGTTCCAGTCCTCCTCCAGCTGTTTGACTCTGCAGATCTCCACACTGTGAAGCTCTGCTGTTTTCCTGAATGACACAATCGAGAAGTAGATGAACCAAAAATGGATTTTCTTTTGTCAAAGACAAAAGAGGTCCAGTAAGTCATTCCACACAAAAGTCAAGCAGAACTCACCGCTCTCTTGACGGCTTGTTCCCAAACTGCGGACTTCTTCAGATGTTGAATGCAGAGAGAGAGCTGGGCTGAGGCGCGGACTTGCCTGAGAGCTTTGTGCCACACTTTCCTCTCAGAATCAGCTGCTGCTGCATGGCTGTAAAAACAAGGAAGAACAACACAGTTTTTTTCAGCTTAAACAACCCTGACATGAGCACAGACTTTGTGATTAGATGGTATGAAGAAAAAAAAAAAGATCTTAGGTACTTTATGTTCCTCTCCAGTTCACCCAGCCTGGCGACAGCTTTATCAAGAGGATTTTTGGCCTGTCCCGTGTCGGGACCGTCCTCCTGGCTGGTTTCTCTCTGCCTCCTGACCTCCATAGAGGAGGGCTTGTGCTCATGATGGCCCAGATACATACGGTCTGATGCCGGTACAGAGGACGTCCCATCCTGAGGAGGACAGCATGACTTTATTATGCCTAGAGGTGTTATGGATCACAGATAATCCGTGGTTTATCCATACGGATCACTGGCCACGGTTCGTCCCACATGCATACCATGTATCACCCACCTCCCTCCGTCGCCGCTGCGAACCTCGCACCAAATGCAATTAGCGTCAGATTCATGTACTGTACACCGTCTTTGTTTTAACATGCGTCAAAGTTGCTGCTTAACAGTTATCCAGAAGTCTGTTAAGCTGAAGCTCTCGCCGCGTGTGGGAGGAGCTCCCATCCAAAACTTTCCTTGAACTTGTCATAGAGGACAAGGATACCGAGAGATCGGGTTTTTTTATTTTGAAGAGCTTAATAAAAGCATCGGTACACGTCTCTGTGTCTGGGATCTGATCTCCCAGTGAGGAGCAGCGGCTGTGGGACTGCCGCAGCTCCTGCAACACGGACATACCTAGGGAAGACAGTATGGCAACCCAAAAGGATCAAAATTCTCCAGGAAAAGCAGGCATGGCTGTGCGCGTTACCTGCACATGTACTACAGATAATAACAATAACTTGAAATATTTTAATGTTCCCAATTGTTTCAATAATAAAATTAATACCAAAAATAATGAAAGTGTAATTTTAACTTTTTCATTTAAGATGTTATTTTATTTGGCCATTGGAAATGGGGAGTGGGGGCAAAGTGAAATCACATATTAAGCATTCTTTTCTCTCAGTTTTTGTAGATTTGGTCTCAAGACATGTAAATGTAATCAGAAAATACATTTTTTTATGTTTAAAGTTCAAAGATGTGTGAGTGTATATTTATGCTCTGAAGTACTTCCTATACGTTTTCTCATATATATGTTTTAAAGCTTTCAAAAAAAATAATTTTAGGCTTTTTATCTTCTGTTTTTTTTTTTTTTTTTTTTTTTTTTTTTACTTTTTACTAATCCAAAAAATTATCTGAACCATGACCCTAAAACCGTGACGTGATCTGACCCGTGAGCTTTGTGATCTGTCACACGCTCAATTATGCCACATATAAAGTCTAAAACTACAATGGTTCTGAAGTTAAAATCACACTCAGAAATCATTTAAAAAAGCTTAAAGATCAGAATTACATTTGAAAAAGCAAAACCATGACTAAAAAACACAACACTGAATTTTAGTCATCAAAATTTAAAGAGAAAAATTAATAATATAAAAAAACAACACAATTTTCAAAAGTAAAAATGAAACATTTCATAAAACAGAAGTATCTAGAAATCAAACTGAAATGTTAAGACCAAAATTATGGGATATCCATGATTGGATGATGATGTTCGTCCATCATTTCAACCCAAAGTTATTTGGCATGAAGCAATACTGGATACCATCATCCAATCAGGTATGTCCCATGGTACCTACCTTTTCTATTTTTCTTATTATGTTTTCCTTTTTAACATTTCATTTTGATTTCTTAAAATTACTTTTTCCCCTCAAAACATTTCATTGTCATTTGTCTTGAATTTTCTAAAATGTAAAGTGTTTTTTAAAATCATTTGTTTTGCCTTTTAAATAGTCTTTGCCATGTATAATGTTTTAGTGAATTGTTTGTGTGATTTGTATCATCCACCATAAAAAACTCTAATAAGAGGCAATGCATCTGAACCTGTGAGTCAGCAGAGAGGACTCTTCTTTCCAGAGCTTTGACCTGTTGCAGCAGATAGACGTCCACCTCTTTGGCCTTCTGCTCCACACTCCAGTTTTCTATTATCCTCTTGTAGAAGTCAGACTTTCCGGGCTCCACGTCTTCAAGTCCTGACCCAAAAGACACTTTGAATCACTTTTTATCCTCTGTTTATTGCTCGCATCACGCTCGTGTCAGTGTGAAAAAGTGGACAAACCACCTGTGGTGTCGGCACACAGCCGGCTCAGATGATCCTTGTGTTTTAGGATCTGTTTTTGCAGACTTCTTTCCCTGATGCCGCGGCTGTGGAGGCTCTTCAGCAGACCCTCCAAATCTGACACTTTCCACCATCCATGCAGCATCTCTGCCAGCACACACAGATCAAACAACACTTTTTTTTAACAAGAGAAACGGACAAGTTTCGCTCCCTCAGGCGAAACTATCCTACATTTGTATTTTAATCTTACCTTCCGGGATAGGCTGAGGACAGGAGTGATCCCGACTCCCTGTCATCTCTTCTGGCTGGATTCTCAGCAGCTCTGGGTTGGGGGTTCGATCTCCATCAACTTCTACAGGCGGGGAGGGTAGAGGAGTGCCAGAGCAGGACAGGCTGGGACTTGCTGTGGAACTGAACTCATCAGAGAGTGTCAGTCCCCCCTGATGAATGTCAGGCTTGACTTGCTGGGAGGAGTAAGACAAACATTTCATATTATAATCAGTTTGATTTCACGCCATACTGAAATCATGAACTAGAAGTAATTCTGTCAGAAGAAAGTTTCTCATGCAAGAGTCCTAATATTTGGGTGGTATATTTTTCTCTGAAACCTATCAAGGTTGTAAATAATCCTGTTGACTGCAGAAAGAAGGATCCAGTTCTTGCTGTGCACCAACCTGAGGCACTGGGGATTTATCGATTGAAGCTCTGGTGTCTGCTGCTCGGGGTAAGGGAGAGGGAAGACTGCGGTCCTGTTTGGTTCTGGAGAGGAGCAGGTTGATGGATAGGAGTCAGACGTCACAGAGGAGGCGTCACATGGAGAGCGAGGCAGGAGGCTGAACCACCCGCTGCTTTTATTCGTCGATATTTTGGAGGGCAGGTCGTTAGGAGGGATAGATGGAGGGCTGCGGTTCATCCAGTTAAAGTTCTGGAGCGGTGCGGGGCTGAGCAGAGGCGGGTCATCCATCTGGGAGGTGGGATGTGGAGGAAATGCAGGAGAATGACTGATTACATCTGAATCTTGATAGCTTTTGGCTTCTAGTTTGGTTGGGAATTTTTCTGTTTTTTGGAGAAAACGTCTTTTTTCTCAAACTCGGACTTTAGTCCGCACATGTCTGAAGTGAGATCTGGAATGAATGGCTCATCCTTGACTCTGATGGTGTCTAGTTGAGCATCGGTTTGGATTCCTCCTTTCTTCTCTGCCTCTTCGTAGTCTGAAAACAAAAGAACTGCAGGAGCTTTAGACAGAAAAAAACATCTATGTATCGCTTTTGGTTTTTAACCTCACCGTTCTCGAAGCCTTCAACAAAAATGCCACCACACTGTGGAAGGATCCAGTAGCGCCTTTTGTATCGGTCTTGGCCAATCATTGTTGAATGCAGCGAGTGAGAAGAGTCAAACAACTTCTGTCTGATTTCCCTCTGGAGCTACGAAGGGACAGAAAAAGATATTCTGGTAGTTTAATTATGATTATGCCATTTTTAGTCAAAAAAAAAAAACTGTGTTGTTTTCTTTCTGCTCCTGATTGAAAACAATAAAGAAATACTCACAAATGTACTTTTTTAGCTTAATTTTATTTGCATTTGTCCTTCATCCTCAGAAAAATGCCAGAAGATTGTTTAAAAAACACAAGTTCCACAGGACTTTAATTTTTTAACTTAATTTTTTTTTCAATCGTCTCTCCAGGCCTGAAGCTACATTCACGCTGCCCTTTACTTTCAATGACAGGTGGTCACCTCCGCACTCTAAATTCTGGCGTTCACACGTCACCACGCAAGTTTCTATGACCATTTTTTGCCCCTATACAAAACAAACACATGGTCATTGAACGCGCATTGAGAGTTAAACCTTGTTGAACTTTGACAAATCAGGGACTCGGATTAGGTAGTGATGTGCCTTTTGGCGCCCCTTCTTGTTCATGTTTGATCATGAAGCCCAAATAATTAATATTGTGGTTTGTGCCCGGCCAGACTTATAAAACACAGAGTATTTTAAATATCAGAATAGAAGAAAGAAAAAGCCTGGAGCAAGATTTGCGAGGGAGACCTGCTGGCAGACAAGATGGCGGCTGAAAATCATTAGCCGGAAGAAATCCAGATCCAGAACATCAACCCTGCATGCCGCACATTTCATACATTTTATACTCGTTTTTAGGTCAAAAAAAGACTACTATAACCAGCGACATTAACTGTTACATATTGTGGTATTTAAAGCTCTGAACATCTGAGGTTTTTATTCATTAAAGAAGTTTTCATAAAAGTGGCTACAACTCTGAAATGTTGTGGAATTTCTGCATCTTGCTAATGATGTTTGGAAATTTCCGTTTCCGGTTAATGATTTTTAGCCGCCATCTTGTCTGCCACCAGGTCCTCTTGAGAGTTGTGATATTTGCAGTGTAGGTGGCGGGCATGTGCTAGTATCGGGTACTGATAGTCTAGTGTGAACATCATTGCTAAAAAAAATGTCTTTAGCACGTTCTAAACTAGCATCACATGCCTGTGTGAAGGTGGCATAAGAGAAAAGAATGCAGAGAGTCCAGCAGATCAGCTAACACCGAACATCCATTTTCTAACTACATTTTCACAAATTTCTGTCTGTCTCTTCATTTACCTCGGATACATTTCTTCATCGTTATCTCCTTGGTCTTCACTGTCATTGCCCCCGTCCTCCTCTTCCTCACTTTCATCTTCTATTTTGTTCCCTTTGTTTTTGACACAGCGGTGGGTAACAGCGCGGTTTTGCTCTCCTCCTGCACTGCTGGGTTTTATTCTCAGTCTGTGAAAACAAGAGGATGCTGGTAGTTCTTCATTCCACCAAAAAGCACAAAATCTCCAGATAAAGTCAGTGAACCCCACATTGACTCACTTGCGAAGCTTTTCTTCAATGATCCACTTTTCCTTCCTCAGATTGGCTATGAAATCCATTTTTTTGTGGATCTCACTGACAACATCACACACGAGAAATGAATTTCAATTTAAAGCAACTTTCAGCTCACTATATTAGATATTACAAAGGAAGTGTTAGATACTGGCTGTTGAGAGAAAAAGGGAGACAGAATGAGTTTCAGAAGACGTGAGGGCCCTCACCCGATCACCTGCTTACTGCAGCAGAGCTCGTTAACCAGAAAAGCTAACATGAGGGCCTTCTGTGGTGGAGTGTGAGCCTGAAAGGCCGTCGTCTTCAGGCTGTCAGCGAGCGTCACCACATCGGTCTGATCAGAGCGACTCTTCATGAAGATCTGCAGGATCTCAGAGACATTGTCTCTGTTGATCTCAACATCAGACAGATGTTCTCCCAGGATGGTTTTGCACTTAACAAAAACAGAAAAAGAAATTAAATTAGAACTTCTTTTAGACAATTGAAAAACACTTCTTGTACTTCTAAGCCTTTTCTAGGCAGGAAGTTAATGAAAGTATCTGAGACACAAATTCTGTATATTTTCAAGTATTTGTTTCTTCCTGACAGGACTGTGACACATACTTACTGATAACAGTTCTGTTATTTGAAAATTGTACCTCGAATGACAAGTCTTCAACTAAAAGGACGATTATCTTCAAACTCTTTTGAGTGTGAAGGCAAAAAAAAAGTAGGACACCAGTGAAGATTGGTATATAAAATAGGTATATAAAATATTCCATGTTCCAATGGACATGACAAAATGTCAAATGTTAAAACAAACAAAAAAAAGGGGTTTTTGGGTTTTTTTTCTTTACGTTTTGGATTTGTTTTTTGATCTTTAAGCCGACTCCAAGTTCAGAAAAACTCAATCACAAGTATTTTCACTGCTGAGGTTACGTTGTTATTGGAAAAGTCTACTGCTGAATAAAGTTTAAGTATTTCTTATTGAAGGACACTAATAGGTGTTTTTCTAGCTACATTTAACTGTTATTTGTACATTTTTGTTGCTGTTATTTTCAACTTTTGATCTTATTTTCTGAATTGTTAATTAAGCTTTTCTTCTTTTCATGATGTGAAGCACTTTGGAACACTGATTGCATTGTAGAGTGCTATATCAATAAAGATTACTCATTTTTTCACTTTGATTTGTTGCACAATAAATGTAGCAAATATTGACAAACGTCAGCAATGTTGGAGCATTTTTTCTTTAATCTTTTGAATTCTTAAAGAGAGCTTTCAGCAAATCTACACAATTTTTATACAAGATTTGTGTTTGAACATGAAGGAAACCCCACTTATATCAACTTATGTCAAAGAGGCTGTTCTAAAAAAACAGCAAAAGTATCCTTTTGCTCGTAAAAATTTCTTTCACCAACATTGACTTTCTTGGAAGCTGGAATTATTGATTCCAGCTGAAGCACAACAGTTAGTTTTCAACAAGAGGCTTTTTTCTGTTTAAACCCAGATACACATAAGTATAGAAACTCAAGACATCAGCAAATATATGAGCAACCACAACCATAGATTCTAACCTTGTGCCCTGCAGGTATACCCGGGTCACGCACAGCCGCAGAGAGCAGGCTGACCAGCAGGTCTTGCACCACACGCATGTTGTTCCCGATATTAAGAAGACCCTCTTGAAGGTTTCCAATGGTGAGCATGTCTGAATCCAGACACAGTCCCAGAACCTCGCCGAAGTTCCATAGAAAGTGTAAAACCATCAGACAGTCAGAGACGGCTCTGCCAGGTAAAACCAGACCAGGAATACGGGACAACTCTGGAAGAGGCTGGAGATATCAATTATAACTTCTTGTGAGAATCAAAAAGACAATAATGTTAAATTATCCAAGGAAAAATATAAGGCTTTTACACATCAAAGTTAAGGTGTTCTTGTTTCAGACAGATTTATTACTTCTCTGCATTTATTTGCTGCAAATATTCTCAGAACCTTTAAAGTAATACCACAAGTAACCACTGGGTGACACTGTCTACAGTCAATTTAAATCCACAGAAGCTCTAAGTGAAATTGTCTTTTTTGAAAATTGACAGAAAGGTTTAATGTCAGACATTAAAGTCCCATTAAAACCTGCAAGTACCTTGTGATCTGCTAAACACATGTCCTCTTTCGGCTTCTTCAGCTCTTTTGCCTTTTCCGCTTCCATTCGTCGCCGTTCCAGTTTCCTTTCCCTTTTTAATCGTTTCTCATTTAGTTTTTCTTCTTTTAGCCGTTCCCTTTCCTGTTTCAAAAACATTTTTAAAAAAAATAATAATATTATCATCAGTTATTATGACTAACAGATAATAAATAATTTTACTCTCCTCTTTAATTAGCTTCTCAATTCTCAAATACCATTTAAACTATATTAAAAAGTGAATTTTTTTTTTCTTGTGACAACATTTGACAATATTGTACACAGTTATATCTCTGAGCTCCACCTGATGCTGCACATTTGTATGAAGATTTTAAAATCTAAAACATCATCATTTTTTGGCTGCGTCTGATTCACCCAAACTTGATTAAAGAAATACTCAGAAACACAGTTTTAATCTTAATTTTCATTAAATATGTCCTCCATCGTGAGAAAAATGCTAAAAGAACCTGTTAAAAACACCCAAAACACAACTTGAATTGGAGTGGCTCTTCACTAAAAGTGAGCAGCTCCTCACCTCTGATCTTCTCTGGGCTTCCAAAGCT
Organism: Oryzias javanicus; assembly: GCA_003999625.1. Lineage (NCBI taxonomy): Eukaryota > Metazoa > Chordata > Actinopteri > Beloniformes > Adrianichthyidae > Oryzias > Oryzias javanicus. Next base: position 12,935,503 of record CM012457.1, on the reverse strand, counting down.
TTCATGATGACCATGTGTTGTCGGCGTCGTTCCCTCTCCTGCCAGAATGAAGACACATTTATTTAACTTAATTAACAATACGGTTAAAAATAGGCAGTTTAAAGTAAAGATATAGAATGAGGGAGATTATGCAAAACAAACAGAACAAACTACAACTAAATGCAGCTGATGAGTAAAACTGAGTTTGTGTTAATAATTGATGATGCGTCTGTAGTTACTAGATGAAGGGACATGAAGAGGCTGATGACAAACATATACAGAGCATTGGACATGCAAAGGAAGGTTAAGACAACCACTCAGCATCAGCTTTTTACCACAGCACATGCACATACTCATACCAGATCTAGTTTATGTCTCTCCAGCTCCTGGTAGAAAGCATTCCCAAATTATTGACAAGGTAGAAAAAAATAACTAATTTATCCTGAAAACTTTTATGTTAGAGGTTTTACTTTATTGTTTTTTGGGGGAAAGTAACAAACCTGTTGCTTTTGAATGATGGCTTGAAGTTTTTGCATCTGTTTCTCCTGAAGAAACAGAAATAATAGATTATTATAGAAACTAAAAGAAAATGTCTACCCCTTGATCAATTCTTAATAGACTACTGGAATAACAGAGAATGGAGTGATGGAAAGAACAGATCTATCTGAACGGAGACATCTCACCTTTTTGTGTTTCACAGCTCTGAGTATTCTGGCATTAGCTGCTGCTTCTTTTTTCTTTCTTTTTTCCTGATTTATGCAACAAAAGAAATATAAAACCATTTTTTTATTCTAGCAAGGAACTATGGCACAAAAAGTTTTTTCCACATTTATTTCTCGGCATTGTTAAAAAAAACCCAAAAAACGAATTTTTCCTATAAGATTTTACACAGATGACTTGCAAAACAGTTTGAATGCGTGCAGTAAGTGATTCACCAAAGTATTTTGGAAATAAGATCATCGTTTACCCCCGCTTTGTCACAGAAAGGTAAAAAGGATTGAGTTTTAATGAAACACCAAGAAGCAGTGAGAATTGAGTACAAATTCTATCAGCAATTACAGCCCAATTGAATCCTGTTAAGAACAACTTGTGAGGCACTTTGTCTAAAATTTAATTCATGATAATCCTCCGCTTGTGTTAGTGGGTGCTCCTCTTCATCACAATAAACTCTCAGCCCCCTCTTACTTAATGAAACACTGTTTTTTTTTTTTTTTTTAGCTCCAAGAAGAAGGATTGAAAAGATTTCCATATTCAGCGGCACTTAAGCAAGAAACCAATTAAGCATTAGTGACATTTACTGATTAAAACAGGCCTACAATAAATGAGGAATAGACTTTGGTTAGGATCATATTTTGAAACCCATCAATGTTGGAGTGCATTGAATGTCTTTCTGCAGAAAACTTTTTGGACATACTTCGAGGATTCGCTGCGCACGGAGTTCTTTCTCTGTTCGAATCTGCTGAATGCGCCTGATCTTCTCCTGGAAATGAAAGGATGAGGGTCAAATGAAGGAACTGTTCAGTCAGGCATGAGACAGTGCAGGATGTGTGGAAGAAGATGTATTTTTGGACGAAGTTAAATAAAAGAGAAACCTGCAGCAGATACAGTAGGTAAATATCAAGGTAGAAAAAACAAACTTGCTTGCTGTTTAAGGAATTTTAGCTCCTCCCTCTTCTTCCGCCTCTCTTCTGCAGCCATTATTGCTGAAAATTACCAAAGAAATATTACTGGACATGAATATATAAAATTTATTTTTAAAGTGAGTCTTTAAAGATGGCTGCTGTTCACCTTGTTGCCTCTTTGCTTCTTTGGCTGCTTGCCTCATGGCCTGTTTCTCAAATTTTCTCAACATTTTGATTTGAGCGGCCTGTCGAGCAATTTCTGCAACAAAGTTAAAAAAGCAAAAATAAGATCCAAATGAGTTTTTTAAAACATCACCAGAATGTTCAGTACAAATACACAGTCATTAATCTTAAATCTAAAGCTTTAAGTGCTGTGTTTCACATCGGTGATGCAAACTGACCTTGAGCTTCAATTTTGCGGAACAACTTGGCATCGCCGACGCTTTGAACTTTGCCGTCAGCAACATTTTCCGGATGAGGATTTTTGGCCACAGAACCGTCACCTTGCAGCTGGCGCTCCGACTTTGCCCCATTTCTCCGCCTTCCATTCATGGCTGTGATAACAGGAGCGATCTCGCTGTCAGCCAACAAAACCCACTGCAAACCCTGGATTGTTGCAGGCAGGAGGGAGAAGATTTATAAGCAAAAATAAGGAATAAACAGCAATTTGTGTTTGAAAAAAACAGTTTTATCTAGTTAATTTGAAACAAATATTCATTCAAAAAAAAAAAAAACTATTACCGGTATACTAAAGTTATTATTGCACCCAGGAACACTTTTGTATTTCTAAGAAAATTGTAGTACCTACAACAAATTTCTAGAAAAATACGAGTTTTTGGGATTACTAAAAAGTTCAAATGTAACTTAGGGAGAAGTTTTCACCTGTGGTCCGTCTCTGGCTTCATAGAAGTCACCGACTTTAACTTTGCCACTAAAGCTGAAATGCTCCCGTGAAATCTCCGTTATCCCGTATCTGATTAAGTACTGACAAGACAGCAATGGAAACACGAACCGGTTAATCACTTCACAAAACACGATGAGTTCTAGATTTGGGGACTAAAAATATATTATCTTCAAAGAAAGGTTGGGTTTTGTTGGTTTACCTTCATAATGTCAGAGTACTGACGCAGTCTCCTTCCACAGGGAGCGATGTAAGCCACCTCCCCCTGCAGATGTCCCGCCACAGCCCTGATGCGGGTCTCTCTTCTCCACCTCAACAAGAGCAAAAACAACCAAAGACAACACTTTTAATACCAGAACCACAGCTGGCTTTGACTTAAAAAGAGCAGATATGGACTCCCTCATAAAAAGGTGTCTCTCAGTACAGACAGAACATCGTAAAATAAATACAAACTTGTGAATCAGACTTCCTTTAAAACTTAAAAAAAACTTTTCTGAAAATGAAATATTTTTCTCATTTAACTGCAGAGTTTGACGGTAGAAAGGCGCTCATGCTGAACCTCTTTGAAGTCCTCGCTCCTGGGAGTCTCACTTTTTTCTGTCAATAATAAATCAGAACTTAAAAGGTGAGTCAGGATGTTCCTGTGGTCCACTGCTAAAGCGGACGAAGAAACATACACGCTCAGAATAAAGTTTCATTTATTTATAAATAAAGTTTTATACCTAAAAAAATGTTTCTATATGCATATATAGTAGAAAACAGAATAAAATTAGGATTTTTTATTACATAATTATAATCTTTTCAAAAAACCCAGTAATTTAAAAAAAAAAACAATAAAGTAAACTCCTTTTGACCAACATAATATTTAATGGTTTCAGAGTGTCACGTTTTGCATGCATAGAAGCTAGTTAATCTATATAGATGAGTAAAAGTAATTATAATTGAATTATTTGCGTGTGGTTATATGTGTATGTGTATATATATTTTTAAATCAATTTATGACTAATTATCCTTAGTCTGATATATCTCTATAAATATATTTATTTTGTTTTTCTTTAGTTTTAGTTTTATTTTTATTACTTGAAATAAACTATTTCCAATAAACCCAAATCTACAACTGTTTATACCTTCTTGTTATTTTTGTCTTGTTTTAACCTTAATTTGTTTTGTATGTAATACATAAATATGACATAAATGTTAACTTTGGTCCTTTAAATCTAAGTCGACTTCACAAAGACTTTTTACTCGATAACTGTAAGCATTGGTTTTGTGAAAACATTATGTCTTACCCAAACTCAAGTGGTACTTGCAGAGTTCTCTGATCTGTGACTCGCTTCTTCATCCCAGATCCTTAAAAAAAAGGAATCAGTGATCTTCTTATTCAAACCAACCAATTTATAAAAGTGTCTATCAGAAAAAAATCAAAATACATGTAATCCTCTTTATAAATGATAAAAAACAGATGTATTTGATCCCAATTTTAAGACTTGCTTTTTTCATCAAAGAGCCTATATTTAAAATGTTTAAAAAAAAGCAATAGAAACCTATGGAGACAATGGTGAAAAAGAGTTGACTCTTGAAAAAAAAAAAAAGAAAATTGCAGCACCTGTTAATAATCATGAATCACAACCTTTTAGCAAGTACTTTGATAGTCTTGACTTTGTGTCATTTTGAATTCTAATATCTAGTTAAGGTAAGAGCAAATAAACGTTTTACTAAAAAGTTAGATGCTCTGTAAGCTTCTTTTGCCTTTTTCAAAAAGCAAATTACATATTTTCCAGAGAAATATCACTGAGGGCAAATCATTTTTACCATATGAAAAAAGAAATACAATCAAAAGACTTTATAGTTTTTTTTTGTTTCCCTAAACTTAATAAATAAAATCTTCTACCTTTTGTTGTTGGAAAGGTAAGCGGTGGAGCGCTCCGCTGTTTCAAGACTCCAGTAGTTGTGATAGACTTAAAAAAATCAGTACTTTGCAAAACTAAAGGGTTCATGAAGGTCTTGTTTAGGGATAGGTAGTTTACTGAAGGGGTTAAAATATCTCCATGACTAGAGAATGAAGCATCATCTGGTTTGAGCGGAGTCCCAGCAGTATTAGTCTCCATACTTTCCTTGACCTCTTCCTCTGATCCTTCAGAGACGCTGTCAGGGTTGCTCTCTGAGGGTTTAAAGAAGTTCAGAGTGCATCAGGCACAGAGTTCACTGCAAAAAACACAAAATCTAACCAAGTATTTTGTCTAGTTTCTAGCTTAAATATCTTATTAGACAAAACAAACTTACAAGTAACCTTTCAGTAAAGACTTTGCTCATGACAGTAAATCTTGTATTTCTTGTTGGGTGATTTGATCTTCAACATTCGTTATCACTAATTAAAACAAGTTTTTTTTTATTTTTACAAACACATTTTAAGCAACATTTGTATTTTTGATGGTCTTGATTCAAGTAACAACTTGCTTGATTTAGGGAAAGTGAAAAGTTTTGTTGGACTTGTAATTTTAAGACAAATTTATCTTGAATTGAGCCATTTTTTTTGTCTTACTTTAAGATGATCTAGGATAGTTGGATTGTTGTATTTCTTCAAGTAGGATATATGTTGGGGGTAAAAGTGTACAAATGTACCTACTACTGTTTTTTGAACAAAACATGCTTATTTTGTATTATAATTAGTGTTTCCAATAACATTCCAGTAACATTTCAAAATATGAGTGTTTACTGATCATAAAGTTACATTTTGTGTTAAAAGGGTAGGACATACCAACTTATTTAAGAAATCTGACTCCGAAAAATTACATTAAAGTGGTAGATTTTTTTCACTTATAAGGAAAAGAATTTAGTTTTCCATATTTTTATACTGTTGGAGAAGTGCCTTTCTTCAAATGAATAAAATGCTGCCTAGTATCACTGTTATCAAGGACACATTTATTTATTTGTGATCTAAACAAACTCTTACAATTTCAGAGATATTAATCAACTTATTATAAAATTAAATAAAAAGAGAAAACTCCATCTTACCTGAAAGGTTACTCCCAGAATCATCATCATCATCATTTTCTCCTAAAGAATTTCTTCTGCAATGCAAATATGGTTTAGCACTTTTGCTTAAATTTAAAGGTGAACTGGGTGATTTGATTTTCTTTCCACTCAGAGTTCCGTTAGTCTTCTGAGATTGTGGTGGTAATGTTGAGATGGAGGGTTTCAACAATGAAGCATCCAACATATCTCTGTGTTGGATTGCTACGTTTATGACAGGGGGATGAAGGAGGCTGCAGTTCTGGCTGCGAGCTTTTTTGATCAGAGCCAAAGGAGCATCTTGAACAGCGTCCTGCATCCATCCATGGGAGCTAAGGAGCAGCTTTGAGTCACTGTTGGGTTTGGAAAAATTATAAACATTTAGCAAATATATGCAACTCAAAATAAAAGGTAGATGAGAAAGTTTCATACCAGAACTGGCTCTTCGTTGGAACAGAGGAAGACCGCTTAGTAGACGGCTGTAAACAGAGTCACGTCGTGAGTCACAGGACAGGAAAAAGAAGCAATTAGACAAACTGTCACTCAAACGATATTACTGTAAATGAAGGGAAGTGAGGCTGCAGCACAAATGAAGACAATGAAAACACAGATTGAAGGCTGTTATTTGCAATGAGGACGAGAACGCCGTTCTGAAAGTGTGCTTTCAAACTGCAGGGCTTAGTGTCACTAAGATGAAAACTAGCTGTCATCTTTTGTGTGAAGCTTTTGTTCAACTCTGGCAATCAAAGCCAATATATGAATAAAAACCTTTTTTTTCATTAGTCGCTCCATTCATTGTCACAGAATGATAACAATAAGTGAATTTTGTGAAGAGGCTAGAGTCTTCCTCCTCATAAAGCACAACAGAGCTAATTGCTTGTCATTGTTGTGAAGTATTTCCATGCAGAGATAACCACATTGTCACTTGAAGTGGTGTAAGGGTCAGACACTCATGAATAATAATGGAAAAAACAAGAGTTAGGCATTTATCTTCAGTTGTGGAGACATGCTGAAGAAAACAAGGAAACATGACCCACCCGCTGCTGTTTTTTGATGTTCATCGGTGATGAGCGCTTCTTTAAGTGATCAACGCTTTCAGGCTTCCGTTTGAGTTCCTTTGAGGTCAAGAGAGTTATCTGTTCCATTAAGGTGGACGGGGAGAGGGTTTTGGGCGAGCCAATAGGTGGATGTGAGGAGTAAGGAGAAGAGGGTTGGTTTGCTGAACTGAGAGTGAAGGTTTTCGCAGAAGAAGAGAAGGAAGAGGCAGAGCTTTGTCTTGCTGAATGAAGAGCAGCATTGTGTTTAGATATGACAGAAGCTGGGATGGGTGAAGGATTGTACGGAAGTGGACTAATCTCCTTTGGGGTTTGTGAAGAGCTGACTGCGGGTCCTGTGGCCTGTATGACGCTGACGTGCTGCTGGTCTTCTTGCACCTCAGCAACAGAATTATGAACATAGTGATGATGGCTCTGCAATGCAGCATTTGCATCCACAGATTCGAGTCTCTTCTTTCTCTTCTTGTTAGTGCTGTGTGTCAGCAACTGAGTAGGAGGACAAAACAACCAATGAGAAGGCAGAAAGTCAACTTTGGCAACACTAACCAACACATTCTCATCCCCAAGTCATCACATATTGACGTTTGGTTAAAGACCTCCGAGTCAAAATGTTTCTTGTCGTGCTGTCTGCTCCAACTGAATCAAGTGTCCACCGCCCGGTTGCTCTACCAGACTTTGGGCAGCGGAACATGCAAGGCTGTCCACGTACCGGCTGGCTAGAGTAGTGGGCTGATCACTTCTTCGCCCAACACCGGGAGAGTCTCCGGCAACCATGCACCTTTAAATTGACTTAACATTGAAACTTGACGCCTCCGCCACCTAAATTGCGTCCTGTGTGAATGCACTTTAACTCTAACCTTAACCTGGTATCAGTCCACGTCCAGTACCACATCCAGTATCAGGTTAGGGTGCCGATGCGATCCGTGTCCGGTATCAGTTTGTAGCCTGGAGGTTGGAAAGCCCTGATTTCATTTGAAAATCCAGCAGGTCCAAAAAATGTCGAGACGAGGACACCCAAAAGGTCAATTTTTGATGGCAGGGGTCCTTAACCATACATCAATATGTGATGACTTGGGAATGTGTTGCATAAACACCCACCAGTTTACTTTTCTAACTCTAGTAATATTGATATTTTTTATGACAAATGTATTTTTACTCATTTTTTTTTTTTTTTTTTTAAACCACAGATCCAGCGGACTTTTCAGCCCCTAAACAATTTGGTGGATATTCTATATTGTAGCAGGTCTATTTCAGCTTTCTTTTTAACCTCTTTTCCGGAAACAGAGTCCTCGCTGTCGCTGCTCTGATCGTCTTCCTCCTCCATGTCATCAGGATCACTGCTGCTGCTGCTGCTGCTGCTGCTGTCAGCATCAGTCGAACTGTCTGTCAGGGATCCTGACTGGCAGCGACTGACACAATTCGGGGGTCTTTTTAAAAGCTTGTAATCATAAAAGAGCAGTAAAACAAGTAAAAGGTCAATAACATTTAAACGTGTATGTATAAAAAAAAACAAGACTGAACAAATATGAACCTGTTCTTTGGGTTTATGAACGGTTTTCTGGTAAACTTGCTTCTGAAGGCTGAGTCGTCCATTGGCTTCAGCTTTCTCTTTATTTAGTATTTCTGCTGATGACGTTACGTTAACAGCTGGCTTCCCAGCAGGTAAGCAAGTTTCTGTCCTCTTCGGTTTGCCTTAGGAAAACAAACACATTTAGTAAGAAACACAGAGATTAAAAGAACAAAACAACACCAAACAGTGTTTATAAATCAAATAATTTTGTTGCTTTCCTTTTAGAGAACAAACATTTTGACATGTTTTTTTTGAGATTTACAAAAATTAGAAAAGAAATAGTAATGTACCTGAAGGATGTGGTTGTAAAGCCACAGGACCAAGCTTGTCAAAGGTGGATAGGAAAACAGGATGCAGACCCAGAAAAGGAGATAAAAAGGCTGTTGCTGCTTCATTAGTGGGTACGGCTGTCGGCTGCCACCAGTCTGAGTGCAAAACAAGACACACAAATATATGTAAAGGTATATAAACAATCAAGATTTACTAAGAATCTCACAACAATCTATTATTCAAAACTATAACTTTTTATGAATTTTATGAAAAATTGAACTAACATCATTTTTTCTATAAGAAACATGAAATTAAGTATCTATATAAAAAAATACTGAATGTTTTTTTTACTTTTAAATGGTCCAATTTGTAAATGTGCAGCCAGGGCTGGTAAATCCAAACTCCCAAGGCCTCCAAAGTCAGAGCGACCAGAAGTCGATGAGAGGACCCCAGAATTAGAGTCGCTGCTCATTTTTGAACGTTTGAGCTTCGTCTTCTGCATGAACGCACCTGGAAAAGAAGAAAAGTCTCTTTTAAACTTCATAAATCAGTTCTTAGATGTACACAGACTGACTGCTTGACGTTTTATCACACTCAAGTAAAATGTGAATTTCCGGGTAAAACTCTGCAGACAAATCCGAATAAATTAAAAAAGCAGAAAAAAAGAAATATTAAAAACTATATTTAACAAAATGATTTTTTTTAAAAAGCAAAAACTTAATAAGGCATGTGAAGGGTTTAGAATACTCTTACTTTTCCTTCATCACTTGAACCACTTTGAAATGTTTCCATCTCATATAATCTTCCTTAGAAATCATTGAAATACCTTTATTTACTCTATTATTGCATAAATCAGCGCTACTAAAGTAGTTCACATTAGCTTTGAACATTACATATTCTGTCCAATAAAAGTAGAGTAAATGAGAGGAATTATTACACGTTAAATGCTATTCCGCTGATGTTTTAGTGAGAACAAAAGAAATGACATCCCACGGTGTGTACATTTGCACATAATTTTTGTGGTCAGGGATAATCTGACAGCTTATGCATCACTGCCGCTCGGTGCATAATGGCTATGGCCAGCCCACAATTAGTTTTCACAAGACAGAGGGAAGCTGGCGGCTGCAGGCACAGCGTGAAGCTGACAGGCGTGTCGTTTCACCAGAGATAAACTGGAGCAAAAAGGTTGTCAAGAGAAATCCTCAAGGACTCGTGTGGGTTTCTAAACTGACAGAATTTATTCATTCTTTCTCTTTCATATTAGGATGGTCTGAAACTGTGAAGGACGAGAGGACGGGAAGCATCTTTCATTCATCAGCTCATATTCTCAAAGCATTTGGTGGCAAAAAAATCTAATAGATTAATTCTACAAAAGAGCAAAACAGATGTGGATCTTTCAATATCTGAGAAAAAATAACATAAAACATAAAAATTACGATTGATTAAGATTGGTCATAAGATCATAAGATTGATTAATATATCTTTGACAAATGACTGTGCAGAAGAGTTAGCTTTGCATAATATTTGTTTGTGTTCTTTTTTCATTGTATTTGTTTTTACCACAGATGGCAGAAGGGACGTTTCCTTCAGATGATAAGCTGCTCTGGGGGTTGAGGGTTTGGGGTGGAGCGGCGGGGAAGCTGCTCGACGAGAGTTTATGAGAGAAGGCTGGGATGGGAAACACTAGATGCTCTTCAGACTCCATATCTGTCAAATGATCACATCAACAAGTTAGAAAAGACTCATGAGAAGAAAAATGGGTCAATCAAAAAAAAAATTATTATTAAAGCTTGCCAAAATTCTAGCTGATAACTTAAGTCGTGATGATCGGTGTTGATTTTGCTGCAATGTTTTTTCTGTCTTAAATGAAGAAATTGAGTCTGATGTTTCAATGTTTACTTTCATTTCCTGCTTTGAACAATTTTATTAATATTCAATAAAACTTATTTGATCATTGAGCAAATATACAGATGAATGAAGAAAAATCATAGCGCTTATATCAAGTATTTGCTTTTTAACTTTAAGTTTGAGCTCATTTGATTTATATGGTGCCTTAAAATGACCTCGGTCAAACAAGACGCTGCACATTAAAAGCTTAAAGAACAATAAATGTCAAGGATTGTGGTGGAGGACCCAAATGCAGGAGACCAGACTTGGTGGCAGAAACATAAACATTTACTAAAATAACTTAAACTTGACAAAAAAACAGGAGCACAAACCAGTGAGGTGACAGAACGTAAAAGAGCAGATGAACTGAACCTGACAATGAGAAACTGAAAACCAGACACTTAAATACACGGAGGTTGATTAACTAAATTAAGACAGCTGTGGATGATTAACCTGAATGTGGTGAAACTGACAGGGAAAACAGAAAATGACAAAACCTAAGCACAGAATCATGACAATAAAAACACAACTATTATGTTATAACTATTCCAGATGAAAAGTATAGATAAATTACAACAACCCTATGCAGACTATAATTTGTTTTTTTATGCAGACGTACAAGCCAAAAAAATAATTAAATAGACTCCGGTGCTTAATTTGTCGGGACCTGTCTGAATCTGTACTTAAAAACTCTGCATCAACAAGCCTTAAAAAGCTTCGATTGTTTTATTTCAGAAATAATCTGACAAAGATTTTACTATGAGAGAGAGCAGCACAACACTTGGTATTGCTACCTTTTGTTGTCTTTTGTTACAGTTTTTTCCTAAATGCTAAAACACATTTTCTGAAACATTTAACAAATCTAACCAAACATCAAACACAATTTTCAAAATATAAGCTAAATATACAAAATTCTTGACTCTTCGGACAAAAACTGACTGAGTTCATAATGAAGACTTTGTCATCAAAACTAGCAAACCTGCAGCACTCACAACACACTACACAACAAAACACTTGACACTGTTCACAATACGGTTAATAAAAAATGAAAACTGATATTGTCCCAGACAGCAAAAAAGTATTGTCTGTAATTGTCTTGTTGAAATGTTATGTGAATGATACAGATTATACCTGCTGAGTAGAGGGTTGACCTTTTGACCTGCTTCCCTCATAGTCATTCCATAAACCAACATATGGTCAATAACTCTGACCTGGATCCCATCAGAACCTTGTTCTTTATCTGGGTCCAGGTCTTGGTGAATGTTTAGGTCTTACTCTGTTATCCATCTTTGAAAAGCCTCTCAGTTGTTCCAGAAGTGCTTTCATATTCATTTTGACCAGTTGTGTATTGATGGTGATCGTTGTGTTTGAGTTTTGCCTCTTGTGTGTTGTGAATGCCAACTGTGTTTTAAAAGTGAAAATGTGTCTTGCATTCTGCAAAGAGTGGATTAGAGTTTTGCAAATTGTGTTTCAAGTTTTGACCAAAGAGTGATGTTTTTGAGAAAAGAGTTAAAGCAGCTGATCAGCTAGTTTGGAGAGCGGCACTTAGTGTTTTAGCAATTAGGAAAAACTGTAATATAATGAAAAGTCTGGAATTCTTCTGTATCTTCTTGTGCTGTCAGCAGAATATGTGGTAGTAAGGAGTTTTAATCTGTATAATTTAACTGAGATATTTAACAAATAAATATCAGGTTATCCTTTCCTTAACTGTTTGCCACAGCTGAGGAGTATTTTTCGTAAAAAAAAAATGTTTTATCAATATTGCAGAAACAAAATTAACTTGGTGACAGTCGAAAACATGTTTTGAAACATTAAAAGATTTCAGAGAAGTGACTTTTACAAAGACATTACTTGACTGTGTGTTTCAAAGAAATTAATACTTCAGTTTCCTGTAATAATTCACTTGAAGACATTTAAGAAATCATGTGAAAAAAGGGAAAAACAGCTTTCATGTCAGATGAGAGTATTTTTACTTTATGCCAACTGTCAACACAACAAGAGGTAACTCCACAACCTGAATCAAGGTAAACATCTCTATGACAGATCTGATCTATTTCCAGCTCCTCTCTTTCACTCTTTAAAGAGCAGGACGTAAATCACGCAGAAAGGATAGCGGGAAACGGGGTTTCAGTGTGGTAAATGAGGCAATAAAAAAGATCCCAAGTGTCCCTTTCAAGGCGACGGTATCCATATGTCCACTGCTTTATTGATGCTACTTCCATTCAAGCAGCTGCGCGCCGTGAAACACAAGAACTGTCCGGATTGAAGGTCACAAATGTAAAAGATGGGATTGTTCAGAGTTTTAACCTTGCAACATGCTGCTCTGTAAAAAAAAAAAAGGAAACAGTTTCCTAAAGTAAGGCTGAACCTTTTAGTCAGGACATTTTAAAACCATATTATCAGTAGAAGTCAGCAGTGTTTGCATCACTGTTGTTACAGCAGAGCCCACAGGTCGATCTGTGGTGGAACTGCAGCTCCAAGGTATAAATATGAAATAATATCAAGTAAAAGTCACTGTGGATGTTGGATTTTCAGCTGCTGAACAGGAAGTCGTGTCTAAATCATCCAGAGTTAAGTGCATATTCTGCAGCTTTGCATGCTGAGGTTAGTTGTGAGATTTGCAACAACAAAAAGGCAAAATATGTCCAAATACACCTCATCTTAAAGTTTCTATTCCTTTGCAGACTTCTCCATTTTGTATACGGAATACTTATAATCTCAAAGTAAAACAGTTAGTTTACAAAATACTTTAAACTTTCATAACACCAGACTTAAGTACTGTAGTAATAATATCCTGGAATTAAATTAAATTGTCAGCAAAAGATCCTCGATGGAGAAACTATTCTATATAATCTTTTTAAAGGTTAAAAGGTGCTTGAAAGGAAAGAATATGAATGTGATGTCCAAGTGTCATTTTGATTAATAATCTGCATCTATAGTGGGCATTTGATGCTTCTCCCTCGACACCATCCATATAATTCTTCAGCCTCCGTGAATTTAGTATTCATTATCCTGCAGGAAGCCAGTCAATGCATAACAATGAGACCTGCTAATATAATCCGCCATCAAACTGAAACATACATATTAAACTGGTGTGTGAGCGGCATTTGCATTTTGCTCGGTTTGCTCTCTTCTCTTCATTTTTCTCTCAGGTTCATCAGATTTGTTTTTGGTCAAGAACACAGAGCGTATTTATCAATTTTCTCTCAACTGCATTTTCCAATATCTGTTTAATGAGAGGAGCCATTACATAAATTAATGTCATTTGCAAAAACATCATTTTCATTATGAAGCATCTGAGTAAAGCAATTCATTTATTATAAGTCAAACAATGTTAATGAAAGCAGTTTAGCAAGCCGATGCAGTTCAGCATAACTGCTCGTCTAAAAAATTTTCATTTTTCTTTTGAATATATGGATTTAAAATGCAACAAACACTATAAATCAAACATTTCTGTAGATAAAAAAGTATTTTTGTTTTAAGAATAATGCTGTTAATTATTTGCATGTGTCCAAAGAAACTTTGAGAAACAGATCTTTACTGTCTTTTCACATTCTTAGCATCCCTTGGACAATAGAAGGTCACTGCAGTAAGTAAAGCTCATGAGAAAAAATGTTCCCTAACTGCCAGTTTTCTTCCCTGGATGAGACTCCATCTGCCACCAAGCAATTTATAGAGTCCAAGATAGAATATCAATGACTTCTTACCATTTTACAACTCAGCATTCACCTTGACGTCACCTCCAAACCTGTTCAAGTGCTGATGCCACAGATCCTCGGTGAGTGCAGAGAAAAAGCTCTCATTTAGGAAAGTGCTATTATTGTAGCTCTAAAATCACTCTTTTTATGAAAACGGATTTTATCAAAAAACTCACTGTCAGTTAAAAACATAATTTCAACAATGAAACAACAGCATAATGCACTTCTCACATATACAAATCTGGAGATTAATGATCTAAGGCCTTAATATTTTCAGCTAAAAGTATATTTTAAAATGTTCTATTTACAATTTTGAAAGAATTTGTTTAACTACCACATAGTGATCTGACCGTTAAGTACAATCCCACATAAAGAAAGTAGATCAACCATTGATGGAGTGAGCTTAACCCTATTACTATTGCCCAGTAAAACCTTAACAAGAAGGTCAAAGTCAAATATAACATACAGGACCTGCAATGGAATCAATGGAATGCATTGAAATGGAAGAAAATTGGAAAATTTGAGTCATTTAAAAAGTTAAAACGTTTACTCATTAAAAGAACAACAGATATCTAGGCTGAAGTCACTTCCATAGGATGATGAAAGATGTCAAAGATGATAAAGATTTGAGTCAATCTTTAAGATAGCGTTCTTTTAAAAATTGACAGATGATATAGTCAGCATATATAAGAGAGGTTACAGGATTAGAGCTCATATGTTATTACTCAAATAAATATTTGTGAGGAAACAAGATGTTTGAAATATTCTATAATTTGGTTTTTTCCTGGTCAGTTCAGTTTTTGCATTTTTAGAAAAAAAAAAAAAAAAAACATAAAAAGGTGTTATTTAACTGATTTATTGAAAAAAAGCATCTAAAGACAAGTCTGACACCAGAGATAACAGAATCAGTTCAGACATTAGCACTACAAATCTAACATGGCATAAAAAGTAGAGACATTTAGTGTTTGGTGACATTTATTATGGGTGCAATCAAATACATTTTCCTCACAAATATAATCTCATTTAAAAGATTAATAAACAGCCTCACTGCATTATAAGATTTACTACCAAGAAGCATTGTTACAATACTAAAAAATCGATTTTTCTAAAAAAAACACACAAAAGAACAACCTGGCACTTTTTGAGCCAAGTTCCTAACAGGTCAAAAACTTGTGGCTTTTTAAAGTAGTTCAGAAAGGGGAAATTTCTCTATAAAGCCACAGAAAGTGGAGTAACTATATTTTCAAACAAAATTAAGAAACAGTTCAAGTCTTACATACTGCAACTAATAAGTTCAAAGTAATTTCTCCTGAAATCCTCAGGAGAGGAAAAATAAACTGTTTCTTCCACCCCCAGAGGTTTAAACATGCTCTGAAGCCTTAACACTAATTAGAATAAATATGTGAATTAATTAGACAGTCACAAAATGAGAGCTGAGAAAAAAGCAGCACAAAGTCATTTCATAGAGGAACTTTGCCCAATCTAAAATGCATTTCAAATCCTGGGCCTGAATAAAACCTTAAAAGGAGATGTTCTGCATGGTGCGACTTTTTAGTCATCAATTGTGTTGGTGACATAATTTAGCAAAAATGTAACTATCTGTTAGTTATCTGTTTTAATAGAATTATCTGCTAACACTGATCATGTATATAATCCTGCATCAATCCTGGATTTATCAAGATCCTCAAAAAGAATGGGTTTGGCTTTTTTAAAGAAAGCAGATTTTTTTCCCATTTCTTCACTGCAGTTGATGTAAGTTATCTTTCATGTGCAGAGATGTAAAATCTGCATGATCGGTTTGTTTTGACTATTTATTGTAGTGACTCAAATTGTGGAAAAAGCAACTTCTTAAATTGGTTGGTGTTTAAGTGTCAAAGTTTTAGTTAAGAAAAATAACCCAACATGTAAATGTGTGTGCCATGTCAGTAGTGCAAAAGAACAATGTTCTGAGTTCACTAAACAATGGATATAACTATGAATAATTGTAATTCTGTGCAGAGTTATGAGTGAAAAAATACCAACTTGTGGTATTTTTTTATAGTTTGTAGCCCCACTATTTTTAACAATCTGTTAGGACTGCCAGGCAAACATCTTTTCACAGCTAAGCTCATTTTGCAAACACAGGAGAAACTCGAGCCAATTACCGTTTTTTTCATATTGCACATCTCGCAAACATGTCACAACGGCAGAACATTACTCTGGTAATGAATGAAAGGACAATGAATGAAAATGTCAGGATTATCATCCATAGTAAAAATGTAATTATTATTAAACAGATTCTCCATCATATATTAATGAGCCACTCACATCCCAGCGATAAATGCTTTCTAATGATCAATTTATGGCGGCATAAACAAAAACTACCCCCATCAAACAAATGGAAGGAATGTTGAGCACACCATTTGTTTTTTCTAGGAACCCTGCATGTAAAAACCATAGACTTGAGCGCATTTAACTACTAAAAGTTGGAAAACATGAAAGGCAACAAGGGTAAAAGTTTAGCACTTGAGTGTGTAACAGTTGCTGATGTCTAATGAAGAAGATAGCTCAAATATGAAAAAAAATCTAAAACAATCCACCCGCTAATAACCAACAGAATATATCTGTATCGTAGTGCACTAAACTAAACTTCAAGTAAAAAAAAAAAACATGTAAGACCTGTAGCAGTTTCTTTGTAAGGAAAGCCACATCTAACCCAGATTTATATAAGAATGTAAAGTTTACCTCCAAGTTTACCACCAAATTCAATACCAAAGGTAATATATAGATATAAAACACGTAAAGAGAAATATATGACATGTAAAATTTTGTCACATTATTTTTTTTTACTATTGTTAGACACTGAAAGATTGACAGTAGAGCTGCAGCTGTATTGCAGAAAATATGGGAGTTGTTTGCAGCAGCGGTGACCAGATTTTTAATGCATGTAGATCAATAAAAAATGCTGAGGCAGTCTTTGTTTAGGCGAAGCCCGGTTTGCAGCACACCAGCTGCTGGACAAACACGCACTGACATGACAAAACACTAGCAAAATCTAAATCTACGTGTTTTCTTGCAGCAAGCTAAAAATCTGCTTCCAAGGAAACAAAAACACATCTGCATAAATATTATAGCAAAAGCCCTTTTAACAAAAGAGGCAGAGCTCAATCGGAGAAGCATCTGCAGGTTTGAAATAAAGCATTTCCAGCCAGAAAG
The DNA here is from genome assembly GCA_003999625.1 of Oryzias javanicus. NCBI lineage: Eukaryota > Metazoa > Chordata > Actinopteri > Beloniformes > Adrianichthyidae > Oryzias > Oryzias javanicus. The sequence continues at coordinate 12,918,314 of CM012457.1, read as the reverse complement.
ATGAGTGAAACACAGTAATCTCCCTGACATTCTTAATAATCCACCTCCCTAGTGCCGTTCCCCTCCAGCTCACCCAATCATAAAGTGTCAACACTGACCTACAAAAAGGAACTACCGTCAAGCTTTACATGTTTCAAAACATCAATCACGGCAGACAAAGAGGGAACATCAAATTATACAGCATTAACCTTCAGGGCTTGCATATAAAGAACAGATTTATTTATGCTTGTGTCTTAAGAGCCTTTTCACTGCTCCTTACTGAAAGCTGGCTGCCAAATTGATGAACATGCAGCTCAGCCCTCAGCAGGAGCCATGCATCTTTGATTAATGAGTGCAAACTTGTGGAAACTGCCAGAGAACAAAAGGCTGGGTGAAATTATTATCATTTTTTTCCCCAAAAGACAGATCCGAATGAACATTAAAAAACAAGATCATTTTAAAGGTAGAATCCTTACACAGAAATGTTTTTTATATATTTTATTACAGCTTTTCTGGGGAAAAAAGCAAATAAATAGAATGTGTAGAATTCATAGATATATAAAAAAGCTGCTCCAAATTAAACTACAATTTTGATAAATTGTGTTAAAAAGTGAATACTAAAAATGTGACCTTGTATCTTAACTCCACATAAATGATGAACCTCAACAAAGACAATCTATTTTGAATTCAAATGTGTCCTAAAACCTGGTTAATTTATATTTATTGATATGACAATATATCAGTTCAGTCTTTTTAGAAACCAATTAGGCAAACAAACTTACAATAAAAAAGTACAGTTAACCAATTAGATGAGTAAATGAGAAGCACAGATTAAAGACAAAACAAATTCCTGTCATAATTGTTGTCACCACATCATTTTAAAGTGTTATAATAATTTGGGTTGTACCAATAACAGACAACAAGCAAAGGTGTAGGGAGGAACTAAAGTTCAAGTTTCCTTTTCCTTCACACCTTGACCAACACTCTTGTATGCTAGATGTTACTACATTTGAAGTGTCACTCAGAGTGATAATTCTGTGCACAACGGTCTGGCTCTATCATGAAAGTTTGAGGCTTAATATGGAATTAAACAGCTGCTGTGTGTTACATTGGGTAATACATCATTTGGTATTCCTGGTTTTTCCAATGTTCCATCAGGATCAAAATATCAGAGCTTAAAGATTAAACACATTTTTTAAGTCATCTAAATGGGCAAAAAGACAATTCCAGGAAGAACACGGGCTACATGGATTGTTAACAAGTGCAAACATAAAAAATTCATAAACTCCACACTGACTTTGCTTCCACAGGTGTGCCCATTGTAAGCATAAACTCATAAAGTCGCTTTTCACTGTTATACATCCTATAATTTATATTTCATTAAGACAGTTTGTGACATCTTTTTTTACTGTTGTGTATTCCTCTCACTCCTAAGCATGCGGAATTACACACTTTCTCTTTATAGTTATTAGTTCTCATCCAACAAGTCACTCATTATGTTTTCTGAACAGCAATTTGCCATTTTTATTTCCCTCCGTACGTTTTCCCCAATCCTAATAAGTGTTTTATCTCAGTCATCAGTATTATTATGGGTTTATTTTTCCCACAAAATGTAACATTTGAGGATAAATATTGTCTCCAGTTCAGCAGGTGTAAAATAACAAAATGTAAAACATGTAATCGTCCTTCTCGTACATGCTCTAGTTAATAATTATAAATTAGTGGTTTGAATGTACACCCTAAAAGCCTCAAACTGTAAATGTATGATGTGATTGGCTCATTGAACATCATTACCACTAAAGGAGTAAGATTCCCTTCAAAAAACCTCCAATAATCACAGTATTGTTGTTAGGAGTTGCCTTGGGTATAGCAGCTACAAATAATAGTAATAAAATACAAAACTTTTGGTTTTTTTTAAAACAATTTCGCTCATTTTAAAGTTTGTGTTCAAGCTTAATTTTGTTTCTTTATTATTATTTTTTCGGGGGGGGGGGGTGTAATAAACTAAGTCTTTTATTTACGTCGTTTAAAAACTAGCATGATGATATAGTCAGTTTTAAATATTTAACCATTTATGATTCATATATTTCCTCGACAAAAGAAGACTACTTGGTACAAACATAGTTCGTTTTTTTCATTACAGCATGAGCAAGTATAAAGAAATAAAGAAATTAACTGTACTTGGTAAAAATAAATAAAGAAATAAATAAAAACGGTTGGCTTAAAACAGTTAGCCCTTTTGACCAAAACATTTTAGACCAAACCATCGGAACTCTGGATCCCCGTAACAAACTCACCTTATATCGCTCCAGATGGGTGTACTTCTCATCAAAGTGTCGGAGAAAAGGCGCCGACTTACGTCCCAGTTTGCTTCTGTCTTGAAGTCGCTGAGGGGAAACAATAAATGAATCTTCAGGGACGGAGACGACCGCGCCGGTGTCTCTATGACAAGATAGAGGAGGCTTCACTTTCGGTCACCGGAGCAACTCAAACGAATTGACATCCGCGCGTGCGCTCAAGCACGTGCAAGTCAGAGCTGAAGTCAGGGGCGGATCCACAACAGTTTCAAGAGGGGTGGATCCAACCACCTTTTTTTTTTTTTTTTTTTTTTTAACTATTTACCCTTTTGCATTTACCATATACTTCATATGTGAACGGTATTTACTGTGTCTTAGTTCATTCCATTGACTGTCTATGAGAACTAGATGGAATATTGTCCAGAAAGAAGCCAAAATCCCGTAGACTTCTATAAAGAATTAGACAGCTATTACTTGGTCGTTCTATTTGTCAGAATGACCATTCTTGCTCTAGTACCACTTTTCAATATGTTCTAGCAAAACCAAGAAAATGTTTTTGTGATATATTTTCTGTGTCGCAATTCACTCAAGTTATAAACTGGCAAGTCAGATGCATCAATAAAAGAAAGCCACCACCTAGATTCTTAGGAATATTCCCTTTCAGTGACAGGGGTGCAGCGTTGCCATAGAATAATGACTCAGACCGACTTGAATCAATCACCGCTTCCTGATGTCGTCTGGTTCCAAAATGGTCCGTACAATGGGAAAATGATAACTGCATCAACTTCATTTTGTTGGAACTGGTGGTAAGGCATTTTCTATGGTTGACGTCACAGGTGCTTTGTCCATCTCTATGTATGTCAATGATTTTGACTTTGTTGCAAAACGCTTCACTCATAGAGATGTTTTTAAAGAAATAAGCTATACAAAAAAAAACTATACTAAAAAAATAAATAGGCAATTAATGAAAGAAAGAAAGAAAGAAAGAAAGAAAGAAAGAAAGAAAGAAAGAAAGAAAGAAAGAAAGAAAGAAAGAAAGAAAGAAAGAAAGAAAGAAAGAAAGAAAACACTATAACAAACATAAAATAAGAAATGCTTCCTCCACAAATGTCCAATCCTTGAAAAACAATTAATTAGCATTAGATTTTTTTTTAAATAAAGTTTTTGATTTAAACAAATATATCACCAAATTATTTTTGAGCCGTTTTAGATTTGGCAAAGAAAAAATTCTAGCAACAGAGAAGCAAAAGATAAAATCTGAGAAAGGCACAAGGTGTTTGAGTAATAGTGTACTAAATCAAAAGCTATTTGTTTGAAAAAACACATGTAAACCCATAGACATTTATTTCTGTAGCTTTTGGACAACTAAAATCTTTTTTATAATACCAGCAAACAGACGTTACTGTAGTTTCCAATCAAACCAGCTCTATAGAATGCATATCAAGGGTGTAACTATTCATTGCTAAACTCTTATGTTTTTATTGGTTTACGCAAACTTTCTTGCCTGTAGAAAATCCTCTGGTTTGTTTTGAATTGAATGTGCATTTTCAAAGAGGATAGGCTGTTTTCCTGTCACTGTACAAACATCATGATGACTTTTTTCAGTTGGGTAAAGTGTACTTCCAACAGAAATATTAAACAGTATTAGTCATCTTTTTTTACACATCAAAAGACAGGAATCATACAAACATCACCACTAATCTTGTGTCAATTTCAATGGTTTAAAATCCAAATAAGAAGAAATGACTCAATACTTGTTGTAAGAATAGTGTGTGGCCTAAAAGAACAAGTGCAATTATTTGCCCTTCATACAAGGTAAAAGCAAATGTCGATTTGTTTGAGCAGCAATCTTTCAGAAAGGTGAAATTTCTTGTAAGTAATTCAAATGCTATGTTCTGCAGCCTCTTTGCAGTGACAGTTTTCTCAGCTGTGGGGTTGAGCTGATGTGTTAATATTTTACATAATTGCAGAGGGCACAAAAACCATTAGCTAATCGCCTTTTGTCCTTTTAAATAAAATGTTTACTTTCTCCCAATGGGCGCCCTGTACTCATTGATTTGTTCTCCCTCTTTTAATTTCCCATCACTGTTGTCACCACATTCACAAGAATGTGATGGAAGGACTGGGATAAATGTGTAAATGTGACTGCTGGGTGAACACAACAAGGGGGTGGTAGAAAGCAATGATGGATTAATGGCTTCTGTCAAGCCTGAAATACCCAGAGTATGTCATCGTACAGATTTAGAGGAAGGAAAAGAATGAGAGTATCCTAGTGTAAAATCAAAATATCAACCCCTCTTTGTGATCCGTCTTTTCTGCCAGCATCCTAATCGCACAGCAGCCGATGCAAGTATAATGCTCTGTCCTCTTTTTTTTTTGACATGTCAAGATTAAAAAGTATAATGAGATCCCAAGATGACAATAATTATCCTTATATAAATTAAAATGTGTGCTGGATTGTTCATCTTATCAGTCCAAAGCTCACAGTTTCCCCTGGGGCCACAGCAATAGTATGAACAAATGGGTTTTAATCACGACAATGCACGCTGCTCCTTCATGCAAAAGCACCTCCAGCTCTGAGCACATTTTGATTTAGTAAATGACATTACATCATCAAGGAAGTTTTCAGCCATTGCGATTGGAACGTTCAAATCTGTCTGACACAGATAAACAGAATAAGTTATCTAACTTTGTTTGCTTTCCAGGTTTAAAAAAAGCCAGTAAAGCTGTCCCTGCCTGAGGCTTTTTCTCCGGTTGCAGGATATTTGGGTGGGGGGGGGGGGTGTAGGAGATCCTAAAACCTGTAAATGATGATTCCTGCAGAGGGTCAAAGGGTACATCACAAAACTGTTAGTAGTCTATTTTATACACGAATGACAGCAAACGAATAGAATTCAGACTGCTGTCCCACTGTGAGGTTGAGACACTCAGTATGTCTTTAAAAAATGTTAGAATTCATGATATGACTAATTAACTGTGCAAAAGTCACTACAGCTAAGGAATGTTCTGTATATTCTTTCTGTACTTAATGTCAAAAGCCTGGTCTAAATATCTGAATATAAACACCTTTTACATAGAATAAGACAGAATTCCTCTTCCTGTGCATGTAGTGTTCTTCTTTCATATTTTCCCCCATTTAATGTTGTTATTTTCTCTAATTATGAATCTTGAGTGTACATTTTGCTTAGATATGAAAAAATAAACTTATTATTAATATATGCATCCACAAGTAGCATTTATTTATCAGGACTCCATGGTGTTTAAAGGTCCTCACACTGATCTGAACAGGTCTTCTGACATCATAGAATGTTTGTTGGCTGTCTGATAACTCCAATATAATGGAGTTAACAAAGAAATAATGCTTTGGTTGACAACATGTTACAATTTCATCCTAAAATAAAAGTTGACACTTGAGCATGGAAAGTAAATTGCCAAAATCTTGTTTAGCTTAAAGGAATGTAACCGGTCTAAAATATCATAGTTTCAGTATCCCACCTAGTGGACAAACCTTGAAATTACAGGGTAAAAAATAAAGTGTCAACAAAATAAAAGTACCCAAAGTGGCATGTGCAGACATGTCTGGAAAATCATTTATCAAATTGTGAAACCTAAAAGTAAATTTTCACAAAAAGAAAAAAAGCTATTAAAAAAGATTAATTCTAGTTAGTACGAGTTGTTTACAGTAGCAGTTTTTCTGGGTCCATCTAACAATGGATAAACCCCTAAATGCCTTTTGATGCAAATACTCTTGACAAACCTGTACACTTATCATTCCTGTTAATAATTTAAAAAGTTGAGTTATAGTAAATGAGATTTTTCAGAGATTTCTGAACTCAAATTCTGCAGATGCTTAAAAAATTCAACAAAGCTTCCAAACAACTTACTATTTATAAACTGCTTTCAACAAAATGTTAATGAGGCAGGGAGATAAGTAACAAGTCAAACACTTCCATACAACAAATTTCAATTTTATTAAACATTTCAAATGCTTTGAAAAGCTAAATGTTGATTGTCTTCTTTTACCCATAGTATATTTTGTTTACCAACTTGACAGTAATGGTAATATTGAATTTCTTAGGGCAGCAAGATGATACTTTACCTAAAAAGAGAAAGTACATAAAGTTCCCACCACACGTTCACATAATCACAATATCAAAGTAGATCTTTTCAATAGCCACAAATATTTTTATCAAAATCTCCCCAGAAACATCAAACACACAAACATTCGACCACATTTTCACACTATTCAAGCTCAACCAGAACATTGAAAAAGGCTGGTTTTGCTCGAGGCACAGTCAATGGCTCCAACACATTCTTTTGTCCTGTGTTAGTTCTTTTGAAATACCAAAAATAAAAGCACAGGATGGAGAAACATTTTTTCTAAATGTAATCACAAACATCTAAAAAACCAGCAACAGATTAATTTTTGTGCCATCCATCTAGACATTCCTTTTATTATGTGTGATGCTAAAAAAAATCTGCACTTCATGCATCCAATTTAGAATAGTGGTATTTTTTTAATTCCAACATGGGTCACCTTGGTAGATTTACAATCAGCTTTTATTTCTGGATATAAATACAGTTGGTAATAAAGTGCAGTTGTGTGTGATAACACTGGCCAGACGGAGATTTCACAATAGTTTAAGCAGAAACTTAGGAGGAAACCTTCAAACAAAGCAGGCTGGTAGGACTCCACATTCACTAGATGTTCCAAAAGTCCATTAAGAACCAATACAATACTGTATGTGCTTGTTAACGTTCATATAGAATAGTTACAGGTTTTGAACATGATGCATCTTGTTGGCAGCCATAACTTGCAACAAAATGAACTTTCAGATAAAGAAAAGTCCACTAAAATAACATACTGCACAAAAAAGAAAGCATACACACAGTATTTTAGACTAAAGTAGTTTACAGTTGAGCATAGTGTATGGCCTCAAATGTGTCTTGAGTGTCTTTTGAGTAGAAAATCCATGCAGGGAGGTACATAGCTGTTTGTTTTTGTCCTGATTTTAGCTTAAAAGTTATAATTTTGTTAAAAAAAAAAAACTATGAAATGGCTCTGTGATTAAAAAAAAAATCTAAACGTAACTGGTTGATCTACATTTGGAACAACAGAGATGCTTTGCCAAGACTGCAAAGAAGTCTTTATGTTGTGTAAAAAGTTTCATCCCATGAAAACATTAGCTGAACACATTGCAGGGTGAACTTCCAGTTGTGCCTTGAAGACCAGTGTCCCTCTTTTTTAGATGCACTTTTCCTTTATTCCATAAAAGTTCTTCTTAATGAATTATTTTTAGAAAGCACAAGCCATCACTAGAGGTCCTGGTTCTGAAGCTGCAAACCAGCCACAGACCACTACACCTCCACCACTGTGCTCTATGGCATGATGATTCTACTCTAAAGCTCTGGTACAGCTGCAGGAAAAATATGTGAACCCTTTGGAATCATTTGGTTTCTTGCATAAACTGGACACACAGTTGTGCTCAATAAAATCATTAATTGGTGTGATTTAAGCAGGCAGTGTTTTCTCCATTGTTGTGATTTCGATTGAGATAAAAAAAAAACACACACATTATGTGTCAAATTCATACTGAAATTTAGGTACTCCGAAAGGGTTCACATACTTTGTATTGCAGCTGTACACATACAACTCATTAAGCTAAAAGTTGCTAAAAGTTTACAAAAAAAAAAACGTTCTTAGACGCTTTGATCAAAGTGAATGTTTTGCCCTTGTTTTGTCAGCACGGTCTTTAGTCAGACATCTATCAGTGCTATTATTGATCAGTTTCTTTCGTTCTGGTCTTGAGTCCTGTTTTCCTGTACTTTTTCGCAAAAACAAGCAGGTCTGGATGGATTTTTGACTTAACAAATGAACCCATCTTTTAAGTAATTCTGTATTTATTCACAATACCTCTACATAATGTTTAAAACCTCCTGATTGAATGCTTAAAACATGCAGAACATTTTTAATTAAAAAGAAAGTATTTTTTCACAGCACTTTGAAGTTAGTCGCATATTTTCAAATCATTAGAGCAGAAAAGCAGCAGAAAGATTCTCATGTGCCTCAATAAAGAAGTTAGTAAGCTTATAGTCAGTTTTCTCCCAATTATCTCACCTTATGGCACCAATCCCTCTGATTAAAATGAATGCACAGCTGATACAAGAATTAACTCGTCTCTGTATGAAATGTTCATGCTGTGAGGAGAGCCCTGCAGCGTGTCCCTGTAGTCAAATGCAGAGAAAAATCATCTTAGGGCGTGCCATCAGTTTCCTCGGCTTCCACGAGGCAAGACTCGTCTGTGTCTGGCACTCTGAACGGCGGGTGGTACTCAAATGCCGTAAAGATGGTGGAACCTGAGTTTTGCCTCTGGTGCACAAACCAAATTCCAGCAGACACTCCCACCACAGCCGCCACGCTGAGAATGACCAGGGTGGACAGCAGCGCATTAGGTTCTGAGGAGAACAAGAAACAATGAAAGGAAGGCCCCTACAGTTTACACAGGGAGATGAGAATACACAAGAATCAATGAAACGCTCAAAGACAGACTTACTCCTTTTTGGTTGATCTGCCTCTGCAAAACAAAGAAAACAGATTTAGTTTTCAAGAAAATATTTGCTGTGTAGACGACAAAAGATCAGTAAAGAATCAATACATACAGACGGCAGCTCTCTGTGCAAAACTGATAAACGCAACAATTTATAGAGATGACACAAGTCAAAGAAACGACAATAGCAAGTTCAAAGACCGGTTTACTCTAGTGGTTCCTCCGCTTCTGAACAATAGAGATCTCCTGCTGGAAACATTTAATAGAAAGTAAACTTCTAAACTCCCTTTTCTTTACTTCAAATGGTTCAGCTTCAATGGTCTGGCAATTTTCTGAGCATGTCGTCAAACACAGAGGAAGTGAGAACTCTCCCACACAGGCACAAACTATGGTTCTGTCCGAATTTAGTGAGCATTGATGCACGTTGGTTTTTCACAAAGACTTCTGGGAAATTTCGGGTGGACTCGATTTTGGAATTAGTAGATTCGGACAGCACAAGAAAATGGCGGACGCACTATATATTGCAATATATAGGGGAATTCGGACACAACCTATATCATCTATTTATGTGATTCAATATTGCAAAAATGAAACGTCTGCTTTAAATTTAAAGTTTTTCCCCTTATGATATGAGTTGAATGTTATTTTTTAAGTCATGGTTTTGTTTCTGTTCAATATATGAATTATTTAGTACAAAACAAAAAAAAAATCTGAAAAGTACTTTTTAAAATTAGCTAATAAGAAAATAACCAAGCCAATAACAGTAAAGAAAAACCTTTGTTAGCTGATGTAATGTACTAAAACAATAAATACTTCTTAAATTTAGCCCAACTATTGTGTGTTATTTTCAATGTAAATGGACTGGTGTGTAGTTGGGATGCAATGATTCACTTTCCCCACGTTACAGTTAAATGCTATAATATTAAGTTTGGTTTAAATGGAGAATTGTGGCATCCTTAGTCTTTAAAAACAAAATCCCTCTTGTAGACTAGATTGCAGCATTTTTATTTTAATGTGTGTCAGCTGTATTGATGCAGATACACTCTATGCTTCACGTAGAAAACACATCTCATAGATTAATAAGAAGTTTTATTTGAATTAAAGTATGTCATCTCATCCGACACTATCAACTGCTGTCACTATTTCTGGATTCCAAATACAGCTTTTGTGTTTGTTTGCTCATTAGTTAGCATTCTGCTAGCATGTTGCCACACCAAGAGTGTAGCTTAAAATATTTATTATAAATATAATCCATGCACAATTTCCCATCAGATTTTCTTTAAAAGAAGTATTTGAGATTGAGTTGCTTTTTTGCGCTAATAATTCCTTTTACACAACAAAGTAAAGCAGGTTTATGAATGAAAGTAAAAAAGTGCTTCACAAATTCCATTTTTGTTTAGCTAAATTAACAAGCGTAACTTCATACTGTTGGTGTATAAAATGAAACTTACCCTGATCAGTTTCACAGATCACTCCGTTCTCCTCTTCATCACAGCTGACGTTCTCCCATCTTCCTGAGGTGCTGTGCAGAGCCGCACAAGTCTCCAGCTTTGGGAGGTCGGACGGATAAGGGCTGTACTCCCAATTAGTGAAGGTTACCGGCTTGTCGTCGGACCACCTCATGGCATCAGCTGAAAAGATGACAGCGGGAGTGTCACTTTTGCTTTTTTAAATTTTGACAGACACGATACTTTCAATTGCTAAAACATATACATGTATGTATGTATGTATATATATATATATATATATATATATATATATTATATATATATATACAGTATATATATATATATTATATATATATATATATATCAGTCTTCAACTGTCAGTAAGAACCAGTTAAAAATGTTGTGTCAATATGCTTCAACTGACCTTTGGTCACATGGTACTTACTGTCTGTGTCGTAATACATTCCCAGCCACACGTTGACTCTGCCTTTCCACACTTGTGGGCTATAATTAATGACAAAATCATTCTCTTCCTTACTGTGGACAGTCAAAAGTTCTGGAAAAAAAAAAAAAGTAGATCTCAGACACACAACACTCTTTCTGTCTTTTTTCTTCATAGTTGAAACAGAAATGTGGCATTACTGAAGCCTCTGCAGATTGTTTTAGCGCTGTCAATAGTGTAGCTTTTGATCGTCTCTTCCTCTCCGTGAACAAAGTGGTAACATTTGGCGCCAAATGTGACCCAGGTGCGTCCATCTGCTGGGCAATCTATAAGATAAAATATTATCTGCATTTAACACGCACATTTTTTAGTCAAAGTAATTTAGACCAACACTACTTAAGAGCTGCATAATATATAAGAGTAGAGCAGCAGTTTTCTAAAATTTGTCAAAAATAATACCTCAGTCAATACAATGGAAAAGATGTTCTATTTCAGTCCGTTTTGCATGGCAACTAATCTTGGTCTTTTTGAAAATTTGAATAAAATAGCAACTGTGATTATTATTATTTTGAGTTTCCTATGTAATAACATATTTATTTATAGAAAACTTTGAAATGTTCATTTGTTGCACTTTGTACAAAAATATTTATATCATGGCCTGGGTTTTATTTTTGTGATGATCAGAGTTATTTTTTTCCTTTTTAAATCAGACCAAAATGAAGCATTTTATGGTCATTTTAGTGTCTCTTCTAAAACCGATCTCATTGCTGTTATTCCATTTCAATATGGCGTCGCTCTTTACATATCTTGGACAACAGTAAAAAGCCTGTGTGCCATCGCCAGCAATGAATACCACACTGCTGATACAGAGTCTCAATCTGATACTTTTTGAAACTTTTTTTTTTAAATGAAAGAAAAAAAAGTTATAAACAGATCCAGATTGGTCCTTGTTTTTATTTTTTTTTACCTTCTTTTATCTTTTAACACTCAAACGGAACACTTCTGGTAGTTTAAAAAAATCAAGTTAAAATAGTGTTACTATTAACTAGCAAAATAAATAATTAAACAAATAAAATAGGTGGTAATTAGTCATTTGGAGGTTTGGGAGCTGTAGCTTTAGTTCCTTTAGAACTATAAGTCTTTTTGAATAGTTATGATCTGTACTAACCAAATTATTTTTGAAAAGTAAAATATTGTAAAATATGACAGTAACGTAATAATTAGTCATTTAACAAAGCTTGGTGAGTGCAATTGAACATTATTTAACCGTTTGTGATAAGAAGGATAAGACAAAAGGAGCACAAAAGAAAAGAAAGAGTCTTTACGAAGTCTCATTTTCTCCCCAGGGTGAGCAGGTAGGGTGACTAGGCGTGCAACAGGTCACGTGTAGGTCCTGTCCTTCACCTTCCCGTCAGCTCATCTGATGCGCCCATCTGGACTGACGTCCACCTTGATGACATGACATGTCCGATTTGCCACAGCGCCCTTGGAAGCTGAGAATCCACAATCATGGCGACTGAGCCCTCAGTTATCGGATCCGGTGAGGACTGCCACTTCCACGTGTCTGAAGTCCAGGAAGGTACAGCTTGATCAAGCGGGTCCAGAAATGGTCTACAAGCATCTGCGAGTGTTTCCACCGCTTTCGGCTCAGGAGCTCATCCTTTTGGTAGACCACTTGTGGCAATACTCCATCTGGCTGCCCCATCAGAAGACAGTTGACACATAGTCCAGAGGTTTGAGTTTAGGATACTCTCCACTTCTATTAGCACTGTTCGGAGTACTTTCTCTTGGATGGGCTGTGCCCCAACTGTGATGTACAGCGCTGTCTTCACAGACCTTATCTCTCGTTCCCAGGTGCCGCCAAAGTGAGGAGAGGCAGGGGGGTTGTAATGGAACTGGATCTTACTTGGTGCCAAGAGTCGCTGAAGGTCTGGCGACACAGCAGCAAAGGCTTCTTGCAGCTCCTTCTCTCCACCTTTGAAGTTAGTTCCCTGGTCCGAGTACAGCTCTGCTGGGGTTCCTCTCTGTTCAATGAACCTACGGAGGGCCATTAGGAAGGAGTCGGTGTCCAGGAAGCTCAGAAAAGCCAGGTGCACAGCTCTCACTGTGAGGTATTAAAATATTACCCCTCATCTTTTCTTGGAGCGGCGCCCCATCTTGATGTTGAATGGTCCAAAGCAATCAACTCCTGTAGAGTAGAAAGCAGGCTTGAAGAGACGAAGACGGGCTTGTGGCAAGTCAGCCATCTTTGGAACTGATGGTTTTGCTTTCCATCGTTGACACTCTGTACAGGTTCTTTGGAGCTTTCTGATTGCTTCTCTACCTCGTAGAATCCAGTATTTGCGTCGGATCTCAGCGAATACGCGCTCTGGACCTGGGTTTCTGAGCTGATCATCATAGTTTCTTATGAGGGATGTGAAGGGTCAAGCACCACTGGATGGAGACTGTCGTAAGCTAGAGTTTCAGAGCGACTAAGACGACCGCCGACTTTGATAAGCTGCTCAGTGTCATCTAGCTCAGGGGACAGAGTTAGTAAGCGGCTGCTGCGTGGGACATCCTTGCCGGCCTTCAGAAGCTTTAGCTCATTGGGAAAGCTATCCTCTTGAACCCACTTCAGGAGAAATAACTCTGCTCGACGATAATCCTCAGCACTTAAAGAAGTGTCTTCTTCGGCCACCCCATGCAGCTTCTCTGCTGTAGCACGGAATAACTCCTGCCATGAGTGACATTGGTTGAGCTCACTTATCGTTGGACTTTCAGGTGTAGCTGACACCCCACAGAAAGTGGATTTCCTCAGCTCATCAGCAGTTGGAGTTTCCTCAGCACTAGCAGCTGGAACTGCTGGTCATGTATCTGGATGCATGAGGAGGACGGGGGGGGTCCCTGACTCCATCGGTTGGATTTTGAAAGGGCCTGCCTCTGGTGATATCATCTGAAGGGTTCTGAGCAGAATCCACATAGCGCCACCGATGATGTTCAGTTAGCTCTTGGATTTCACGTGTGCCGACAAAGAAACTCATTCAAAGTCTGGCCTCTGTAACTGAAGGAGCAATTAAACACCAGTCGGTGCTTATCGTTATGACTGACGAGGTGATGTGGTAGGTGGCAAGCCTCCTTTTCTTTGCTCAACACTGAACCTTCAACTTTGGCGATGTATCCAGCCTGAATGAGTTTCTCCATCTCTGCAGAATAGATCTCAGCCTTTTCTGGGTCTTTCAGGAGTCTTCACTCAGTAGCTCTCAGGCTTGGGATCACAGAATCAGGAGTTGTTTGCAGGCGTGGCATATCTCTCCTTCTGAGCAGAGGAGTAGCATAACGAGATCCGCCACTGACCCCCACTTTTGTTGTTCTGGCCTCAAGCATCTCAACGGCGAGGTGGTCTTACTTGGAGCGAGTCACTATTTTATCTTTCTTGAGGGGGATGATGTCAGTTTGCCACAGCTTCTCCACATGCTTCATCAGCTCACCAATTTGGGGTGGAATGGAATGATAACACAACACCTGCTGGACCCTTGCAATATAAACATACTGTAGGGATGTAACGAAGGACAGAGGCAGGATGATGGCTTACTGTACTTGAAGCTTTACATCCAGTTGGTACATCAGGTTTATCTGTACATGTTTGGCGCGGCGTTTGTGTGGGTGTCTGTGTGTGTGTGGTTTCTGGTAAAATAAGAAAATAAATACAAACTCAGTATTTGACTTAAATTACAAGAAAAACATAACAGAAATAGTGCACAACCACGTGCGTGGAGAGTAGCAGACAGAGCACGCCGTGACGAAGCCTGATAACGTCTCTCTCCTGGTGCGCATGCGCCTAACTCAAAACAAAACGTGAAACTTAAGGGAAACTTTTATCTAACATCTGAGTCTTTTGTACACGTTTGTACATCTAATGTCAACAAGATTTTCTGTGCAGTCTTTCTTTTTCACCTCAAGTTCTTGAATGTGTTTTTTTAAATACTTTTTATCTTAAGCAAATGTTTCACCTTAAGTTACATATTAGTCTCTGACCGTATTTTATTCACAAAATTCAAAAACTATGGTGGCTATTAAACTTTTTCCACGTTTTAACAGTCAACACTGATTTTCTTTTATTTTTAGATCTTAAAATGCTTTTAAGTTAAAAGCAAAGAGAAGAAACAAGCAAACAGGACATATCAGTTTCAACTTGTGACCATTGACCATTGTTCCTCTTTGTTTTTAGCACTTTCTTGACAGGAAGTGACGTCAGGCCGTCCGATTTATGTATTGTTTTTAACTGTATTCTAAGATTTTGAGTGTCTTTTTTTTCTTCAAATTTTCCATATTTATTTGTTTTTTTCAATAATTTCATAAATATGCATGTTTGTGTTAAACATAAGAGAAAGCTTCAAATGACCATTTGCTTCCATGGCGAAATGTTTAGCAAAGCAACAAGGTGAAGCTGAAACGTATAAACAATCACGATATTCTGGACAAGAAGAACAGAGCATTACAGACGAGTAAATTCTGCTAATAATAGCACCAACTAGTCCGAACCCTCTACACGCGGGCCTGGTTGGTTCGGTGTTGAAAACAAATTAAAGCAAGAAACACTTCAGTTTCCTGGGAAGGTTTTTTTTTTTTTTTTAGATTCCTACCTCCTGCGCAGCTTAACTGCGCCTGAAGAAAAACGACGAAACAAAGGATTAATAAAGACTTGGAAATGGGGTTCCTTTCCCGCGACTCCATGGCTGCACAAGGACAGTCTTCTTCTAGTCGCTGCTGTTGTTCTACTCACAACTGGAACTTGACCAAAAAAATAAAAAAGAAGAAGAAGAAGAAACCGTCACCCCCGCGTGCGCACGCCGCAGTCAGGCCCCGTATGAAAACAACAGGAACGATGCCGAGAATTAACCACAAAGAAAAACCAAAGGAAAAGAAACGTTTGAATTTCTTTTGAGTAAATATCTATAACGTGAATGCAGCGCTAAATGTTCAGCATTCGTGTTGTTTAAGTCTCCATGTTTACTTTCAGTTTTAAGATTCTCCAGTTGCAGTATTTCTGTCTTTACCTGTAGATGGTGCTGCACTCAAAAAAATCTTAAAAAATAAATAAATGGAAAACGGATCGATAAAACATGAACAGTGAATGAATTTTCATTAAAAAACAATCCCACTTACATTCACAAGTTTAATTAGCATAAAAGTTAGAATATATGTGACACGTATAATAGGTGTGCATCTTCCGCTTTTGTTTTGAAGTGTACTAATTCATTTATTCACATATTGTCAAATATTTATTGCATCTTTCTTGTTTTTTTTTTTTTTTTTTTTTTTACACATAGACAGGCAGTTTTTGTGATACCCCGATATAATGTAAACTTTTGATGCCTACTGACTAAAAAACAAACCAAAATAGAAAACTATTTATCAAAATCAATAGATTGCTCATCATGAAAAAACAAATGATATTTTTTGGACAAAAAATACAATACAGGAAAACCCTTATTGGAATATTTATTTGGAGGAGCTTATGATTTCACAATAAATTAAATATTTTTCCCTGAATTGTTCATTGGTAAATGGCATACATGTCGCTTTTCTTGATCATATTCTTTTCTTTATTATATTTTAAACTTTACAATCATAAGTCCCATTTTTCCGTTCACACACCATTGCATTCCTTGTCACGCAAGCATGTGGAACCTGAAGCTTCTGAGTCATCACTAGTCTCACTGTTGTGGCTCTTTATCTTTGAATGAAAATGCTAATGATTTGAATAAAAAATATTGGTTTAATTTATTTCAGTTAGTTCACGTTTACAATTTAACAAGTTTATTTTTATCATTGGTTAATTTACTGTATATATATATATTTACATTGAGCATTACTTTTCCTGTTTTCAAACTACTTCAGAGAGAATTGTGATTCTTTCACTCATCACCAGAAATGTAATAATATTTTTTTTTCCAGGTTTGTACATCATTGCAGATTTTTCTTCACTATTTCAGATGGTTTAGTAGCAAAAAATTGTGCGGAAAAAAATACTTTTTTTTATGGGGGTAGAGGATGTCCCCATTAAAATTTAAACCCTCTTTTTTTAGGGAGTCCTCAAGAATCAACAAAGCTACAATTAATGGTCAAAAATTAAAATATAGTTGCCATATAATATTTATCACAACGTATAACTAAAAGGAAAAAGGTGATTTTCAAAATGTAAAACTTCTCTATAAACAAATCAATTTTGAAATTGTTAAGATTTTTTTTATTTAAGTAATTTTACAACTTCAATACTTTACTACTAAAAGATAATACTATGTTACAAAGTAAACAACTAACTCAATACTAAAGATTTTATATTTTTGTGATAAACTTTCATTTGTGATGATTCAAATGTTCTTTTTGTTCACATATAGGTAAATAAGGTGTGCGCTAATAAAAAGAAAAAACGTGAATTGATAATAAAAGACAATAGGTGTGCATCAACTGGAAAGGGGAGGGTTGTTAATAAAGGAGTAAAACCAGGCTTGAAGTCCACTGCTTGTAGGAGCATGTGGCACAAACAGACAGCTGAAGTGGGAGTTTCGCTGCTCGTCTGGAGCTGGGGGCTTCCCGTAGGGTGGCACGACACTCTGCAGGATACCATTGGGGGGGGGGACCCATCTGCCATGCGGAGGGCTGATCACAGACGGCTCTATCCAAACTATTGTGAGTGCCCCAATGTATGCCCTACGGCTCGCTCTCTGAGACCAGAACCCACTCTGACCAGGTCTTGACTGTTGTGAACAATACTGTGTGACAGTGTTTATACCATGCTCACTGGGTCCTCCCCTTCTGACCCGACAGCAAAGCCTTTCACTGCCTTTTGACAGTCTTTTTTCAGCAGTTTCCACATCAAGTGAATCCAATATATTTGTACATTTTGCAGATTTTTTAGACTGATTGGTTGAGGGGTTTACACCAAAATATTTTTAGCATGACTAAAACAGAAACGAAAGAACACCAATTAAAGCACCTTTTTGATTTTATTGAAAAAAGAAAAGAAACACACAGAATCATGCAACAATCCAGGAAAGAAAAATCTTTTGAACAAACAGAGGAGAAATTTTTTGCACTGTACATACATTTGTTTAGAGTGGCACAAATGAAACTTTCACATAGCTTAATGAAATCCTCAATTCTCAAGCCGTCTTTACAAAAATCTTTATAAGTTAGAATTCTCGATTAACTTACTCGATGTGGCGGTTGCTTTAAACTCGTGCACCTTTTCCATCCAAAACTGAGACGCTGTGGCACTTGGTTCAGACACTAGTAGCAGCATAAACCTCACAAAGACAGTTTGATTCATCAGCCTCAGTGGTTACACAGAAATCTCAAGTATAATTCCAGCAGCCCTTTATCACTCATTCCAGCAAAATAAAAGAAAATGCTGCAGTTTTATTTTCTTCTTGACCCAAGACAAAAATCAATGAACATTTTCATTCAAAGCTTCACCGATTGAGCTTCTCTGAAATCCATCAGCATCCAGAATATGCTGCTCTGAGAAGAAGAGGTGATGAAATATAAGAAAAACAAAACATTCGAGTAGCCTTAAGACTGTAACTAAACATCATATCAAACAAGTTAGAGAAAATAAAACAGTATTTGAAACAACGCTTAAGAAAAATGTGTTGCCAGCTCCTGAGTGTGGCGTTTGGTCTGGAGGGGCGGGCTGGACCTGCTAACCCGACCTAAATATAGAGGACAAAAAAAAAAAGGAAAAAACTGAGGTAGATAACTGGTCAGCTGACTAAAACCCAGTCCAACCACAGGCTAAAGTCAGAACATTTGCTTCAATTCATCACTCTTGTCTCCTCTCTATATAAAATGAATAATTCCTTTGTTTTCTATTTGGTATCATTTAAATCTGTGTTTCAGTGAAGTTGTGTAACACTCATTAGGGCCTTCCTTCATGATTGTCTATGTACATACTAAGACACATTAAAAAAAAATGTACTAAAAAAAGAAAAAGGCACGCTGTTCAAACTGTAAATTAATTTTGCTGAGTCACTTAGGGTCCTTCTCAAAAGCACAAAACTATCTTACAATCAAAAGTGCCGAACAAAAAGTAAGGTGCAACAATGCACACACACACACTCACACATCCATCTAATTTGAACTCCTTAGTTATAGCTGAGTTTGGTCAGGGATGCTTTCAGTTTTCAGTTTGGGAAACATTTAGCATCAAAATGAAAAAGAATCTCACTCAAAAAAACAAGTGTAACCAGCAAACGAAAACATGTCCTAAACTCTAGTCCCACCAAATTGATTTGAGCAACTCTATGGGGCTATTAATTAAAAAAAAAAAAAAAAAGGATGTCATTTAAATAGTGACACTTTATTTAATTAAAAAATCAATTAATTAAACTCTAAAATTTAATACAGAGCCAATTGTTTGAACAAAATAGTTTGGATTTGTAAATATTTCTAAGCATGGACGCCTTTAATGAAAAGATTTTAACCTTTTCTGTTCAATGCTCCTCTGTTGTTGCACAAATATCGGACTGAAACAATTAAGGCAAATCTGACGGTCTTTCTGAAGTATTTTTTTTTTAAAGTAACACACATACCAAAAATTTAAGACATTTCACCATAGAAGCATTAACACAGCAAATGCAACATTTTCAAAATAAAATAAAAAAAACAAAGATTTTTTACCAGCATGCAATTTTTACAACTAGAAACATGATTTTTAAAAAATCTTTTTTTGTAGAATTTTTGTGGCAACCCCTAATAAAAATAAACATTTTCTAGTATGAAAATAAAACTTCCTTAAATAGAATAGGATTCATTTGGTGAATTTTATGTCATCTAAAAACTGAGAGCAAATAAAAAAGAAAAAAAAGAAGTCCAAATCCTGGAAAATGGTCCTTTGTGTCCGCTGGATTTGTAGATAAGAACTTTTCTTGCCATTCTTCAAGTGTTCAAAGTAACCTCAGCATTATTTGGTTTGTTGGTAGGAGTAAGAGGAATGATTACTAGATGAATCCACTTGTGACTGTCCGATACTTTCCTGGAGGACACAGGAGATCGGTTTAATTCTCTGTTACTTTTTAAGCAATTATTTAAAATTATGATTCAGTTTTACACTTCAGGTCACACTTACCTCCAGAGAAACAGCTGCCGTCTGCATGTGTGTGTACTGTGGGATGTACGCTCCCTGCACAGGTGTGGTTGCAGCCATAAACTACATTAGAAGAGGCAAACGAGCACAGGTCACAAAAGTTTAATAATAGTTTTAATTCCTAAGTAAATGGTGAAAGGATTTTTAATCCAGTACAGAGACTCCCTACCGATCCTGGTCCTGCCAGTGACAAGTGGCTCATCTGCTGAGAAAGAGGGGCCATGATGGAAGTTGGCTGCAGTTGCACAGACGGATCTATAGATGGCGATATTACTGCACCCTGATCAGAGAGAGAGAGAGAGCATGGTAAAAGAAAGGACTGAAAGCAGCTTCTTCTAATACAGAAATTATCTTAAAATATTCATCTCCTTGGGGAATTAATCATTTTTAGGGAAAAAAGAACAAAATCTTACTTTTGAGATTCAAATGCACATTGAATAAGAGTGGATCAAAAAAAAAAAAAAAGTAAATTTAATTCACAGTATTTTCTGGAGTATAAGTCACAGTTTTTTTTCATGGTTTAGCCAGGACTTACACTCAGGAGCAACTTATGTGTCATTTATGCAAACATAAAAAGGCTGATATATTCCTATTTTCCCACTAACAACTGGGTTCCTTTAGCTGTTGTTTCTGCTGACAACCACTAGAGGGCACTGTATGTGTTTATAAGTATTTGCTATTGACAGTGCCAGAAGAAGTGTCATCCAAAACAAACACGGAAGACAATCTGATTGTTTTTCTCTTAAACTTTTATCTTTTTCTTATTTGCATCAAAACTTTATTATTCTTGTTTCTATTTTTTGCGCGGTCAGACTAAAGCAGAACAGAAAGTTGTAAAACGAAAGAAAAAGTAAAAGTGTCGTCATTTGGACACGACTCCTGCAGTATTGAAGGTAACGAACGGTATAAGAAAAAAAGGAAAGGCTGAAAAATCTCATGAATCAGACTTGGACACATGATAAGTGATGATTTTGAAGGACTTCTTAAAATGAATAAACATATCTTTGGATATTATCCTTGTCTTCTGCGCATTATAAATAAGATATACAGATGATGCGAAAACAAACTTGACGGCAGCTGTCTCTCACATTTAACAGGGATAGTTTATGAAAACTTTTTGTACAAGCATGGAGCATCCAATTTGATCACCTTTAAACGAGGCAGTGGACGCGAATTCGATGAGTGCCGAAAAAGAAGGAGTAGCTGCAAGTTGATATGTGAATCACGTTCAGTGTGAACGCAGCGTTATGCTAGGGTTGGTGGATTTGTTTTGAAACGACAGACTTTTCTCCCATAAGTGCGAATTGTACTCCACAGTGACTTATAATGGTTTTTTGCTACTTGATTAGACATTTTTTGCTCCTGCGACTTATACTACGGAAAATACGGTAAATGACAAAGTATTGTAGATTTTTTTTGCTACATGGTATAAAATCCTTTGTATCTTTAACTTAAAAAAAAAACACATTCTAACACAAGTTCTTATAGAACATTAGTGTCATTGCATGAGAACCTAAGTCTTGCATTAATTGCATTAAAAGTCCGGAGGGGAACGCTTTAGAAGGATTACGGATTGTGTTCTTACTGGGTGCTGCATGATATAGGGTTGATGAGGCACCCAGGAGGAACTCTGCACCTGAAACATCAACAAACACACAGGGCCAGTCAACGCTAACTCCAGTCATCACGTACGAATAAGCATAACACAAACCAGGATGGAATTCTGTGTCCCATTTACCCCACATTTCTAAAATTCCAAAACAAGATCCTACAGCTCAGATAAAGAGCCTCTAAACCTAAATGATATGTTTCAGCGCAAAACTTTGTTCAAGAGTGCAAACCTGATATGTTGAAAGAGGAGACATGTAAGGAGACATGGAAGCCTGAGCAATCATCCTGCTAGAAATACTGTAGGGTGGTGGAAAGAATCTGTGAACACAGACACGAGGGGTGTATTCACACTATGACGAGTGTCACAAATAAAAGGAACAATGAGCACAACTGCATGCGTGTTTACCCGTTCTGCAAGGCAGCGGCGCTGGGGTCATATGTGAGCGTCATTCCAGCCTGGCAGAAAAGAAGTCACAGGTTTAGCTGAAGAAAATAACCCTCTCAACCTAAACATTACGTATAAACATTACATGTTATATAATATATACACAACTAAAATAATAAGCCCTTTAGAAATAAGTAAAATTACCCCATTTGCAGATTTTGGAAAGAAAAAGGGTCTTATTTTAATACAAAAAATTCTACATTTTCTTAAAGTAAGATTATTTTGCTATTAAAAACTTTCTTTACTAAATTATTTTTCATCGAGACAGAAAGTAAGACAATTTTTCTGGAGACAAGAGTCTTTTTTTACTATCTCAAGATTCATTTTTTGCAGTGTACGGAGCACTGATGTGCAGATACTTGATATTTTATGTCACATTTGTGTGTAAAACTAAATTTTCTAAAAAAGATTTGTTGTTTGAAGTTCAATGTTAAAGTCAGAATATTTGGCATAACCTGGTAAATAATGTTTAAAACTTGGCTTGCTTTATCATGTTAGTATACACATAAAACCCCAATAATAAAGCAGTTTAGTCGCAGTTTGTTGTAATTTTCTTTTGCTATTTTAACAATAAATCACTTTACAAAAATCCAATATACAGTGATGGTATATGATTATCATAACCAGACAATTAAATTTAACTTTGGCTTTAAATATTGAGTTATAAAAATAGTAAAACTATTGATCAATACAACGTATCTGTTTTGTGATGCTTCAATATGTTGCGTTGGATCAGAAAACCAGAAGCTTGAAAAAACTTTGAATAACTTGAATAATGACACAGCTACTGAAATGGCGTGCCAAAGTCTCCTCACACCCTTGCCCGCTCACTCTTCGGTGTGAGAGACATGATGAGCGATCAATACTTGTGACTCAAAACTGTGCAGCTCGATTGGTCCAATATTACTCGTCGTTTTTTTAGGCAGCTAATGTTAGCTTGAGGCTATAAGTTTGCGTGTGAGCACACAAACAGCACTTTATGTGTCAATAGTCCAGGATCGAATTTCTAAAAAGCTACATCTGCTGTTCAAAAAATAAAATATTTTTTTCTCACTGTAATCAAAATGGACAACAATTAAGTGCGGAAAACTCAAAAGAATACAAACAAATTTCTAAGAAGCAGCAAAAACACTTATTTTTAGGTGTATAAAATACAATTTCGAGTAATTTTATCTAACGAGAAGCTCTTTTAGTTTATTTTTTTCCTTTGACTGGAACTCCTTATTTCCAGATTTAAATATTTTATTATAGGATTTCTTGTTGAGTAGATATTAAATATAATTTTACAAAATTGTAGTAATTCTTTTCCTGTTTCATGGTTACCTCTCTTTTGCAACTTACTAGTCTGTAGTCGCTGTCTCTAGCCCAGGCGCGACCATTCTGGCCAAATTTATTTGGATTTTGTCTCTTTTTCTGTCCTCCATCAGCAAACTTGCACAGCAGCGGTTCAGACGGCGCTGGGGAGACAGATAAAAAAAAAAAAAAAAAATGAGATGACGTAAACAGAAACGCTTGCTTTTAACACACTCTGTACCACCACACACATGGACTGGACCACATCTGTCGCTGCAGTGGCTCAAACCACAAAACTTACTAACACACATCTATTAAGCAGCCTGGGAACAGACACACCTAATTTGGCAGCTGTAGAGCCGTAATCTCCACCCCTTCTTAAAAGAGGCAAGGCCAGCAAAGCCTATTTCAGTCTAATAATCCAATTATATAGCTTAGAGAAGAAGCAGAGGCCACGCAGAGCTGCTCTCCCTCCTTTTCTTGATGCTGACTGCATAAAGAGCGAGTGCAGCAGACTCACTGACTCCTGCTGGATGAATTTTCCACCCAGCCCTTTATCGTCTCGTCTACGGAGCCACTTCATAACCCAACACAGAAGAGTGAGGTCATCATGGAGAAAATTTAACTCCTTTCACATTTTATACGATTTTGTAGACATTGTTTATTAATCTCTGCCCTCGTTTGAGGCTCACCTGAAACCCCTGCAGGTGTTTTGATGAACTTTCCATTAAAGTGAGAAATGACGGCCTCGCATTTTTCTGTTGACTCCATCCTGCAGATAAAAGACAGTCAGTGATAACTACCGGCGCAAGCAGGTGCTTTCCTAAACCTACTTCCTTTACATCTTGGAGGAAGTGGTGGCGCTGTAGAGAAAAAAAAAAAAAAAAAAAAAAAGATTTTTATCAGCAGCAAAATATTGTGCATATCTTCTTAATTGCTATGCATTTAGCATTCAGGCCACACAGGCCCATTAAGAGCACACCCACATGCAAAACCGCACCAGGATGCACTGAGAGATTTGCTGGTGAGGGGATGACGGATCTGCCTGTCAATTATCAGGTTTTACAAGTCCAACAGGCAGAAACCACTGAAGACTGAAGCATTTTTATACTTTTACAATCATGTCTGAATGGTTATCAAAAACAAAATTGTGCTTATGGGGTGAAGTTCACATGTAACAACTGGCTTATAAGATCTCAAAACAGATTTTTCTTTTGTTAAGCTAATAACGTTGATTCCCACTGATGATAAAAAGGAAAATATGTGCTTTTTGGTGGTATTTTCATACATATCTTGAGCAGCATCAGGATGGCAATCCCTGCTTTGAATATGCAGAGGCACACCTATAGTTTAGGAAAAGCGAGTTAAAGCTCCTGCATGTAAAATACTGTAAGGCAGCAATCTGTGGGGCTTTACAGGCAGTTTGCATGCAAGTCAGAATGGAGGAAATGAGTATAAAATAGCAGGAGAAGGCTTTACTACAGGTAGAAAAGTCAAGACGTTTAAAGAACTGTGTTTCTCAAGTCGCTGAAAGTAAGTGAGACTGAGTGTATGTGTAATGTCATGCGAGCTTGCAGTTTAGCTTCCTGGAATCAATACTTATTTTTAGGGTCAGGCGGGTCAAAGATGTAATGCTAAATAAAACAGTTATTATTAGAACAGCAGCGGAAAGTCAAAGCGGAGAAATGCAGAGTCACAGCGGGAAAAGTTAAAAAAACTGCACTTTTCCAACCAGATTTTTTTCATTTGCTCCTGATTCATCTTGATTTGAATGAAGACATACTCAGATATAGAGATTTAATGTTAAATTATTGTATATTTGTCCTCCATCATGAGAAAAATGCTCATAGAATATGTTAAAAACAAAAAAAACCAAACATTTCAAATGGAGTCCATAAAAAATTCTTAGAAATGCAATTTTAAGCTTAATTTATGTACCCCATCATCAGAAAAATGCCACAAGAACACGTTAAAAACACACACAAAAATGTTTTTCATTTCGTGCTCTCTTATGGGGTCCAGCTAACCCCCCCAGCATTGAGGCGTTAGCCCTTCCATGACAAAGGTGGACAAGACTTCATGTCTGTCATTGGACACCAGTAAAGACTGACAATCATTGAAAAAAAAATTCCGCGCACTGATTTGTGGAGTCCAGATGACCCGCTTTTAATGTAAACAAGCCTAGGAGAGCGTAAGGGTTACGAAATACTCAGAAATACAATTTTAAGCTTGATTTCAAGCCAACAGATTTTCCTTTTTCTAATTAATATTTTTACTGTTATTGTAACTATTTTCCAAATTCATCACAGCACAAAAAATACTTTCAATCTGTATCAATCCATGTCACTTTTGATTATGGTAATCTTAACTTCAGAATCCGAAATTCCGACCCACGCCAATACAAGTCCATGCAAGATATTTTTCCTGAATGTGTTTCTCTTCCAGAGAACTCTTCCTGTTTACTGATGTAAAAATATTTGTTTTGGTTACAGACAATCTAAAATAAATTGCATTCAAGAACTTTGTAAATTTGTGTTTTCTATTTAGCCTGGATTCAGACAACTTCCTTTAAAATGGTCCACCTGATGCTATGCACAACAAAAAGCTAACAAAGCTGGGGTTTCACCTGGCAAAGCCCACTCCTCTGCTGACTCCAGTGGAGTCCCTCAGGATGCGTGTGGATATAACTTGGCCGAATCGCTTCAACATGTTCTCCAGCTCTTGCTCATCCATGGACAAAGGTAAGTTGGAGATGTACAAATTTGTTGGATCTTGTTCTTGTTGCTGTATAACAAGAGATAAAAGAATTGAATGTGAATCCAAAATAATAATAATAAAAAAACATCAAGAAATGCTAAGGTATTATGGTGTTCACACCCACAAAAAAAAAAAAACATGGATACAAATGTTATCTACTTCTCTGGGATTTCAGTTGTAGGTTTTTCTGTTGATTTTTTATGTGCCGTTCCTAGTCAGTTATAAGTTGACATTTTCAAAGAGCTGTAACAGGAGCTCCGCCTGATCTGATAAATGTTCACTTTTAACAGCATCAGCAAAAACACAGGTCAATCCTGGAAGCTCCTGTGGTGTCTCACAGAAAGATTTAATAAGACATTTAGTGAAGTTACAAGATAAGACATTTAAAGTCACTGGCTACCATAGAAAAGACAAGAACAGACCAATGTGACCTAGCAGTAGAGGTTTCACAAAAACTTTACATGACACTAAACAGGAAAATGAGGTTTTGCTTCTTGCCAAGTGATAAGCTAGAACACAATCTGATAGTCTCTTCATCGTAAAATGAGGATCAGATCTGGCTGAGATATCAAATACTTGAAATGTTCAAATAACAAAATGGCACAACATTCATCCAGAAATTGAACTACGGCTGTCTGGACTTCTTAAGGCAAACTGTTCTAAAAACTTTACTAATTGCTCATTTCATTTAGTCTTACTGTAAAATGTAGAAAACACCAATTTAGGCATAACAGAATCATATTTAATTGTAAAATTCCAATTCTTAAAGAATTTTCCCAATTCTTAAAGACTAATAAAATACTTCAAATCATATATTTGCTACTTTGCACCAAATTTAAAAATGTCCAAAAAAAGATCAGTCCTTCAGTCTGGTCAGGAATGACACAGAATTATGTCCACCAGCCTTTATCATTTTGTACATGTTTAGAGTCATCATCACCAAAGTACCCTTCAAAGATGCTATTATTGTGTTAAGCCCTACTTTGACTTGACTCTGAGCTGTCAGGTACACTATATTACTGAAAGTATTGGCTCAGCCATCCAAATGATCAGAATCAGGTGTCCTAATCACTTAGCCTGGCCACAGGTGTATACAATCAAGCAGATTGTTCTGTCTGGGTTCGGAGGTTGACGGGAGAACAGTACATTTCGGACTGCAATGTGCCGAGTGTGGAATTTGGTGGTGGCGGAATGACAGTGTGGGCTTGTTTTTTAGGCCCCTTACTTCCAAGTTCCAGTGAAAGGAACTTTACAGGCTTCAGGATACCAACACATTTTGGACATTTCCATGCTCTTGTGGGAACAGTTTGGCGCGGCCCTTTCCTCTTCCAACATGACTGTGCACCAGTGCACAATTCAAGATCCATAAAGACTTGGAGGACAGACTCTGGTGTGGATGAACTGGACAGAGGCCCGACCTGAACCCAATAGAACTTTTGGTGATGAATTAGAGCGGAGACAGAGCCAGGCCTTCTCCACCAACCAACAGCAGTGTGTGACCTGTCCACTGCACTTTTGGAAAAATGGGTTCATATGTGAGTCAATGCAGGTGAGCCAATACTGTTGGTAATATAGGGTAAGTGAAACAGTCTTTTGAACCTTTGAAATTTTTTACCATGTTACCATAACCAAAAGTCGTCTCCTTATAAGGACTCCCAATTGACATCAGCTCCAAAAGCTCGTTTTATTGTCTGTAAAATAGCTTTGAATTTTTCTAGGCGTATGTCTTGGTTCGCTAAGATCTTTCTAAGACTCGAGTCTAAAAGAAGAACGTACAGGAAGACTCTCCTTTGAAGGCATCTGACAATTCTGGTTTATGTCTATGAAGATGTAAGGGTTCTAAAGCTTTGATAGTAACCACACCCAAGGTTTGTTTGAAACCAAACGTGCCTCTCTCAGTTAGGCAGTTGCATTGTTTGTGCAAACCTCAATAACCCGTGCTCTCTGATCTGAATGTTCTGAAGGATTCTTGTGAAGTCAAACCATCTTTTAATTTCTTATTACAAGAATAACCTGATGATCTACTTACTAATAAATACCAGAGCATATAATTAGATTTAGATCTCTTTTTCTAAAATTAAATCCCTGAAGAATATCCCTTTGGTAGGTCCTTAAGCTGTGTCTAGTAACTCCTACTACACATGTAAACAGAGAAACATCTCCCGCGAGAAACTAATTAAGGATTTAAGTTCAATCGGGTACAGAGAAAACACCTGAAAGCAATTTCTTTGAGACCCAGTTCATGCACATCCTCGCACAGCACATGCTTCCTTCGTGATTCAACCCACGGATGCGCAGATCCGTCACAACAGAGCAATTGTTGTGGAGCGTACACCCTGCTGGCCAGCATTCCTGTCCTGCTATTTAATTCTACAAGGCTTAGGGTTAAGTTTCCTGTCCGGCCAGATGGGAGCAGAGCAGTGCTGCTGGGTGACTTGTATGTATTTGATATCAGGATTAGTCAGTCGTGAATCCTTGCCTTTGCCATCTGAGCTTGGATGCCACTTGTCTTCAGGGCAGCCACGGCTTTCTGAGCTGCAGCAGGACTGTCAAAGTCCACAAAGCCATATCCTGAGGAGACAGAGTGGTTAGGTATATGTTTCACACGCAAGACATGCAGTTACACAGTGTTGTATCTGCTTGTAACCATTGATTAAGGGTTAACAAAAGCCACGATCCAATACGATGTTGTACAAAGCTGACTGGTTGATTCAAATGATGGAATATGCACTAAATTTGTCCAATACACAAACATAAGTGTGCTTTGATTGTTCGAGTGGATGTGGCTGAGCATCATGTGACCACCTAGACAAAAAAGAGCTGAGCATGCAGAGGCTAGAGGCTCATGTCAGCTCTTTGTCCCGCTGGGTACAAAACAAGTTGAACCTTCAGTGTCTTTGTCTGACCCAAACTCTGTCTTTTTCAAATCTGTGACGTAGATTTGCTGGTTTGCCCGCCAACGTCTTCGTAACGTGACCCGATTTTGACCAAACTTTCACAGCTGGGCAGATAAGCCTCATGTGTGGTAATAAAATACTGAGGAATTTGTGGTTAACTTAATGACTTCAAGGTTCTCCTGCTGCCACCACACTGCCAGCTTGCTGGTATGCAATCCTTGAAAACAATCCTTGGTCTACATTGTAAATATATTTAGAAGCTATTGTTTTTTCCATCGGTATTTTTCAATTTATGTGTCTGAATTTGGAATGAACTTGGGCTATCTCCATTGGTGAGTGACAAACTGAGTCTCATAATAGAACAGTCTCTCAGCAACACTGTAAACACAAAGGTTAGTTTTCCATTTTTGAGTATCCAGGAACATCATTAGATGATTGTTTTTAAACTTTATAGACAATCATGTATTAGATTATCAGACAGTTGCAAGACTTCCAAACTTTACTGTAACCTAAGGCAGCTACTTCATTAACAAATCGGATTATAGGACCGAAAAAGTATAAGGTAAGAGTTGCATTACAATTCATTGATTAGAACTTATCACGAAAGAGATGTTTAGACAGCTATCAAACTGTACTCAAGCACATTTTATGTGTTGCTTTTATGGGTCATGACTCTTTACATAGTTTTAAATGCTACCAAACAGAAAAAAGTCAGCAGAAATTCTTTTTAAAAGCCTATATCATGATATTTTTAAGGCTTTCAGAGTAAACTATATCAATTTGTTTGATAATAATTCACCTTTAGCACACTAAAAAACATTTTTAAATGAAATATAAGTTATTTTCACAAGCTTGTTTTCCAACCAGGAAGTAGGATCCTTCTCAGGCTCTGCCTTTTGTTCCTTCTGGGTGCCGCTGATGGGGCCCCCTGGGGCTGTTCCCCACTTCCACATATAACAATGTGACCATTTTTTTTTTTTTTTTTGGAAGGGGCTGGTGCTCAGAGAGAAGGGTTTTAAAGGAATGGGAGCAAAATACAGCTTTGGGGGTTGCTTTTCGTGAGTATCTAACATTGTAATAGACATAGAAGCTCAAAACGTTGATTTTGCCTGGTATAGGCCCTTTGATTTAAAGTCTAAGCCAATGTTTGTGTTTTGTACTTGTGGATATACAGTATAAGTCTAAAATTCCTGAACTCCAGAATTTTACAAAAGGACCACAGGACCCTTCACAGATTCTGTTTCAAAAGAAACACATAGATGCTCTACCAGGGTAAAACACTGTCTTTTGATCAGTGAATCAGAGTGGTAGCACAGTACAATTTACAACAAGTTTATTGTTATGTTTTTAGTTTTTGTTCAATAAACACAAAAATATTGGAATTTATCATAAAAAAATTATTCAGATTAAGTCATTTTACCAAATAGTACCCAAGACTGAAACATGATGGACTTTCTAGGGTTCAATAGTTAAAAAAAAGCCATCAATGGAGACTGTTTGAACTTCAATGGGATCCTTACAAGATCTTTAACATTGAAACTCTTGGGTTGGGTGATGATTCAGTCACCCTGAGGAGAGTTCTTCTAATGCCATTCCAACTACACACAATCTGCAAGACTGTTTTTTTTAAGTCAGGTTAGATAGCCTACTACAATTGGACCAGTCATGGTGCTCAACAGGAAGAGGAAGAATTGGTCAGCCATCCCAGGAAACATGGACAACAATGACACAAGGTCTATGCTTAAAATAGGTAACATTCAACAGCCCGGCTTTCCATTTCCTGACTTCTCCATATCATTGGCAGCCACAAAAAAAAAAAACACTGAATGGAGGATGTTCACACACCTTTACACTTATTTGTAGTCTTGTCAAGAATGGCTTTTGTTGAAATGATTTTGCCATACCTAAAGGAGAAGTAGAGAGTATTATTAGTGCTATGTTTCAGGAACAGCCAGTTATAAAGCTCACAAAGAGAAAGAGGGTTGAGCAACAATCCATGACATCACTGCAAAACTATGAGAAACAGGAAGTGGTTTCAACACTGTGCTGAAAACTCCACCATGAGTGCAAAACACTACTCTTAAGCAGTCGCTTCTCTGCAGCCAAACTAAACCACTGTGTCAAACAAGGCACTGGCTCTCTTACTGCACTGGTAAAGTCCCTGTGCTGCATATACGACATCTTTTATCTTGTGTTATCTAAAAATAAAAGCTCTCTAATTGGCCTGAAATTACCATTTATGATGAAATGGTTTAAGATGTTTTTACTGACAGATTCTGTGAGGGGAATTTCAGCCACAGTCTCTCAATTAGAAAGAAAAACAAAACTTTTAAAGTATTCCTTAACACTTCTGCTGTTGAAGTTAATAAAGTTATAGTTAATAAGGTGAAAACTTCAAACTGACTCAATAATTTATTGATGTTTTTAATCAAAAACTAAGAATAGAAATGTATATTAATACTTAAAATGTGGATTTTCTAATGATTTGGATTGGTTCTCTTGTTACTAAATAATTGGATCTCTTGAGAAGAAAGTAAAAAAGAAAAATATGTACGAGTCGAGCCACCCTAGATACTAAATCAGGTTAAAGAGTGAGAACTTATGACCTCTCTGTCTTCCAAAGTCTAATCCCAAGTAGTGAGCTGAGGGCATGTTTGCACTTGAAGCACTCTTGCAGAGTCAGTGCAATGCATTCACTCGTGCAAGTGCATGACTTATATATAGATTTAACATGTTTAAAAGCATTTGCAACACCTTCAAAATGTAAAACATGTTGGTTTTGCAGAATATAAAACAGATGTTTCTGTGTGATTCCAATATATTATATTCTGTGTGAGTCAAATATGGGTCATAGATTTAAAGAAAAAGCATTAGAAATAGTCATTAAAAGTCAGCAAATGTGAGAATTTCCCACACAAGATGAATTATTCTCAAAGTCCATACATTTAAAGTTTTTTAATTGGTTTGCAACTTAACTTTAGCAACAACATGCTGCTGCTTAGGCCACTGCAATTGAATAGAATTGTAAGAATACAAGCTTAATTGTCTTTTACTCTCCTTAATGCTTCCAGCTTAAGTTTCCTCTGTGATTTTGTGATCTTTCTGAAATGTAAAAAAACTAGCTATTTACAGCTGTTGAGTCTGTTTTTAAAAAGATCACACAAAATTATAATTACAAGCATGAAAATGTGTTTTTTTTTTTAGGTGGTAGAAGGTGCACATATTAGCTCTTTTTGCTCCAGTACTCCCAACACTGTATAAATACACAACCCTCCACTGCAGGTAGACGTCGTATGCTGAAGAAAATCAATCCCGGATCAATAGAGGGTAAGAATGAAAGGAAGTGCAGTACTCACGGCTTACAAAGCTTGACCAGGTCATGGTCTGTGGTTGAAGGGGACAAGCCTCGGATGTAGAGGTTTGTTTTACTCAGCTGGTCCCAGCCGCTGCTGCTGCTGTTGTTGGTGCTGCTGTTGGTGCTGGGGCTGGGCGGAGCCATGGGCTGGGACAGTGGAGCTGCAGGTAGCTGAAGAAGAGATGAATGCAAGATGAAGAGCAACAATTTTGCAAATTCACTCAAAAGGACACAGAACACTGGATTAAGCAACTTCCAACATATGTCAAAAACAAAAACAATTATCCCACAGAGATCCATCCATACAATTATTTACAAACATGCTCAATCCCTTTAGAGGTCATAGGGTTACTGGAACCAATTCTAGCCAATAGTGATTGTGGGCCGCACAG
Source organism: Oryzias javanicus (assembly GCA_003999625.1). Lineage (NCBI taxonomy): Eukaryota > Metazoa > Chordata > Actinopteri > Beloniformes > Adrianichthyidae > Oryzias > Oryzias javanicus. The sequence goes on along the minus strand of CM012457.1, from coordinate 12,885,723 downwards.
TGGTCACTCTTCCAAATATTACTGCAAATAACACATACTGTCTGGCATGCACTGAGTTTTTTTTCTTTATCAGATAAGGTTAAATTTTTTTCTCATCATCCAAAAGTCCTCATATTGCCAATTAAACATCCTCTTTCATCTTAGGGGCCAAAGAAGCAAGCAGACAATAAAAGCTTGTTGTCTGTAAAATCTTTCCCCTCCTTCAGGCTCCCTATCAGACCCTAATTATCCCTCAAAGCCCCCCCTCCGTCTGAGGAATCACTCGCTGAAAGGAAACTGATGGAATCCCAAGCATGCAGTGATGACAGGATTGAGCAATCTAACATCATCCCTGAGGAGCTTCTCTTGTGACCGACTTCTAAACCAGCTCACATGCCTTTAATGTGAAGCTAATCGGAGGGGTTTGCTTTTCCCCCCACTCTCAAAACAAAAAAAAAGTGGTTTATTACATTATTATAACTCCACAACAGACTAAACTAAAGCGGTGTGCCTCATAAAATAGAATGTAATGTTTGAAATCAGAACAGTCAGAAAGCTGTTTGCTTTTTCCCAAAAGTGGGATACATGAGTTATAAGCTCATTTTCTTTCTGTCTTCATGGGAACGCCTGACAGCTCAGATGCAGGACCATGAGAGATTGAGATGGGGAGAGGATGGCAGCTTATCAGGTAGCTCCAGACCAGCAGGGCCAGTCAAGAAGTCTCCGGAAATACACGCTGGGTTTCCAGTAAAAGGCCTCGCCCATGAAGTTCAAGCCACAGAATAATAACACAAGTAGAAGTGCGACAATTTTGCCCAAGTTTATAAGCAATAATAATAATTTAAAAAAAGATTCAGTCGTGCATATGCTAGCTCCAATTTACAACTTTACACCTAAAAGATCAATTTATCAAGAAGTGATGGGGATTTGTTTGTGTCCAGCAGCTTGGTTCTGGACGGTATCCTAAGCAGTGCAGCAATGACTCCTGGGAAAAAAAAACTCGATATCTGAACACAATTAACATAATTTTTTGGTAATTTTAAACCCAACCGTACACCCAAAACGATTTAAAGCTTATTTTAGAGCAAACAGCTGTCTAGAACTTCGACTTCTATAAAGTCTGTTCAGTAGACGTCTCAACGTTACAGTCAAAATAGGAATATTTACCTGTTTGCGATACGAAGTTCTAGGTGGGTTTCCAGTGTTAGCAAAAATCATTCTCACTTGGAACATTAAGTTCAGAAAAAACCCTTCGGATGCATCAAACTCTGAAGTTCAAACTGGAAAGCGATTAGCAAGGGTATCGTTCTGTGTTCATTAATGGAGAAAAACGCGGCTTCTGTGCTCGGTGAGTGTATACATATTCCCTGTGGTCGAGGATCCCGGCGGCAGGAGGCTCCGTGAATTGTCCCAGCTTGGGTTTGTCTCCCAGCCCCGTCGGCTCTGACGGGCGGCTTCATTGAATCGCAGTCGCCGCTGCGCAGACGTGACGCTGCTGCCATGGGCGGAACCATTCGGTCTCTGCGGAGGGGGGGTGGGACGGGGCAACTTCTTCATGTTTAATTCACATCAATTTTAAAAGTTAGTTTTGATGTGCGACGAAAAGAGTCAAATCTGTGGTGTCTTCTCTAACATTAACCTTACAAGACAGTTCATTTGTTTTTATTTTCTTTGTTTTACCTTCAAAGATAAATATTGCACGAATCACCGACTGGCTCTGTGCCAGGGCAGTATTGATTCGCGAAGGAAGTCATTAAAAACATAAATCAATAAAACTTAAGGAAACGTCCTTATAATTATGAAATAATTGCTTTTTGTTGACATTTTGTTGTCAAAAAAGGCTACATGTTTTTATAGGTGAGAACAGGGGCGGAGCAGTATTAGGTGGGCCAAAGAGGCTACCCCCCCAGCAAAACTTGCTTGACTAATTTTTGAGTCAATATTATTGACAAAGATTAAGAATTAACAGCTTTGAAACTCACTCAAATGAAAGTTATGCTTTTAGTGTTTTCTCATAATCAAGATTAAAAGATCATTGGGAATGATTTTACTGGGAGTGGGAATTTGAGTTTTGCAAAAATAACAAACTTTTTTTAAATTAAATCTTTAAAAGCCCCTCAAAATATTTTCTATGCACCTGTATTGTGGATGTCGGCCGATCTAGGCTGTCAGCACCCTGGTCTTAGCCCAAATCTAAGCAGCCTCCAGAATAGAGGCAATTCCTATTTTTCAAAAACCTATTAATAATAATGTATCAATAATAATGACATTAATTTGTAATGTTCTTACACTGTGCTGTAACAGTTGTCACCCTTCATATGCCCCTCCCATCTAAAATGTTCTCGCTCCGCCACTGGGTGAAAATAAAATTGTTTTGAATTGCGAAACCCTGGGAAACTGAAACTTATCTGGCTTGAATCTGTTAAAGGAAATTGGGAAAAGATGTTACCATTCCTCTTTATAAACTGTTGTGAAAGTGTTTTATAGTAACAAAGAGGTAAAAAAAAATGCTGGAATGCTTTATATTGTTTACATGCAGTCTGACCCTTTTTACCATACATAATAGTTTGTTTTACATAAGACTTGCAGATGTTTAGCTTGAACTCTGCTCTCACAAAACATTGTGCAATAACTGGAGAGAACATGAGCTTAAGGATGCTGGGCTTTTGTTGTCCCCCAAAAAGCTTGTAACTTAAGAATCACTGAAACGATCCTCATGAGTCCACTTGGACATCAGTAACCAAAACAGTGAAAGGCTCTGACCAGTGTTGCACGTTGTAAGTCAATCTCAGTGAAACAAAAGGTCAAAAGTCTTGTCACTGAAGGCCACCAGGAGTCATCGGGTCAGTGTTGGAAGAAAGGAAGTGAGGTCTGATTCAGCACTCTGTGAAGGATGCTGGGTGGGGTGGCGGGGCAGCCACAGAGGTAATTGTACAGCCTTTTATGAAACAGTGAAAGAAAAGGTTAACTGGGGATACGTTTGCATCTGACCTTGCCCACCTAAAAGCCATTTCTGTTCCTGTCAACATCCCAGATGAAAGAACATAAGAGGAACGTGCAACTGTGGAAAGTGCTTGTCCGTTTCGCTGAAAGGTGTCCTCACAGCCTCACTTGTTGACTCAGATTACATGAACCCAAGCCAACTGAACAGGTATTAACACGAAGAGCTGAAAAGATCTGAAAATCACCTTGAAATGAATGTATGTGTGAGACACAAACAGACAGGGAATTTCCAAGGTTGTTCATTGAGTGAGGTAATGCCAAAACTTTGTGCTACTTACAGCTACTTTAGCTTGTAGCTTTCAACTGAGCTCAAAAAGACAGTCACCATGAGTAAACAGTTACCAAATGTGGATGTTTTGATCTCTGTTTCCTAAATCAGAGCAGACACTCCGGTTGACTATAAGCATTCTCAGTCATCCAGGTCATGTCGTCACAGACTTCTGATCTTCAGGGCAACTGGACTTTAAAGGTTTCTCTAGAATTTGCAGTGAATCCGAGTAGATTTTTCCGTTCTAACACCTCAATCTGCACAAGCAGAAAGACAATCATCCTCACTTCTTCTCATCGACAGGTTTCAAGGAAGTGGAATTGGCAGAGTGAGCACAGTTTTAACAGCTCCTTGAAGCTGCCTTCAACACTCATCCATCTTTATTAAGAAGGGTCTCACCAGGTTGATATTTATGTGTAAGTAAGTCAGGTGTTTGAAGAATGTTAGTGGTAATCGTGTTAGTGTTGATGACACTCTTTGAACTTGTTTTTTTTTTTTTGTAAGACTCCTGAATTTTAAAATAGCTCCAAATTGTATTTGACTTGAAAAAAAGGTAGAAAAAAACACTCTTGCTCAAATTATTGGCTACAATTTTGTGTAAAATATTGCATGTTCTCTTAACAAAGTAATAACAAAGATGGCAAGTCTTGATTTGGAACACAATGAAAACACATTATTTTTACATATACTGTACCACCCAGACCTCTTGGGTCATCTGGATCCGGTCTTTTGTCAGTTCCTAGAGTCAAAACTAGACACAGAGAATCTGTATTCAGCTTCTATGCACACAGATCTGGAACAGACTTCCAGAAAATCTTAGATCAGTTGAAACATTCAGTGGATAGACTCACCTGTTCTCAGCTGCATTTGACTAGTTTGTATTCAAAAGTTTGCATCTGCATTATTTATCTATGCTTGTTTTAGATTAACTACATTTTATTTCTTTTAATCTTATTTTGCTGATCACACCTTTACTATTTATCTTGATTGTTTCTTTTATTTTTTATGTAAAGCACTTTGACTTGTCTCTGTAGATGAAATGTGCTGTACAAATAAACTTGCGTTGTTTTACTCACCAGTTCCTGCTTGTTGAAAGACCAAACACCATCAATATGGAAGAAGTGAGAGCTTTCCCCTCAAGTAAAGTTTTGTTTGATGATGATGATGCAGTATGGAAATTATATTGAATTGGTTGTTGAGGTGAAGCCAAGTGCAAGACAACTAAAACGCAATATGGCAGAAACCCAATTTTTTGTAAAAAGAATAAAAACCCACAAGACTCCTCATTCTTATTAGGAAGAATGAAAAAGATGGTTGACAAGTATTAGTCGAAACTTGTTTTTTTCCCTTTCGGGGTCATGGGGGAACTGGAGCCTAACTTGTGGGCAAAGGAACAGTTCACCCACAACAGGTCGTCAGTCTGTCACAGGGCCACAATCACACACTTACATTCATACCTAGGGGCAATTTAGAGTCACCAATTAACCTATAAAGCATTTTTTGGATGGTGGGAGGAAGCCAGAGTCTCCAGAAAACAACCCAGTATGCACGGGGAGAACATGTAAACTCCGCACAAAAAGGTTCCCCGTTGGTGGTTTGGTTTCATGTCTTGTACCAAAAGTGCCAACCAATGTCCCACTGTGTAGCCTAAAACTACTAAGATTAGTATTTTAAGCCAGGTGAGAAGATGGAACGGATCAAAAAGAAATTGAACTAGTAAAAAAAAACAGTGGAAACATAAACTTAATGCAAGCAAAAAGAAGAAAAAAATGTTTGAAAAGTGTAGTTTTAGAGTGATTGTCAATTGAGTATTAAATAGTCACCAAAACCTTAAAGCTAAAATATTAAGATTATAAATATAGTCTTTAGATTTAAAAGATCAAACAACTAAATATTTTAAGTAGTATTTTTAGCCAAGCATCTTCCTTCCATCAGTGACATTTGTTTAGCAAAGTGATTTTTCTCATCATGGAAAGATTGGCTGTGCACTAAGACAGAAGTTTTTTTTGTGCCTTTTTTGAATTCCTGTGTAAAAGAACAAAACGAAGCAGAGAAATACCCCAGTGTCTTATAAAGACCATCATTCCAAAATGTAGCTTTAAAATAAAAGAGCATTTTTTTTAACACAAACACACAAGTGTGGCCAATTTTTTATGACTCTAAGGTCAGTTTTTATAAAATCATATGAGGAATTTGACTAATTCCTGATGATTCTTATATTATGTGTTTTTGTTGTTATATGTATGATACTTTGTGTTTTGTTTGGATGGATTGATTATGATTTGGTTTTGATCTGTAAATGTCAAAGGTCATAACAAGAGTAATATGAGAACAAAAGCTGCTCTTTTCGCCTGGATGCTGACATAAAGAGCAGCCCTGCTGGGCTCTTTCATTGTGTACATTTTGCTGCTGGGCAACTTTCCAAACTTTATTGTAAACATTGTATGGAGCTGCTCATCCTCAACATAATGCCATTGTGAGTCACTGTTACAACTGCAGTAAATGCTGTCACCTGATAGTGAAATCTATCAAAGCAGCTAATTTTTTAAAATTTTCTGAAAAAAAAAAAATAAAATAAAAAATGAGCAATAACTAACTGAAATACCAGCTTTACATTTGCAGATGAATGACTGTTAAATCTTTTTGTTGTGTCATCAAAACCTATAACACTAAACAAGTTGGCTTTATTATTGTAGGTGCTTTTACTTTATGGAGAACACCTCAAACGTCTGTTAAAAAACGCATCTGAAAACAGGATATCCACTTCTTTCATGGTGGCATGACTGAAGCTCTTCACAATCAAGGGACTTTCCAGCCTCCACTAACCTCATATATTGACTCTGTGACATGCATCCTCTCTGTGACGTTTGACCTCCCGGGTCCCAAATCAGATGGAATGCATCGTAGAAGTGAAAAGACCACTGAAAACCAATCTGGCTCAAACATTTTTATATATCGAGGAAAAAAATATGTTAAAAAAAACCCTTATTTGGATAAATTGTGTTAATTTCAAACGTCTCAACAGTGGAAAGTTAAAAAAAAATTCTTTCTTTGTGCAACAAATTTGAAAGTTAAAAAAGTAGATCATTTGTAGATTTCAGAGTAGAACATTTTTAGAAGGTCATTACTTTAAGAATCACCATTTTGAGGCAGTAGAGAAATTGAGCGTACATCCTCTTGTGTTGATGTCAGGTCTTAGTGAGGATTTTGCCTTTATCTGTACGATTTTTTCTATCTTTCAAAACAGATTTTAGATGCAGATAGGCTTTGTGAGGGAAGGGATCTGGCTAGTCCTTTAAAAAGAGTGCATGCACATAGTTCATGCTCATGGTCTTGCATAAAATCTCTTTGTCAGTGAGAGCATTGTGGTTTAGCTCCTTTGTTGACGGGAACAGGGCAAAACTTCCTCCCTCTATCAATCAGGAAATTCTATATGCATGCAGGAAAAGCCTCCTTGCAGCATTTCAAGCTTGAAACAACGCGATATAGGTCACACAATGCAATCACTATTCAACAGTCAGAGGTGATAAAAGAAAAAAAAACGTGTAGTTTTGATTTCCTGAATGTTGAAATAAATGTGACCAAAACAGAATGGTCAGGAATTGAATCATCTGCAGGAAAGCTGCTCACATGTCCATGTATTTTAGGAAACAACAAATCTCCTCATTGCCAGATGCATTGTTTTGGTTTCAAAAAGAATGTATGACACACAGCTGTAGAAAATGTGTGCTCTCTGTTCTTTTTCTTTTGTGGTTATTCTTTTTTCTTCTTGAAATAAATGTGTTTCTTGCAAGCCATCTTTGTTTTTATTCTCCTCATTTCCCTCTGGGCTCCTGAAATACGATCTACGTGCTTCTCCCCTACATTCCTCCTCCACTCCCCTCCTCTCTTTTTGCTCCCCCATGCATGCCGGAGTCCTCAGCTCTGTCCTCTATCAGATCTCAAATTTCTGCAGACCTACAGCAGATTGTTTATTTTGCTGGACATGGAGAAAACATGGAGGGCTTTACTGCTGATCCCGGCTTCAGATGGAAGGGCGGATAAAACGGATAAAAAGACATGAAAATTTACAATAAAACTGTCCTCAAGAAGAATATATTGTTTTAAAACAGTACACTGGGTTTTGTTGTGGAGGTTGTGCACATGGAGCACAGTTCAATGTGATCAAAGTACAAAAAAAATAGGAACATCCTATCTCTACGACATTTATCTTTATGTTAATCTTACTACAAGTGCATCTTTTAAAGGAGGGGAGGTCAGAAAAGGAAATAGGTCTGGAAGAGGCAGAAACATTTTTGGCTTCTTGGCACACGTTGGACCCCCACACACACTACTACAACACAAACACACACAAATACGCATAAAGATATTTACACACAAACCCTCAAATGATTAGAGGAATTCTTCTGTGCATGTCTGATGTCTATGCAATACATTTTTTTAAATAGACAATTTTTGTTTGAAAGATGAGCTGATATTGCACATTTTGGAGGAATTCCAAAATCTCAAGCGGCTGGATTGGCTGTCTGCAGGACTGACACGTGGGAAACCAGAGTTCCCAGGAGGTACAGTGAGCTTACACCAGTTTAACTCCCTTTACGCCACTGTCTATGTAACCATAGGAGGGCCCAAGTCTGGGTCTTCATGCGCAAATCCTGAATCCACAATTAATACACGGTTGTATCAAGAAAGGCATTCGGCATGAAATTCTATGTCAAAGCAAATGCGTGGATCGTTGAAAGCTGATTTGCTGAGGCGATCTCTGACGGAATATGCAGAAAGGGAAACTACAGCAATGAACTCCAAAATTCTTATGTTTGCAATCAGACACACAGATGAATAAGGATCTGATTGTGGGAGCAGGTACAATGATGCAAAAGACAGATAAAGATAAGAGCCTTATGTTGCATTGGATTCAGTTTGTCGTTGGGAGTTAGTGGAGCTGCATATATAAAGTTCTCCTTTTGCTGCTGAGTTTTGGACCAGATGAAGTTTGTGGAGTATCACCAGAGTTTACGAAACAGTTGCAGGTCGAGAACTGACCAGACTGTTTACCAGAATGACAGCATTGTGGGGGGTGATGGGGGTGGGGGACGGGGGTTGCAGATGGTCAATGTTCAAAAATGGAAGTAGGCGGATTGGGCAATCCAAAGAGCATGCTTTCAAAGTTGACGCCCAGATTCTTAACATCAGGGGAGATGATGCAGGAAATGAACAACTGACATAAATAACTGATAAGACGTGCGTTTTTAGCCTATGTAACAAGAGAACTAATCTTTGTGGTTCTAGCTTATGGGTTATGTGAGGGGGAGTGAATGTACCTTGAGTCCACACTTGTGTCTCACCCAAATGTGTCATGGTCACTTCATGAAAACTGCTTTGCCTAATTGTTATTATTATTATTTGAATCTAATGGTCTGATGTTCAGAACACAAATTGTTCTGTGCAGTCAGCGCAGTAATGGGATTTTCTCCTCAGGAAATATAAACAAAGGGGGAATTATGAGGTGAATAGTGAAAGAGCATGGTAATTGAGGTGAAAGATTCTGTGGTCATTGAAAGCTCTCATAAGCCTCACTCCGTGTTCAGTCATAGCATCTCCCCTTATCTTGTCTACCACAATCTGACTGACATTTTTCCTTTACCAGAACCACAAGACAAGGGTTATACCAGAGTATTTTGAGTTCAAAGCAACCATCAAAATATATGTGAAACTTTTAAGATACCCCACTGTTCTCTTATTGGATTCATATGGATTGGATTATTTCTTCTTCATGTGTTTTCAATCACAGATGAGGGGGGAAAACAGGGGGATTTCAGTATTTGACCCCTTGGGGAGCCTGTTCTCTCAGGCTGACACCGCTCTTGAAGCTCTGCCTTTATTCAAAAGGAGCCCAGAAGGCAACGACTGCACAGTTGCACATCCTGTTTGTCATTTACAGAGCTTTTTGTTGTTACAGATTGAGAATGAAACATCTTTTAAGAGTTTATCTTTTGTGCATAATACAGAGTCTAAGAAAATCAAGCACACATACTATAATTTCCATTGTATAAGTCGCACCGGAGTATTAGTCGCAGTAGCCAATAAAATGCTTAAAAAAGAAAAAAAAAAGATGTATAAGCCACTCCTGAATATAAGTCGGACCCCTGACCAAACTATGCAAAATATAAAAAACAAAAATGACTTATACTCAGAAAAAGCATTTTTCAAAACCAAATTACTGTTTATTTTTGGCTTTGTTGTAAACATTGGAATCATATGGTGAAAATTATTTTTAAAATGTTCTTACATTAAAAAGGAATGAGGTGGTCAAAATGTCATCATAACACTTCTGCACCTCTGCTCCCACCCTTTTAGTCTGTGAGCTGTTCTAAAAACAGTGGGCTTTAAAAAGTCACTCTCAGCTGCCATCTACTGGTAACTTCTTTCATTGTCCTGGTTTGTGACTTCCGCCTTGGACCACCAGTCCAGAGATCATGTGTACAAACAGACAAGGCCAAACATGAATTATTTAAAGATTCTTAAATCACATGCATTTCATACATTTACATAAAGAAAAGACCTTAACTGTGAGACGTGCTTTGCAGAAACAGGATGTAAATGAATCATAATGTCAACAGGGCAATGAAGCCTCTTATTGTATGTGTGTGCAAAGCATTTGTCATAAGGCTCGCATGCTTTAGCCTGTGACTAAAAACTTTTCTTTCACTGCCAAACCCTTTTTAAACAACATGACACATGTTCATAAGCGATTGTTAATAGAGAAAAGTGCGAAAACCTTAAGTGTTTATGTGAGTATTTGCCATAGAGGCTGCACTTTACTTGTAAATGTAAGTACTAGAGTATACTTAATAAAATAAACTTTAAGTGTACTACTTTTTGCAAACAAAAAAACATGCTGTTATAAAAACAATATTATGGTTTACAAAACATGTGCGTATGAAGTTATATCAGAAATAAAGTTTTTTTAAAATAGTGTTTATGTAAGGACTTGGCATATTAAATAACTGATGAAGGTTTTTTGTAATATTATTTCTGGATTAGCAGATATCTAAATGTATCACATTAATGTGCACTTTTTCTGTATTAGCAAAAAGTAATTATTTAAGTGTACTGCAAGCATGCTTTTTATATATTATCTTTATTTTGTGAACTTAAAATGTTTCAATTTGGTTTTCAAAAGTATTTTGTTAGTATTCTTCCTTCATTACATGGTGTACCTGCTACTTATTCTCAAGTATACTTAATTAATTAAACTTCAAGTGTACTACTTTTGGCATGGGGATAAGCTGACTGTAATTAACAGATAAAATAAAGTTTGGCAAAAAAAAGAAAAATGTTTTTTAGGTTATGTAAGAAAAAAAAGTACATTAAACCTTTGATATTTATGAAAGTATTTGGCTATACATGTACTTTTTTACCATTTTTTTCTAGATTAGCAGATATGCACTCCACATTTATATGCCTTTTTTAGTAAAAATAATCTAAGTCTACTACTAGTATATATTGTCTATACGTTTTAAACCTAAAATGTTCTAAATTATCATTCAGTTACTTTACTTCCTACATGGTCTACTTGCTATACTTAAGTATACTTGAGTGTACTACCTTTTGTTTAGGGATGAGACAAAAAGGGACAATCTGACTGTGTTTGTTTAAATAACAATAAATGATGTTTTGCAAAGAATGAAGTATATGAGGTTTTGTAAGAAGTGCATTCAACCTTTGATGTTTATGTAAGTATTTGTCATAAAGGCTGCATGTTAGCCACACTGTAGTAGCTCTTAGTATAAAGTAGTCAATTTAAGTGTATATGTTTAAGTTTAAAATGTTCCAATTTCGTATTCAGAAGTATTAAGTCAGTTTACTTCCTGCATATCATGGTCTACTTGCTATACTCAAGTATACTTGAGTGTACTACTTTCTGCAAAGATTAGACAAATGGGACAAGCTGACTATGATAAACTGATAAAAAAAATATTTTGCAAAAAAGAAAAAAGTTTGAGGTTTTTAAGAAAAAAGTGCATTAAAACTTAGCAAAAAAGTAGTCTATTTAAGTGTACTACAAGTACAATACATTTAGTCTGGAAATGCTCCAATTTAGCATTCAGATATAGTCTACTTCCTGCATAACATAATTTACTTTCAATACTTAAACTTGAGTTTACTACTTTTTGCTTAGGGCTGAGATAAATGGGACAAGCTGACTGTGATAAACTGATAAAACATTTTTTTTTTCAAAAAAAAAAAAAGTTTGAGGTTTTTAAGAAAAAAGTACATTAAAAATGTGATGCTTATGTAGGTATTTGTCAGTGAGTCTGCACATCAGCTATGGTAGCCCTTTTTAGCAAAAAGTATTCTATGTAATCGCTCTACAAGAATATATTATCTATATATTTTAACCTTAAAATGTTCCATTTCAGTATTCAGTTGGTTTTACTTCCTACAGGCCAACTTGACATATTTATACTCAATAATACCTAATAAAATGTAATTCAAGTGTACAACTTATGCAAAGAGATGAGACAAAAAAGGACGTGCTGACTGATAAACAGATAATATTATGGTTGCTAAAGGGGAAAAAGTGTTTATGAGGTTATATAAGAAAAAAAAGTTTGTGGAGAATAATGAGCACAAGTGAAGTCGAGTTTGAGGAGACTTTTCACATGCAGCCAGTTTGCAGACGCGTAGGCTGGAAGAACCCTCAACCATCTAACCACCCTGCGCCTCTCCGAGAGCCGCGCTGATTGGCTGGAGCCGCGTGAAGGCGGAAGTCCACAGAGCAGGGGATTCCCCGAGGGAAGTTCCCAACTCCACAGGGCTATGTAAAACATAGTGTGCCATATCCTCTCCAGCGCTCGCTAACTCTGCATCTCAGTACTGAGCGACGCCGCTGCGGTGGTGTCAAAACAACAAACTTCAAAAACCAGCTCGAATGAAGGTAAAGGAAGGCTCGTTCTGGCCGTTTTTCACTCGCTTGGCTGATTTTTCTTCTTCTTCTTCTTCTTCTCCTCCATTCCCACTGTAGCTGTCAGTGTGAAGAACACGGAACTACCTGGAGAAGAAGCTTTTCATAACACTGAAGTTCCTCGGGAGGACTTCGGTGTGTCCCTGACAGATGAGTGGGACTCTTCACAATGGAGGTCGCCTGAATCATTGATGAAGAAGCTCATAAGGAAGACTGCCTCATCCTCAGTTTTGTAATGCATCCTCTCAACACGTCGGTGGCGTCTGTTGCAACAGTAAGCTGCTTTTCTGTCTTTAGCAAGAAATTAACTCTCTCTAGTTGTGTAGAACACAAAAAAGTACGTTTTTAAGGGTCTGTCACAACTTTGTTGCACTTTAACACAACCAGACATGACCTAGATGTTTTAAAAAAGTGACCCACTTCCTTAATTTCTTAAATATATTGCAGTTGTTATCATAAAATTGAGCACTAGTCTAGAAAATCCATCATTTTTAGGCATAATGAAAGGCTTAGAACTGTTTTGAACTTCCTAAAACTTTATTTAAGAAAGTCAATTTTTCATAGGGCTCATGTCTGCTGTATCAGTGATGATCCTGGGGCACACGGCATGGAAAGGAACATTGGGGACCAGCTCAACAAAGCTTTTGAAGCTTATCGCCAGGTCTCCATCGAGAAGGACAATGCTAAGGAAGAACTGAAGAAAATGGTAGGATCCACCTGCCTTTATTTGCTTCGATCGACTTTTCCCCCGAAGAATAACACAAGGGATTGCGTTTGCAGTCGGAATATTATGAGCGATACACTCAAGGACTTCAAAAGAAGATAGAGGACCAGCAGAGGCAGATCTCTGAACTTACAGCTAAACTCTCAGCAATGAGACAGCCTTCAGGTTAGTACTGCATTAAAATAATCAAAAAACCCCCCACAAGATTCAACTTATGCAGCTAAAACGCATTTTTTTGTTTTTTTTTTGCTACATTTGACCCGCAGGAGAGATGAAATGTGAGCCTTGCAACCAACTCCTGGAAGGGGCCAGCACTTACAAAACAGTGCAGTTCCCGGTACGTTTCGGGTTGTTTTAGCTCTTTCCACCTCCTCGTGAAATGAAGGATGTCCATCCAGTAAATGACAAGCTTCCTCTCTCTGACTGAGAAGCTTCAAGTACTTCTGCTTAAATTTCCTGATTCTATGCAAAAGATTGTTACAGGAAAACACCACACGAGTGTCCAGTGGTTTCTTTTGTCCTGTACTTTTTTAGGTGACTACGTCACAGCGGAAGTACGCGGGCCATTTATGATAGAAATAAAACTAAAAGAAGGAAATAATGTGGAGTTTTCCCGTCTTCTGAGGTCATTTGTTTTTATTGGCTTTGATGTGACCCGCTCTACTTTTGTAATAGTATCCAGAGAGTGTGTCTGCTTTACTTCACCAGATGGTGCTAGAGGATTATTTCACCGTTCAACTCTACAGCATCAGCTTTTACAGGAAAAGCTTTCATGCTTATGATGTACAATAAAAGTGCACATGTATTACCAGTTTGACCTCAGATAATTGCTGTTAATGACCACTACAGTTGCACGTGTTTTCTTTTTTCCAGGAGAAAATTGGTTCTGCTGCAGTTGCTCCTAATTTACCCGGCAGCGGCAGCGTTGATTAGTATGTGCCAATTTCTTCTTCAAGCCTTTTTTTTTTTTTTTTTTTACCTCTCTTTTTCACCAATCACTTAAATGCAATTGTACAATTGACACTTAATAATGACTCGTTTATTGCATTGATCTTATCATCCAGTCAGGAGATGCTGGAAGCGTTTGAGGCAGTTCAAGGCAAATTCCGACAGATCCGGTCTCTCACCAGAAGGCAAAAAGACCACCTGAAACGATTCCACGGAGGGAGCGAGGCGTCGAACGGTAACATTTGTCCTTCTTTTCCCAACTCTGAATCCAAATGGTCGATTTTTGTTTTGCCGTTTGTTTGCAGATCGTTTCGAAACTACTGCCTCAAGAGTAGATATGAGTGGATTTTTAAACGACCCACAAAAATGAAATAACTTTGAAAGCACCTTTAACACTTGCACAGAAATGCTAATTCTGATTCATTTTTCACGTTTAACAGGAAGTTGTGTTAAAGTGAGCTAAAAAAAAACCAATAAATTATGTTAAAAAGTAACATTATTCTAAGCTTTTAAGTTAAAGCTGATGGTAATTTCTTTTAACCTTTCTACGTTTACCCTTTAATAAATGAAGAGACGCTTATAGTTCAATTTTTGTGCCACAATTTTGCTTCAGCTGTTTATCTGCCATTCTATTTCTGTGTAAGGGTCAGTTTTCTTTTTATGAATAATTAAATATCTCAACCAGTCAAAAGTTACCACACGAGTATCATACTTTAATCGCACTGTTGTTTAAATATGGGTTGATGTGAATCAAAAGCTTAAAAATAAATAGGTCTGATCTTTTTTTTTTTTTTTGTAGTCTCAGTTGAAACACATTTACCAGAACATTTCCATCTTTATGTAAGCTAACCAAATGATAAGCAAAAATGTATTTAGAATTCCCATTAGTCTTTATAGAAATCCAAGCACATTGTAACCTTAGAACACATTCGTTATAAAAAGTTACACCATTACTTTTATAGAGTAATTTTTTACTTGATATAATAAAAAGTATTTGTCATAAAAAATAGATTCAAAATATGACAACAAGTGATAATTTAAAGTAGTTTTATTTTATTTTCAACTGTGGTATATGTGAGAAAATGGGACCAAAAAAAACATGAGAAGATCCTAAAAAAATGCTTAAAATTCTGAAAAATTAGCAAGTTGAGAACAAAAAAAAAAAAAAAAGAATATTGGAGACTTGGCCTTTGGTCCACCCATTGCTGGGCCATGTGAGACTTTACCCAGGGACCCATGACACTCAGAAAAAGGCAACACATTGAATTGAAATCATGAAAATCAACTGGCGATAGTGCTCTAGGGTTAATGTGTCAGTTTTGAATACTTTTAGTAACATTAAAAATTGAAGGTCTTTTTAAATAAACTACTTCTTAGTTACTATCTATTCTTTCTGAATTGTGAGTGAAATGCTTGTAAAATAAGTGAGGTTCAAAAAAGCTGCCAAATTAGCATAAACAGTTCAGGAACATTACAGTTTAACATCTGTAAGTTCAGCATTTTACATTATAACCATCTTCAAGGAAGTGAAAGACACTGCAGCAATGTAATGGGATAATTCCAAATTACACATTATTTTGCAGAGATATATTAACAAAAATAGTTTTGCCAGAGTTTATGTCACCCTTTAAAGCACGTGTCAAAGTCAAGTCTTGGGGGCCGGATCTGGCCTTCCAGATCATTTTATTTTATTGTTACTAATGGACCGATGTTATTTCACGCTTATTTCTAACTTTTCAAATTTTGACAAAATTGATTTTTATGGAGTGTAAAATTTTTAAATTAATTTAAGGTTTAAGTTAATTTATTCTGGAATAATATTTCTGCTTGTTTTTATTCAAAGTAATGTTTAAAAATTCAATTTTTTATAGTTTTAAAAATTTAGTTATAGTGTGTTCAGTAAATGTTTATCCTGTTCGGCCCACAACCGTATTTTGGATTTTCGTCCCGATTGAGTTTGACACCCTTTCCTTAAAGTGTCCATCAAAAATATTTGTAGGGTATTGTATAGATCGGCCTTATAGTGAACTTTTCCACAACCGGGAAATATAGGATCAAGTTGCAGCCTTTTATGCAAAATATAGCACAACTCAATTCCAAAATACATCCTTAAAGTACAAATGCACACAGTCAAGCATATTTAAGATAAACAAACACAGCAAAGTTTGTGCAAAAAACTCCTTCTGGAGCTCTCAACACATTTTGATGATGTGGAGGGTCTGTTGAAGTTATTAACAAACATATTATTTGTAATTTGATTTTTGTTAATAGAGCTTCAGGTATTCAAAATGAGCAACTCAATCGATCCTAAATGTGTTTTCAGCGTTTAAAAATATTTAAACCCTGAAACACAATATTTTTTCTATTGATTTTGTTCATCTGTGGCACTTCGGTTGAGAAGTGCTCTATAACCAAAATAAGATTAAATAAAAAACATGTTATGAGTCATTATTTTGTAACCTAGAAATAGCTTATTGCAGAGTTGCTGGCTTTTTACAATAACTTTTTAACATTTTTTTTTTTCTTGATTTTGCTTAATACTTGAGTTAATATGGTTGTTTGTCTAAACTGTGATGGATTAGTGCCCAGTGTAAACTCTACCTCCTGCCGGATGATTATTTGGACAGCTTAGCCCCCCTGAGGGAGGAATCAGGTTGAGGAAAATTAGTCAAGAAGGATTCCTGCAGGAACTCCTTAGCTCATTTTGGAGATAAGCCCACCTGAGAACACCTGACTTTAGATTATTCTGATGTTGTTGTTAAAGTGTGAATACTAATATTACTAAAATGGGAATACCAGGATTTCCAGGACAAAATAAAAGTGCAAGCGGAAGAACAAACACGTAAAAGGTGGAACATTAATTGGAGGAAATTTCCTTTTAATGTTGGAGCTGATTTTTTTTTTTACTGATAATTCAAGAGAATATAAAATGTCAGGTTTTCTTGATTGTTTTCTTCCTTAATTTATATTTTTGTACAACAGCCAACCGGTCTTAATCAGTGTTAAAGAGAAGACTTTTTTGGTATTTTGATTGAAGCACCATGTAAAAAGAATTCATGTATTTTAAGAGTTCCCGAAAAAAAAAAAAAAAAAAAGATTCTTGCTTGTTTTTTTATTTTTATCATCTCAACTTGTTCCAAGCATGCATCTTGTAAAGTCATGCTTGAAGTACATCACAGACGAGACGAAAAACAGAAGCAGCTGGACAAAAGCCTCACATTTGTCTGTTGTGACAGATCAGCGGTTCTCCATGCCCATCCAGTGCACAGACCGAACCGCAGAGGCAGAAAGAGCCTTCCCCTCAGCTTTAAGGTCTGACATCCCTCACCTGCACCCATCTCTGGCGTCCCGTGGCGCCAACCAGGAGGACCGGGACTTGGTAGACTCTCTCACCAAACTCAGTGTCAAATTCCCACCCTCAGCAGACAGTGAATACGACTTCCTAAACAGTGCTCCGGAGAGAAAGATTGGGCTGGCCGTGCCCATGGAGCGGCCTCTGGGGAGCGTCTCTCCAACACTGACAGAGGAGGAGCCTGTGGAACTGCCCATACCTTTTGTCTACCAAACATCCCCCACCCACTCAGCATCATCCTCACCCTCCCAGGAGAGCGTGCGGGGACCCCAGCAGGTGAGAAACACTAGTGAAGGTCTGAGAAAAGTAGTAGCAAATTATCAGTTTTTGATTGGTCTGTGCTAATGGAGGAAGAAAGCTGTGAAGTCCAAAAATATCTTCCTTGGCTAAACTTGAAACTTATTACTGTGTAATGTGTGCTCAGTCCTGCTTTCGCTCGAGCATGGATGCTGTGGTTATGTTTGGCATCTTTGCTTGAAAGTGCAAGCCAGATGGAAGCACACAGCAGCGTCTAAATCGGAAACAAGTATTTGTGGGATTTTACTGCTGATGTGTATTCATGCTTATCAAAAAACGGTAAACAAGAAGTTGGAATCGTTTCTCCATTAATTATTTCACCCATACACAAATTTGTGGTGGGAATTAGTTGATTGGTTTTAATGACAAAACGGCGGCTGGCTTTCCCTCCGGATTTATTTTTAAACTTCTTTTAAGTTTAAGCGTTGGAGCATATGTCAACTGAAAAAAAAAAAAAGATAATTCAGAGGGTAAATAATCCATTGCTTTCTTGTTCTGCAGTCTATTTGGAGCCCCGAGCTGTGTGATGCGGTTGGCGTGAGGGTGGAGCTGGCAGCAGCTTCCAGCAGCAGCGGCGGCAGCCCGGATAAATGCGCTTTCTGCTACGCCGTAGTTCCTCAGGACCGAATGAACAGCCACCTCTACTCGCATTGCTCCCCAAAAACCGAGGCTGACAATTGACAGCAAGAAAACGGCGAGCAAATGGCAAGGATCCCAGCCACTTCCAGACATTGACTGTCGTTCATGGCCGAGTCCCGCCCGCCGTGAAGTACGAGCGCTGTACAGGATTTGACACTGCAACAAGACTTGAATGCATTTATTTAATATTAAAAAAAAATAATAAAGCGGTGCACTTTCTTGACCCTATTGATTTAAAAAAACATGCAGAAAAGTTTCACACACACAAATCCATATATTTATTTATAAAGAATCATTAATTATAGGTAACTACACACTCTTAAAACTCAAAGAGCGACCATATGTTGCGTATCGCGAATGCCAACAGTAGCCCATTATTCAGAATGAGAGCAGATGCTTTGCTGTTTGCAAAGTTATATCCTTATTCATTTGCAGCATTAAACGGCATTTAGGTTGACTCATTTATTTAAATAGCTGTGTGAAGATAAGTGGTGCAGCTCGAAATTAATACAGTCTACGTGTGCCAGCTTTAAATGACATAGCCTGCAAAAAAAATGGCTGAAATCTGTAACAGGCTTGAAATGTTCGGCACTAAACAGTAAACCAGTGCTAACCGCGGTTTGCAAATTGGCTGTTCACTGTGAAAAGTACACATTTTTGCAGTCTGTGAGCCACCTGTCAATTGACTAAACCTGATTCTTCTTTCTTTCTTTCTTTCTTTTTTTTTTTTTTTTTTTTTAAACCAGCAGCACGAGCTATTGTCTTTTGCTTCGTTTATTCACACTTTCACAGAAATTGCGGAGACTTTCACCACTCTGAAGATGTTAAAGGAAGCGGGTAATCTCTGTGTTGGAACACTGTTGTGCACTGGGGGCCTTGCAGACCTCCAGCTCGAGTTTGGTAACACTTGCACTGGCTAGATGAGCTGGTGTGAACATTGCAATTTTTTTTTTTTCTTTTTCACAATTACCGACTATTAGAAGACACTTTTAACAATCAAACCTAATGAATTGAATTGTTATTTCAAGTTGAAGGAGTTTTTCTTTGTCTCAGAGCTTTTCAAACAGCTCAGAAGTGTCTTAGAATATGTGATAAGGGAATCAACTATTCTCAACCAGTGAGTCATTAGACTAACACGCAGGACTCAAACACAACACATCATCTGCACGGCAGAAAAGAGTGAAAATACACGCCATTTGGTGTACATGCGAAGGTGACTACTACATATTGATGTATTGTAACGTGTCAAACAAAAATGTGTGTTTATTTTGGACTAACACGAACCACATAAGTCTACGTTTTGCCTCAAATCGTGATCGCTAAGAGGAAAAAAAAAATGATTCACATTTTTTTTGGTAATATTTCTCATTTTGGCAGATAGATATCCCTAATGATCCTGTCTGCTTAATCTGTGAACAGTTGAACATTGTGCAGCCTGCATGCTTTTCTCTCTGGGATCATGAACAGCTGCTCGCTCATAATTATGTTGTCATTGGTTGTTATTTGGAAGAGGAATCTCATGCTGACAGCTAGAATTTTTTTATGTATTTCCTTACGCTACATTCATTCACTTCTGTAGTGGAAGCTGCACGTTACCTGTACAGTCTTTTTTTTTTATTTTTCTAAAATTCTTCTTGGGACATTTCAGGCGAGCAGAAATATATTTAAAAGCAATATAAAAAAAGGGGGGGGCCTATGGGAAAAAAAAAATGGAAGAAGGATATGGATTGAGATGGAGAAATAGCGGGCTGATTACAAGGTGTCAAAATTGCCAGGAGCAAGAAGGTGAAAGCAATCAGGGGTGAGAAGAGTGCAGCATTCGTGAGGGGCAACTAATTATCCATCTCATTTGTGGAGGGAAGCATTTGAGGCAGCTCTAGCCCACTGAATGGTGACAGATTGGTGCGGAGGAGAGGGGAGGTGTTAGAACAATGGAGCCCAGCTCACCATCATTACTGCATGCTAATCAGCAGTGCTTCTGCACCACCAGTCGGTGCTGCGGAGAGTTTGGGAGACAGGGAAGTCACCGCTTTCAGGGGACTTCAGTACTTTCCAAGTTCCAAGGAAACTCAGAGGCCGAACGCTCTTTACTCTGCTGCTGCTTATTGGAGCGCACAGGTCATCCTATTATAGGCTGGGCTTTGTTATCAGCTTGTAATTGGAAAATCACTGAGCTTCAGGTTTTGAGCGTTCTTAAATTTGGAAAAAGGTCGCTTTGGTGTTGTGCAGAATAAACACGCAGATAATGATCGAAATTTTTTTTATTAAAGGGAAGTTAAGGGGAAAATATTGATAAGTAAGATTGTACAGAAGTATATCTGTTGGTAAAATATTTTTAAATAACTTGAAATACCCTTCAGAGGTAAATTGAATTAAACATTTTAGGAAAATATGGTTTAAACTTAATACACTTTAATAGTAAAATTCCTTAGCAAGCTTTAATAACACATTAACAAACATTATTAAGGTATTTATAAGATGCAAAAGATATTTATTAACACAATAAGCAGATTTAGGTTTATCAGCATACTTAAACTCTAAAGTGAGACTGTTGTCTACAAAGACCATATTATTACTTACAAGCTAAACAGATGTATTAACTATTGTCAACATGTTTTGCAGCCCCTCATCTAAAGTGTTACCAAACTTTCATAAATATACTTTTTATTCTACTCCTACTTGTCATCATCAGTTGGGCTGGAGATTAAAATCAACTTCCCTCAGAATTCCGAAAAAGATTTCTGACGAAAAAGTGGGTCGGCAATGCGACAAATATGGAAGCAGTTTCTTATTTTGAAATGCCGCTTACAGCAAGTTGTGTTCTGAGAGGAAATGAAACCTTCAGATTGTCTAGATGTCTCTCAATAAACTCTTTACACACTCACATTAAAAGTCTAAAAGCATGAAGAAAAAAAAAGTGATGGGACACAACCCAAAACCTTATAACTTGATTTAAATGTAAAAAATCAAATACAGTTTGTGGATATGGTGAATAAAGTTTCCATAAAGTTACAATTTTAGCCTTTTATTTTTACTTAAAATTGGTTGCATAATCCAAAACTTTAATAAAATTTACATAAATATTTTTTACCAATTAATATTTTTTTACAATCATAAATCTCTAATATTTATAGAAATAATTAAGGAAAAAAACTAATACAAACTGCTACTAATTTGACTAGATCTGCAGCAAAAATATCAAAAATTAAATTTGAATAATTCTCATATTTATTGTTTTAATTATTACTCACTAAGTGCTATTGCCAAAAAGAGAAAAAATTGTTAAATCAAACCAAAAAAAAAAACCAGAGGCACCAAGTGGATCAAGGTCATGGGGTAAGAGCGTCCTCTTCACATCAATGTCATTTAGACAATAAACAACTTAGGAGAGAAGCATATTCAGCTGTCTGTGCTCTGGTCACCGTTGGCATGAGCGGATGCCAACTCTCGTGGCGTTGCGAGCCGAGAGTATCACCTCACAGTTGTCGTGCCATGCGTTGGGCTGCTTGTGCTCTCTGTGCAGAAGTGCTGTGTGGCTGACTTTGTGTTCGATTAAATGTGTTGAAGCCATGGCTGCCTGTGTAAAGTCTCAGAACGCCCCCCCCCCTTTTTTCTTTTCTTTTTTTTTTTTTTTTTTTCTTATCTCTATTGTGTTTGTTTCAGTGCTGGTCTGAGAGCCCTGATTTCTGGAGCGGAGATTTGGCAGTCACAGCAAGTGATGACAGAGGCAGTGGTGAGATCGCACCCACAGGCCCAAAGGAGCCCCACATTTCAGGCGGATGAAAAGTCCGTTCAGTGCGCCAAAAAACACTGATCAGTGGAGTCCAACAATGCTGCTGTTCTGAAAGAAACATGACAGTGTTTAGCCGTCTACTTTTTAGTGGACTTCATGACTCTGCAATGGAGAATCCAACGTATTCTTTTATTTTTCATTACAAATCATACCCTTTTTTTCGTTTTTTTTCTTCTGGACGCATGGAGGTGGGATCAGGCGTGGGGATGTTTGCGGAATTGCAACTTGCAATTCAAGGGTTAAGGCAGCATGAAAGAATCCATTCTCGGTTTAATGACCTAGCCTCGCTGGGCGAGGGCGACAGGGAACATGCTCTTGACTTGTACTGAATTTGCCAATTAACACCTCCAGTAACAGGCTGCCTCTGAACATCACCAGTGTGGAGAAAGGAGGAGCAACTCTCCTGCTTTGTTTCACAGCCTCTTATCCTGTACTGATGAGCTCCTTCATATAGAGGCGCTTACACACATTTTGGTGACTTTCTCCTCGGGGTTGTTGCTATGGCTTTATGATAAACCTCCAAACTATCAGACGGGCGATAAAGTTGGAAGCCCTTTTTTCATTTTTCCTCGTGTCGCTCGAATCCTCGTGCAGTTATTGGGCATTCTATTTTTCGCACACAGCCATATGGCCCTGCGTAGCTTCAATTAGACACATGGCTGGTATCTAAGATACACCGTGCCTGATTAGCTTTGTCCCTTCTCATTGTTGCACATGAAAAATACAAGACAACGGCTCCGTCCTTCATGGTTTTTATCAGAAAAAAAAGAAGAAATTTCTCTTCGAATAAGGTCCCCGTTCTAGCCACCCCTCTGGCTTCACACATGCTTATCAGACTCCCAAACAACACCTAGCACAGGTGTGAATATCAAAATCCCCAGTGAAAATCACAGTGGGTACTCTCCTGTTGTCTTCGGAGTCCTCTTACATGCTGCAGTGGCTTTGCATCGGGGCCAAAATGCAGCTGGCTAACAGCAACTGCAGAAACACCTTTGGCTAAGTGCAAGGTGGACCTCCTTACACCAAATGCTCCTAATGACTTCAAAAAAAAAATATCACCCAATCTAATTGAAATTGGTGCTTAAGTGTACAGTAGCTGGTTACTGCCCACCACAATCACACCAGAACACAACAGCTTCACAATTCATTAGCAGGTACTTTCACAATATACAATAATTGAAAGACGGTTAGCATAATTGATAGCAGTTCACACCGTAGGGAAAGTGCACCGATCCATCTAATGATAGTAATAAAGCGTAGTGGCTTGAAGATGATGCCCGCTTGAGGTGTGAGCTGTGTACGATGGAAATGACAAAGGGCCTTGTCCTTGCACTTTGTCAAACATAACAGATACAAACACTGCGAACACGTTAGTCATATTCATGTCACCAGAGGAGAAGAGTAGGTTTGCAGATTGTGGCACTCATTCTCCTGCTGACCACCTTTGTAAACTGTGTAGAATAACATAAACCTCGTTAGAGATGCTACACAGAAATCAATTCATTTATTCAGTGTTAAGAAACCATCTGGCTCGATGGGAGCTGAAAGTCATCCTGGCAGGCCAGTTTCCTGACTGACACCTCATAGAATTAGTAGGAGGGTGCCTTTATTTAACATCTCCGCTGAGCTCAGACGTGCACCGCTTATCGTCATCTCGCTGCACTTGAAGATCAGGCATGAACCGATGAGTTTCCCACAAGTCTTTGTTGCGACGCTTCTCCGTATCTTCTTGTTTTTATTAGTCCAAGGTAGTCAGATATAACACTTTTTGTGTTCTCTTTGTGGAAGCTGTGAAAATGGCGCGCCATATGTAATACACTTGCTTGCTGTCGGCCTTGCCAATTCCCCCAAGATTGATAATTCCTGTGCCAATGCTCACACTCTCTCTTTGTCCTTGTGATTTGATCAAGCTGGTTAGATTTTTTTTTTCTCTTTCTTGTGTTTAGATGTTTGCTCGACGGTCTGATTTAACGTGTAGCATAAGAGCGAATTTTTACCTGTTAGCAAAAAATGGAAATTCATTAAAAATCCAGAATTATTGTCCGCAACGAGGCACTCATGAGGAAAATATCCGGCTAAACCGTTGCATACGACTTTGATGCTTCCCCCCTCCTTCCTCTAATTCTGCACGAAATAAATTGGCTGCATATTTTGTTCACACCTTGAGCAACTTGGGGATAGAGAGCCCAATTCTCCCTCGTCATACCTGTGACAACAACCTGCAAAGTGCTCCCAGTGCCCTAATCTGCATCGTAGACATGCTGCTGCTTCATGTAGATGTTGTTTTTCTTGAGGCTTGTTTCTGTATGTTTTTTTTTTTTTTGTACATTTGCACATCCCCCAGAATAACACGAGTCATAATAATCGATTGTCTCACAAGCCTTAGCGCTTTCCTCCCTCAAAAACATGTTTGGATCTAGTAGAAGGACAAACTGATGGTGTTTGATTTGGAGATGGCAGTCCGACAGTGATTTCAGCATCAACAGATGGCCAGTAGACTGGTTTAAATGAGTAACACCACTGCCTGCTTAAGGAGTTGGCTCCAGTAGTAGAGTAGTGTACTACTGTCATATCATATCTCCTTGTGTGAATGATGATGTCACGGTGATAGATGCGACTCAAGTGGGATCAGACCCACTCAGTGATGCCTGTAGAGACCCGCTGTGGGAGATCCCTGTCTGGCTGCATTATTCAACAATTCTCCCTACCTCTCGCAGGGAAAAGGGACTCTTGAATATTTGAAAGATAGATTTGATTTTTTATTTACGTGTATAGATGTGGATGAGGGAATGGGGGTGGGGGGATGGAAATAGTGCCAGTCGGTGCAGCCTGGATGGTCACCAAGGCAACTTGCCGAGTTCTGCTAACTGATCTACTGTACGGGACTTCTTGGCTGTATCACAGGGGGACGGTTTGGAGAAGCGTGCTACTTCGAGCGCCTTTTGACTGCGACTGTGGGCTGCCGGATCATTGATCATTTCAGTTTCACAAATATATGTACTAGTTAGTCAAGCATTGGACTTTTGTTCTGCCAAATCTCATTGTGATCACCCATTGGAAAGGGGTTTCTTGCAGATTTTATTTCCTAAAACTAATATCTAAAACTACCATCTGTAAGGTGAACACAAACTTATGGGGAAACTAGAGCTAATTTCTGCTGAAAAAGTGTCAATATTAAAATGTGATACAAAGAAATATATATATATATTACTTTTTAAAATCTCTATTTTTCTGAGGCTGTACAAACAAAAGTATTTTTATGTTGCTGGAGGTCCTGCAACATTTATCTCAAAAGAAATGACCGTAAAAGCCGCAAAAGATACTTTTTGACTTTGGATGATTGAACAGAAATTTCTGTCCAGTTTAAAAATCTCTGAAAAATTAAGAAACAGATTGAGAGCTGAAACTCCAGTATCAATTTTAGGTCTCTCCTCTGGAATTGTAAGCTGTTGTGTCAAATAATAATAAAAAAAAAATCAATATTTCAATTGCAACACAAGATAAGAAATCTGCTCATTGATAATGTAGCAGACACTGTGGCAGACAGCCATAAACCATGTTAAAAAAAAGGAGAAAAAAACAAAAAAAAAAAAAACAAACATGGCTGCCTAACCACTGCTCAGATCCTGACAAGCCAAGCTGAGTATTGATCCATCTGGCTCTGAAGACACTGTCATGTCACCTTTGCATTTAAGTGTTATCTTGTCAGCTTCAAATGATGTAGCTGTCAGATCTGGAGAAAGCTGGCCTGTGCAACGCCGCTTTGTCTGTAACGTCCAGCTGTGTGTTCCAGCAATATTAAAATCTAGTGTTTAGGGTGTTTGCATATGTCAGGATTTCTCTGATCTGCTAACATGCAGCAAATCAGTGAAATATTTATTTTTTAAAATGGCAATCTGTGTGATCATGTCAACAATGATTGAGCCATATCTGCGGGCTTCGTCTTTTTCTTGTCTTGATTTTAATAAAATATATCGTTTAATGTGTCACTTAATTTATCAGAATATCAGAATGCTACAGGGGCGGAGCTGGGGTGGGGGGGGTGTTACCCCCCAATTTTTGAGTCAATATTAGTAGAATTGATAAAGATTAAAAACTAATTTTTAAAGCACCTCCGCTACCTTAGCTTACCATCATATTAAAAATAATGACAACAATAAAAGAGTTTTAAGCATATTTTTTAGGTTCCTTTATTACTCTGCTTTTCTAATTTACCACCCCTCCAAATTCATCTGGCCCCTTCTGCCTCTCTCACTTAAAATGTTCCAACTCCACAACTGGATTACCACAATTTTGGATAAAATTATGATGCTAAATATGCAAAATATGGTTAGTAATAATAAAGCAATGACAACGTAAAAGTCTAGACACTGAATTTAAGGAATCCTGTGTCTTACAGATTTAATTAAAAGACACTAAAGCTACAATTGAAGGATAAACTAAAAAAGAAAACAGCCAGAACTGAAGAAATGAGACAAGTACGTTCAAACTAATCATCCACATAAAGTGCTTTGGTTTAAAGGCAGTTTTTCAGCTTGTATCTTTATGATCTAAACCAGGAGAGTCCAAAGTCCGGCTCATTAGCCAATGCAACCTGCATTCTAATTTCCACTGTTCTGAAGGCTCCTTTCATGAAATCAATAAAACATAGTGTACGATTTCTTAATTGTCATTGGTATTTAAGTAGTTGTAAACCTGTGGCTACACTATTGTGCGACCCTTCCGCAATGCTTTCTAGTTCGTTTCTAAAATGTCAACACCGCTTCCAGCAAAAATGGTCACTGAGTGTGACCATTTTCAAGAACTTCAATATCATTTGAGATATGCTATCAATGACAAACTATCAGACAGTAATGCAGGGTTAATACACTCCACTTGTGTTGTTTTTGGCACCATCACTGACAAAAATCCTGAATCCTAAATACAGGCTTTCAGGATTGCATCGTGCGATCAGGTCTAGACCATTGACATATATAGAGGTCAGGGATGGGCAACTCCAGGCCTCAAGGGGTGCTGAGTCAGCATGATTTCCAGATATCCAACTACTCATGACTGATTACCTGGTGTAGGTGTGACCAGCCAATTAGAACATGCCAGAGCCAGATCTGTTGGAAAACATGCAGAAATCAGGGCCTGGAGATGCCCATCCCTGATAGAAATGGACAAAGTACCTGTGATGTCACAAATAGACAGTCAATGGTCCAAATGCACATAATTATTATTTCTTTTAAAGACCACCTACAATTAAAATGGCATGTTTGGAGTTTTTAACATATTTTTGAGGCATTTTTTCTCAAGAGGAACAACATGAAGATAAATTAAGCTTAACGTTGCATTTTTGAGTATTTCTTTATCCGAACTGTTGTGAATCAGGAGCAGATGAAAAAATGTCGTTGGAAAAAGTTGGTAGCAGTGATTTAGGGGCTACAATTTCCATGGCCACAAGCTCCCTGCTCTCCTCCATTCGGATTCACTAGATCCATGTAAGTTTTGGTTTTCCTTGTCAGAGTTGGCATCTGACTCAAAACTCTACAGCTGGATGGCTCCAATATTGCTCGCCATTTATGTTGGACCCATAATGTTAAGTTGGAGTTTTGAGGGGATGTAAGGTAGTATTTATTTATTTAAAAGGGAAAAATGCAATTTAAAAGAAAACCTTGTGGTTAAATGAATCAAAACACATGGTTTTAAAAAAGCCAGAATTAGTCAAAAGGCTAGTTTTCATCTGTGGCCCCCAGGCCACGATGACACAGAAAGCTGTAAAAACACTAAGAACATTAAAAATGTACAAATGACATATACGTTAAAGGGAAATCAAATAGAATGGAATAGAATAGATTTATTAGTCATTGTCACATGTACAACGAAATTTAAAAGTGCTCACTGATCAGTGCTTCATTCAGATTTTTCCTAAAAGAAAAAGCATTTTAATTAAGAGTTTAAGAATAAAAATAAGAGTAATATAAAATATGTTTATAAAAACACACACAAACAGTAATAAAAAGCAGATATAAAATGAGTAATAAATAAGTCATAAAAAACATAAGCATACCTACAGACAGTCAAACAAACAGACATTCATCCACACAGGTTCTCAGTCATTAAAGTGCATTTGATTTCATAGCAGTATTGAGAATGGTGAAAGCAGTTGGATAAAAACTGTAAATCTAGAGTAGCTGTACAATAAAATGCAATAAAATACAAAACAAAATTACAAAGAACAAGTGAGTCAAGACAAACACAACGCTCTATCTTTTAATGCCTGCAACAAAAAGTGTTAAAAAGGCCTTTTTTCCATTTTTCGGTGATGTTTTGGACAGTCAGATCTACTCAGAAACTGAGTTCCACTTACGTTCACTTCTCACTGACCAGACTGACCGACTGAAAGTACTCCAGGTGAGTCACTCACTCTGAGCTTTTTCTTTGGTCAATGAATTCTGAGGCAAATTATGTATCACATTGTACATTAGTATTAAGTCTGTAAATCTATGAAGACTTTCCCATCTTAGAAGTCTGTATTTTTTTTAAATCACACAGTGGTGGTCATTTTTTTGTAAATCTAAAACTTTGATAGCTTACTTGTACAAAACTTCCAATGTTTTTTTTACACTGTAACCAGTCTGGAACCAACTGGTAAAGCAATAGTAAAAATGACTGAAACTCATTGCATTAAAGCGAATTGCTTTCTGCTTTAGAGGTGGCGGAAGGTAATGTAAACAGATGGATGATGGGAAATGAGGGTGAGGTTACTTCATGTCAACAATTCCACCCACATCAATCAAACTGCTGCCGCTCTGCAGAAACTATGTCCTAAAAAATGACAATTTTTAAATTTTGGCTAAAAATTGCATCCTCACAATTAAAAGACCTCTGGGAAGACTTATAAAATAGATTAAAAGATGATCAGACTTTAAGTAAAACATCTTTATTAAATTTACTTGTGTTTTTCTGTATAGACCGGTACATAATGACTAAACAACTGGTTCTGGTCTGTGAACTGCTGGCTCTGTTTTATGATTTTTCAGCCACATTAGGTGCGAACAATCCATCTTTCACTTTTTTAAGTTTAGTTTCTTTTGATACATGAATTTAAAGAATTTAGTTCCCAAACCAGGAATAGATTTCTGCACAAACAATAATTCATAAATGATTTCACAGACACAGAATCACTGTATTTTTTATCATTACCAGCAGCTGCAGCGTGTTTACTGCTCATTAAAAATGTCATTTAAATAATCAAAAGGTAAATTAACAAATAAATCATGTTGCTAATTGTAAAGTTAGTGACGACGGTAAACTGGATTCCACTTGTTTGTTTGCTCCAGCTCGGACATGAGTGGTGGAGCCGTAAAGCGAGACACTTTTATTTTTCCTCTCAACTTGGAGCGTAATTCTCTTCCCTGTAGAATTCAGAGCTGATCATTAACCTTTCCTTTGGTTCCTTCTCTTGCCTGGTCACATTTCCTTTCTATTTGGTTCCTGGCCCCATATGCCACTTTCCTATTTCCTGCCTGCAGACAGCAGGGAGTAGCTCTATTATCACCTTCCTAGAGCTGTCTTTGAATGTGAGAGGCAATTCCATTTCACTCAGCCGTGGGGAGGAGGAGGAGGAGAAGGAGAAGGAGGAGGAAAAGATGCACCGCCGAGCGCACACAGAAGTGGCTCAGGTTTACTTTTTCCACCTGAATGTAAGACTATTTGGCTTTTCAGCCTTTATTTTGCAGATGAAGCGATTATGCGCTTCAGATTATGCACTTTCGAGTCCGACCAAAGGTTAAGCACTTCAGATCATGCCCGCTTGTTGTGTGAACACTTTATCGTTTCCAAGTCATCTTCTGAAATATTAACAATCCTAAAGAAGCTATGTTTCACTGCTGTGAAGCTGTGCTAAACACGCTGAAGCTTCCTCCCATGCTTTTGCTCTCGAGTGTTCTCCCTGCGCTTTGAAACATTTCGCTGAGATTCTTGAACCTCCTTTCTTTTTATTCCAGCTTTTATCCAGCTCTCTGGAATAGACGGACTCTTGACAATATTGCTCCTGGATAAATTAAACATGAGTTATCCGGAGTGATAATCTGTGGGCCTCTCTTTTCACACTGCATTCCCAATGAGCTGTGTGTTGGCCTGGTGTTGTTGCCTGCAATTTTAATGAAGATTATTCTTGTAACACGACTGTCGCCTGTTTGCTCCTATTCTCCCCCAAAATATTTTCTCTTTTAACGGAGAATTATGTTTTTTTTTCAAGCAATCTGTGCAATATTTGTGGGTTATTTTAAGATCGTTTCCACCGCAGGTCAATCACACATTTGTCAGACTTGTAATTGGGATGTTTAGGCAATCAGATCAACGCTTTCTGACTCTGTGTTTCAAGATTAAATATTCATCATCATGTACTGGTTAAATGATAAACGACAAGGAACAAAATGCTGTTTTTTTTAAATATGAATCCTACTTTTTTTTGTTAAAAAAAGAAAGCGGATCATCAGAGACACACTTTAAGGCACTCCTAAAATGGAAGCAATGCTTAATAAATAATTTCAAAGTCGCAAGCGTCCAGCCTCAAAAATCACAGAGATTCAATGATATTCATTTGGCATAAGTCAGTTTCATTTCTGTGTGCTTTTCATCAGAAATGGCTTAAAAAGTGGAGTTAGTCTGAATTTTTCATGCCGCTGGGCTTACAGAGGGACAGTAGCCGTGTTCTTCACTCGCAGACGTCTGACAGTGCATGGCAGCAGAAATAACAAAATGGTCACAAACCCCAACTGCACTCCCCGGGTCACACAGGCTCTTTAAAATTTAATGAGGCCGCCATCAAACCAAACAGTTGATAACGGACCAGAAGCAGGTGATAAAAGAAGTTTTGGTTGGAACATTAGCCCTTCCACTGACTTTGTGCTCCACGATATTATAGCCCTGCAATTTACTAAGCCAAATAATCCTCGCCGGCATGTGCAAAGCCGTTAAGTGCATTACTCCCAGAGATTTTGATACCCACAGGAGTGCAATATTTCACAACTGTTACTTGTTCAGAGGCAACATTCACACGTTTGTAATTATGCATGGCTTTCACATCTTCTCTTTTCACATTATTCGATGTTTTGAGCGAAGTAGCTGAGTGTTTCCACCGGCGTCACAAATCCGGAAGTCAGGATACGTTGGAGGATTGGAAGAGAACAGATGAATCACAGAAAAAGAAACCTACACTTTGAATCAGATCCTTCCCACAAGTGAATAAAAAAAATCACAGATTAGTGCGCAGTTTAGGAAACGAAACTAGAATTCAAGCAGGGATGATGAAGACAAACATATAGAACAGATTCATCACCATTTAATTTCAAACTAGTGATGCTATTAATTTGCAGACTATATTTATTTTGCCAAACTATGTAGATTACTCTAGGTTACTTACTCAAAAATTCAGAATTATGCATTTCTATAATCAACAGCGGATTAGTGGGGACTAATTCAACCAACGTTTTACCTATAGTGAGAAGCTGCAAGCCAAAGAAATTTTTTTACAAAAATGTCCTTGCTTAAAATGAAAAAAATAATAAATTGTCAATTTGTCTTAAAAAAATTATATTCATAATTGTATACAAACACAAAACTATTATTAATATTTAATTTAAGCCAAGCAATAATCACCTGAAGCAAAAAGAAGCTGATTTAGACATATTTGTCTGCCAAAGCTATAATAGTATTATGTTTTTTATGTGTTTATTGCTATCAATTTTTTTCTTTTAACAATTAAAACAGAGTTTTGTTTGGTCTGATTGTTTGTGAAAACCTGAAGCAGAGCTGTAATTTACAGTCGAGACTTTTGCCAAGTAAAGAAATGAAGCTGTGTTTGTTTTGAACAGTGAGAAGTGCCAACATGGCCACTTTCAAACAGAGCAAAATATAGTCAAATAATTTAAATCTCATTTTTACCAGTTAAAATTAGAAAAAGAAAAAAAGATTTTTTAAAAGGATTTAATCCGTTTCAGAATATCATTGTTTGCATTGGAGGTGTTGGTTAAAAAAGGAAAATATAAGTTTGTTAAATTAAAATAAAATCAGAAAACACAATAGTGTCTATTTATTAGACAATATGTGCTCAATAAGTTACATATAATCCAGGAAAATCCTGTGAAAGTATAGAAAAGATGTAAAATGGCCACTAAAAAAAAATTGCATTTTATTTTTCCCAGTGAACTCATTGCAACATTGTACATAAGTATACGAATTTTAAAGTATAAAATGTTTTTGCTTAAAAATCTTTTTTTTTAGTTTGAAGATGTTCTCAAATATCAAGTAAAATGTCAACGAAGAAGTATGACATCTTCAGTTTGTGTAGGAGTCTGACTATACTTCCATACCGCCATAAAAACGTCTGACCTTTATGACCAAACATGACTTGTTATCACTCCATAGCTTCAAGCCGGAGTGCAGGTCTGCAGAGCTCATTATTGCTTGCAGGCATGGACTTGCGTCAGCCTCACCCCAGGAGAAGTGAAGGATTCGGTGTATTTGACTAGCACTGCAGCGTTCCATGCAGTCCTTCAAAAAGTTATAGGAGATGTGCTTTGTCCTTTTTTTTTTTTTTTTTTTTTTACAAGCTGACAGACTTCCTAATGCCTTAATGAATAATGTTTGACGTGATCCGGTCTAAACACCTCAGGGACGGACCGGCTGTTCAATTTTTTAAGGATGAATTTGCACCTTTTTTAAAAATTGGTTGTGGTCAGAGAGAATTTGTTCAATCTTGTTCTCTTAATGACCACGTCTTATGTGGTTAACGCACAGATTAAGGTTTAAACTGCTGATAATTTAGACACAATGAAGAGTGAAAAAAAGTTGTTTTATTTTGACATGTTTACTTTTTTAATTTTAGATGAAATGCTTTAAAGTTGATATTTTATCCTTTTTATTTTTGACACTTTCTTTGTCTATGTATATGCGAACATTATTTATGGGAGTCAAATTCCTTGTAAATGTTCACTCATACTTAGTCAATAAAGATGATTCTGACATTTTCCAGTGTAAATTTAGGATATCCATGCATATTGTTTTTCAGATATTTAGAAATAAGTTCAAACTTAGTTGTTCTGTTTTTTGTTTTTGTTTTTTACAAAAATGAAGACAAATGTCCCCTTTTCCTGCTAGATTAAATGATCTAAGAATTAAAATGATGTCTTCTGTTTTTAGTTTGGGTTTTAAATAAAGAAATAAATATTGTTTTTGAGCATTCCTAATGCTCAGATACAGGTCTACCAATGATCAGTTCAGAAATAAGGCCGAATCTGAATTCCTCCTTTACCTCTACATTCAGCCCTCTGAATGGAGAGTTCTGGAAAAATAGTGTCTCCTAATTCGGATGTCACTCCCACTCGATGACGTCATCAGTGATTGTCAGTCATCTACGTTAATGCAAATACACAACAACATCAGTTTTATAACTTTAAAAGTCGTCATGCTATTAAAGTAATTACTTACATTTAAATGTAAACTTT
Source organism: Oryzias javanicus (assembly GCA_003999625.1). Taxonomy (NCBI): domain Eukaryota; kingdom Metazoa; phylum Chordata; class Actinopteri; order Beloniformes; family Adrianichthyidae; genus Oryzias; species Oryzias javanicus. The sequence goes on along the minus strand of CM012457.1, from coordinate 12,852,257 downwards.
TGTACTTCAGAGCGCACCCATGTGAAGAAAAGTGTTTCTCCTCCGTGGTACCCCTTGTGGTGGAGGGATATGCAGTTAAAAGTCCCAACAGCAACCCTGAGAAAAACAATATTGGACACCAGTACTCCTCCAAATACCCCCACAACTGGATGGATAGGGGGAGAATTCAGATTGGAATTTTGACGCGCACTAGGGTTCATTTAGAGCTCGCCTAAATCCTGGATCAGACCAACGAACTGAACCCTGGTCCACAGGAGAGCCGAGGTCTCAGTTCACTTGAGGATTAGCCAACGTACAGAAGTCAACAAAAAGGAGTGAATGACGAATCATAGGATGAATAACTTAAAAGAGTAAACATGATGTCCCAAGAAGATACAGTTGCAGTATATTTTGTCTTCTAAATGCTGTTTTTTTTCACCTTTTTTCTAGCAATAGTGTCTTCAAGTGAGCAGAGTTCAGAACTGCAGGTTTTTTGCGGGCAGTTTGGGTTGATACAGTCCTTGGTACATTTTTGTGAAAGCAAACCGACCAGACGAAGGTGTGGCAACGACCATTTGAACCAAACTGTGAGACTATCTTTGGATAGGCCACTCTGGTTAATCCTTTGATTATCTTGTGGTATCAATTGTTGGTATGCCTTGGTTACATTTACTCTATTATTTTTCAACTTTTTTTTATCCTACCTGTTTCTTTGGTTTTGCGCTGTGGCTTGTTTTTGGAGCTGTACTCGTACTCACTGTATGTCAACCAAGGGTTGCCATGTTTGATCCAAATCAGAGTTGCATGCTTTCACTCTTCTGATGGCAGGTTTGGTTCCTGCTTCGCCTACCCTTGCATCAGTGTCCATGGGAAAGACCCTGAACCCTACATTGGTACTGGTTGTTGAGTTTGGAGCCAATGTAAGGCAGTTCAAATTCAAACTTGACAAATATGCACATCACTCTTGACTTGACTGTATTAGTCCTGATTAACCTTTTAATTATTGATATACTGTTCATTTTAATTATATTTTATTTCTACTTTATTCTTTTAACTGTATTTATTTTCTAGTGATGTCTTTCAGCCCAGATCTTGAAAAAGAAATGTAATCTTAATGGGATTTCCATTAAAAAAAAGTCCTGTTTATTAATATGATGATATTTGATCTTCAGTGTTACCTGAATGAAGATTTCCAAAATGTTTTTTCTTTAAATATTTAAGCACCAACTCTTTCCAGAATAAAACTCCAGTGACACTTGCTAATAAGATTCATTAACAAGCTCTACTTACACATTATTAAACATTACCAATGTGTTTACAGGCTGTTTGTAAGACATATTATTAGCACAATAAACCAAATAAGGTTTAATAACATACTTAGTAAGATTCATTAATATCTAAAGTAAGGCCATTGTCTACAATGGCCAAACTAATAAACTGCTTACAAGCTTGAAAAATGTAGTAACTATCTTTATTAACATTACATTGAGTGTTTTGCAGTACCTCATCTAAAGTGTTACCAAAATTTCTTTGAAAATAAAGATTACTCATGTCGTACTCAACATAGATGGTGACAAATTACAGTAACTCAGATTCATCTACTTAAGCAAGTTTTTTTTTTTTTATTTTGCAGCTACAATTGACTTTTTCATTTGTATGTATAGCAGAATAAAAGCGAAATTGTCAGCGCTGGACACGGAAAATTTCTAAAAGTTAACATTACCAACACAAAGGCCCTACCCTTTTAGACTAACACTTAAACCTGACAGTAATGACACTGAACTTCCAGCATCTATTTACTTTTTACTTTATGTTCCCCCTCCCCATGTAATAATTTTCCAATTTCCTTAGTCCCCTTTTTGTACCCTCACACCCCCACCCCCCAAAAAAATCCCTCTCTCTTCTTCTTTTCCATCCAGTCCAACAACAAAAAAAAAAGCAAAAACAAAGACAATGTTGGTGACCACTGGCAATCGCCTATGTTTGCCTAATGGTAAATCCGCCCCTGCTTGTATGTCAGAAGATTCAACCCCATGTCCAACATAAGAGGCCTTCAGCTCTTATCTGTTGGCTCAGCCCATGGACAGGACAAGTTAAGAAAAATGTGTTTATATAGCCGACACACTAGACTATAAAACCATAATGTGGCTCTGATCAAAGTACTGTCTGCAATCCCAGCAGTGATGGGAGATAAAACAACATTTAACAAATACTTAAGATTCATTATAACTGGGAACAAGGAAGGATCAGATGTACAAAAAATACTTGAAATTTTTTGTTTTGTCTTTGCTCAGTAGATTGAAATATTGTGCATCAAAAACTTGTTCTTGACATCAGTGAACAGTTTGTTCTTACCAAAAGGACAGAAAAGAATGGGTTAATACTTGTTGCAAAAATTATTCTAATTTTTATTTCAAAATCAGAAAATCATGGAATTTATGCATTGATTTAAAAGAGAAAAATACTTTACTCAGTACTGTAACCAGTACAGAATTTGGATACTTTAGGCTTGTAATAAAGTTGTTTTTTGCCAAAATACATACTCTATATATAGTCAGCACTGATTCACGAAGAAAGAACTGCATATTTCTGACGGAGTTGACTAAAATGGTCAAACTTTGGGACCCAAATAAACATTTACAGGTCGTTTTCAAGAAGTCTGCTAGAAAGCTAACATTTTTGGTTTCGGATGAAAACCTCTGGGTATTGGCACACGCTCCCCGTCACTTGAATGTGTCCCGAACAACACGATCACCTGCCATGAGGTTAATTTGCCGTGAGCTTTGTGGTAAAGAATCACGCCGGAGTCTGGTCTGACTGGGCGAGCCGTAAAGGACATCAATAATGAGCAGGTGTAGGAGTGCACTTCTGCGTAGGCGCGTGTCTCTGTGGGTCCGGGGAGGACGGCTAATAAGGGTTTAAAAGCCACAACTGTCCACTCCGCCCCTTAGCAGGCCTCCAGCTGTCTTTTTTTTTGTCAGAAAGCACCCTGATTCCCTCTGACAGAGCAGATCACCGATGGCAGCAAACCACGGGGGATAAAGTTATGTTAACATGGCATCAGGCAACCCTAACCTCAATCTGATTAACCATGCTATTGTAATTAAAGACAAATGAATGTTTACATGTTTGTTGGTTCATTTTAGGTGCCAAGAGGAAGTAAAAAAAAAGGCTTGACTTTGATTTATTGATGGAAGTTGCAACGTGACATCGAGCAAACAACATATAAATAACTTAAAGGCCATCTTAAATGCATTCCTATAAAATTTTTAGAGCCACTGTAACATAAGCCACTACCTGTCATGAATCCCAAATAACCTTGGCTCCCATCCTCTTAGTTCAGCCCGGTGTGCCTCATTCCTTATTACTGGCCTGACAAGGAAATGTTTACCCATCCGACAAGAGACAAGCCATTCCATAGCCAGGAAAAGCAATTTCACCTGACTGGAGGAGCACACTATGTCCCCATATCCTTGCTTGCAATAATTTTGTTGTCATTTTGTGTGCTGTGATCATATCATTGAAGTGACAGTGCTGGGCATTAGGTAAAGTCCCTAAGCTGGTGCTCACTTTCAGGCTTTTTCTCTCCTTGTCATTCACATTGATTGGATTAGACCCAGGTGGCACGCAGATTCCTTTTGGCACAACAACAACAACAACTAAAAAAAAAGAAAGTGATGATATGATGGTAGAGGAAAAACACATTGTTGTGTGCTTAAATTAACATTGTTAACCAGGGCTTGGTTGGTGAAAAGTAAAGCCTTAGAAAACGATTATTTCCGTGAAAGCTCCTTCTGATTTCTTCTATAGTATCCCCATATATACAGACTGAATGTAAATCCGTGCATATATCAACGTTAAATAAATGCTGTTCACACTGAGTCACTGCATTATGCTCAGCTGGTCAAAGCAGATTTGCGCATGAGATCCTAACCTGTGCTGCTCCCCGTCTCCCCGAGGGGAGAAAGCTGGCCACAGACATAACAAATCAGCCCCCCAACCACCCGCCCGCCCGCTCCTCTTCATGATTATGTCCACTGACTATCCAAGAGAAGAATTAAACCTGGGAAAACACACCAAAGGGCTGCATGACTGATTCAACAATTGGTTTGTTCAGTGGGAGAGACTGCAGACGAAGAAAAAAAAAAAAAGAAAAGTCCTCTTTGCTTATTAAAGATCAGCGATGGAAGTGAACCATAATCCTGTAATGAGTAGAGCAGAGAGTGGCCTCTTCTCCTTGGGTACAGACAAGTCTGTGCTTGCATGTTTCTCAGAAATAGATTGCTGGACCCAGTAGCCCTTCTGTAATGACCCCTCTTGTTAGCTTCAGAGATTCATGGCTCTTCATTAAAGATACAACTGCTGGCTGCACCCACCAAGGAAATACATGCACGGTGCTCCTGAAAGCTTATAGTTCAGATTGTTATCGACAGAACGGAATTTTTATATTGAAGGCAAAGCAACATTTTTTTTTTTATCATTTAGAAACATATAAATAGTATTGGCAACAATGAATTAATTTCATTTATTTATTAAATTTGTTTTAGCTTTTAATGTACAGCGCTTTGTTCCATTTTAAAATGAGCTAAAGCGCTTCATAAATAAAAACAATTAAAAATTAACTATTTTTGATTTACAAAACTGTCAAAAAATCCTAAAGTGAGCAGATTTGAGATCATAAACCATATTTGTAATTTAAGGAGACTAAATTCCATAAGCTATAAGCACTCCCCCTGAACATCAGCAGGGGTTACTTTAACCTTGTCAGTAAATTAAGCATGAAGGCGTTTAGACCAGCTGCTTTCTGACACTGCGCCAATCCTTTAAAATCCAAATAAAAAAAGAGCATATTTCCATTTTTTTAAAAAAAAATCTTATTCATATATATTTCAGGAAGTGATTCTTTAGTGTTTTTTCAGTATTTCTGGAGCTTGATTTGCCCCAGCAGCGGCTATAACTTTTAGCGCATCAAATATTTACCAGCGCTGGGACTCATAAACACATCTTCAGTGGGACGCTCTGATTTCACGCCATATCACAAACATTTTAAGGCTTTCCTGCCACCGACTGTCATTTTTGGAGTGTTAATAATAAATCCTGATTTCATGGGCAGACATACTTTGGCACTCATGGCGCATGAATAGGTAAACAACGCGGGTAAAGGTAAATACATCTGACAGGAAAAAACAATCCAAATATTTTTTTTTCTTTATTTGAATGCATTTCTTCCTTTATGTGAAGTCGGAGCTCACTTCTTCCCTGATATGCATCAGGCCCATGTCACAATGAAAACAAGTCACTTTGCGCTCCTTCCTAATTAAGAGCTGTCTAATTAAATTACAGTCTGGAGTTAACCAATGACAGCACTTGTTTCATTAGCAAAGAGAGGAGAGGAAAAAAAATCCTCCCTGATTGCAGAATGGTGTCAATTGGCTAATTTGCCGCCTTCCATACTTCAAGTCATCCACGAGGCGTTTTCACAAGATTAGGAAAGGCGTGTGCAAAAGCCTGTAATATAGGTTGAGCTAATAGTTGCTTCCCATTGAGCTATGCAGGTTGAGAACTGCAACCCGCTGGCGAGTGATCTCTCCAAGAAATTTATAAGTGTGGGCAGTGGCTTTCCGAGCTCCAATGGATCGGAGCTTTCGTTGCAGGACCATCCTATTATATCTGCAAGTGACAACCTGGAGAGAGGTTCACCTCTGAAAAAAAACTCCAGGGAGATGACGAATCAGTCAGAGGCAGACAATTTTCCCGACTCCAAGGACGCATCAGGGGACGTCCAGAGGGGCAAACTCTCTCCTGATCTTCACGGAGTCTCTGACATCCGTCATAATTTCGATGGATCTGCAGGAGAAAGGTGCATCTTTTCTCCGTCTACCCAGCCGCAGTCAGTTTCAGCAGCAGCCGCCGCCAGTGCCATGTTTCCCTACCCGAGCCAGCACGGACCCGCGCACCCGGCTTTCTCCATCGGGAGTCCCGGCCGGTACATGGCCCATCATCCCGTCATCACTAATGGACCGTACAACAGCCTTTTAACCAACACCTCTCCTCAGGGCTACCCGGCAGCGGGTTACCCTTACGCGCAGCAATATGGACACACGTACCAAGGGGGGGCTTTTTACCAGCTATCCTCGGCGCAGGCGGGACTGGTTCCGGGTAAAGCGCAGGTGTATCTGTGCAACAGGGCCCTGTGGCTGAAGTTTCACAGACACCAGACAGAGATGATCATCACAAAACAAGGGCGGTGAGTGTGCGTAAAAATGCGCAAAAACCGACACGGATTTTTAGCCAGCATTATTTATTTATTTTTATTTATTAAAGTGGAAATTTAAATAAAAATAATAACAATAATAAAATATCTATTTAAATTCGACAAAAACAAACAAAATAATCATGGAAGGAGTGATCATCTTAAAAGATAAAAACGCGTAATTCTCGAAAAAACTAAAAGAATTAAAAAAATTTAATCAGTGTCATTTTTTTTTTATTTTTTTACGGCTGGTTAATTTTTTTCTCCCCTATTAAAAACAATCTTGAAATCCATTGATTTATTTATTTTCTCTCCCGCAGACGGATGTTTCCTTTTTTGAGCTTTAATATTTCTGGCCTGGACCCAACTGCTCACTACAATATTTTTGTGGATGTAATCCTCGCTGACCCAAATCACTGGCGCTTTCAAGGTGGAAAATGGGTGCCATGTGGAAAAGCAGACACAAACGTCATAGGTATTATTATTTTTTTGTCATTTTTTATTAATTTAAAACAAATTAGTTCAACTTTTTTAGTTTTCGTTTTGTTTTTATTTTTGCAGGCAACAGGGTTTACATGCATCCAGACTCTCCAAATACTGGTGCGCATTGGATGCGTCAAGAAATCTCCTTTGGAAAGCTGAAGCTCACAAACAACAAAGGTGCCTCCAACAACACCGGACAGGTAATTTATTATATTTTTAAATCACAATTGTTGTTTATTTTTTTCTCCCTATTTTCATGATTTATGTGCTGTCTTTGCGCCAGTTTTAGCGCACAAATAAATGTGCTTTTGCGCTTCCACCTTTTTTTTTTTTTTACTTCAAAAGTGAGTTTGACGCGCGCGCTTTGATTTGAAACTGCAGATGGTGGTTCTGCAGTCTCTCCACAAGTACCAGCCCAGGCTCCATGTGGTGGAAGTGAACGAGGACGGCACGGAGGACACCAGCCAGCCAGGAAGAGTGCAGACTTTCACCTTCTCGGAGACGCAGTTTATCGCCGTCACGGCGTACCAGAACACCGATGTGAGGGTCCAACGACGCACCGCAAGCGCACAAAAAAGAAGAAAAAAAATCAGCAAAAATGATTTTTTTTTTAAATATTCCACCTATTTAACTTTATAAAGATAAAAACAAACATATTTGCTGTAGTAATTAAATATAGGAATTAATGTACAGTCAGATTGTATTTAAATGATCTCCAGTATTTTTTCAACAACGATTTTTTGACAATAAATTCATCAAAATGATGACATTATTTTCCCTTTTAATTCATGATGTTTTCCTCCACAGATCACACAACTAAAAATCGACCATAATCCCTTTGCTAAAGGATTTCGGGACAATTATGACACGTAAGATTTATTTAATTATTTGCTATTTTTGCCTTTTATTCAGCAACTCTGTGTATTATCGACTAATAATGGACGTTTTCTTGAAACTTAAATAAAAATGTTGATAATTGGGTTTTTTAACCCAATTATTTGGTGCTTTTACACCAAAAGCATAAAAACAAGTTGAAAGACTGTTGCATTATTATTTCTTTGTAAATGTGTACACTAATGAGTGTCATAATATATTATTAATTTAATTGTGCAGAGAAAAATGAAAAAAAAAAATCTGGAAGTTCCTTTATTTTATTTTGATAAAAGCGCATTTTGTGCGTAAAATTGGACTTGTGTTTCTACGGGCTCCGCTTAAAAAATGTTCTAATTTTCAAAAAACTTTAATTTGATTTTTAATGTCTGATTTTTGTCTCTAAACTCTCCAGTCTCCACATTGAGCGCCTGAACCGTCTCTGTTTTCCCCCTCCATCTTTTCAGTGTCTACACAGGCTGCGACATTGACCGCCTAACTCCATCACCGGGTGACTCTCCGCGTTCACAGATCGTGCCGGGTGCGAGATACGCCATGCCTAGCTCTTTCCTGCAGGACCAATTTGTCAGCACTTATGCCAAATCTCGCTTTCACCCTGGCGTGGGGACTGCTCCTGGCACGGAGCGCAACGTCCCACTCGGCAACAGCTTGCTGTCTCCTCAGCAAGCCGAGGAGCCCACTGTTGCCACCCCCCCGCAGCGATGGTTTGTCACCCCTGCCAACAACCGACTGGACTTTGCAGCCTCGGCATACGACGCCGCTGATTTCGCCGGTAACGCGGCCACCTTGCTGTCCTACGCAGCGGCCGGAGTGAAGGCTCTCCCCCTGCCGACGGCGGGCTGCTCCAACCGGCCTCTTGGCTATTACGCAGACCCGTCTGGCTGGGGAGGACGCACGCCGCCGCAGTACTGCGGCGTCAACAGCAAGGCCAGCTCGGTCTTTTCATGCTGGCCCGCCAACACCCTCGGGGGCCGGTCAGGAAGCAGCTACCTGCAGGAGGAGGGGGACTCCATCAGCACGGAGAGGTCGCCCATCGGTGGCGCGGAGGAGAGCAAAGCCAAAGACATCACATCCGAGTCCAGCTGGATAGAGACGCCGTCCTCCATCAAATCCATCGATTCCAGCGACTCTGGCATCTTTGAACAGGCCAAACGGAGGAGAATCTCCCCCACGGCCACGCCGGTTTCAGAGACTGTGTCCCCGTTAAAGTCTGAGCTGCTGGCACCGAGGGAGTGCGACAAAAACTGTACAAAAGACATCGGTTATTACAGTTTCTACTCTCACAGTTAGGAATCTATCTATCTATCTATCTATCTATCTATCTATCTATCTATCTATCTATCTATCTATCTATCTATCTATCTATCTATCTATCTATCTATCTATCTATCTATCTATCTATCTGTTTCATCATTACATCCAAAGTGTACATTTTTTTTGTTATGACATAAACTGTTAACTCAGACTTGCTGTAATTATGGATATAATGTATAAATAATAATAATAATAATAATAATATTTGGCATTTGTGATAGTGACTGGATGTCCACGACATAAGACATAAATATGATCCCCTATAGTGTCTGATAAAGCCAGTTGTCCTGTTTGAAGTAGCCTATAAGCTGTTAGTATAACTTTAGGAATCTGTACATGAAATGTTTTTTTTTTTTTTGTGTAGCAGAAACTGACTATTTGTCAGTTTGTTGGGGAGGGAAAATGTATTTTTTAATTATTTGAAAGCTGTGGCTGAAGCTCCAGAAAGTTTAAGCGATGATCTCCTTCCCTTATGTTGGTTAAAGAAGTTGTCAGTGTTTGTAGACATGCAGGGTCTCTTCTCCTTTATTTGGGTTTTTTGCTTGACGTTGTGGAAAATCTCTGTGTGCTGTGATGTGGATGAAACTTAATAAACGGTGTTACCCCCATCAGGGAACATTAATCTAAAAGGATCAAATTGATTCTTTTCTTACATTTTGAACTTGCAAAAACTAGTTATTTGACATTTTCCTGTCATGCGCAAATAGTTTACGAAAATGCATTTTGTGAAATAAATGTGATCACATCTTTACAATACTTTTTTTTCCCCACACAAATGTAAAATGATACATACAATGATTTATATTAAAAGATGCAAATTGGCTGGCTGCGCTCCACGCGCGCACTCCAGAGTGAGCAAAACTCCCATGCAGCTGTCAAAGAAAAAACCTCTTCGAGGCCTCGCTGCAGTTTATGCTCATTATTTATTATTATGAAGCCTTTCCAGCCATAAACATCAGATGGCGACAACTGTAAGCAGATTCTGTAACCAGACAGCTTTCATCTATTGTGGGACCAGAGGCAGAGGAGCGATTGATTAATTTTTAATTGCATTTGATGTGTTGTTACCTTTGGATCGGGGTGGTGCAGTGACTGCACTGAACACTAGATGGCGACATTTCACTAAATTAGTCTTGGACTTCGATGCAACAATTTAAAGGTAAAAAAATAAAATAAAATAAACAAAGGAGGAAAAAAAAGCTTATGTATCTTCTGAAGTCAAGTGCAGCTTGTAGACACAGACAATACAAGACATAATATCATAAGGAAAAATACAAGAAAAATTGAAAAATATATATATATATAAATATTTTGTGATAAAAAATGTTATCTCTGTTGATTTCACCCTCTCATTGAGAATGAATACTGATGACTTTTCACCAACTATTTTATAAATGATTGTTTTTTTTATGTTTCTAGTAATATACTGAAAAAAACCCACTATAATTTACAACATTTGCACTATTTGGTTAATAAAAGTACAATAAATTGCATATTTTTTAATTTACACATTTTCAAATTGGTCTTATTTACATTCTGTACTTTAATTTCTTAATTTTCAACTCTGACTTTTGTGTATTTATTTTTAAAACACCTGCAGAGCTTCACAATTTTTACTGTCCACAACTGGAGAAAAGGAAATTCTGATTTTGACCTAATAAATAGTATAACTTCTCATAATTTTTTTAAATATTTTCACCATGTAACAGAAAAGCAATACAAAGAAGCACTTTCCAGAAATCCTGTTTTTGTTTCTGAAATCCTGATATTTCTTGTTAACTCTTTGAATAGGGTATATTTTGAACATGACTATAATGAGAAATGCAGCAAGTTTATTTAACAGGGAGGATATTAGTGAGTTGATTCATCTTCAGTAGAACACTTAAACAATTTCCTGAATAAAGAAAACATAAAAACTATCATCCAAACATATTTTGAAGGATAAATAAGCCAAAAGCTGAAGTGCTCGGATGGTTTGTTGAAAGTCTCACAGCCAGCTGACTCTTTTAGCCTCCAGCTCATTTCATTATGAATAGGAGCAAAAGTAGAAGCTTTTTTTCTGCTTCAGGTTTCATAACAGTCAGCATGAAAAGTCTCTGAACAGCTGAGATCTGAGCTCCTGAATTCTACTGTCTGACATTTGTGAGAGAAGCAAAGGTCAGACCAAAACACCCCTTTGTAGGGGCACGGCAGTGCATCAGGTACAGGGGAGGTCCAGTCATCTCGTTTATCCTGTGCATAACAGTGAGTGAATATTGAAAAGTCTCTGGTAAATAATGTGAGTACAATTTTTGGATGAAACATGCATAAATACAATGTCATACATGTCCAGGATTTTTTTTATTTATTTATTTTTTTACAAATTCGTCTCAAAATAAAAGCCACTTTCCTTATTTAAGCTGGCGGTGAGGGAACAGAAAAATTGTAAATTGTAATAAAGTGACAGTAAAAAGAAAGTTATTTGCTTCTGTTTTATGTTTAATAACAATAATCAGTTTTTTCCTGAATTTAGAACACATTTAGATAAGCTGCATGTTTTAAGCCAAAATAGTGTTGGAGGCTCACAGTTTCTTATTTATATCTAACGCATTTTCTATTCTGATAATAGTCAAACTTCATTGATTTTTTTGTTGTTGTTATGCATTATGAAGTAAAGCGCTTCAGATTAAAAAATGGAACAAATGAAACACTCATAAAAATGAAACGAAACAAACAACAGTGGTCCTTGTATTGATCCCTGCTGAACACCTTTAGGTGGTGAAGCGCAGTCCTCTGCCTCTAAACTTGTTTAAGTCAGAGATTGTTTTCAAACCAACAGGTCCTGTTTTCTCTAGATCCTGAAGAACTTTAGCTTTAATTAAATCTAGTTCACGTACTTCTACAAAAACAGGACAAAACTGTTGGTCTATTCCAAGTCATCAATACGACACATAAAGTGACGCTGTGGTAATACTTCAATAAGTTAAATCCATTATTTTTGAATTTTGAAGTGTTTCGGCTGCTTCAGTTTCTGTTGTTATTTCATGTGTTTTTTTTCTTCACTGTTGCACACTCCATTTTCCCAGCCAATCAGCGTCGTTTCCTCCAGTTTATATTTTTTCACTATTTTGCTGCATTCTTCTGTCACTTAAACCCTCCTTCACCCATTCATCACTGCATTCTCTCTCTGAAAGGCTTCAGCAGTTGCCTGGCTTTATCTGGACTGTGGAGGATTTTTACCTAAAGGCTGTTTTTTTTTTAATCTTCTTTTAGGACATGCCTCCCTCTTGGAAATCCTAAAAAAAATAATTTTGATTTAATGTAGATTAGAATTTTCAGTGTAAAAGTACTGATTAGGTCCCTTAACTGGTTTCAACTGGTCTGGGGCTCCATGTTGGTTTATTTTAATAATGTATTAATTATTTTGCTAATAACAAGGTATACAAGAGTAACAGCCTATAAAGGTATTAAAAAACCTCCATGTAACATAATATACAAATAATAATATAAAATTTAATAACAGCCATAATAAAGTCCTCGAAAAAACACTTTCAGACACCACTACAGCTTTAAATGCCCCTGCAATTGGAGCAATAGAGATGAGTTTTTGGCTATTGTTTCTACAGAGGGCAGGAGTTTGCAGAAAATTACCTCCCAGTTGTAGGCAGAGTGAGCCCGCCCTGACTTCCCATACTTCCCTTGTTTAGACACTCCTGCTGGCTTACAGCCTCTCACAACCTCAACCTAAGTCATTACCGGTGCAACAAGTGAGCTACTCCGTCATATCAGCTTGGACAAGGAAGACGAAGACGTATTTGTCTCCAAATAGATGCGTCAGAATTTGGTGAAGCACCAAACTTGTGGCCCAACGAGTCGTTTAAAAAAAAAAAGAAAAACTTTTAAAGTATGTAACAAATTAATGGATGCATTGTGACATTAATCCACATGGAGCCCCAGACCAGTTGGAGCCAGTTAGGGGAACTATGTCACAAACTTTTTCCAAAAGGCACTTTTCGTCTGCTCCTGATTTTCAACGATTTGAATAAAGAAATACTTAGAATTGATTTCAAGCTCGATTTTCTTTTCATATGAAAAAATATCAAAAGAAAACATTTTCATTGAGTGGGTCTTTAATAAAATAATAAAGCTTTTTCAAATTAATTTTAAGTGCCACGAAAAGTGCCTCTCTTGCCTTTTTTTTTTAAGGCAGCCAGTTTCATAAACACATAAAATATGTATATTTTATCAATACTTGCCCACACACACGCGCGCGCGCGCGCGCGCGCACCCACACAGAAAACACGCTCCAGTCAGCTGGGAGCGCATGTCTTCCTCCTAAGCGCGTAAGAGGCGCTAATCACCACGGAGAGTCAAACGCTGGACCGCAGCAGCAGCATGTGACCGCAGGAAGCTCCTCTCCGCTCAGTCATCGCTTCACCTGCACGCAGCTCAAGCCTCTGACTCCCACAGGACGACAGGATGGACGCTGCAGAGCCGCGAGTCCAGGTAAAGCCTACAGAGAACAGCGTGCATGGCTTTCTAGGGCTGATATTCCATATATATATCTGAGGAGGACTGCTGCATCCACAATGAAAAGAGAGCTAATGTTCCTCATAATGATCATCATAATTGGTGCTGAAGCTGTTTGGAACCCCTCAGCAAAAAAAAAAAAAAAAAAAAAAAAAGAAAAATCAAAGTAATCAGTTTCAATATGGAAGTTACCAGACATGCGCAAAAGACTTCTTACCTAATTCCTGCTTGAAAATCTTTATTTTCTTGGTTTGTTTTTTGAGTTATGTCTTTATACTGTTGTGACAGATTTTTTTTTTTTGCAGAATTCAGAGGTGAGAGTGTTTTATGCAAATACATTGTGACATATGTCACAGTTAGCTAAACTAATCCTTACAAAATAAATCATTTGTAATCTGTCTTTTCCTGAAACGAGCAGATCCTTCCGGATGAAAAACAGATAAAGAAAGATGAATGTCCTCAGAAAGATGAGGGGTGTTTGAGGATTTGTACTTATTATCCACTTATTTTAAAGCAGATTTTTCCATTGAGTGACAGGATGTAGTTCAGGCTTTGGCTTTAACATAACCCTGAAGACCCATCACTGAGATAGACATTTTGTTTAAATTGATTTTCTTTCAGGTCAACCCCTCTTTGGCTCCATCAGTCAGCCGAAGAAGTTTGGTGAGTTCAATAAAAAAGTCAGCACATTTACAGCTTTATTTTTCATGCACGACTTGGAGAGAGAATTGATTCAAAGCAGCAGCAGCAGCAGCAGCAGCAGCGAGGTCTAAATCTCCTGATCAGAGAGCGATGCAGCCCGGTGCCCAGTCACAAATTCCAGTTGTTTGGCACAACAGACGGGCATTGGCTTTCATCAGCCGTGGTGTGAAGCGGGGCAGCAGGAGTTTGCTCAGAGCTCAGCTTTTAGATCCATTCTGTTCAGACGGATTTTGGAGAAGACGCAGACGGACTTCTCATGCAATCCGATCACTTAGTCCTTCCTTGGGGCTTCGGCAGCCAGGTAGGATGCTTTTACCTTTACAGATTTCTCTCCCTTCACTGTGCTTCACCGATTGAGAAACCAGTATCTCCACGAATCGTCCAGAGGTAAACATTTGGCAGATTTGACCACTGAGGCAGACATTAAGTTGGTCAACACTAAAAAACCCTTTTGAGAGCAGTTTAGGATAAAGAGCACTTTATAACGGCATGTTCAAGTTCAGGGCAGAAACATTTAAGGATTATGGTGCCACATAAAAGCATGAGTGCAGCTCGCTGATGGTCTGGAAATTGCCATCTGTGGGGATCAGATCCACATCCTGTGCTTTCACTTCAACTCTGTTGTGGGGTTGTTTTTCTGAACCTAAATTTGTAGGATAGAAACTACATTTTATTTTGAAATTCATATTTTTCTTTTTGAAAACTGACTTTTTGTGCTACCTTGAGTATTGGTTCTGCTATATCATGGCACAGCTTTTGTGATCATGGAGCCGTTTCCTGGAAAAACACAACAAATGCAGAGTTGGTTCTATTTACAGGGAATATACTGGATTTAATGCAGTTCTATCAATTGCGTGTGACCCCTGTGTACCTTCATATGGGCTAGCATGGCTGGTATGTTGCGTATCAACTACTGGCAGCTTAATCTGAGGGAGGATGTTGATCCTTTTCCTGTACACAGATTATCAACATCAGCTCTGCGGCCTGAGCAGTCCATGTGGCGCTGCAGCTGTGAACAGCAGTTCCATTCATTATCATAATGCCTCGATGGTCAATTGGCGGTCAAGCTCAAGCAAAGAGTAAAGCTGTAGCTCCCACCCAAAAAAAGCAAAAGTGTTTTAACAATTTTCTCTGTATTTCTCCTTTGTAAAAACCAGAAAGTGAATGACTTGGGTTATACAGGCTTGTTTCTTAAATATTGTGAGTTAGTCTATATCATTTTTTGAAAACATAAGCAGAATAAGCACATAAACTTAGGTTCTCGTGTTCTGAATAGTTTAAAATGATTTGTATGTGTTAACTCTTTGATCCTTAAAGCTTGTGAGCAAAAATTGATCTTTTCATGAGCTAAAACAGTGACTGCATAGCTTTAGCATCGTAATTTTGTTACATTCTGTGGTACATATGCTATTCTTTTTTTCATACCCTTTAACTTCAGTTGTGCACACGTACAATTCTTGTAAGTTTGTAATGTGCACATGTCCATTGGACAGAGTATCCAAAAACTGACAGTAATGTTACTTCTAAGTAATCTTACTCTAATAGGAGGACTAAGTAAATATATTGGTCCAAAAAGATGATTTATGAAAAAAAAAAAATTGGTACAAATTTAGAAAAAAATACATGTTAAACTAACTTATTAAAGAGGAATCTCTCTTGTTTACTGTATACTAATACTATATTAAGTTTTTGACTCGTGTACAGAAAGAAACTTGTGATATATAACATGAAATATTAGACCAATGTCTAATATCTTCTAACAAATTTTGATAAACACTTAATTTAAACAAATATATTAAGCAGTCAATAATAGGTGTGTTGATTTTTTAA
Source organism: Oryzias javanicus (assembly GCA_003999625.1). Classification (NCBI taxonomy): domain Eukaryota; kingdom Metazoa; phylum Chordata; class Actinopteri; order Beloniformes; family Adrianichthyidae; genus Oryzias; species Oryzias javanicus. The sequence goes on along the minus strand of CM012457.1, from coordinate 12,836,296 downwards.
AATATTTCTTACAAGCATTGCAATCATCAAGCCAGTTATCTGTATCTGTGATCTCAAAACACACATCTACAACGTATTGGCGTTTGCTGAGGTTTTTGGCTGGTCCTTACAATGATGGGGAGAAGTGGTGCAGTCGTAGGGCGGTTGACCTCTGATTGGAGGATTGCAGGTTTGATTCCCATCTTGTCCGCCCATGTGTCTAAGTGTCCTTGGGCAAGACACTGAACCCCACATTGGCTCTGATGGAAGGGTGGCACCAGAGTCCGGCAGCGGAGCCACCACTAGTCTGTGAATGTGTGAATGGAACTGTAAAACGCTTTGGGCCTTCAAGGATCATAGAAAATCGCTGTACAAGTACACGCCATTTACCATGACAATGTTTTGCAAGTATCTGCTGATCCAGATTTTGCATTGAGAGATTATTGTGGATCTCTTTAACAAATAATACAAATGTTACCCAAGAAAGATAACTGACATTTACAACCCACTACAATTGCAATCACAAAAAAAGTTACTAAAGTGACTTAAGAATTTGTGTAAATGCGAATAGTTATTATCAAATTCTGCATCTATTTTCTTCCAAAAAATCATAGCCGTGCTTTTTTCTTTGGATTTTCCTCTCATTTCTTCACATGAGACTGCATCTCATTTCAGAATATTGCTAATGTTTGAGTATTTCTTTTCATGTAACAAGCTATTGACCAAATAAAACTGTACAATTCAAGTTTTTAAGGTGTTCTTCTCTATGTTTCAGGTATAATTCATGTTTTTTATATTTAGATTTTTTTTGTTTCAATAAAAATCTCTCTAAAAAAAAAAAAAGAAATCAGTTTAGAAAAGTACTAGTTTCTGACAACATCAGCAGTTTTTCTTCATATCGCCAAACTGCTACTCAGTTAAGATACTCATTTTTTCTCCTATAACTACAAACATTTAATCAGGTTTTTTTGGGAAATGATTGTCAAACAGAAGGACTAGTACTAAGTCTCACTACATGTATTTTCATGCAAATCGAACAACTACTCCAGTTGTGTTTCTGTTATTGATAAGAGTTCGGTTGGATGTTTTTCATCACGATTTCTGTGCAAAAACAAGATTTTTTAGCTATAAAATTTAAGACTTTTTTTTTTTTTTTTTCTCTTTTCTTTTTTTTTCACGGAAATTTATTAATAAAGTTATAAAATTTAAAAAGGTACTAGTTATGAAAAGGATAACTTTAGTTGTACTCAGATTTTTTTGACCAAAATTGACTGCTTTCAAGTTATTAATTATATATTAATATATTTACATTAGTTTATTTGATGCCTTTAGTGGATTTTACTTAAACTTAATTGAGTGTTGTGGTTTACTGTTATAATTTTGTGTTATAGTCCTGCTGTGTAATAGTTGTCAAAATCATTTATTTACACCTATTTTCACTTAAAAATCTCTTTTTTTTAGATTAAGAGCATATTTTTTACATTAAAAACTGTAAAAAGTTTTTCCTTCTTTCAGTACATCCAAACAGAAAATTACAACATAAACTAATTTTTTGAAAAACATTTGAGTATTATGGATGCTCTTGAAAGTAATCTCAAAATACCACTGTCATTTATACATTTAAAGATGTATTAAGAGTCTGAGTGATGTGATGTGTAATGACTGAAAAAAGCATTTTCTAATGATGAAAGTAGTATTTTTAAATGAAAAACAACTGGTAAATAATATGACACACTTCTCTCATGTTTTCTCAAATGCAGCTCAGGTTTATGTAACGGAGCAGAGCAGGTCACTGCTGAACAGAACTGTCTGAACCATGAGGAAAACCTTTTCTTCACGGGATAAAGACCTGCTATCAGTTTCCAAGACAACTGCTGTTCATTGGAGATAATGTGTTGCCTTTATCCGACATGAAAGACCAACATTTTATTTCATGAAACCTACACGTCACGCTGCAGTTCGGGCAGATTCATCTCCGGCTGCTGCGACTGTAAATTTACGAGTGAAACGTTTGTGCTTTTGTTTGTCTCACAGAGGAGTGAAGAGGAGGCAGTGGTGGACAGAGGAGGAACGTGGACCCAGCAAAAAGCCAACTTTGAGCAGGAAGATTTCGAAGGTATCAGATTCGTGAGAGCGGGAATCGCTTCTGCCGCCGAGTCCACCCACTCTTGTCCTCACAACTGCTGCTTTCCTCTTGATGGTTGTTGTAGTGTTGCAGGATGAACACAGAGTAGGAGGCAGAAGCTGTGGGTGAGCTGAGGATGCATCAGTGATTTCAGAATCACAAGGAAAGCCTCGATCGGGCGGCGAGGATGACTAACTTTAAGAAACTAAATGCCAACAGAAAAACAAACCATTCATTTAGAGAATTGATGAGCGCTCTAAATTGGATTGGATTTGTAATCAAGTATGGTAAATGACACAAAATATGGTCCTAAAGATACACATTTTATAGTCTCTCTTGTGGTCTTGTCTGTGTCTCCTTTGCCATTACAGGAGATTTAAAAACAAAAACTTTACCGTGAATTAGAAATCATTTGGGCAGAAAAGGATTTTAAGGCTGCAGACGGTTTTAATCCACTTTTATTGACTTTTAATTCCAAAGCTTACCAGCAAAAAAAGCAGCAGAGGCCCGTGAATCTGAAATGGCCTTTTTCCCTCCCTTCCCTCATTCATGCTGACTCATATCTGCATGAACGCATTCATGCAGTAGTTTTGCAGATCCGTTATGTCATAAATGTTGACATAGATAGTGAGAAAGCCAGAATATCATAAGCTTTGTAAGAAATTGGACTTCTATAGTAGTTCTAACTTGATGAGCAGAATTAAGTTATTAATTAGTAATACCGTTTTGGTTTATATACTATATAATAAAATAACTAAGTTAAAACGTCCATAAGTCAATCAATTAGTCAAAAAGTGCATTCATATCAATATTACATTTTAAAGGAAAACTCACAGACTTATTTAGAACTGATTAACAAACATGTTTAGTATCTCAGAAAAGTATCATAAAAATCCATAGACTATTAAAAAAGTTGAATTTTTAAAATAAAATTGCCAAAAAGCACGCACATGGTGAGATGAGTCCTCGGTTGTGATGACCTTCAGGCAGACGTAGGTCAAACATGAGCATGAGGGCATCAGGGAACAATCAGAGTGGTCAGGGTCCAGGTGAGGGTCAGGGCAGGCAGCACATAATCAGAGTTGTAAACAAAGCAGATGATCAGGTCAGTGATTCAGCCAGAGTGGCACAAAGAAGACTTCACACTAAGCAGATCTCAGTGCTTAGACTGCAAAGTTACTTTTTCCCCAATATTTACAATATTTCTAACAATGTTGTTGTGCAAGGTGGATTTTAAAACCTTAAGGACCAAAATGGCTGGATTTTGTAAAAAGAGAAAATGCCAAAAGAAGGAAAAATCCAATGGAAATAAGGAAAAAAATGACAGCAGTTCCTGAAAGGGCATCATCATTGTGGGAAACAGGATCTTATTTAAAAAAAAAACATTTGTATAAACACTTGATGCTTCAAAAATGGTACAAAACTGTTTATTTTCATCTCTTAAACTGATTAAAGCTCAATTAAAAATAGACGAACAGAATCACATCTAAACAAAAAGAAATGTTTGTTGTGGATTTCTGTGTAACCCCTTTGTTTCCTCAGGCCATAGGACTCTGTACATTGGGGTCCATGTCCCCTTGGGCAGCACTCGGCATCGGAGCCATCGCAAGCACCGTCACCATAGCAACAAACACTGGAGGAGGAGCAGGGAGCGGAACTCCCCTCTGGTGGAGGGTCGAGAGTCTCCTCTATATGGTATATAAGTAGGATACTCTGCTGTGCAGACAGGAATTCAATGACTTTCCTATTTTTATTTTTTTTAATCTTTTGGATTCTGTCTTTGATATAATTTGTGGGATAAATAGTTCCTCCCTGGCAGCACATACAGATCTGATCAGTCTGGAAGCATCAGCTGACTGTGCATATGCAACAAAATAAATCTTTTTTACAAGCTTTTGTTCATCCAAAATCCTCGTACTCCCAGACACACCCTCCCAGAGAGTGCAGTTCCTGCTGGGGGCGGAAGACGACGATGAGGAGCACATCCCTCACGACCTCTTCACGGAAATGGATGAGATCTGTGTGAAGAACGGGGAGGATTCAGAGTGGCGGGAAAGCGCCAGGTGGGCATGTCCGTCAGACATGGTGGTGTTCCATGTACACAAAGCCAGGATGTCTTTACAGAAGGCTCAGACCGAACGCCGCAAGCATGAGCCCTTTTATCCTGATGAAAAATACATATTTGCTCAATATTTTGGATTACGTAATTGCAATCCAGTAATTGTTTTGTTTCATAGAAGGAAATCGTAAAGCAGCGTATGAGAATCTCTCTTGATATAGTTATCAAAAAAGCGTTTTATTTCATTTATTTATTTATGAATCCACCATGGAAAGAAAAAAATGAAGAAAACAAGACATGAGAGCTGAACGTGGAGGCCTCCGAGTGAATCAACAGGGAACAGATGGCGTGTTCGTTTACCGTCTGCTCGACTTTCTTTATAGAACTCAAACCTCTCCTACAGGTGGTTGAAGTTTGAGGAGGATGTGGAGGACGGAGGAGAGCGATGGAGTAAACCCTACGTAGCCACACTGTCTCTGCACAGTCTGTTCGAACTGCGCAGCTGCATCATCAACAGCACGGTGCTGCTGGACATGAGGGCCAGCACTATTGAAGAGATAGCAGGTACATCCACATTTGCTCTTTTAGCTGCTCCCTTATTGTTGGAGCTTGCATATCTAAATGTTAACAGCTCCTCCCTCTCTACCTTAGATATGGTCTTGGATCACCAGGAGTTATACTCGCCACTTGGAGACGAGCTCAGACTCAAAGTGCGTGAAACCCTGTTGAAGAAGCACCATCACCAGAACCAGAAGAAGCTGGCCAACCGCCTGCCGATAGTGCGTTCTATTGCAGACATGGGCCGACGAGCGTCAGACCTCAATCTGGACAAGAACGGTAAGAATGACGGAGAAAACACAAAATCCACTTTCACTGTTACGCGGATGACACCCAGCTCTACATCTCTTCCAAACCTAACTCTACGCTTCCACTTTCCGTCCTCACCAACTGCCTTCTTGAGGTTAAATCCTGGTTCACTTTAAATTTTCTTAAGCACAAAATCCAACTTAAGTAACATCCATAACTTTTCCATTCCATTTGACAACACCTCAATTTCCCCCTCCCCCCAGGTTAAGAGTCTGGGTGTCATCCTCGACAGCTCCCTTTCTTTCACCTCCCATGTTAATAACCTCACCAGGTCTGCTTATTTTCATCTACGAAACATCCGTCGTCTACGTCCATCCCTCAGTCCTCACTCTACAGCCGTCCTAGTCCACAGCCTCGTCACCTCCCGTTTAGATTACTGTAATTCTCTTCTTTTTGGTTTACCTCAAAAAACGCTCCATAAACTACAACTGGTCCAAAACTCCGCAGCTCGGCTTATTTCTCAGACACCCTCGTCCCATCACATCTCACCAGTTTGTCAGCAACTCCACTGGCTGCCACCCCCCAGCTCTCGAACTCCCGTCTAACCTACGTAACATGGACTCACTTCCTGATTTTATTTCTAATCTTAAAACTCATTTATTCCAACTATCTTATCCATTCTGATTTGTAATACATTATTTTATGCCGTATTTATCTGCTTTGTTGCTCTTTTAACTGTTGTTTTATTGTTTTTCCATACTCTTTTACTATTGTATAAAGCTGTTTGTTTTTTACTGTAAGGCGACCTTGAGTCCCTTGAAAGGCGCCCAACAAATAAAATGTATTATTATTATTATTATTATTATTATAGAAAAGAGAGCAGTCAGTGAAATACGACAAACCTAACTCAGAATCTTTGTCATTTTTAATGCAATGTTGAAAGACAAAATTACGTAAAATAGTATCTATATAAACGTGCACACTTGACTGATAATCTCTGTAGGGTCGTGAAGAATGCTTGAAGTAGTGTTGCCATTAAAGCAGATGAGGAAGAACTAACATTTTTTTTTTACCCAAGTAAAAACATTGTCAAAGTACTCAATAATAAAGACCGTTTCATATTCCGCTACATGTACGATTTGTACATATTTGGTCATACTTATTAGATAAAAACATTCAGAACCAATGAGATTATATTAAACTTCTGGTCAAGCTTTGCCCTAAAAAAATCTCTGAGTTTGTGGAGGATCAGGATTACACTGATGGTGACCAGGAACTGTTGCCTCATCTTTTTTACAGAACAAAAAAAAAAAAAAAAAAATCTTTGGGTTCTCCAAACCTTGAAGCCTCTTCATGCCAGTAATTATCTGTGACTCTCTGTGTCTGTTTCACCTTCTGTCACGGTGAGAAACTTTGGAAATGTTTGGTAATGTGAAGCAGATGTGGTTAGAATTAAATAAAGAGAACCTGAAGCACAGCGGCTCACATTCTATATGAACAAACTGGTTTTCTTTATTTTTCTGAGCTTTCTTTTAATAGATCTCTTCTCTGCTTCCCTTTTAGTTGCAACAACTTTAATGTTTTAAAGAAATGCATTGACTTTTTTTTTTAAACAGTTTTGCATCATTTCTTATCATTACATGAGTATCTGTCTCTTCCATCTTAATCTCTGAAGTGGGATCTTTGTGATGCAAATACATTTGTCAGGAAGCTTTTTCTGAAAATGAAGACATATAGAAAGATTGACTAAAAAGTCAACAAAACTGATCTTTTATAGATGCGTATCTGCACATTTGGTTGCCCTGTAATAAAAAAAAAAAACAGGCACTAATGTTGTGTCTGCAATTCTATCAGCTAAAATGATCAAAATATGAGTGAAAGGAAACATCAAAAACAGCATTTCTATGATTTGTTATGATTTAAAATGACAAACTCAAAGACTTTAAATAAATAAAAATACATTTTCTCAGCACTGTTTCATTTTTGTTTTATCTCTGTGAGCGCATTAGCGCCGTAATGAGTGCTAATTTCTGACCACACAGTTTAACGGCTGCAGGAATTAGGCCAGACCTGTCAGCCAGCTTGGCAGTGATTACACTGATGAGCCTGATTTTTTTTTTTTTTTTAAATACTGCAGTTTAATTTGTGAGGTTTTTACTTCAACAAGATAAATTATGCATGGATATGGCCAATAAATTAATCTCTAATCTATTAACCTTTTGGTTTCTGTTTGATGAAAGTAATTAGATTTATTACTAAGAGTATTTATTCACCAAAGCTGTTTCCTGTGTTTGATAGATGTCAAAAAAAAAAAAAAAAAAAAAAATTTTGACCTTTTTTTTGTCCAGGTCAGATGATGGCCTCCCAATCCCAGTTAGCATGTCCAGACGGGAAAGCGGATGTCAGCAGAGAGAACAGCTCTGTGGACTTCAGCAAGGTATGAAACAAATGTAAACATTTTTTCAAGGCAGATCCATTTGTGGAGTGAGCTGAAAATGCAGAATGTGAGCAGAATTTAAGCGCAATATTTTATCTGCCAATTTCAAAGATTTGGTGTTAATATTTTTTTTTTGGTGCATTGTTTTTATCAGTGGACTGTGTTCTCTGTCCTGATTGGCTGTCAATCAATCTCATCCATGTCATGTTTCCTGTAAATTACAGAATGCAAAAGAGGATATTTGATTTTATTCTACAATACTGGATTTATTTTTCTATAAAGGTTTGAGCTTGAAAAGCATGTAAACACGTTCATATCTGTCTTAGAAAAGTGCATAATGAGTGTATTGAGGTTTTTTAAAGCATCTATAGTTAGTGTTAAAAAAATCAAAAATAAAGCAGAATATTTCACGGTTTTTGCCCATTGTGGGATATTTTTAAAACATATTTCCTGCGGTTAATGAGGGACCTCTGTGGCGTCTTATGAACACCATCTCTTCACCATTTCAGCTCTTTGGACTTGTAGCTCATTTTCCACAGATTTGCAAAGTTTGGGAGAAAAAATGGCTGCTCCAGAACCAACTGCAGCTTGGTCTCATGGATTTGGTTGTAAGAACCCTTCGCTTCACCATCAGGGTGTCAGCAATAAAGCCCTCACATGTGGAGAATGGAGTCGTGTTCCTGTCAGTATTTTGTGGTTGTAAAATAACGGGTTGCAGCGTCACCTTTACTACAGGAAGTTCCTGGTTCTCAGCAGGCTCCTTCTGCGTGGAGCTCCTCACGCTTTCTCCAGCCTTCCTGGTCCAAAAACATGCTTCATAGGTTAATTGGGGATTTTAAATGTGGACATGTGCCTCTGTGTGGCCCAGCAATGGACCTGCAAACTGTCCAGGGTTAAAATCCCGTCCACCTGATAGTAGCTGGTTATAGGAAATGGATAGAAGGATATTAAAATGATGTAACTTGTATTATTGTGAAGGAATAAAAAAAACCTTACTGTAATCTCTTGTTATACAGTAATTGAATGTAATTTCTCAATCAAGTACAACAAAGTAAAGCTAAAAATTCCACTTTAAATAGTGATTTTAATTGTAGCTAAGCTGCACTTGATACACTAAAGATTCTTTCTGTATATTAATTAACCTTACAGTAATGTCAACTTAAGTTATGAGATATTTTCATGTCATTCTGCTTTTTCTGGAAGTCATTTTTGCAACAAAAAAAGTAAGTTTAACAAAGCTGTAAGGCTATATCTGAATGTTATTTTCTTCATATTTGCACAGTAAATTAAAATGCTTTTTTTTCCACAGGGACATGAGGTCTAATTGTGAACACGAATGTGCCATACATTTACATAAATTTATGCTTCCTCTTGAGGATAATTCAGTATATAATGCAGAAGTAGTTTGATCATCTGGTCTCAAACTGAAGTTCAGTTATGATAAGATGAACATCCAGGCTTCTTCTGACAAAACTGTAATAAAATAAGAGAACCCAGCAACTCATTTCTGCTGTTCATCCCACAAATCCATACTCCTTTAAAATGGATTAACTAACAGGTTTTCCAACAATAAATGAAGCATTGATGCAACAAGGAAATTATTTAGCATAAACACATTTTCTCAGTTATTGTGTTGCACACACACACACACATTTATATAAATATTTCAGCTGGATGTTGCGAATAATTTGTTAACAGCCCAATTTGGGCTCAATTTACACATCTTTTAATCCATAAATTTCCTGTTTCCTGTCATTGTCTTCCTTTTTCCTTTAGCTATTTATCCATCATGCATGTCATACTAATTTACAAGTCTGTGCGCATTTATTTGTTTTCTACTAACGGAAGTCAACTCAGTTAACAGATTAAAAACGTATTTGTCACTCTGTAAATTGCTGCAGAAATTGTCACCTTTACTAAAAAAAAAAAAAAAAAAGTTTACTGCTGACCAAAAAAATAAAGAAATGTCTAATATTTTCCCTTTTTTTTGTCAATTTCCATTCATTAGCTGTACTCTTGTATGGCTAAAATTGATCTATTTGACTGCTTTTTGTTTAAACATGAACAGGTGGTTCCGTACATTAACTAAACCTCTTCTATCGTTAAAACACAGTGAAAACTTGGATTTATGAATAATACGAAGCAAACGTTTCACAAGCTTGTCATAAATGCAACAAAACAACTTCTTTTCTACATGTATGGATTGTTCTAGAAACAAAGAAACCATATTCAACCACAATATAGGTTATGTAAATGTCTGTGAAAGCAAACAGGTGGTCACTTTATATGGGATGGATTAGGATTAAAAACATGTTGAGTAATAACTATTTTAGTACGTACAGACCCCACATATACAATAAAACAGGAAACTGCTCTTCATGTAACGTTTTTTTGCCCATTTTTCTGAAATAACTTTAAGGTGCTCGACTTAAATTATGTTTCAAAATAAAATAATGTGCATTTGCTTTAGTGTTGGGGACTTTCTCCAGCTTCTAACTTCTAGCAGCCTACTAGCAAACCAATTGTTACATTTAATTCAAACATGTCAGTAGGAAGTTGCATGCAGTGTGGCACATATGGTAATATTAACAATATAAAAAAAATCTATATTTTTAGCATATTAAATAATATTAATATAATATTGTTTGTATAAGTGTGTAAATTGAGGCTGGAGGTCTTGAAACAAGTTTTTATGGCTAAAAAAAAAAGTCTCATTAGTTGTTTTTTCCTTAAACAACATTTAAAAACATACATATAATCTAAAAATAGGATTTATAATCTTGCACATTCTATTCTGAGTTTATCACTCTTACAACAAGATCAGAAAGTGTTTTTGGCTTCTTGTGAATTTATATGTCTTAGTGTTGATGTTTTAAAATCATAGCATCATTTTTAATATTGATAAGTGTGAAACATTTAGAGATGGAGTTATGTTTAGACTTAAAGCTAAACTCCTAACATCCGGGGATTATTATGAGGAAAAAAAAAAAAAAAATCCCCTCCACATGAGTTATTTTTTCCCCCCCTATTATTTAAGTAATCCCCACACTCACAGCAGCTTAAGCCATCTGAAACGGCGTATCAGACCTTTCACATTGTGTCCTCTTTCAGATAGACCTGCATTTCATGAAGAAGATCCCGCCGGGGGCCGAGGCGTGTAACGTGCTGGTGGGAGAGCTGGAGTTTCTGAACAAACCGGTGGTGGCGTTTGTGCGCCTTTCCCCCGCCGTGCTGCTCAGCGGCCTGGCTGAAGTCCCAATAGCTACAAGGTGACTGACTGATTCTTCTGTAGTGAAAGAATCAGAATCACGCTGTTGTAAAAACCATCTGACTTTGTTTTCAGGTTCCTCTTCATTCTGTTAGGGCCCTTTGGTAGGGCGGCTCAGTATCACGAGATCGGGAGGTCTATTGCAACACTCATGACAGACGAGGTAAGCACGGGTGAGGGAACATCTGCAGCGTGATGCTGTCGTCCCTAAATGATTTCAGAAAGTGTGCAGATTGCTCCGAGTTTCAGCCAGATATCATTGTCAGATTTTCTTCTCTTTGAATAAATTCACAGAGTGGCAGAACGGAGCAAATTCCCAAAGTGGTGGAACATTTCAAAGTGTGAAGCACAGCTCAGAGCTTTCGTAACTTGATTTTAGCGATTAGTCAGCCCTCATGTGCTCCTCTTTTGCCCACAGTTTATATTGTCATCCATCAGGACTAAAAAATTCCACCAGTTATTTAGGTTTATAACCAAAGCAGTGGGAAATGTGGAGAAAACAGATTTTTACATTAAAGTAAAATTCTCCAACATAGCCTACATATATGTGGCTTTTTTTAAACCACAAGTACATGTTGATGGTAGATCGCTGTTTGAAGGTTTTATTCAAAAACTGATGAAAATTGTGTTTTTATAGGAAATGGATAGAAGGATATTAAAAAGATGTAACTTGCATTATTTTGAAGGAATAAAAAGGACATATACAGTCATGCGAAAAAATTAAGACACCCTCTATAAATAAAAAATGTTTATACATCAAAGTCAAATCTTTGTTTGAAAAATGTCTAAAAAAGAAAGTGATTTCATAAAAATGGAAATAAAACATGACTATTATTCTACGCATTAAAAAAAAAAAAAAGATTGAACAAAAATTTTCATTTTAATGGAGGTTAAAGTTTGGACCTCCTGCTTCCGATTTACTATTTTTGCTTCTTTGGCTAAAACTGCATCATTGAGACACTTTTTTGTAGCATCTATCTGCCTCTTAAAGGTATCCTTAACTGTGAAGCGTCTAAACTTAAATATAAGCAGAACTAACCTTTGATAGAAAGTTTTATATAGTCTTAAAAAATGTTTATGTCAACATATATAATTTAGATCACTCCGAGATGTTCAAATTGATATTAAATGTGTCCAAATATGTGGGAAAATATACAGGCTGTCCTAATTTTATTACATACTGTAAAAAGAAAATTAAACTCAAAATTGCATTTTTAAATTTTTTTCTGTTCAAATCATTGTGAATCACAGAAAAATAAATTAATAAAGATTGTATTTGTGACGTAGAAAATATGCTGAGCTATGTGCTCAGAGCTTTCAGCAAAAGGGAGGGGAAGAGGGGGCGGGATCGCTCCATACCAACTGTCCCGCCCACAACTCAAAGGCATATTTCTAATGAACTCCTGCCGCTCTATATGTCCTTGGAAACAATTCAATTTTGGCTAAAAATGTCAAAATTCTAATTAAAAAACTACCGGGAACACTTTTAAAATTGATCTAAAGATGATCAGAGTGAGACTTTAGCAATTTCAAAGAGCCATTAGAGTAAAATCCCTCTCTCTGCTTTTTTTCCGCCAGTCCGAAAAAAAAAAAGATACAACTTTATTAAAAAAATAAATAAAGTTTGGCCTAAATTATAAAAGAGCTTTATACAGATATACACCTAGTGTGTCAGAAGATCCATAACCCCATATTGTAACAGTTCAGTGATTCAGCTCCTATCTGTTTGCTCAGCTGTTGGATAGAACAAACTAAAATTTAAAAAAATTTGACATTTTGTTATGGTTCGCGCAAACCTCTTTTTAGCCTCTGTATAATCTGTGTTAAAGAATTTCATATCTTTAATACATCCAGATGAAACCATATTTACTAGAGAAGGTAAATAGTGCCAAAACTTTGCCACATTTAACTTCTTTTGAAAACGTTTTTGCTAGATGCACAAAACTGCGATGCATTTTCTAAAGGTGCAACAACAACAGTAACCCATTTCCATGCATCGTCTTATGTAGTCACTCCTAACCCCAATACTGTGCAACAAGACACAGAAAATAGTTATTTTTGTTTTTGCAGATTCATGTGAAAAATTAGTCATTTCTGTGTTTTTAATTTTTAATGTTTCTGCACATCAATTGTAATCCCAAAGCACATATACTGAAACTGACTCCTTCTGTCTTCAGTTAAAACTAAAACACATCATTTGTTTCTGTTTGTCTACTCTTAAGACTGGTGAATGACACAGGTTGCATTCACAGCACAGTTTGTTCTCGTGGTTCTGAAGGTGTGAAAGCTCAGCTGAACTCTGCTGCAGGACACGCTTGTTTTTGAGAAAGTCTCAGTTCGTTCGATGGAAAATCCAGTCTTGTGGATGTAAATAAAGAGAAACTTCACAGGAAATGTGTTTTTTTTTTTTTTTTTGTCCAAAGATGATGAATAAATAAGATGGAACTCTGTCGCTTTTTTCTGTTTGCAGGTTTTTCATGATGTTGCTTATAAGGCCAAAGACCGAAACGATCTGATCGCTGGGATTGATGAATTCCTCGATCAAGTGACGGTCCTGCCTCCGGGAGAGTGGGATCCGACCATACGCATAGAGCCGCCAAAAAATGTTCCCTCCCAGGTCGGCAGGGAGTTTTGTTTGACCTTTTTAGTCCTCGATGATGCCAGAAAGTTAATTTTTATCGATTTGTGTGATAGGAAAAAAGGAAGAAAAGCAACTTATTATCAAACGGATTAGTTGATGAGGAGGAGGAGGAAGAACACGGCCACGGAGGTCCAGAACTGCAGCGAACCGGAAGGTACAATTTTGGTCGAGTATATTGGGAGTTCTTGTTCTGTTTTCTCCGGAAATGCATTAATAAACATTTATCCTTCTCAATCTGCAGTGTCATCATCAAATATGTTGTGTTTTTTCAATACAGCAGGTCTGCAGTGTAATTAAAGAGACAAAAAAAAACATACCCAGCTGATATTTGTGGTGCAGTAACAACTGCTGGGGATGACACTTTTAGAGAAGCTCGTCGACTGTGTCACGCCGGGAATGTTGGGATAAACTCGTGAAATCAAACATAATGGTGTCAATCAAAATGCTGAATATCTACGGCGTCTGTGAGGGAACTTTAGCGGTTTCCATAGAAACACGCTTTCTATTTGCAGCTAGCTCTTCCTCATGGAGACAGGATCTGACTGTTAGGAAGCACGAAAAAAGAAAAGAACTTTACTTAACTTTTTGGTGTTTTTAAGGTGGTTTGGTGGTCTCGTTCTTGACATCAAGCGGAAGGCCCCCCACTATCTGTCTGACTACTCGGATGCCATTAACTTGCAGTGCATCGCCTCGTTCCTGTTCCTCTACTGTGCCTGCATGTCCCCCGTTATCACTTTTGGGGGGCTGTTGGGCGAGGCTACCGAAGGAAGAATAGTAAGCCTTGTTGTTCTCTGCTCTCCTGACTGCAGCAGCCTCTGTTTGCGTTGATTTTCTCCTCCGCTGTGTTCCAGAGTGCCATTGAGTCTCTGTTCGGAGCCTCTCTGACTGGAATAGCGTACTCTCTATTTGCGGGGCAGCCCCTCACCATTCTGGGGAGCACGGGCCCCGTCCTGGTGTTTGAAAAGATTTTGTTCAAATTCTGCAAGTATGTAAAAAAAGTCAAACTTTTGACATTACAAAGTGATGTTGTAGTTTCATGGTATGCGAACCTTGCCCTCACAGGGAGTACGGGTTGTCCTACCTGTCGCTGAGGACCTGCATCGGCCTGTGGACGGCTTTCCTCTGCATCCTGCTGGTGGCCACGGATGCCAGTTCCCTCGTTTGCTACATCACCCGTTTCACAGAGGAAGCTTTCGCCTCGCTCATCTGCATCATTTTCATATACGAAGCGTTGGAGAAGCTCATCCACCTGGGTGAACATTTCCCTTTTAACAAGAACAACAACCTGAACAAGCTCACCACGTACTCGTACGTAAACACGAAATGTCATATGAAATCAGGGGCGGACTTACCATTAGACAAAGGCAGGCGAATGCTTGGGCCCCCCAACACTTTTAGGACCCTGATCTGAAGACTTAAAATATTTCTAAAATAATTGTCATTATTTGACTCTGACATATTTGGGGCTGGTATCGCCAATAATTGCCAGAATCAATTTGATTTGATTCACCAGAGCCTGGATGGATTCGATTCTGATTTTTTTGATCCACCCAATGTAGTTCAATTCAATTAAATTGAGATTACAAATTTAGACATTTGTTAAATTGATAATCATTGATAATCTATAAATAAAATTTGAAGATATTCCTATGAATCTGACACAGTACTGTAAAATGTATTAGTGAAATTATAATGCGATTGTTCATATCATTCAGTGTTACATGGATTTTCTGCCTCTCCTGGAGGGCGTTTCAGTTTGGCCACTAGGTGGCGATCACGTTATAGCACTACACCTTATTCCAGAAGAAGAAAGTATGAGTCAGCAATATATGTTTAGGTTGATCGAGAGTTAGCATTAGCTTTCCTATGGAAAATCCCTTTATACGTTAGCATCAAACTAGCGGACTTTAGGAGTATGCGTTAAATCGAGCTCTACTTTTATGGACCAATTATTGAACCATTAAGCTTAGAACGATTCAGATCTATACTATTCGATTTTATCAACCCAGCCCATGAGACCACTCATGTGAAAGTGTTTCATCCTCCCCCATAAATCTGCATCAATGGAATATTCCGTCTGCAGCAAGTTAGATACCGGAGAAACTCTTTCAAGAGTTTAAAAAGGTACAAAGAAAATTACTGTAATCAACCAGTGGGGAAAAAAGGGAGGGAAAAAAGCAAAAAAATGTGCAGGAAGAATAAAAAACAGAAAAAAGAAGAGAATCAAAAGAACTCAAAAAGAAGATAAAGAAAGTCAAAAGTGAGAAGAGACAGGAAAAGACTAAAGAAGGGGGGCAGAAAATGGTCATTTTGAGAATATTTATTTATTTGTTAACGCCACTCCATGTGGTATTGTTTTGTTCCATCATTCAAGTATTTTTTGTCTTCTTTTGTAAAACTTTTAATAAAAAGAAATTAAAAGGAATTAAAGATTTATAAAAGAAATGATTAACACATCCACTCCTTGGAGGCCCATCCTATTGTTCGCCCGGGGCCCCCAAACTGCTAAATCCACCACTGTATGAAATGATATAAGAATGTTTGAGGATCATTTTATCACTAATATAAATAATCTGAATTTGGTTTGATGAGGGCTGGATTATGACAACTATACAAAAATATATAGAAAAGATAGAACAAAAAAGGTTTCAGATTATATAAAATTTCTTCCTGTCTCTTTACAAGCAACTAATGAAACTCTACTTGACTTTAATTGATAATTGATGATCAATATATTTAATGAATCCAATGTGACATACAGTATGTGAGAGATGAATGATCTATGAATGATCTTCAACCAGTTTTGTTAATTACTTTATTTTCAAATTTTCTAATCAAATAATGAACTAATATCTGAAAGGGGTTAAATCCTCCAATCAACAGTTTATTTCAGGGCATTAAGTGAACCATCAAGGATTATTAATGAATCTGGATGTTTGTGTTATGCAGGTGTACTTGCATCGAGCCTTCAGATCCCACCAACGAGACCCTGAAATTTTGGGAGATCAACAATGTCACCGCTTCAGAAATCTACTGGGAAGCCATGGAAGTGAAGGTACAAACAAGCTTTTTTTTTCCACAAAGATTAAAAAATAAAAAAATAAATAAAGGAGGAAAGAATCATATTGCATGTCTTTAAGTGGCCTGCTTTTCTAGATGGAGGATACTGAGTAGATGAGATTAAGGCCATGTGGGCTGGATTATATTGGATTATTTTAGATCTAATAATGATGTAACATTAGGAAAATGTCGTTTTTGTAACATGTTGGATACTAGTGTAATAAATGGGGCTTTTTTTTTTGTTTTTGTTGTTTTAGGACTGTATTGAAAAGCAGGGCGAGTTTGTGGGCAGTGCCTGCGGCCCGCATGGACCCTACGTTCCCGACGTCCTCTTCTGGTGTGTCATCCTCTTCTTTTCCACCGTCCTCATGTCTGCCTTCCTCAAAGAGTTCAAGTTCAGCAATTACTTTCCCACAAAGGTAAAAAGAAAACAAAAAAACACTAGTACCCGCTTATTTTCTTGGGACCAGATATGGAAAAATTTAAAAAAGCAAAAAACAAAAAAAATGTTTTATTTTAGCTGAAATTGGATAATAACGTTTTGTTTTAGGTCAAACTAAATTATAAAGTTTTGCTTTATCTCAAAAAAAAAAAAAGGAAAAATCCAAATTTTATAGCATGGAACTTTAGCACCATCTAGTGGCCATATATAAAAATTACATAATAAAAAAAACGTTTTCATTTTACATTTAATTTTAAAAAAGCCAATTTGTGCAAAATGTGATGTCAGGACATTTTGAATTTTTTTTTATTTTTAAGGTGCGATCCATCATCAGCGACTTTGCAGTTTTCTTCACCATTCTCACCATGGTTCTAGTAGACTATGCCCTGGGTGTTCCCTCTCCAAAACTGAAGGTTCCCAGTGTTTTTAAGGTGAGCTCTGACACAAAATAAAACTAATTTAACAAACGTTTCTTAAATTAAAAAAATAAATAAATAAATTCTGATGTCTCATTAGCCGACCAGAGATGATCGAGGTTGGTTCATTAACCCATTGGGGCCCAATCCCTGGTGGACGGTAATCATAACTGTGGTTCCGGCCCTCCTCTGTACCATTCTCATCTTCATGGACCAGCAGATCACAGCTGTGATCATCAACAGGAAGGAGAACAAACTCAAGGTACTTTCTGTCTGGCTGCAGCCTTCATTTCCTGTTTTGGTGCAGCTGTGTTCACCTGGACTTTCCCCATCCTCCAGAAAGGCTGCGGATACCACCTCGACCTGTTCATGGTCGGGGTGATGCTGGGCGTGTGCTCTCTGATGGGCCTGCCGTGGTTTGTGGCGGCCACCGTCCTCTCCATCACACACGTGAACAGCCTGAAGCTGGAGTCGGAGTGCTCGGCTCCCGGCGAACAGCCAAAATTCCTGGGAATTAGAGAACAGCGCTTCACGGGGCTCATGATCTTCACCCTCATGGGCTGCTCCGTCTTCATGACGTCGGTGCTGAAGGTGCAGTTTGTCTTTTCCTCAACCTCCATGCGTCTGTAAATCGTTCTGACTCGGTCTTCATTGCTCCTCAGTTCATCCCCATGCCGGTGTTGTATGGAGTGTTCCTTTATATGGGAGCTTCTTCTCTCAGAGGCATTCAGGTAAACCATTTTTGAGTTTCACGCACATTTCATGTTTTTGTTCAAATTTGGCCTTAAATTAAAAAAAGAATGACATTTGTTTATGGATAAAAATAAAAGACCAAATTTGTTATTTGAGTTATTTGACTGGTTTAGTTTTAATGGGACTTTGTCATTAATTAAGGCTCTAATTTTCTTTCTGGTTATCTTAAATATACCTAAGTAAGGTATTAAAATTGTTCAAACAAATACATAGAAGTTTATAATACTTGTTTTTTATCATAAATGCAAAGGAATGTTTTTGAACTATCAGATAATCGTGAAAAATATGTAATCTTTTCACTCTTTTCTAATATCGCAATAAAAAACTCTGATCAACATTTAAATTATGGAAATGGAAAACTTTCCCTACTTTTTCTTATTTTTTTTCTAATTTCCTATTTCTCATAAAGGTGAATCACTTTCAGCTTTACAATATTCCTTCATTGGTTATTCCTTCTTGTTTATACAAAAAGAGGAAAAAAAAAACATTTCCATGGTTCTAGTAGACAACTTTTGGATTGCAGGTTTTTTGTTAACTTTTACAAAAAATTTGTATTGATAGGTTGAATATATTCTGTCCAGTTTGAACACATTTTAGAAATCTTTTCTGTCTGACTTTGAATGGAGGAAGGAAAGTTTTTCCATCATGCATTTATTGAGTTTCTCTTTTTAATGATGCTGCAACTTCTACTCCCTATCACTCCCTATCCCTAGTGTTATGAAATGATACTTATACTGAATAATACATGTATTTATATATCATTTACTTAAAGAAAAAGCTCTTTTGTTACAGTTTTTATTTAGGATATTAATTTACAATAAGTGACCATTTTGCTGAGAATTAATAAAAGATAAAAATGACTAAACCTTTGTTGCTTTTTCCCTAAATTACATTATTACAGATACAAGGGAAGTGGGAGCCAAAAATGGACCCTGGCTCTACTTTACTCTAAATTCTGATTTTTTTTTTTTTTTTTCTTAAAAAACCTCCACAGAGAATAAAATCCTAAAATGTAAATATTGTTTTCTAGGATTGTATTTCACATTTGAGTGATTTACCTGCACTCTTTACCCCTTAGCATAAGGGGTAAAGATTTTTTTTTTCATTTAAAAAAGCAGAATCAAATCTTTGACTCAAAATGTGAACATGTTTTTTTTGGGGGGGAAAGGTTTGTTACTGTGAATAATTTCTTACTTTGAAACAATAAAAAAATGATCCATGGTTAACTTTTAGATCAACCTGGAAAAGCTTTTTATAACTAAATCTTACAATAAAGGAGCCAAAGTGGCTGCAAATCTGTGAGGGAGGAGGTGTCTGCGATTTAGTTTTTACATCTCATTTTCTGTCTCCTGCAGTTCTTCGATCGTCTCACCTTGTTTGGCATGCCGCCCAAGCATCAGCCAGACTTCATCTACTTACGCCACGTCCCCCTGAGGAAGGTGCACCTCTTCACCATCATCCAGCTCAGCTGTCTGGCTCTGCTGTGGATCATCAAAACCTCCAGGGCAGCCATCGTGTTTCCCATGATGGTTAGTTGACAGCAGGCTGCTAAAGCCTACAGATGTCTGGCAGCACAGAGTTACTCACATGCAAAGGTTACAAAAGGAAGGCGGGGAAAAATGGTTTGAGAAACTGGGATACACATTTTGTGCAGAAAGGATTCATTTTGATATTTATTTTTTTTTAGATTGATAATTAGAGAGAAAAGTCTGTCACATTCCAGGTCAAAAAGAGAAGATGCTGAACAGAAGGCAACAGAAGGGTGCCACCCACATCACCACGTTATCCAGTTACAGCTTCAAACTAGAACGAATATTTGATTTGTAAACAAAAATGCAAACTTTCTCAATAAAAAGTCTGCCTATAACCTAAATGTACAAGAAAAAACAAAACAAAAAAGCAAAAAAATATGGATTTGTGTGACACATTTTATTTGGCTGTTAAAGCATCAGTCAGGACATTTCAATCAGTGAACAGATTGCACCTGATTCTCATGCCTGCCAACAATGGCAACAAAAAAAGACTAGAACTTCAAGAACTTGATTTGGTTCTGGTGCAGAGCCATGAAACTAGTCTATAAATGATTCCACACCCTCACTGAAGAGTAAGAAATAACTATAAATCACCGGGAATGGAAGCAGTTTATGTAGATGGCCAATGGGAGTGACAGTTCACATTGTGGCCACAAGAGGGCGCCAAAGAAGATATTATATCATGCCAAATCAATGTTATTGGCTTTTAATGGTAAATAGTGTTGGTTTCTCATTAAAATACAACCCCAAATTGGTATTTTGATTGATTCATGTACCTCTGAGAACGTCCTCATATTCATACGTACAAATATGGGGAAACAGCTCCTTCAAGGAAGCATCAGTGCTACCAGCCCCGCCTTCAGGCTAACACATTCAACCACTTTCACCACTGAAAGTTTCAAAATTTCCAAAGATGTGGAAAATAATAAATAAATAAGTTTTATAAGGATTTACTGTAAAACTCTTAGATTTGAAACTCAATTCTGAATGTGAAGAAAAACCCCAAACAGATTCTCATGAGGATCGTTCGCATTAGAAATATCCCTTTTCCACTGGGAATCCAGCGCTGTCCACTCATGTTGGTGTCACATCCTCTACATCAGGTTCTGCTGGTAAAACAGCAAAGATCCACACAGAAACAGCCCACTGCTCGCAGCAGAGTCTCTGTCTGATGGAGCTTGGAGCTCATAATAAGACTGACAGCTGTAGTGATTGTAGAGACACATGTATATGTATGGATATGCTCTCACAAACATGTGAAACCTGAAGTATATCACTTTTTTCAGCGATCACAAATGCCCTCTAGTGGAAATGTGTCAGCGCTTCACTAAATATGATCAAGCACTGAGATGTTTGACTATTCAAAATTTCATTTTGGGACCACAAAAGAGACAATTTTAGGGTTCTGTCTTTTTTAACGCAAGTTTTTGACTAACTTTTTATTTTCTTTTCATTGGTTTAGTTATGAAACCCATTTCATGTAATGCTATGTTCACGTCGGGCTCGGAAACGCACCTTAAAGCAACTATTTCTAATGTAAAGTCTATGAAAACTCGTGTAGACGTGCAGTTGGGCTTCTGGATTCAAACTCACACATTCACTTCTTTAAAATGTAAATTAATTTGTTCATTTTTAATTTATTTATATTTTTATACACTTATTATTTGTTATTATTTTTTAATTTAGTTATATTTTAATTTCTTTTTTACTTTTTTCATTTTTACTATTTGTGTATTTTTAGTTATTTGTTCATTTTTTTTACTATTTATTCCTTTTATTTACTTATTTATTCATTTTACATTTTTTACTACATGTTTATTTTTTACTATTTATTTATTTTTATGAACTTATTTATTATTTTACTATATGTATGTTTTTTATAACTATTTTTTTAATCAATCAATTTTGTCCCATTAATCTTTTAAAAATATTTTTTATTTTACTTATCTATTTTTAAATAAGTACAACTTTTTACATTAATTTTTTTTTTTAAATAAGTAAAAAAAATGTATTTTATTTTAAAACAAATGTATTTATTTATTGTTTTATTAATTATTTACTTTATTTATTTTTTAAATAATGTGCTTTTTTTTTAAAACAAAAAACTAAAAAAAAAAAACTTAGTGTTTATGCAGTGCTACAAGTTTTTAAGTCAATTTTCGGTCTTTACACAAGTTAAAGTTAAACCAGTGGAACTTCAACCAATAAAGAATTCAGATTTGGTGATGACAAATAGGTACTGTCCTTATCAATTCACTGAAGTGGAGTTAATAATTGTGTTTTGTGCCTGGCTGATATCGTAAGACACCAAGTCTTTCCAATATTCTATATCGGAATAGAGCTTTGAAAGAAAAAGTCTACCCACTTTTTTTTTTGATTACTTCTTAACTGATGCAACAATCGAGGAAGTTAAGGAAGTTACGATAGATGTTTAAGTCATCTCGAGGTAAAGTAACCTTTAGAGACAAGTGAAGTTTCCTAGATTAATGTTCCAAATTCCTTCTTGATGGAGAAAAACATGAAATACATTCAAATTCTATTTCCGTACATGCGTGTAGCTCATACATTTTTACTATTGTGAAACATTTGTGCGTTTTCCGATTGTAAACTGTGCAGGTGTTGGCTCTGGTGTTCATCAGGAAGTTGATGGACTGCATCTTCACCAAGAGGGAGCTGAGCTGGCTGGATGATCTCATGCCAGAAAGCAAAAAGAAGAAGCTGGAAGACGCTGAAGAGGTATGGAGGCTCCTAAAGGCAGATGATGTCATTCTTTTAGCGGTCTTCTAAAGAATGTCTGTTTTGTAACTTTCATGCTCATCCAACAGGAGGAAGAGCAGAGTATATTAGCAGAGGAAGAAGGAGCCGTGCAAGTGCCATTAGGCGGATACAAGTGAGTTTCTACAGTTTGCCAAGGTTTGCTGAAAAACATGTCAGCCTAAAACAAGTCAGGGCCAACAGGAAGTAACAATAAAATGATTGTGACTATTATTACTGAAAGTGTTTTTGACAATCTACTTAAAAGTTTTTTAGTTACACAGATCTATTTAAAAAAAAAAAAAAAAAAAAAAAAAATCAATCATGTCATTTTTAACAGCGTGTTTAAGCTAAATTTTCTCCTCGGCTTCATTCTCAGTCTGCAATTTAATTGACCTTTGACCTTGGAAAAAGGTAGCCATCTTGAATTTAAGAAAAAAAAAATCTTTTACCACTTTTTAAATATTTAAACTCATCCCAGGATCTATAACCTCCTGCCTTCTCAAGCATCAATGGGAAGCTACTTTAGAGGAAAAACAAAATGTTTGTTTTAAAATTTATAGACGTTTTAATGCCATAAGCTAGCATGGTATGCTCACAAAAGGAGCGTTCCACCTGTGCTCGCACATTTTTTATCAGAGTGCTGTGAAAATTTATCGAATAAAACCCTGGCTCAAGCTGAACAAAACAATATAAGATACAATATGCTCATAATTGGATTGTGGGCCTGGTTAACAAAACACCTCCGTTGCCAAAGAAATGCAAAAATATACTTTTACAGATTTTTCTAAAAATTACATAAAAATGTTTGTCACGCCCTGGCAATCAAAAAATAAAATGGTAGCTATGGCGATAAATTAAATAGAAAAGCTGCCATTTTGAAAAAAAGTGTTTTTTAATGAATGTGTTAGCGCTGGCTAGGAAGGCAGGAGATAACAGAAAAGTGAGGGGAACTAAAAAAAAAAGGGGGTAATAGAGGGCTGTGAGAGTGGGTAGCCCCCGCAAGGCCATACAATGTCTTCTTTGAAACTTCTGGGAATCTGGACCTCTTCAACTTTGTACTTTTTTTCCGTCTCATGCTTTTACAGAGGAATTCCTGTCATCAACATCACAGACGAGATGTCAAAGGGTTCTTTTGGAAACACTTGGGATGCCAACGGCTGAGAAACATTTTCAGATTTTTATTTTTCTTTGCAAGGTTACATTCAACCAGAGTCACATCCACAGTCTGTGTCTGTGTCTTGAGTCACTCTTAAAAAGTTGTCAAAGTCACTTGAACTCAACTATTAAGATTTTAACAACATTTATATTTTTTTGTTCTAATTCAGCAAATGTGTTTCAAAACTACAGGGGTGGTTATTTTGGTTTTTTCATGTTGTAAAAAATCACAGAAAAATGTGTAATACTGCCCTCTGCTGGTTGTTTTTTTTAACAAATTTCAGCTCAACCCAGATTTTCTTTTCTTTTTTTTTTTGCTTCAAACACAAACTGGAAATAAACAAGTAATTTTTTTCTGACAAGTATGACCAAAAAATGTGTTTGAAAAGGAGTGGGTAGAAGAAAAGTCTTGTATGGTCACACCCCTTTTTACAACACCTTATGGTACATATTTCTATTTACACTTTTTAAAAGCTGGGTTTTAATACTTTTTTTTTTTTAAAACTTGGAGATACTTTTTTGTGTCTGATTTGTCTCGTCTTTTAGAGAATTAGAATTGCACTCAAGTATCACCAGCAGATAATTATGACAAACCAGTGATTCTAAGCCAGTGATCCAACATTATTGGGTTCTATAGGGGGATGTCACGTTGTTCTTTTGTTTTTATTCTTCTACAATTTTGTTAATTACTTTTGCTGCTTTAATGTCAAGAATATATGTTGAATTGTTTGCAATTTTTCCAAACTATTACTTTTTTCCCTGAGTTTTTTTTATACACAAAATAAATCTGTTAATTAAAAGTTAGATAACCCCCACATTCCTGTAATTAGATAGAACGATGATTTAAAAGAGGGATAAGTAAGTCTATTTCAGTTCCACTTTATTTGGAAGGTTTCTTGTTTAGTTTAATTTTTTGGAAGTCTTTATGAGTAAATGTATTCAGAACAGACAAGTGGTGCTTGAACAAACCAAACCTTTAAGATAAACTCAAACAGATGCACATCAGGTCATCTGTTTAAGCTAAATTCCAGTCTTTCATCTCAGTGTTTCACATAATATTAGAAAACTCAATATCTTTTAGGCAAATAAAAGTCCTTTTTGATTAAAAAAAAAAGGGGGGCAACCTAATTCTTTATAAAAAAGATATTTAAATATATTTTTGCTGTGTTTATATACAGAGTACTTATCTTACCAGGTTTTGTATTTCATAGTTACATTTCACTGCTTAAACTGTAAATGTCCTTTAAGGTTAATTGATGTGTTTTAGTGCTGTTTCTGCCTGATGTTTGTTCAGTCGTTGTTTACAAGTATTTAAGCATTTCATTCTGACAATTGTCACAAAAAAGTGTGATGAGCCGGTTACCCAATAACTGAAGAAACAAAGTTTTCCTGTTGTATGTTGGCATTGTGTGAGCCGAAATAAATTTCTAAGAACGTTATTGTGGATATGTTTCTTTTTTTCCAAAATTCTACTTTTCCTGATTTCTATCCTTAAACAGAATTATGAAAGAAAAGAAAATTATAGATGAATTAAGGTCAAAGTTAGTCTGTATCTGAGGCAGAATTTATAACTTGACACATCAGAGTTTTCACATCCATAAAGTGCCAGTTTTAGTGATCATGGTTGAACTCAAACACAAGACCTACAAAGTACAAAATGAACAATTTATAACATGAAGAGAAAACAACTTGAACAAAAACCAGGCAACTCTACAACAAGTCTAAATAAACTCGATGTGTCGTTAACTAGAACAGAAACATCTGTGGTGATTAGTAATCTAAACCAGGTGTGATTGTGAGCCCCACCCAACTTCTGATAACCTTCAAACAAATCTAGAACGCATCAGAAAATAAATGAAATAAAATATTTAATATTCCTATAGGCTCACAGATTTTGTATTTACTTATAAGATAAATTTTAACTTTATCAAAGAAATGAATAAAAATATTTTATATAATTTTAAAAAAAGTGTACAACTCAGTATTTGGGCCACCCACACAAAAAAAGTAATATTATACATTTTTGTTTAGGGTTTTTTTTGTAAAATTTTGGGTTTAATAACATAAAATTACTATGTTTATTCAAATACATTTACAATATTAAAGTTGTAAATTTAGTTGAATAAAAAGTCATACATTTAGCCTGTGACTTTTAAGGTCATAGATATACGACTTTATTCTTGTAATTTAACAGTTACGACTTTTTTCATAAATTTACGAGATTTAAAATCGTAATTAAAACATGTAAATATATATATTGCTTGTAAACTGGCTCTAATACCCAGTCATAAAAGTGTATAGTCCACATGTTTATTTTTTGGAAAAAAGGATTTAGTCATTTAAATATTATTTAATTATTTAGGGGTTTTTTTCTGGTAGAATTTTTAGTTTTAACAGAATCAAAAAATTCAAATAAGTAGAAATAATTGGCAAAAATCTGCATTAACGAGTTAATCCACCAGAGTGACTGTGTGTGTAAATGGGCCCTCGAATTAGGGGAGCGAGCACCATTTACCATTTAAAATTATATCTAGATATAAAATGAATGCTTTAGTGTTTTTCTAAACTTAAAAGCAGAGGATGGAAAACTACATGGAAATGTTGTTATTGCCCAAAAAGGCTTAAATCTCCATAATTAGACTATTTGATAACATTATTTTTTAAAGAAAACACTTTTTCTTTATTATTTGATTTGATTTATTTATTAAAATGAGCACGATGCAATTTAAATAATATATTATTTGTGTTTATAGCATAAATATACCAGAATTAGCAAAACAAAAAAAAATGCTACCTGTTGTCCAAAGGCAGGTAAAAGCTAAAGAAACATACAGACATTAGGGTCACTGAGCGATATGCAAACAACGACTGAAGTGACCCATCAAATGTAAAAATAAAAGAATAAATAGCAGAGTGGACATGATCGCAACATTTGAACACAAGTTCTAAAATGAATGCACCTGAAAGGTTATTTTGATTATAACTACATGTCTGCTTTGTTTTTAACCTCTACTTAAAAAGGTTCTAAATCATATACATTTTTCACAGTTTCTGCTGTGATCGGTCAATGTGTTTAAACATTTTTAATCTCTGACAAGTTCAATAAGTAAATTTAGTTATTTTTGTACTTTGTAATTATCTTCTGGAGCCAATTCCTTCCTTTAAAACTTTCAAAGTGATACAAGTTTTTAAAGAACAACTGATTATTTCGAAATTTTAATATTTCATATTTACTAAAAATAGAGATTGCAAGGGTTTTCTTATCAATGATTTTCAGTGTTAATTTAAACAAGGAATAATATTAGAATTAAGGGTGTAACAATTAATTGATTTAATTCAAACGTATCAAAGTCAAGGCTAGATCCTTTTATTTTATTGCTCTAAATGGCCTGATTTTATATTGTGCTTATTTGTATAATTTTGACAAAATATTTTTTTATGAAGAGTAAAACCACATCAATCTGTTTGAGACAAAATGTTAATTGAATCAACCTATAAAATAATTTCAAATGAAATAAATTTAATATAACAATATTGGAAATAACAATTTTAGTTGAGGTACGATAGTTACTTAAAACGATAGCTTGTCTTCATTTTTTGTGGAAAAACGACAGTCCACTGTCGTTTTTCCACAAAAAATGGAACTTTTTGAAACTAAACTGTGAATGGATTCGACATGAATTCTTGTTTACTTGTTTGTTTAGACACATATTGATTATCTTGCAAGAAATACAAGGAATCTGGAAAATTTCACCTGCACTGTTCAGTGGGCTACCAGGTATTTATCCCTGGGTCACACTGGTAGAATTTGAATATTCTGGATCAGGGGCGAAACTAGCATTTGTGGCTCAAATCCTCTAGAACTGTCAACCAAACAAGCAAAAGGCAGCGCTCCACACGTTTGCCAACTCCTGGCCCTCATGGGTTTGTCCTGCGAGCCGACAGCAGTGGGCAGAGGTTTCCTTCCTGCAGTCAGCAGATGGTTTGATGTGCTGCGGATGACAGCTCAGACGCGTGGTGGCACACCCCAGAGTGTGTCAGGCTGCTGGCTCATGTGAATCACTGTTTTTGTCTCGGCGCCAGGAGAAAATCAAATGTGTCGACCCAGACGCTCCTAACGAGTCTGACAGCCAGTTGATTGGCATGATTTCCTTTTGCTTTGATTTAGCATAAGTGTCCTCGGTGTGCGGGCTGAGCATCAGCGGGGAGCGAGTTGACAGGTGACACATGTCTGTGTTAGCGTGTAGAAATCCCACAGCACAGTTCCCACTGGAGTCATGTGTTTATTGATTTTTTTTCCCTGCCTTTTAAAGAAGGATTAGAGGAACATGACAGGAAAAATAGGTGTTGGTCTACGGAGGGGTCTCGTGACACAACAATAGTTTTGATATTGGTCCATCAAAACGAACAACTAATTATGAGTGAATTCTCTCAAACAAACCACCACATGGACATTTTTCCTTAAACGCTTATTTTTATTTGATGTCTTCAGGAGGAAACTGGAAATTTACACACTTTTTTTTATACGGAGACCAAAAGGGTTCAAACAGAAAATAAATCATGATAAATAAAGCTCACAGGCGCAGTGGAAGGAAAAATCGAAAATGTCTAAGAACCCTGAAGTCACATACTTTGAAAGAAATGCACCCAAACCAAAAGGAGGAAACAGTTGAGACAGAAAGAGCTTGAAGTTTCCAACAACATTTATGATTTGGACACAAACACCCAAAGAAAAAGTGTTTCTTTTGAACACTGAAGGCCAACAGGGCCGTTCATTGGGAGGATTTATTACCAGAGATGAATACAGATTGAAAAACGGAGTTAATGGCACAAAGTCAGTGAAAAATAATTGGAGTTTAGTCTCTTCTGCCCCTGCCGGCCTTCAGCCAGGACACAAACTCCTTTGCTGCCTGGTCCTGCAAGTAGGAGCTGACGTCGCTGGTGTAGGTGCCGTCCGCGTGACGCCTGAATAGACTCCTGAAGACAATAACAATTTAAATTAAACCGTTGTCATCAAAATAATTTCTTAATGTCTCCAATTAATTGTTTTAATTTTCTGTTTTTTCTGTTGAAGTTGATACTTAATTCAAAGGATTCCCACATTAACAGTCTAGATTTATCTTTACGCTTCACGGCAAACATCAAATTTAGCTGATTAGTGTAAAACATTTCAAAGTTGGAGTGAAATCTAGACACTCACCCATTCCTTTTTGAATTTTTTAGCCACTGAACGAAGTCTTGGGCTCTTCTCGTCTCCAGGTATTTGCTGTAGTCGTTGGAAAACGTTCCCTCCGAGTGCCTCTTCATGTTTGGGGGCTCACTGAGATCACTGAACATTGAATTCTCATTCAATAACCTGAAATCACACAATGTGAAAAATGAGTAAACTTGATAAACTAATCTTTAAATCCAAGCTTCACAATCTGCTGTTAAAACTTCACAAAAATGAAAAAAGTATTAAAAATGACACATTTAACTTCCTCTAGACATCAATGTTAAGTCAGCGGATACACAATAAAAATTATATAAGGAATATATAAACAAATAGAAAAAACTGTGTCGTAGAACTTTTTATAAATTAAAATGTTTGATCAAATGATGTTTGTTAATCTAGTTAAAAAAGAAAAATATATATTTCTTCTTGAATCAATAAGTTTCAGTGCTGAACACACTTTCTTGCATCTGAAATGACCAATTTAGAAATCTGAATAATCGAAAAGTTTATTTCACAAGCTATAATGTAGTAATCCAGCAAAAAAAATACAATAAAAATATTATAGGAAAGACAAAATATATAAAAGTTGAGCTTACACAGAGCTTCGGTCGGCGTCCTGATCAGGCACCTGCCAGCTGCTTTGGATGATGATGAGGAGCAGAAGTCCAGCAAGAGACTGAGCTGTTTTCATTGTTTGAGCCTCTTTGGATAAACACAGACGTTTAGGATGAGTATGTTAAAAAGTGAAAAAGTCGTTTTTTAAAAAAAAAAAACGAGAATCTTACCTGTGCTCCTTTGAGTCGAGTGTTGGACACCGGAGTTTGCTGATTGGCGCTCTTCCTCTTCTCTATGGCTTCTGGAGCTGTTTCATGGTCTCTGAGTGATCTGCTCAGTCTTATATAGCAGCGCTGAAGAGGGCTCTCCCAGGTGACTCCCCCCTTTACCGAAACCTCAGCACATCCTTGGCTACACTCAACACATTAGTCAGCATCTGGCTGGTTCCCCTGATCGTATATCATTTTGCCTTACAAAAAAAAAACTCCACGATAATTGATATTTGTTACATTTTTTTTGGGCCATCTCTCCATTTAAAACTAATTTTAGAGATTTGGCTCTTTCAAAAAATTCCCCTAGAGTAATATTTTGGCAAGAGACATATCATTTTTTTAATATTTAATATGATTTTTGAACATTCCCAGACATGAAAAGGTCAATTAAAGAACAATTTTAACAGTCTTTATTGTAGCTGCAAATGACACCACCACAAAACAAATCAGTGCAGTGTTATTTATCCACCACGTTTTTGTACAAAATATGTTAACTACAAGTGCATGCAATGGCTTTATTTCTAAAAAAAATCATCTCATTCCACGTGAATCACATCTGTATGCTTATATTGACAGGAATTACGTGGCATATAAAAAAAAAACACTGAAATGTATTTTTACAAAACTGAAAAAAAGAAATATTTACTACTAATACTGACATTTTTTTTGTTTCAGTTGACATTCACCAGGCATTTCTGCAAAAAGTGACTCATGTGGTTGAATGCGTGATAGCGGGCGGATCCTGAGAGAGAATGGTCCCTGTCAGTGTACCACTGCAATGAACAAGACAACAAGTTCAGCTCGTCGATGGCGTGATCCGATTGCCTGATACGTGAGCAAATTGTCCACGTTTGAAATCGCACATTTCTCGCATGAAAGGCTTTTTCCATTTAAAATAAATCAACACCCTCAAGGTCAACATCAATCCCACTTCCCAGAGCCAATATTTACCATCGCCTCAAAGTCCACTTGCTCATCCACCAGGGCTTTGGAGATCTGCGCGGACTGCTGGAAATGGACGTTGTCTACAGGAGGGACAGCGCTTTAAGACGGCGTGACTGAACGCTAAAGCTCAGGTTGCTCTCAAAGCAAACAGAGACACTTGTTTCAATCAGAAAAACTTAAATAAGTGGAAGAAATGGTGAAACGTACCATCTGCTGTGCCGTGAACCAACAGGAAGTCAACCTTCGTGAAGTTCTTGGCTCTGGATGTGACAGTGGAATTCTGCCATACAAAACAAACAAACAAAAAAAAAATCCACCGTTCATAGAACTTCTGAAGTCTACAATCAGTTTAGGATTTTACTGTGTTTTTGATGACACTCACTTTATAACTGTCAGAATTCTCCACTGGCTTGCCCATGTAACGTTCAGTGTAAACAGCATCTAAATAATAACAACAAAACAACTATTCTATTAGTGATATGTTGAAAGAGAAAAACAGATTCTTCTTCATTGAAGAGATTCTTCAAAAAGAGATTTAAAACTCTAATGCCTCGTTTCCACTGAGCGGGACAGACCAGACCAGCCTCCTCTTGGCCGGTTTAGAAAGATCCAGAGAACGTTTCCATTGAGCACATGCGGGGTGTAGACCGATGACGAAGCTGTCTGTCAAAACGGTGCAACTACAGCGAAAGAGAAGCTGCATCAGCTGACTCAGAAACTGATGGAAAATTAAAAAGATAAACGCGAATGATAATTATAATTCGGAGCAGGTGTTTTTTATGGTTGAAGCCGGCCTCTACACTGCAGAACAATCTATTGTTCTTAATTAAAAAGAAAAAAAAAGCTCTTCAATAAATGTTTTACAAAGCAGGATCAGAAGTGTTTTCGATGAGTTTCCTTAACCGCGGGATATGGATGAGATGGAAACGGGGGAGGGTGTCTCAGTTTTTGAGTATTGTGTGTCTCTGGTCTCCAACCCCCGCAAATAAGGGGGGAAGGGGGTACTGTGTGTTAATAATCTATTATTCTTTGAAAAAAGATTGCAGGGGGAAAAGAAGAATAAAGCCAAAAAGAGGACAATACTTTCGGTTTGCATCTTGAGTCGGGGAAAGCGCTGGTTGGATGCCTGCTGTTCGTAAAACCTTCCCGCCAATCAATGGGTTACATGGCGTGACGACAGCAGCTCCACCCTAGCGGGGCCATCCCATTTTACTATGGACCTATGACCAACGGGGGACCAGAAATGGTACCCACTTAATGGGTCTATTTTGCAATGGAAACGCTCAAAAGTCCAGTCCGGTTTGGACCGCTCAGTGTGAACGAAGCAAAAACGTCAACACCAAACCTGTACTTGGAAGTTTAACAGATTTTTTTCCATGTTATTTTACAACAGATGTTAACTAATATAAAACATTTGTGTGTGTGTGTGTGTGTGTTACCGTTGGCGCAAAGCAACCCCAATCAATCAATCCACCAATCAATCAACCAACTTTATTTATTCAGCACTTTTCATCAAGATGCAGTCAAACACGAGGTGAAGACGTATTTATAAAAAAGAAATGTATATAACTTTAGTTACGACACATTAGATTAAAAACAACAACAATAAAACAGACAAAAAAAGGAGGGAAAGTTGCTAAATCTGAAGACATTAAAATGTCTTGAGACTTGAAATCAGTTTTTTACGTCATATGGATGATTCTCCACTCACCATAATATTGCCAGTTGGCCACTGGTGCAACTGCAATCCCACACTTGAAGAGCCCAGTTCCAGCACTCAAGGCCAATGAGGCGACGTAACCACCGTAAGACTGGAGGATTACGTTAGCAAATATGAGAAAACTGTTTCAAAAGGTAAAAACGGACAAAAAACTGCAGGGCAAGGGAAACCTACCCAGCCCCAAATTGCAATTCTTTTAGTGTCGATAAAACCCATGTCAATGAATTTCCTGTAACACATCACAGAAGTTATCTGAGATCATTTAAATCACAGAAGAGACCACAATTTCAAAGACCTTACCTCACAGCTGCTATCTGATCTTCCACTTCGTATGTGCCAAGCCGCCTGTAGATTGTATGCAGTATTTCATCACCTTGGTAACCGCTTCCCCTTCCATCGAAGCTGGCCACGATGATCCCATGAGAGGAGGACAGGTACGTGCCCCAGTTCAGCTTGAAATTGTAGCTCACACTCTGACTGCTCGGGCCGCCGTAACTTAAAGGGACGAGATTACTGAGCATCAATGTTTTCCGCCCATAGTTTTAACTTGACACGCCGGAGGAGCGTTCACTTACACATCTATAAGAAGTGGATATTTTTTGGACTTCTTGAATGACTCTTAAATAAGAAGGGGTAGATCATTAAAGATGGGGAAGCATCATTTGATACCAGAGATCTGTTGGTTAAAGTAGTAGACAATTCGTTTTTCAGCAATCCAGTTCTGAAAGAAAACATTTTTATCTTTGCTCAACCGTTGTCTTCTCACCAAATCCTGAAACTTTTAGGGTGCCATATTTCATGGTTGGCATGTGGATTCCGGATAGAAGGTTTTTCAGATCTGTGTTGTCTTCAAGAGTAGACGGTTCTGGAAAAAAAAAAAAAAAAAGTTTATTAATTTTATTTAAGATGAAACTCCTATTTTGGAAAATTTTATTCGATAAAGGTTGATTCTGAAGTTACCACAAAAATTTTTAGTAGAGTTTCAATCATCTTTACAAAGTGCCCGATCTTTCAACATATAATCTGCTGTTTAGTTACGACATGCACTCACTGGCCACAAACTAAAAACTTTATTAGATACACCTATCCAACTGCTTATTTAGGAAAATTTCTACAATTACAGCAACTAAATGCATTTAGGCATGTAGGCCTGATCAAAATGATCTCCTGCAGTTCAATCGGTTATGGAGTAGGGGATATTTACTTGGTACACTTTGGGCTCCTAGTACCAACTGAGCTTCATCTACCTGAATATTGTTTGTGACCATGTCCATCCTTTTTAATTTTTTAATCTTTTTTCACAAAGAGTTGAGGCAGTTGTGAAGGCAAAAGTGGGTCCAACTCCATATGAGCGAGGTGTACCTAATAAAGTGGCAAATTAGTATATAAGCCTTTTCAACTATGGGTTACAAAAACTTTTGAATAAGTTAGCATTTTTGCATGACTGAAAGCCTAACTTCTTTAAAATAATGTGTCCTTAAGTCTCCAAATGAAGCTGTGGTCTACTGTTGGTAGAATTGAAATAAAAAAGCAAAAATGTGATTCATGTGAGAAAGCAGAAAGTCAAACGTGTACCTCTAGCTGCACCTGAGACCCTGTTGTCCACGAGTGTATATAAGGGCAGTCCAGGTCCTGACAGAAAACACAAACCAACACTCGCAAATACAACTTGATTCCACTTCATCTCTTCTGCATGGAATTGGACAAAGCCGTTAAAGCTCCTCTTCCTGTTCACAGATGTTCCCCCTTACATGGGCGAGTTATTGCTTAGGAGTACAGGTGGAAGGTTAACTGACCGTAGCAGTCCA
The DNA here is from genome assembly GCA_003999625.1 of Oryzias javanicus. NCBI lineage: Eukaryota > Metazoa > Chordata > Actinopteri > Beloniformes > Adrianichthyidae > Oryzias > Oryzias javanicus. The sequence goes on along the minus strand of CM012457.1, from coordinate 12,802,350 downwards.
TTCGGTAGAAAGAGGCATCAGAGCTGAAGTAAGCTGAGTTGTACTGACACCGTCTGTCCTCGTCCAAGTCGCAGGTGAGGCACTGGGTGTCTGAGGGACTGCTTCCAATCAAAACTCTGAGGAGCAAAAATGTGATTATAATTAGCTTACACTAATATGTTTGAATCTGTCTGAGGGCTACGTCTACATCTACCAAAATACACACACTTACTTGTAGAGATTTCTCATAACCGGCACTCCTTGGTGCTGATTACTCACAAAGTATCTGTAGAACACAAAAAAACAAGTTAAATCTACAATTTCTTAATATTTCACGACTGTGTGGTTTTTCGTCACTCACATGGCATCCTTTGTTAGCTTACATATGTAAATAACCTCCCATTTCCCAGAGGTAATAGCTGTTGCTTTCCCCTTCATAAAAACAACATAGTTAGGAACAAAATCAAAAGACTTAAAAAAATGTAACTGGTTTAAAAAATACTTACATCTTTCACAAGATGAATATGTTTGTAGCCCTTATCGTCACTCATGACTTTGTAGAAGCTGATCTTATCTTCAGCGAAGAAGAGTGGCAGGGGCCCATACTGCAAAGACAATACAACACTTTCTCACAGGAGAGTACATATGAAGTCAGAACGGATATTTTAGAGTTTATTTTCATGAAACTTACACGGCCAATCCAGCCCGTCTTGCTAGTTTGTTCAAATTTCTGCAGATGGCAAAAATATTTATTGATTGTAAAATCTGCATAATTTTTTAGATCCACTCCGATCATCTTTTGAGATATTTCAAAAGCAATTTTTTTTTAAATATAAGTGTAGTTTTCTGGACATGGCTTCTGCAGAGCAGCAATAGTTCATTAGAAATTTGTCTCTGAGTTGTGGATGGGATTGTTGGGGTGGGGCAACCCTGCCCCCTTACCCCTCCCCATTGCTGAGAGCTTGGAGCAGGAGGTGTGTGGCTCTACGTCACAAATAATCTCTTTTTCAAACATTTTTTCATTTGCTCCTGATTCACAGCAATTTAAATAAAAAAAAAAATACTCAGAAATGCAACTTTGATCTTTATATAAGTCCTCCATGATCAGAGAAAGGCCATGTTAAAAACACGATTTTCATCAGAGTGGGTCTTTAAGATAAACTAACTCCAAAGCAGCAGATTTCCAGCCTGGACGGGTAGCGCTCACACGTACCTGCTTTTCTCTCCAGCTACTTCCATCAAAGTCATAGATCTGTACAACCACATGATTCTGTTTCCTTGTGAGCCACTGCACAGCAACGCGCTCGTCTGTAACCCAGGTCACTGAGCACAACATGTGATCACTACAGCGAGGGGGACAGATAGTGACAAGGCCGTCACATGGCGCAGTCCCTCAAAGCTCTTATTTTGAAAGATTAAATGACACGATCGGTTACAGAAAAACACAAACCTGGATGCAATGGAAGTAGGAGGAGCCACCTGCATGGGGGAGGACGGGTTTGAGGTATCCACCACAAACAGTTTCACTTTGGTGAGATTGGATCCAGCCTAAACAACAAGCAAGTGCAGCAAAGGAGACAGAAAATTATCTGAAATTTGAATGTAGATAAATATGTAATGATGTGCCACATAAAATGGTGTCTGCAATGACCTTCATCTATGCCATTTTTCCCACGTTTGAACTGTGAGAGTTCAGACGGGAGCTTTTTTTAACTTTTTGCTTGGGCTTTAAGACACACAGCAGGCAGAATGACCTGTTTTGGTTAACTCAGCTAATGTATCCTTGAGTCTACTGGTACAGACACTTTGTGCTTTGAGAAAAACGTCTTTATTTAGTCGTCCTGAGCCTGAGACACACCAAACGAAGCAGCTCAAGGTTACCCCCACTTATATTCACTTGGTGTTCTGAAGTCATTTGAGTAATTTCTGGAATAAACGAACAAAGTTTCAGCGGATTTGCCACATCATAGCTGTGTTTTACTATCCCACCTTTGGATAAGGAACAGCCACCGTCTCCGGATATTGATCGGATCCGTACCAGCTGTATTCAATTTTCTGGACTTCCGTGTCGTTAAATTCCACATAGGCCAAGAATTTTCCCGTCGAGGACCACCATATTGCCCCATTGGATGCAAAGATTTCCTCTGGAAGAATCAGAAACAGAAATTAAACACGCGTCACGCGTGTAAAGCAGCAACTCGCCATCACTCACCCTCGTACACCCAGTCAGGAACGCCGTTGAGGATCTCATTCTTCTTGCCGTTTTGCGTCACCTGAACAGCTTTAGCGTTCATGTCAGAGTTTAAAAAAAGGTTGTAGTTTGAGACGTAGGCCTGTGAACACAAGTTTTAGGTGCAAATCTGAAGAAAGATGATGCAGTAAAAATAGAAAATGTAAAAAAAAGAATATTTTATTTATGTTCAGACAGTTATTGTGTTAAGATGAAGCACCACAGTGAAACAAAACATGCTATAAGGCTTACAAACTGGTTTCCTGTTGGCGCCCAGAAAAAGTACTGCACTTCAGGAGGAAGACTGACTGTTGTAACAAACGTTCTGCAATGAAATGGAGAAAAGTAAGAAATAAAACCCTCATATTTTTACTTTAGGTTTATACACAGCAGCTATCTGTAAATGCAGCCTGACAGCAATTTCTGGTGTTACAGCGTCTGATTCATCTTTTGACCAGAAAATTTAAAAAAAAGACTTCAGTTTACAAATGTAATAGATCCAAAATAAAATAAACCAATACAGTATTGTCTTTGTTTTTTCCATTATAGCCAAAATGGTGACTTATTTTACTTTAAAATTCCTATTTATTTGGTCAAATTCGAATCCATTTTTCAGTTGGCTCAACAGTCAAATGGACCAAGTGTAAACACATGTTTACACCCGTGTGTTTACAGCCGGGTGCACAGTCAGTGTTCCGTGTTGGTGTTGCATCACAACACAGTTTGTGCTGTCCCCACAGGGCTGAGCTGGTTGTGTTGCTACTGAAGCGGTCAGTGGATGTGACCATCCCTATTTCACAGTAATAAGAAAAAGAAAAACAATTGTGTTACGCTTGAAGTTCATGTTTTCTTCAGTAAGGTTGTTGGTTTCTGTTGTTTATTAGTCATCACATCTCATAAACCAATTTGCTCATTTCATTAACAAAAAAATTCAAATTTTAGTTTGCGTAGAAACTGATACCTGTATCTTATTTCTTCTAAATATTTGACCTTTACCACTCAAAACATAATGTGCAATTTACTCAGTCAGTGTCATTGACTTTTATAATGCCCTTCAATATAAAAAAGTGAATTCACTATGTTATCTCTGAGCAAGGTGGAATCCAAATTCCTCCCCTACCCTCTAATTGAAGCGGCATTTGAAGGGAAAGGGGGAGTCCAAAATTTTTTTGTGAATAAAGTGAAGAACTTCCAGTTCTATATCCCTCCGCCGGTATTGGTGAGCCAACTCTCACTATGCCGCGAGGAAGAAGAGCATTTCTTCACATGGGTGTGTTCTGAAGCACAGAAGTTTGCACTTATAAATGTTAATAAAACCTTTTTGTTTTAGCACGACCTTTTTAAAGTTCTAAAACTAATGTTATGTATTTCCAGATGCTAGCAGCTCTGCGCTAATGTAGCCAACCGGCGACTACTGATGACATCATCGAGTGGGAGTAACTAATTTGAAGATACTATGGCTTCCTTCACTACTCAGTATATAGTGCTCTATATGGCGCTTTTGCAATTTTCTAGTGCTGTCCGCATCAACAATTCCCAAATCAAGTTCCCTAGAAATTTCCCAGAAGTCTTTGCGAAAAAACCAGTGTGGCAAATATGGACCGCATTGTGTCAACAATTTTTGAAAAAAAGGTAAATGTAATTTTTTAACAAACTATCCACATTTTCATCATTAGAACACAGTGGATTCATAGACATTGTAAAATGTTTGCATTGATTCGTGAAATCAGTGACATCATATCCGCCATTTAAAGAAAAAAAAGTAGAAAGCATTGTGTCCAAATTGCTCTTAAAATCCAGTGCGCTGCGTAGTCCTGTGCTATTTCGTTTTTTTAGAAGTTAAGGATTAGGGTGAGAATTCGGACATAGTCTATTTTTCCATAACTCTCCATTTGGAGGGCTAAATGTAGAGGCAGGGAGAAGCGGCAGTGGAAGAATTCACCCCAAATCTACCTCTATTTGTTAAGAAAAATAAGACAGGGGTGTTTTATGGTTTAGACCAGGGGTCTTAAACTGACGATATTTTGCAGCTCCGGTCTCAATATGAAAGTTCAACGTCTTCTAAAGCAATATCTTCTTCTAGTCTAGGCTTCTTTGATGATAGCTTTGCTTTTGCTTTGTGATGTTTCAGTTTAATTTATGTTTAAAACTTTACATTTGCTTTTGTCGTTGGATCCGGTCATCAGAAAAGTCCTTAGTATACACTTGCTAGCGGAGTTACAAAAAACAATGTTTGGTAGCACATAGACATAAACACATTTTCAATAAACTTTTTCAGTAGACATAGACAATGGACTAAAGATATAATCAGTTGACGCAAAAACCTATTTTTGACATAAATGCAACTCCTTTACTTTGACAGACGTGGTCCAGACACACACAAAGGATCTGGGATACTTACGAATTCTCCTTATCATAAATAGAGTAGGATGCTGTATATGAATGTCTCCAATTCTGTAGAATTTGAAGCACAATTAAAAAAATATACTTAATTGTATATGTAAAGTGTAAACAGATCATCCAGCTGTGGCTTCTCACCTTTGAGTAATTGCTTTCTAAAGCGATGTACTTGTGATCCCCAGACAGTAAATACCCAGTGGCCCCTACTTTATCCTAAAATACAGAATTTTATTAGCATAAAAGACAAATTATTGTATATTTATATCCAAAAAATGTCAACATGTATATTACGAAAGTTGTGTTGCTCAAGAAAAGTGTCTCCTTCATTGTTTCGGCGTTATGGAGGTAGAGGTTCCTGTCAGTTGTTTTATGCAAATACTCCTTGTCTGGAACAGAAGGGAGCATCAAATTGCAGGAAGTTTAAGCAGCTCTAACAAGACAGAGGACTCGCAGCAGCACTGATACCTGATATCCAGTACAAGTTGTAAGATTTCTTTCGAAAGGTGTCGTTGAAGTAGTCACCCAGTGTGAAGGGCCTTTGGGTGCCATCAGACTCTGAGCAGAAAAAGCCATGCAAAACTTATGCCATATTTTGGAGAAAGTGAAACAAGATCAGACAAAAAGTGGGACAGGAAGAGTTGGATTTCTTACTGCTGTAGAAAACTGCTAGGATTGTTATCATAGTGACGGTGACAGCCACTCCTGCCAATATCCAGATCACCTTGTTGCAACCCTGAAAAAAAAAAAAAAAAAAAAAATCCAACTTCTCCAAAACAACAGCTGGAGTTTGCATCTCTCCATTTTTGATGATGAACAGAGAACTGATAGTTACTTTTCACTACTGGTTAATCGTTTACTGACCATGATGATGATGATGATGATGTCCCAGCGAGGGTCTCCGTCCAACAATCCCTGAGCGCGTGCAAGCTCAGAGTTCTGATCCCCGCACAAAAACTTTCCAACTTGAACCGCAGAGGGGGAGAAAAAAAAAAAGAAAAGTTCCTCCGGCGGTTCCTCTTTTCGTCCAAAATTTCCCGCAGTCTGTTCCGCGGAGCAGCTCCAACTTAAGTTTGCAGCGCCGCGCGCACTGTGGCTCCGCTCGTCAGTGCGCAGGGAAGAGGGAAGCAGGAAAAGCCGGAGTCATCCTTCCTCCAGAGCCGCGCTGAGGCTGGACTCCACTGCGATGGCAGCAGCGCTGGACGCTTTTCTGAGGAGTTTGGGCGCAGTGTGAGGGTGAAGCTGAGGGGATGGGGACACTTTGGAGGTTTGGTCCAGAACATCTGTCATCTAAAGGTAACATGTAGGAGGATTCTACAAAACATTTCATGATATTGCAAAAAATAAAAATCTATTTTTATTCAATAATTTACATTTTCAAAACAGTTTTCTAAAACTTATTCATCTTCAGATCTGATTGACCAGTTTTAAAAGGCTTCCAATCACTTGAAATCCAGTATCTAATTCATTTTTCTTTTAGGTTTAATCTAGAAAATATTTTATTGGGTTTTTAAAGTTTATTTAAAGTTTGAACTCAACAAGTGTGCCTTATCATTATTTATGTCTAATATATTATTTTAAAGTTGTACTTGAAAAACTATTTATGAGAATTAACGCTTTTTATAATGACTTTTTGAGGCTTACAGTCTTTCCCCAGAGTTAATGTTCATATCAGCTCTTGTAAAATGTAAAATAGCTGGTCAATACTAGTGACTTCTAACTTTGCATGTGAATATATATAGATCTATATCTTTGGATGGAATTTGATAAGAGTCAAGTCCCTGTTGGTTGATGTTGATTATCATTTAAAAGTAATAAAATGTAATGTTTAAATTATTAAATAAACTTCAGCTCTCATACAAGAAAAGCTGATTGAGCTTTTTTGGGGTATTTTTTTTTCAAATAGCCTACTTCATATTTTCAGATTTTTATCGTCATAAAAATAAAAGCTTTTGATCAATAAAATAAAGCTGATCTCCAGGTGAGCATTCTGATAAATAAAAAAAAACACACACAAGGTTTTGACTATATTTTATTAACAGTAAATGCAATATTTTTTATTTTATTTGCTTTTTTCATCATCTTAAGTCTGTGTGTCACCTCAATTTTTTTTTCATATACAAATAGGCTTTTTTTTTTATCAGTAGTTAGAAAGTTTAGGTAACTGTCTGACTCTCAGCTGAAAGAGAAATGTCTTCCCAGCTCTTTTTCTTTCCATTCATCTGATAATATTTACAGATTTGAGCTCAAATGAAACAAAGTTATGTAAAACTGTTGATTTTACTGAACTTGCAAAATGCTTTATGTGAGGAAAACCTTAAATATAACCTTAGCTTGTGGATGAGAGCGCACAATTCCACTGCTAGATAAATGAGATCAGGGCCGGAGCTGCAGGGGGGGCAAGGGGGGCACCCCCGACCAATTTTTGAGTCTAGTATCAGTATTGATTAGAAAATCATCAATACAAGCCTCTGTAGGTATTGCAAAAATAAATAAAAACAATAATAAAACTGTTAGAAATTCATATTTTTATTATTTCAATGGCCTTCCACTCTGCCCTCCTCCCTCCACATAAAATGTTCTAGCTCCGCCCGTTTGTCTTTATATAGAATAAATAAATCCTTAAAGATATCAGTTTATGACAACCGCCCTGAAAAAAGTGCAATAGATCAATTAACAAAAAGTTTTGTAATTTGCTGTATTTAAAATGATTAGTTGTCAGCAAATTAACATTTTGAGTTGGTTTACTTCACCAAAAAATGTAATTTGATAAACCAAATATTAAATGTAACATATCACAGAGCTTTTGTTAATTGATTCAATGTTTCACTTTTTACTGTGTACTATCTATTTCCCTAAAAATATAATATTGCTTGAGTACAAAATGTATGTTTGGGATTTTTTTTCAACAAGAAATGTTAATATTTTGTGCAGAATTTCACATTTAGAAAGGTTGTAAAATCTGTAAAACATTTAAATATTTATTAATCTTAAATAAAGACTTAGAGCTGACTAACACACACACATACACACACCCACACAGACAATCTGCAGCACCTGTCTGAGGGGAGTGAGCTGACAGGTAAACTCTAAGGGGAAATCACATGCTCACTGGCTCCTGTCTAATGAGAAAGAAGACCTCAGAGAAAAACATTTTCTTCTTTTATTGATCACTTTCCAGTTCATTTCATTCCAAAGATGCTATGTCTAATTTGACCTTTGCACTTGTAACATGCAAAATCACGTACAGCAGCATTTTAAGAAGAAAAAAAAAAGCAAAAGCAAAAGTAGAGCTATAGATGCTTGTAATAAAGAATTTTAACATTTTTTAAAATACTGTAGACATAAATTTATTTTAAAGTTGTTTTTTGTGCCAAATTTAAGTCATTTTCCTTTGACTTTTTAATGTAACAGTTGATAATTCCACTATTAAAAGGTCATTGTTTGTTCAAATCCAAAGTTATGGAAGAATGTTTTTTTATAACCAATAATACTAGATAAATGAGTCGATATTTATCAGCTTGATATCCAGTGCTTTTACATCAATTGTAAACCGGCATTTATGATTTGCAAACAGCATTTTGGAAGATCAAAAACCCATTCCAACATAATTAGTGCATTCATTTTTCCTTTTTTGGTCATTTTGTTTCTTCATCGTCACTATCAAACTCCACCACCCGACTGGCATATTCGTTGTAGTCAAAGGCAGGGAACTTGACGGGGATGTCGCCCCACTTGGTGCAGTTGCTGATATTTTTCCCATTGATGTTAACCACAAAGTTTTTGACATGAAGGCAAGGCAGCTCGATCCCTCGGAACATCATCATCGAACCCCAGGTCTGCAAGGAGGAGAGCGGGAAAAGGCGTGGAGTTTAAACAGAGACAAGACATTAAGTTAACACTCATAACCAGAGTTCAAAGGATCAAAAGATGATTGGAGGGAAACTTTAAGGGGTGTGTGCTCACCTGACCACATTGTTTGCAGGCAATGATGCCATTGGTCTCATAATCCACGAGTCGTTCTTGGAGGGTAGAATTTTCTCTCTGTATGAATAATTCCCTGTTCAAAACAAATTATTATTATTAGATCCAGTTATAATAATAATAAAAAAAAAAGAAGTTTCATTACTTAAATTCCACTGTGCCGTTGACCCTGTGCATGTCTCCAATTATGTTGATTTCTTCTCCAGTGCAGACTTGTTTGTTGCAGTGTCTGCAGCTGAACTTCATAGCAGACGGACTCTCATTCTTCATGACTTTCTTGTTCTGACGGTTTTGTCTCACTCTGTTTTCCATTATGGCCTGCAGCTGATACTCTGTAATCTAAATAACAGAAGAATAACGCACTATCCTTGCAGCAAAACGAGTTTCCCTCCCATAAAAAAAGCTCAATTGTTCTGACAAACCTGCTTGTCATAGTCTTGTTGACTTAAAGCCTTAATTTTCTCAATGGCTTTATGCATCATGTCCTCGCGATGCTCGTTGACGCATTCCCTCTCAGCTACTCCAGAGTTCTTGACATCGACCACCGTGTAAGTGCTGTCCTCAGCTCTTCCTCTGCCTTGAGACTGTGTCAACAACATCTAGTGTTAGATTTCATATTTGAAACCTAAATTCTCAAAATTTTTCTTAAGTTTTATTTCACGATTGGTTAAAACGGATGTTTCAATCCATGTGGTAAGAAGCGCTATGGTTGTATACGGTGGCCCTGAAGTGCAAATCACACCAACAAATCCCTCAACACAAAAAAACAAAACAAAAAACATTCAAAGATCACAATAACAATTAGAAGCAAAATAAATATTTAAAAATAGCAGTTTAGAAAAAATAAGAAAAAAATCCAGAAACCAAAATGTGTCCCTAAAAGTGAAAGAAAATAAAGAGGAAACATTTTAGCAAACAAAAGTTATTTACAGAAATCAAAAGGACATATTCGAAAATGAAGCAAAATAAGTAACTGGAAAAGGTAGGTCTTGTTGGACATCATTGTATGGATGATGATGTTTGTTCATCTTATCAACAGGAAGTTGTTTGACAGAAATATCTTCTCTAAGCTTCTGACCACAGCCATTGCTAAAGTTGATTGATTGCTATTAGATCTAGTAATCAATTTTTCACCACAGTACAGGCAAAACGTGAACGTCTTCTGTTCTTTCAATCTCAAACGTCGTCATCCAATCAGTGATTTGACGATGGCCTACTTTTACTGGTTTCTTATGCTGTTTCGATTTTTAAAATTTCCTTTTCATTTCTTAAAGTTATTTTGTTTTCCAAAATGTTTTTTCTTTTTTTGACATTTTGGGAATATTTTATTTTGATTTCTAAATGTAATATATATATATATATATATATATATATATATATATATATATATATACTTTTTTACTTTTTAATAGTGTGGTGTGATTTGTACTTCAGGGCCACCGTAGTTGTAAACCTTGAAAAGGTACAAAAGTAAAATAACGAGTTTCCATTCAGAAATAAAAAAAATAATTAAAAAAAAAACTGTTAAAAACTATTAACACAAGAGGAAAAAGAAATCTGCAACCCTAAAAATCAACACACTTAAAAAGGTTTTCATCATAGGCATAGAAGTGTCATCAAACAGAGTTCACATCACCTGAATCATGGCAATCTCATTGGTGACGTGTCCATATCGGATTACAAAATTGCATGCAGGAATGTCTAAACCTTCTTCTGCCACAGTTGTTGCCACCAACAGGTTTACTTCACCAGTACTGAATTTCTTCAACACGTCCTTCTGTTCTGCCTGTAAAAAAAACAATCATTTTTACCTTTAGTAGGGACTTTAAAATCCTTTACCATATTAAAGGTGAACACTTACAGCAGTCATTGGTTTAACATCACTCTGGTCTCCTCCTCCAATCAAATATGCAGGTTTGATTCCAATGTCATCAAACTTAGTATTTTCTTGAATCCACTGATTTAGAGCAATGGCGCTGTGGCGCGTTTTGGTGAAAATGATTCCTGTGGCCTGCTGTCTGCTGCTGAACTCCTGCAGGATTTTGGTTCTCAGCTTTGACAGGCTGTCATTTTCATATTCTGGATTCTTTGCCAGATCTGCCAGCTTTTTCTCATTTTCTAGAATGTAAAAAAAATTGTGACGTTAAAAGCTTGAAACTCTAAACTCAATTCTTTAATGAAAACAAGTAGTTAGCTTATGTTTGGAGAGGGAAATAAGAGAAGTCACCTTTGTTTCAATGAGAGGCTAACAAAAAAAGCCAAGTAGTCTTTTGTTTTGAGGCTACTGTATATTACTAAAGTGGGCAATATTTTTAATTTTATTATCATGTGGTTTTCCGACATGGGAAAGTAATGCAGCAAATTTTGCTGAGGTAGACTTTCTAATTTAGAATCTGTACACTATGCTAATTTTAGCTAAGATAAAGTTGTGCTAAAGCTCAGCTAGCTAAACCTCCTAAGCTAACCACCTGCTAAACAAATGAACTACTGCATTTTTTGGAGTAGTGATTGCATTTTTTGCATAGTTTGGCTAGGGATGCGACTTGTATGTGATTTAAAAATAAATAAATAGCAAAAACCGGTACAGGGTTCTGTGTGTTCATCAGTTTTTACTTCTAATATCCATGCAGTAAAAGTGCCTACACCACTCAGTGGAAATAAGGCTTTCTAGTCTAAAAAATATAGTTATAAGAATAATGATTTCTAACTTTAAAACTCAAATTAAAAGCGCTTTCTCAACTGTAAGAAGAAATTAAAGAGTGCAATGTACTGCTGATAAATAAAAGAAAAATGGCGGTACCTTTAAAGAGGTTGAACAGAAATCTCTCTGTATCGGTTATTTGTATGTTTTGCTCCTCATCTGGAGCACTTTTCTTCTTATTCTGCTCCTCATGGTAATTCTTCAGTAAGCTGAGGGCATCTTGCATTCGAAGGAGGTTGCAGAGCATCAGGCCGTTGTTGTACTGCCGGAGATATTCAGCACAAACTCGCACTTTCTGATCCGCCTCCTTTGCAGCTACAATGGTTAAAAAAAAAGGGGGTTTATGGAACTAGTTTTTTGTTTGCAAGATATTAAAAAAACAGGTGTTTCAAAACTATTATTGAGTTAAGTACATAAAAAAAAAAGAATTAAAATAAACTTAATTTCTAAGATTAAAAGCAGTTTTTCCATATTGATTCATACTATTAATCACAACTGGTTTCACAATTTTCTGCTGAAAACTTGCATTTTTTTAAACAGAATTAAAGAATTTCCCAAAATTGTGAATGTTATTCCAATGTATTAGTAACATTTAAGTGACGGAGAAATAAACACGAGCTCACCTTGTCGTTCTTTCTGAACAGACCACTGTTCATACACCTGAGTGCCCAGGTCGCCAGTGGGGTTCAGCTGGGCGTGAAGATGAATTTTATGCATGATTCTTTTGATCACATCACCAAACGGATCCTGAAAGTCAAAACACTTCACTAAAAACAACTGGTCATCTGTATTTTTTTCAATTCATCCTTGAAAATCTGGGCTTTGATGCAAACATACTTGTTTTCTGTGTTCAACGGTCTGAATTGCTTTTCTTGGTTCTCTCTTGAAATCCCCAAGGCTCCTTGTCATGATTTGGGAAGCATCTAGGTTCGCACAAATCTAGGGAAAAAAAGATGCAAGTATTTGCAAAGTTAAAAGCGGAGCAGGCTATTACTGCCCAATGTCGGAGTCTAGCTGAGTTAAAACCACATTGGTCCTTTTTTAAACTTTGTGGCAATGGGAAACTTCAGAGCTTGGCCCAAATAGCCACTTCCAAAGCGATAAAGAAAAAAAAAGGGGCTGCAAAAGGAACTTTAAGCCACTACAAAGTAAGAAAAAGTTATTTTCTAATCATTTCTTGCCTTTGAATGAGCCTGAAAACATTTTTCTGGCATTTTAGAAACTTTTTCTCCACAAAAAGGTACCTAAAGTGACATTTGTATGCACAAAAACAAAGCTGGCAGTATTTACTCGGAGTATGTGCTCCTTGGCTTTCTCCAACTTTGTGGCTCGTCCAACCCCCGGTGAGGCGGTCAGACCCAGGATCTGAGGGAGGGGCACGGTCTCCTTCTGCTCCTTTTTGAGTTTTATGTTCTTGTGCTTCTGCTTCAGATAGCGCATCATTATGTGGTTGTAGGCCTCTCCTTTCTGAGTGTGGTGGCACTCGTCAATTATCATAAGTGACAGATCTGCACGCACACATGGCACAACAAGATTAAAAAAGACACACATCATAAATGTTGAAAATTGGCATTTTTTACTAGTTTACCCCCCCCCAGAAAGGGAACAAAAGCATTGAGTGGCAGGTTGATGTATTGAGGGTGATAAAAGCTCTCTTGTGAATTTGATCATTTACACACTGATTGCTTGAACAGTCAGACAGCCTGGACACCAGGAGAAAATAAGAAAAAAGAAAAGAAAAGGTACATGCTTTCAGGCGTTTCAACAAACAGCATATGCTCCGCTGTGGTGGATATTCCACCTTGGACTTGTGCATGCCAACAGCAGAGTCGGAAGAGTGACAAGATCCTGTCAGGGGAAATGCAGCCTTGACTCATCTGGGCAGCTTTACTTTCCAGAATATGTCAGAGTTGGAAGTTAAGATCAGGACAGACTGCAGCTAAAGCTTCATAAAAAAAACAAGCAAGCCAAAGAGTTGTAAATAAAAACTATTTAAATAATAAAAAAAAAAAACGAGTTTATTTGTGAAAAAAATCCGCCCTCTTTTGAGTCACTGTCTATAGCATTGGATTCCACTGACATCTTTGACATGATAAAAGATGAAACAACAATCTGAGAGCAGAATAAACATCTCCTAGAGAGCAGCACAAATCTTCATACCGCTTAGCTTCACTCCTTCATCCACTCCACTGTTTGCAATTTCCAAGTAGTTTTCCAGAATCTGGGCCGTGCAGATGATGATGTCATTTCTTTGTACAGTCTTGGCGAAAGAGATTTTCAGCTGGGAGTCTCCACTGACTCTTTCCACTTTGTACAAATGCTTCAGATAGGGAGTGAACTCTTTGGAGTGATGCTGCTCAACCAGAGGAACCTAAGGGACACATTATACACGGAAGGTTATAAAGCTGACACGGCGACTGCATTGTTTGTAACGGAATTCTATGTTTGTTTCTAACCCACCCTAAGCTATAAATGCTTGTTGCTTTATTCACTTTAAGACGGGGCTTCTAATTAGTACAGCAATGATGATAATGAAGGATTTTGAAGCTCATTGTTTAGGGAAAAAAGCAAAACATCAATTAAAATGTGTGTGGGTTTGTCCTTTTAAGAGCTCCTATGTAAAGGATTCCACCACAACACGGTCTCTACTTCAGTATTTCCTTTAAGGACACAGCTTGAAAACCCTTTATTCAGAAGGGAGTCATTTTTTTGTCTTCCAGCTCACAGTAGATTCCATACAAGCCATATGCAAACAATGTGCAGGGGGGTGTACAAGCGTAAAGAAATGGAATTCATAGCGGGCTGACCCTTGTGTGGAAATACAATATTTTCTTTGGGACTGAAATGTAAAAGTCAAGAAATCAAACTGGTGGATTTGCAGTACCTTGTTCACCAGGATAACCACCTTCCCCGGCTTTCCCTCCGCCTTCCTGCATTCCAGATGTTGTTTGGTAATATAGACCGCGACTCTGGTTTTACCACTTCCTGTCGGGAGGCATACGATGATGTTTTTTCCCTCCAAGGCAGGTTTCGCGACTTCCATCTGATAATCCCAAAGAGAGATCTCAGCTTCTTCTGGGGAGCTGGCCTCCCCTGCTGCTGCAGAAGCACTTCCATCTGTGGGAGAGAAAACATTGTTTTTTTTTTTTTTTTAATGCTGGCAGAAAACAAATAAAAGCAAAAACATAAGCACATTGTAGTTTTAAAGTTTTGATGGGATTAAAGCTCCTTAAAAAAAACCCACAAGTGATAAGTTAAAGGCTCCAAACTGTAAAGTAAAACTAGTTTTTAAAACTACCGAGGAACTTCACAACATGAATAATCAAGTCTGGTACAACTTTAAAGATTAGACGAAACTAAAGCTTTCTTAAGAAATTGAAACCTGCATTGTCATAGCAATTCAGTTTCTTTTTCCTAGTTTCCTTTCCGTGGCAACAGTTTGTTTAAGTTTCCTTTTACAGCATATGTAACGTGATCCACCCTAGCCAAAGTTGAAACTGCCAGCAGGCTATGACTCACTCGTCCTCTATAAACTCTCAAAGGCCCTATATATAATCAGCAGAGACTCGTGGAGTTGAAGTTTAAAGCCCTTACATCGAACGCACAAGTGCTGTATCATTTTTGCGACAGTTTGAAGAGACAAAGTGTGCAAAACCCAAAGAGCTTTTTAGAACTTAAGTGGAAGTTAAAGTGAGTTATAACTGTGTTGTGAACTTGTGTCACCCCCCCACGTTGTGGTTTCCACTTGGAGTTTAACATTTCCTCTACGTTATGAGTTTAAACCCCCCGGAAAGTTTTTATTTACTCTTAGCAGGCGACTTTTAATTTTCCTCCCAGACTTGACATGGCAGAGGTTATAGTGATGTCTTAAGACAACTTCATGTAAGAAAATACAAGACTGTGTATTGATGCAACAGAGTGGAAGTAAACAGTGCTCTGGGTGGCCCCTGCACTTGTACCAGCAGTTCTCAAACACTAGAATAACTAGATATACACTATAGGAGCTGTATGTGTGACAGCAGTTCACCTTACTCCCACTAGGGGGATTTAGTATCTGTATTTAAGGGAAATACGTCACAAACGTTAGTTAGATGTTTTGGCTCAGAAGGGCTTTGACTGCACGCTTGCCATGTCACACGCATGCATGTACACACAGGCAGGGATAACAGAAAATCAATGTCAATATGTTTGCATACAAAATGGGAAGTGGACATTCAATGACTGGAGCAAAAAGTAAATGAAACACTCAATAGCTGACTTTAAGAAGTAGCTCCTTTAGCATTATTAGTGATAATGCTAATGTGGATTCTGTAACATGGTAGCTGTTGCAGAAACTAGAGCTAATACCTAAAAATGCTAAAACTGATAGCTAAAAATGTTAAGGCTGAAAAAATTGTTTAAAAAATTAGCCAAATGTCAATTTGTCCAATAAAACTGTAAATATGTCTAATTTTGCCAAAACAGCTAGCATAATACAAACATAAAAGGAAAACTCCAAATTTGTCTCAAGGACTTGAAAAAAACATTATATTTTTGCCAAAACAGCTAGCATTATGCTAACAATTAAGCAAAATTTCAAATTTGCCTGAAGAACTTGAAAAATTTCCATTTTTGTAAAAGTGCTAGCAAAATGCTAACATATTAGAAGAACTCAAAATTAGCCATAAGAACTTGAAAGATTTTAATTATTGCCAAAACAGCTAGCATAATGCTAATATTTAGCAAAACTCTGGATCAGCCTAAAGACCTTGAAAAATGTCAATTATTTCCAAAAGGGTTAGCATAATGCTAACATATGAGGAAAATGCCAAATGTTTGTAAAAACTGTAAAAAATGTAAACTTTTACCAAATCAGCCTGCACAATGCTAACGAACATGTTAGCTAAACTCCAAACTTGCTTCAAAAAACTTGGAAAATTGTCTACATTAGCCTAAATCAGCTACCATGTAAAATAAAAGCTAAATGCCAAATTACCCTAAAAATCTAGAAGTTCCTGAAAATTCAAAGATTGAACGATCCAGATGCTTTTGTAAAGTTCTTAGAAATAAATCAACTATATTTCTCAACATCATCCGTGTCTTTCATGCATTGTAAATGAGATATTCAACCAATGCTTCCGGGCTAAACATTTATGATGGCAGCTCCTCCCACACACGTCTGGAGCATCTAGTTTATAAACACATTTTTGGACAAGCGTCTGAGAACATTCGACGGGAATTTGGCGCGCAAATCTCGTTTGATGTGAATCAGAATCAGCTTTATTGGCCAAGTATAGGATATATACAAGGAATTTGGTTCCAGTGACCTGAGCTCCTATGCAAAAAAGATCAAATAATAATAATAATAATATAAAAAGATTAAAAAAAATGCAGCATTGGATCTAAAACTATTCTGCAGGATTACTACAGGTAAATAAGTCTCACCTGGTTGGGAGCGCTCCTCACTCTGTGGCAGGTCAGGATCTAAATAGAGATCTGAAAACAAATGTATAATAGCGATTATTGGTCTTCAGACTGTTTTCTTTCTAAATAACAGAAAAATGAAGCAACATATTTAGCTGCAGAAACATCCATTACATAATTGTGAAGAGTTTTCCTGGCTCTGATTGACTTTGACTGCTTTGTCATGACAAGTTTCTTTTTAGTGATACTTGAAGATCAGCCAAACCTGCTACTTCTTCCTGAATCTCCTGGATTCCATTCGTTTCTTTTGCTTCGGGACTCTCTTCTCCTGCAGGCTCAGTCTGAGCAGGCTCTTGTTTTGGTGCAGGTGTTTCCTCATTTATACCTGAAAAAAAGAAAAATGCTCTCACAACTCGACAAATGATCTTTGCATCTTTGTCGAGGATGTCCAGATAAAAGTATGCAAAGGGTTGAATGTAGCTGAGCATTGGCTGTATGTGAGAACTGGACCAAGTGAGTATGATGTCACCCATAGAAAAGGGTTTACTTCAGACTTCAATGAGATTAAGTTAATTCAGTTGTGATTTTTTTTTTTGCTAAATGGACGCTGCCATATTGGAGCCTGATGAGATCAGTAAGCCGTGATTTGTCTGAGTTAACATTTCTATGGCAACCACTCTCACCAATCAGGAGTGAGTTTGTTCGAAGGCCACACCCCTTCGACTGAAACCGGGCTTGGGCGAATCTGTCAATCAAATGATTTTGGTTTCTTGAAGCCAGTGGGTACTTCCTGTTTGGAACACAAGGGAGGGGAGGGGTCACTCAGTCCAGTTCTCATATACAGTCAATGGTATGAAGAATTGACAATATATAGAGATGGGCAAAATGAAATCAATTCAGTCACAATTTTTATATATGGACCCACCATGTTGGAACCAGACGACGTTAGTAAACAGGGATTGATCCGTGTCCATCTGAGTCAACATTTCTATGGCAACCACTCGCTAATCAGGAGTGAGCTTGTTGGAAGGGATCAGTCCATGCTTTTAATAAGACATCTAATTGGTCAATTTATAACTTGAAATGTAATAAAAAATATTGTAAAAAAAAATGGTTTAGCAAGAACACGTTAAAAAGGGTATCAAAGCAAGAATGGTTATTCTGACAGATTAATAGCTGTTTATTAAGTCTATGTTTTTTTTTCCCGTCTGATACGCAACGGGGGAGGGGATAGTGTGTCCAGTTCCCATAAACTGTCAATGGTCTGGAGTTTAAATGTGGAAAGTGGGACATTTGGTGGAGGGAGGATTATGGTGTGGGGTGTAATCCTAATTTTTCTCCCAATATTTTTCTTTATCTTAAGTTATTCAAGTTATAAATTGACCTATTAGGTTCCTTTTAAAAAAAAGCATGTGGTGCCCTCTGGCCCCCATTTCAAACCTTTAAAGCACTAAAGAGATTTCCTAACCTCACATGACGTCACATTCTTTCGCTCAGTCCAGTTCTCTTATGCAGACAATAAAGACCTTAAGCTGGACATTTCT
The DNA here is from genome assembly GCA_003999625.1 of Oryzias javanicus. Taxonomy (NCBI): domain Eukaryota; kingdom Metazoa; phylum Chordata; class Actinopteri; order Beloniformes; family Adrianichthyidae; genus Oryzias; species Oryzias javanicus. The sequence goes on along the minus strand of CM012457.1, from coordinate 12,784,112 downwards.
CACCCAACATGAGAGTCTGGTCAAACAATGTGCTTCTAGAGGAATGTCCTCTGTACTGTGGCCCGTGCTCTGAAACTCACCTGACCCAGTCAGCTCACGGTACACTTTATCTTCCTCAGCGTCCCGAAGAACTTGGAGGAATTGTGAGAACCAAGGCGGTCGACGTCTTATGATCCTTTTGAGAAGTTCCTCGGCCCCCCTCTTGTTTCCCTCGTTGTTGGTCACCGCTAAAATCTAAAACAGCAACGACAGGTGAGACGTCACGTGACCACAACACCTGCAACCCCAAATAACCAGATGTAAAGAGACTCACTCTCTCCTTGTCGTCGACGGTGAGCAGCTCTGCAGAAAAACAGCTGCCACAGACGACTGTCGTCTTCATGTCTGACAGACTGGGGGCCAGAAGCCGGATCAGCTCCACGCAGGTGTCATTTTCAGCCTCCTCTTCTGGCCTCGGAGGCTCCGTCAGGTAATCCGCCGCGAGCTCCGAGCCTCCGTGAGCCAAAGCATCAATGAAGGCCCGGAACCATCCCTGCGTATGAGGCCTCGCAATCACGGCGCTAATGAGCAAATCTGCCGCTGCGATGTCACCGTCTGTGGTCAACTTCTGCTTGATCCGATCTTTACACTCCTGGTCGAGAAAGTGTAATTGAGGCAGAACCTGATCCACGGCTATTTTACCTTTGAGCTTGAACCTGACACTGTCAATGAGATGCTCGTATCCTTCATCTGCTTCAGATGCCATGACGGATCACCTGGACGAATGAAAGGCACTCCAAGCTACTGGAGTCCCTTCCTCTGCTGGTATTTATAATGCTCTCCTGATGTCTGGGTGGGAACTCCCAGGAAACTTCATTTCTTTCGGTTTCGTTTTCCCTTAAGGAGATGCAGTACTCTCCACGGCCACTAGGTGTCACAATTGTAGCACAAAAGCAGTCATCTGTCAAAATAGTTTTGAGCAAAACAAACAAAAAATACAAACTAAACTACATTAAATAGACTATAATTCTTCTTTTTTTAGTCTTCTTCTCCTAATTTGCCAAAACTATTAATAAATTATTAGTAGTTGGACGTAAATACAATCACACTTGTGATGGAAGGATTGCATCATTCAGGAAACCACCTAAACTTCCATTAATAAATAAAAAATAAATCAACATACATCTTTGATAACTTCTGTGATGTTTTCAAAATGGATATTATATGGTCTAAATGTCCCAAATAATTTTGATGTTAAATCAATGTTAAAATCTTGATGTGTCCGAAACTTGAAATGATTTCAAACAAGTAAACAAAGGAAGATTGAAAAAGGAAAAACAATCTCTTGTCTGATGAAACCTAAGGAAATGTCAACCTAAGTACTCTAGTAGATCTGAAAACAGAGATTGAAAACTTGGCGTACATCGTGTATGTGTGGCGATGGCTCAAGGCACCAACAATGCAAAATGCATGTTTTACAGCAAGAAATTTCAAAGTATTTTGGCAGCATAGTACCACATTATTTATACAGTCTTGCTTAATTTATTTATATTTTTGTGATTTTCAGATGCATGGGATTCATATTTCAGGAATAATTCTATTTTAAGACCAGAATAGCTAGATGTTGGGGTGAAAAAAATTAAGATTGAAATAAAAAGTTTTACCAATTTCTTGACTGTTTTTTCAAAATAAAACTTTAAAAATGGCCCCTGAGGAATATGCCAAAAGGTGAACAGTAAAAATAAAATATAAGATGGTGAGAAATATTTAGAAAATATGTCAGTTTTAAAATGTAAATATTAGTTGTTGCAAAATTATCTAGTTGGGAGGCTTATGAAACCTAAAAGTATGGCAAGCTAAAGGGCCCATAATTAATTTTGAGGATTACAAAGTTCTCCTAAAATGAAACTAATTTCTAAACATTTCTCTCTCTTTTATTTAAATTACTTTCCACTGGAAAAATACCCCAAAGTGACACAAATCCAACTGTGTGTTTTCATTTATTGCTTCAGGAGTTTCAAAACAAGTGTATGCACAACTTTATTACTACAGAATCTTTCATAAAACGCATTTGGTAAAAAAAAGAGAAAAAGAGTGTTTACATCTTGCATTGAGATGTATTTACAGTCATTAAACCATATTTTACCCTTTATGTACACCACACTAAAACTTTATAGGGAAAATATTTATCATTTTACATTTTAAAACGTATCATTATCAAATTATTACACAATGTTTTACATTACTTAGTCAAATGATATTTATAAGTCCAAATGTGGTTCAAACTGTTGGAATTTCTCATTTAAACATTGAAAAAGGGATAATTCTTGAGTTTGTTTATTTTTGAGGGTGTGGTTGAGCTGGGTTTAATGGTTTTGGTCATCACTTAAATAGTTTCCCTTAAATGCGGAGAACAAACAATAAATTATCTGGTGAAATAATCACATTTTAGATCATTTAAGCAAAACAAAGCAAATAAATTATTACTGTAAAAAAAGTAAATCGCATATCTCAACTGTTTTAGATGCATATTTACACACAAGCATGTCGTCCGCCTCCTGTTCATATATAAGAGAAAAAGGTTTGGAGGTCAGACTGCAGAAGTCCTGCAATCTGCACGTTGCATTTGCACAAACAAGCATCTACAATGTGTGTGGCTAATGCTGTACAGTAGATGGACATCAGGGATTGAAGTAGTAATGCACATCATGGAAAGACAATTACGATACTGATTTTGTGGTTGTGTATTGCAGTGCAATTGTCCATAAACCCTGAGTCACACTTCAGAGAAGACAGGCAAGCAAACCTGTCAAAATTTTTTTGTCCGTGTAACCTACGCTTTTAATGCACTCGATCATCAGTTACGTTTCCGAGTAGAGCAGCTAATTTACAGTTCCCAAAGTCTCGCTCGCTCGCTTGCTGTGCAGCAGTTACATAAGCTGGAAGAAAAATGTCTGTGGTTATTTTCCTGTTGTAAAAAAGTCAGGTTCTCATAACTCAGCTGATGGCAACGAGGACACAAAGCAGAGCGGGGCCCTACTTTTTGGCTCGCATCCTTGTTCCGTTGTCTCAGGCTGCTCAGGTCAGCAGCTGGAACAACCATCTGCGCTCGCTGGCTTGCCAACAGACCTTGAAAACGGTGATAGACTGTCACCATTCAGCGCTCAGGATCTGAAATTTTCCATCGTTCCTTGCCTCCGATCTTCAACAGTGATCAACTCTAATACTTTGACAGCGATAAAGCGAATAAGCTTAGAAGTGAGTAAAATCCCTCTTGTTTTTTTTCCACCAGCACCTGGTTTTATATAGGTAACCTATATTTATGATTTCCTGCTGATGCTTTCTTTTTCTTTCTCAACAAAAGAGCCCAACTGCTGACTAGCTGGTAATAATAGTTTTCTTTTTCCAGATTTTGCCCTCAAATAAGGTTGTTGTGTTAATCTCCTGCCACTCTCACCTTTTTTTCTCATCTGTCAGATGGGTCGGGCGTCACTGCTAAGTGTCCCGAATGCAAGAAATCTTTTTTTATATCTTCCTGGACAGATGACAATTATGCTGTTAATTGCGTGCTGTGGGAGTCAGCCAGCTCGGAATCACATTTCGGGATTAGTTCGTCTCCAACTGTTTTCAGCCAATCCCATGTGTTCTACAGGAAAAAAACGACCCTGAATGAAAGTGGCCGGTCTTCTCGGCTGCTCACTGTGCGAGGTAGCTGCATGCAGCTTGTCTTTTTCAGAGAAGGGAGAGCGGAGGCTCGTCTTTCTGATTGTCAGAGTTTTTTTTTTTTTTTTCTGAATAAAGTGAAGAAATCTGACTTGAGGACAGGCTGTCTCCAGTGTGAAGACATAAAAAGCTGCATCTTTGTTCTATTAAGAATAAACAGACAGATAGATGAATGGTGGACACAGAACGTCAGTTATATGTTTGACAAATCCAAAGTGAAGCCCTGTAACCAGCATCCCTGAATTTAGGTAATGTTATCATAAAAGCATATGAGTATCTCCATGCACAAACAGTAGTAATAACAACTGATGATGAAAGTGGATGTTGGTTGAACACAGATAAGGTACACAGTCGGCTGCAGCTGTTTACCTCCCCTTAAACTCAGTTTTCTTTACATGTACACCAGAAGAAGAACTCTAGTCCATAACAAAGCCACTTTAAACAGGCAATACAGATGGCTGTACCAGCATGCTCATACATATCAAGAAAGTGCTACTCAAAAATAACAGCATAGTAACCTCAGAGTTAGAGGAAGGCGCTATTGAATGGACTACAACCGTGGAAACTCTGGCTCTGACACCGGCCTCTGCGTGACGGGGAGGCTGTGGTCGGGGTCGGAGGGTGCCGCAGAGCAAAAGAAGGAAGAAGAGCTTTCAGTTGGAAGGGGGATCAACGCCGTCTGCTGCTGCTGCGGATCTGTATGTCTCTGCTCAAAAAGCGCTGCAAGGCTGCCATCAGGGGGTGCGCTCACGACGCCGGAGCCGCACACAGAGTCTTTGGATTCCTGAATTGTGCTCTCCAGTTTCTGGCTGGGGCCCTATTGACAAGAATGTCAGGGAGAGTGTGAGATATTACTAAAAATAAAAGTGTTAGCAAAACATCTCAGGAAGTCACACTATTTATTTTTTTTTAACGCACTTGAGTTGCTGTATGGCTGAAAAAGCTGCTTGTCGTCTGAACAGCTGGTTGAACCTTCGCAGCAGGTCTGTGATAGTCCAGACTGGCAGTCACAGTGCTGTAGGCGGGGGGTCCCGGAGTCGACTGTCTCTGCAGCATCTGCAGGATGGACTGGATATCTGATATCAATTGGGACTCCAGCCTGAAAAAGATCAAAGCAGGGAGGACAGTTAGACGGAGACAGCGCTCAATCTCTGACGACGGGAGACGGATGCTTAATTCTGAAGAGTGTGATTCTGACTGAGTCTGATAATGGCTAAAAAACACCCTCTATTGGACTTCACTGAGCAGTTGATGGAAGTTCTGCTCCTGAGTGGAGGAAAATATGGTAAAAAGGGAGCAGATTCTGCAGGAGTAGCAGCTGAAAAACGCTGCAGCAGCCCGGAGTGAAAATGAGCTCCATGTAGGAGGTGTGACACCAGCGTTTACGGTGGGAATTACTTATCATACTTGTTCTAGTCAATCTAATTATGAGTAGACATCATCCAGAGTCTATATTTGGAGGCGTCAGGCAGAACCATCAGAAAACGTCACCACGAGCAATCAGTTTTGACATAAAAAGTCCCATTTTTATTCAACTAGATTTTTTTTTAATATTTTAAGCAAATCTTTTGAAGATTTTTTTTTTGTGTCATATGCTTTAAGACAAGCGAGCCCCAGAATTGCATGCCATGACAGAAAAATGCTGCTGATCCTGCAGCCAGCATGCATTAGATGAGAAAAAAAAAAAAAAAAACAGGTCAGAAACAGTGCACTGGATAAAATGTCTTGTTAGTGCTTAATAAAATGTACTAGTCCAGCTTTTCAGGAAATCTTAGGCTATCTTTCGCTGTCTGTTATAATTCTGGCTAAAAATAACCCCTCCTGCTCTTTTTTATGTCCGTGTCAGGTGCCTGTTGATGCGTCGTTGAAACCGTGGCCAATGCATGTCTTCAGAAAATAATGAGAAGAAAATGTCAGCTTCTGGCAATTGGCAGACCACACATTATTTCTATTATTAAAAGCTGATTCAGACTTTACACTTGGTCATCAGTTTTCTAAATAGTTCCTGCCGGTGCTTGCAAAATAGCACAGACTTCTGTTCCAGCTCATTCTCAAGTTTGAGGTGCAGCGGTCCCTCCATAGAACGGTATATTTTGCGCACGGCGGATTCAGTCTTATTCAGAGTCTTTAAGCAGCTTCCGCCAACTAATAGCCTTCCTCCACCTACTCACGAACATTCAGAATAACTTCCATGTACTTTTAAAAGTGTGGGAGGTGACAATGGTAAAAATACGGCACCTCATGACCATTTAACAAAAAGAAGCTCTAACAGTTTAGTAAAAAGTCCAATGAAAAGAGGACACAGGCCTACTCTTCCCTGCATCATTTCAATCTTGGATTGTATAACAGTTGATTGACTGGGGTTTATCATGTCAATAAAAATTTGATTTTTGTTCAAAATTAGTTCTGCTAAAAAATGAGCTTTTTTTAAAATTATTTTTTCTACATTTCTTTAATTAGAACACTAAGCAAACATGTTATCTTAATTGTTCCATTTAGGTTTCTACACACAAACATGCAAGGGCCTAATATCCAAAATATATAATTTTGTAGAATAAGTAAAAACGTTTATGAGACCTTTACTTCTTCGTTTTTAAAAACAGCACCAATCCCATGAGCCATGAGATTAAAATATGATCAATAAAAACCCATCAAAAGGGTGGATTTTACATTCAGGGGTACTGTGTGTTCAGCACAACAAGGTGCACATAAAAGCCTTAATTTTTTTTCAGAGGAAACACCAGTGCGCCCTATGATCTGGAGCTCCATATATATATATATATATATATATATATATATATATATAGATCAATTCTGGTTGTGTTAACTGATGTCAAAGGGATTTTGAGAGGTAGATGGCGCTCTGTCAAAATGTCAACAAATATATCCAAATTCCAAACAAGGTTAGGTGTTTTGTAAGAAGGCTAAAGTGGCCTACATGTAACAGTTTCGGACAGTTCTTTATTTTCCCCACATGTTATGAATAAGGTTAGCATAGTCACAGTAATTTTTGTTTTAGCGGTATCAGTGCATATGTCCGAATTGTAACCCTAATCCTTGACTACTAAAAAAAATATGGCGTGCAGGACTATCTAGAGCCCTAGAATTTAAAAGCAATTCTGACACTATGCTCACTACTTTTTTTTTTTAAAGGAAAGTATGACGACACCTATTTCCGAGTGAAAATCTCATCGATACGAGCATTTTACGATATCTATTTATGACTGCACTGTGTTCTGATGATGTAAATGTTTATAGTTTATTTAAAAGTTACACTTAAGCACAAAATTGTTAAAATGCAATGCATTGTGGTCTATATTCGCTAATATAGTGAGCATCCATGAACACTGGTTTTTCGCAATGATATCAGGGTAATTTGGATAACACTGCGAAATGGTAAACGCATTACATAATGATTAGTTAAGAAATTTGGACATAGTCTGTTTTTTACTTGTTGCTGTCAAGGTTGGTAGTTACAGGTTTGTGACTATGCTAACAGGGCTAACATGAGGTGGTGTCAAACTGTGTTTAAAAAAACACTTATTTGTGACACACATTTTATAAATACGGTTGGGAGTTAGCGCAGTCAAACTAATGGTTTTTTAGCTGTATCAGTCTATTTTTTACATGTTGCTAACAGGTTAGTAGTTACAGGAATTGCAAATATGCTAACGCCGCTAACATGTTGTGGTGTCGGACTGTGATTTTTTTTTTTTACATCTTATTAATAAAGTTTGGAGTTAGCATAGTAATGTTTGTTTTAGCAGTATCAGTGTGTTTTATTACGTGTTGCTAACAAGGTTGTAGTAATTTTGGTTTTAGTGATATTAGCCTTTTTTTAGGAAGTATTGTGAATACACCAATGTGGCTAATGCGGAGTGTGTTACAAACAAGTGCTAGTGTTACTCAGTTAAGAAAGTTTGACTGAAAGAATTGTCTTTAACTCTTTTGTCTCGCTTAATTTGTCTTATAGTTATATAACGTATGTTTGAAAAAATAGATCATTTCTTGGTGGCACGCCCAACAGTGCAGAAAATACAGTACTTCAAAATTCATAAAATGCAGAGCAGCCTTAACATTTGAGGATTCCATAAAGCCGTACCTGTTTAAGTGCTCTTGAAGCTGACCTAAGCGCTGTTCCACCTCTCCATATGTGACCTCGCTGGCAGAGTTCTCATCCTCACGGAGGTCCTGGAAATGTGCCGACTCATCCAGGTAGTCTGCAGGTTTCTTGCAGGTCCATTTATCACTCTGCAGATCTGGAAGAACATGATCAACACACATGCCTTTTAATCTAACTCAGGGTTAGAACTTAAAAATATTCCAAGATAGTGATAAAGAAAATGGACCATAATTAATCTCAGCAGAATGTGTAGGGGAAAATAATCTCCCTTGCTGTATCTTTAAAGGCTTCAGTACACCAGTGATTGTTTGCAGGATTGTTTACTCTGTTATCTCTGTTAGACACACTTTTGTTTTCCGTCTATTCTTCTGTGATATGTGATTGGTCTCTGCAGAGCTTTTAACTAGAGATTTGAACAGTTAATTGTGCATTTTAAATATATATTGGGCTGCTGTGTGGAAATGGTGCAAGCACAATAGATTATCTATATCAATCAATCAATAAGTCAAGCAGAAAAGGTTGTTGTGGCTGCTGGTTCACAGTAAGAAAGTCTGTGTTGGAGCTGTTTGTAACACGTCTGAGAGGAAATTCCACATCATTTTTAGGTCTTCTTACTCTGATAAAAAATAGTGTTTTTGATGTTTTTAACATGTTCTTGTGGTGGTTTTCAAATGATGGAGAACATTTGTTTAGAAAATTAAGCTTGAATAGCATTTTGGGGTTTTTCACTATTCAAAATGTGAATCAGAAGCAGACAAGGAAATACAAAATGAGTATAATGTGCAAATTTAGACACTTTCTCCATATCTCTTCATTTGGAGGGCTACATGTAAGGGCAGAGAAAAGCCTTAGTCTCCTATCTGACTAAAGGAAGTTAGTTAATAGCTAAAAAATGCAACAGACTGCTTTTACAAGTTGAAAGTGTTTTCAAATGATGGGTCTGATCAACAGTATTACTGCACTAAAAAATCAAAAAGAAAACATTAAACGTAACAAGATGTAAACACATCAACACAAAAACACATAAATATAAAGGCACAAAAACCTATATTATAAAGTAACTGCAACAACAGATTTATAAAAAATATATTTAATGTAAATTTTAAGCTAAAAGTCTGGCTGACAATAGTTTTAGAAATGATAATTACTATAAGTTTTGGTTGACATTTATTTTTGGTTGCATCCTAAGTCAGATGCAGTTATAGGAAATGATATATTGGAATTTTGCTTTATTTTTTTGTTTATGTAAAAGCAGAAATGCTACTTAGTCCCTTTTGCAAGTTTCAAATTGTATAACTAAGGTTTTAGGTTCTATCGGTTTGAGTAAGATTTCAGTATCAAGTCCAAAGGACTGTTTCTGCATCAGGATGGCTGCAAATGTGTTGATATAATAATAATAAAAAAAACAAAAACATTATTATTCATAATAATTACCCTCAACAGATGGTGTTATCTCCAAGCCATCCTTGTGAGTCAGCTCCGAGTCCAGGGCTGGAACACTGAGTGATGAAGAACCCAGGACCACCGAACTTCTCTTTAAACATGAGCTAGAACTTCTTCTCTTTGGATCACCTTCATCCATTTCTATTATCCATAAATATATATGTACATATTGGTTATTTATTGATCATTAAAGTAAAAAAAAACAAAACACAGTGAGTAGTACAGCAAGAAAGTCTCCGCTGACCTTTGGGTAAACCTGGCGTGAAAGAGATTCTTCTTTTTATGGGTTTATTGGCCTCACCATCTGGATCACATCCTTCATCATCACAGGGCTGCAAAATTCAGAATTTATCTCTGAATGAAATTGGTGTCATATTTCAAGTTTAAATCCAAAACAAAGTGGATATAATAGTAGCAGCCCATCATACTGTTATGTCTACCTTTGTAGGTTCATCTCTGAGGTTGAACGTAAGCTCCAGGTTGTTGAAGAAATAGTCCGCAAACTCTGGGTACATGTCCAGCACCTCCAGGAGCTCCTCCCTCTGAATGGTGCAAAGGTCACAGTAACTCAGAGCTCGCACGTCGGCGTTCGACTTCCCCGGCTTGGCATAAAGATGGATCATTTCTCCAAAAATGTCATTTTTTCCTAGTAATGACACAAACAAAGATAGATTGACATCAGCTATTCAATAATTCATCAGTTTGCTGAGTAGAAATGAATGTTAGCCTCATCTTTCCTGCATTGAGTTTAAAAGTAGAGGAGCTCCCTTGCAGATAATGTGAACTGTATTTGTATTTTTTGGAAGCGTCTTCTCATTTCTCAGTTCAAGCTCATTTTTTTTTTTCAATGAAAAACTGGAATCAAACATCTTTCTTCTCTGTGAAGTATTTCCAAATCCTTTGAATCCTTTTCCTTTCCATCTTTGATCGCTTTTTCATCCCTCAAAAATAACAGTAAATCTTTGATGTGAGACCAAAATAAAGGTTAATAATGACTGACACCATTTTTTTTTCCACTTCAAAGGAAGTATTTATGTCAATCGAGGCCAGTTTTTGATCAAACTTCCACAATGCCTTTAAATATCCACTCCATTGTGGGTTTATATCAGGAATAAAAGAGTTTCCTCTTCTGAATGAGGACTGATCCACTTTTTCAAAGGTCAAGGGGTCTGGTTTAAAGGCCATCATGAAAAATCCCTTTGTTGACGTGTGGGGTTCATGAAATGTCAACACTGAAAGCAGGGGTTTGGCACAGAGCGATATGATAGGTTGTCGGCTGTGTGCCTTTCACGGCGCACACCTCAGAGGAAAGCTTCTCACTGAGCAGTGAACCTCTCTTTTACATGCAGCTTTCACTGCCAGGATTTAAAACACTGTTAGAACTGCAGAATAATTCTGATGTGAGATAATGGAACTGGCTTTGAATGTGTCCATGTCCTGCTTTAGTAAGTTGAATGGAGAAATAGGGAGGGCCACAACTTTAAAATAAAATTAAAAAAAGAAATATATGACTCATTAATGAACCAATATTTTTATATTTGCTTCACAAAAAAATAACTATTTTTAACTGTGATTGTAGGCGACTTAAAGATCAACTTCGATCATCTTTGAGTTATTGTAAAGGCGATCCCAGTGATTATCCAATTATTTTTGCTGTTTTTTTATTAAAAAAAGTGTCAATTTTTTGAAACATAGTTCCTGTAGAGCGGCAGGAATTCATTCGAATTGAGTTGTGGGCGGGACCATTGGTACAGAACAACCCCCGCCCTGCTGAAAGCACTCTTACATGCTCCCCCTGCTAGCTTAAGCCAGGTTCACACTGGACGCGGAGCTCCACTCTCTCCTGCAACTCACACTAGATGTGCATTTTTCTGCGACGGTTGACAGGCACCTCTGCTAGAGCTATTTTAGTTTTTGCCATCATAGGTAAGTTAATAACTTAATAATATTACCCTGTGTTTCTGCTAAGAAGAATCAAGTAGTTAGCAGGCCTACACTTTATTATTTATAATCACAGTGTTTTATTGTGAAAAACTGGTTATATTTTGAAAAACTGGATTTTCTCATATATTTTGATGTAACTTCCTGCCAGAATTGATCGCCCGTGGCTTGCACGCGAAATAGAAAGACGGTGAAACAATCCGCTGCGCGGCGCAAGCCTTCCGCGGAGGACCGCATTGGAAAGCAGCCTCCGCGTCATTTCTGTGTCCAATGTGAGCCAGGCAATACAGCCCCTCACACCCCACCATAATATAAGTAGTGCAACAATAGTGGCGAACTTTTGGAACTATCTAGACATATAGTTTTGAGCAAAACAAAGACGTACATGGATCTAGTCGTCTACAAGTGGATGGGGTCAGAATGGAACATCATTTTTATGTACCCACGGTACTTTTTACTTCACAAATACAATCTTTTTCAAATTGCATTTCTTTTGTCTGCTTCTAATTCACAATGGTTAGAATAAAGAAAAGCCTTGTTTCTACTGAGCGATCCGGTACAGTAAGTTGTAGTACGGTTCGGTTTCCACTCAGTTAAGCCTCGCTTCCACTGAGTGGTTAGTTCTCAAGGCACATGTGTGGTGTATCCCGCTAGCATGTCATTGCGTCACTGTAGTGCAACATCAATAGAGGTCATCCAACAGCTCGTCTTTTTATTGCTTTACTTTTTGTGTATAACAAGAATTTAATGTTGTTTTAAAGAAGATTGCGAGCAGCTAAGAAGAATACCGCGTGAAGAGGAAAACGGAATCGCTAGCTTAACGCTATATCAGTGCCTTCTAATGTCGTCATCACTTTCAGCCAATCAGCTGGCTTTCAGCGGCTCTGTTCTGTTTTATTTTTCTATGGACCAACAAACGACAGGGGCCCTCAAGAAGTACAATTCAATACTGTTTAATGGGTCTTTTTTACAATGGAAATGCTCAAAATACTGGACAGGACCGTACTGGATCAAACGCTCAGTGGAAACGGGGCTAAAGACTCAGAAATTTTAAGCTTAATTTTCTTGTCCTCTATCATCAGAGAAATTACATAAAAATACAATTTTCATCAAGTGGTCTTAAAAAAGTATAGAATATTATTCTTAATGTTTTATTTTGCTTTTTTGGTCAAAACTGTTTGTTTAGGTACTTGAAAAATTGTTGTATTTTTTCATAAGTTTCTTGTTTTCCCTTAAAAAGAAAAACATGTATTACTTTTATTTTAAACAATTTCTCCCTTTTTCATCACAGGTGAAATAACTTAATAGTTGTCATAAATCCATATTCATGTTATCAGACTAATTAGAGACAATTCTCAAAAACTCTAGATTCTAATTAAAAAGAAATTACCCTTTTAAAAACACTACAACCTCATAATTGGCCAAATCTACAGTTTTATGTCTGTCTTAACTTTCACCCTTCAGCATTCATGTTTTCCTCAATAAGTATCTATTTGTCTCTTTTATTATCAAAACCAAAAGATAAAGGACATGGCTCCTGTTGTGCATCGACAAAACAACATGTTTCCTTATTTACTGCCACTTTCAGAACATCTGGACCGGCAGCTCTGCGTGTGAAATGCCACCGCCTTCATTACAGACCTTCCTCTCTTTTCTTATGTCTTCCGGAACTGCACGGAACAATTTAGTGAGAGTTTCTGACCCCCTGACCAACTGACTATTAAAGAAATGTCACACCCAATTATAGACTCATCCAGTCTGCAAAACACAAGGACTCTGACTTGAACTAGTTCTTCAGTTTCACAGGTGTAAGTACAAATTCTGTGCTGTTAAATGTTTGCTTTTGCCTTTATTTTTTGGGTTTTTTTGATTTCCTAGCTGCTCTGCAACCCTCTAGTTGCATAGCAACAAATTGAATCTTGAATATTTAGTTGATCCTGTCTTTCTCTCTCTCTGTCACAAAGAGTGTTTTAAGAGCAGCGTTTTTATGGATTTTAGAACAAACAAGGTTTACTGCACACTGACTTCCTTTAATTGCACTTCAGACTGCGAGCTGAGTTAATGCACTAAGAGGCACTCGCATTTCCCCTTACTTAAGCAATGAGGTGGGGATGCAAAGAAAAGGCAGAAATGACAAAGAACTTTAAGTAAATGTGGGTGCGAAAAAGGAAATAAAACACAAAGATAAATGTTTGTAAAAGGAAAATAAACTAAGATAATAAAAATGCCTACAATTTACTCATAAAGAAAAAAAAATCTAACAATAACATATAAATAAATAGTAAATGCATAGTAAAATGGACTTAAATATGTTTTTAAAGAATATTGTTAGGAATTACTGGGTGTTATGCGATACGATACGCGATACAAGGCTCATGATGACGATATCACAATACTGCTATAATTGGTAAAAAAATCTCGAATAAATCACATTATAGAGAAGAACACATATTTTTTGGGAATATATATGCATTTTTTTAAGCTTGAACACAATCATAATAAACAACTTTTATTTTATTTTGTGCAAAAATTAATACACACTTTTGTGTCTTTGATAAGCACTGACACCAATTGAATTTGGATTGTCTGTAAAATTCTGTTTTAACAGTAGCAAACATGATCAGCTGTGGTACAAAATAGTTATAAACAACAGAACAAAAATGAAATAATACAAGTAGTTGCCAGGCCCATTGGTGCCCACGACAGCCAGTCTTGTAACATGTGCCCCCCTTCCTACCTCTAAAGGAACGACTCACCAAAGGATGGCGAGGATGCTTTAAAGCCTCTTCAAATAAAATAAAAGATCAATACTTGGTGAGAATCCATTGAGAGTCAATCGCTTGGCTAAATATCGCGATATATCTTAATATCGATATTTTGGCACACCTTTATGAATGAATGAGACTTTTTGACCTGTTTGTCGACATGATGCAACAAAGGACAGGATCAACACTCCACTGAAAAAGTATAACGACTACATGAAGAAAACACTATTTTTAATATAGCATTTATAGCTCAAATGTAGATGCATTTTATTATCATTATTATTATTTTTTTATAATTCTGTCTTCAAATCAACACTGTAGAGCATCAGCCAACGTGGAGAAACTATTTGATTGTTTTTCTACTTGTCTCTTCAGTGACATAGACATGACTTGGTGGATGCTTTTTCAAACAAAATCACAAATGTGTGTAGCTGTCAGTTCAGATGAGTGGTTACATAAGCGCACATCTGCTTCAGTACCAAAAGGAAAACAGGAGTTGTGTGAGAACAAAAGCACGAACACCTTTGAAACATCTATGCCTCGGGCTGCAGAAATGAATGAAATCAGGACGCTGAAAAATCCCACTGGACTGAGAAACAACTGGTTCAGCTTTGATGATTTGGTCTTTTATTCTTATGCGTTCAAATATTTATCACTCTGATTAACAATTTGCAGCAAATACTATGTTACCAACTTTTTTCAACAAACTTAGACAACTGAAATGTTATAGTTCATGTCAAACTTTACTTTTAAAAAGAGAATCAGTTTTTACATTTTCTATACATAAACAGAACCATATAAAATTGTGAAATATACCTTATAACACTGAAAAAATTGAATCTTAAGAAACTAAAAAAAACCCTTGTTTAAAAAAAAAGATTTTTATTTGCTTATAGAAATTCTTGCAATTTTTTTTTCAACTTATTCCTAAGTGGTCTGATTTTGAAGTGTCAAGTTTTTATTGCAGACTCACAAATGGTTAAAGATTCTTGTCTTCAGTTTAAAACTCAACCCCTTAATGTCTGAATTTATTTCCAACTATGAGAACAAAAAATTACTTGTGTTTTTGCTTTTAACCCTGGTGCTCTCTTATGGGGTCTAGATGACCCAATCCTCATATAGATGTGTGATGACATGACAAATGTGGACAAGATTTATGTCTGCATGGACAACAGTGAAGATAAAAAATCCTAAAAAAAAAAAAAAGTTTAGTGTGCTGTCTTGTGGGGGTCAAGATGACCCCACTTTTAATTTAAATATCCCTCGAATAGAACAACGGTTAAGTTAAAACTAACATTTTATTTATTTCTCTATTTTTTTAATTTTTTTTAGTTTTTTAGTTAAAACTTAAACTACATTTAGATAATTTTAGAGTCGGGTATTGCGGCAAAAGGATTTTAGGGGTTAACCCAGCCGACTCCATAGATTAGGGGTCTGCAACCTTCAACATTTTAAGAGCCTATGGGGTCGATTTCTCACCAACCACAACTCAGCGAGAGTCACAAAGTCTTACAAAAATAAGACACTCTTTGTATTTATGGTATTTTTATTTATTACGATAAAAAATCAACTAATCGTTCTTTTGCATGAATAAAACAAACATTATGAGAATAAAAGCATTTTCTAAATATGAAATTAGAACATGCCAGAGCAGGGTATGTTGGGAAACATGCAGATTACCTATCCCTGATCTACTTAAATGCAGCGAATGTTGTTTCATTTCATTCATGAAAATGAAATGAAAATGTTTTAGTAGGTAGTTTAATGTCAATAGTTATTAAAATAAATAATATATACAGATTTCATTGTTTTTGGCAGAAACTCATAAAATTAGATATGTATATATGTACGTATTAGATCTGTAATCACAAAAAAGTTTAAAATTAAAGTAGATATAGTATATTTATCTATATATTATGGGTAAATTGTATCCACCCTTTAATCAATAGTAATTTTTCAACGAGCAACCCAAACGCTTTAGTATTTTGTACAAGAAATTGACAACATCTAAACATGGTCACAAAATAAGGAAATAGCCAAGAGAATAATTAACATGAACATATATGTTTACATACAAAATAGATTTTTTAATGTAAGGTTGCAGTGTTTTTTTTCTTTTTGGTTTTCAAGGATGAAACCATATTTATTGGTTATTCTTATTTAATTTATAGTCCTATGAGTTAAAAAAATTTATATATATATATTATTTTTAATAATCCAGAACAAATCACATTTCAAAATGCAGTCTTTGCACTGTGAAGGTATTTTTACACAAAATTTGTTTAAATTGAGTATTATTTTAGCTGTTGAGCTAAGGTATTTTTCTTACTTAAAAATTTAAAACAAATTTACTAAAATATATTAGATGCTAAATGTTACAATCAGATTTTTCTAACCACTGAAGCTTCATTTCAATTACTACAGAAATGTACAAAATATAAACATTTTTTGAACTACCTTTTTTCCAATTTCAAAACCAAACTCGCCTAAAAAGTAATGTGAACTATTGTTTTCGTTTTTTTTTTTATTTTTTTAACAAATATATTTGTGATGTTCACTGAATACTCAAAAGCAGGAAGGGGAAGCTACATTTAAAGTGCAAAGAAATCCACTGTGTATTTACCTAAGATGGCCACAACGATGTCGTCTTTCAAGATCTCAATGGAGCCGCGAGACAGGAAGTAGAGAGCAGTCAGAACATCGCCGCTGTGGACCAGAGTGTCTCCAGGAGGGGCATGAGTGGTTCTGAAGCGCATAGCCAAAGCCCTCAAACAGCCCTTGGTGGCTCCTTGGAAAGCTTTGCAGTCGTGAAGCAGCTTTCTGTTGAGGTGAAGGCAAATATCTGCCTGCAGACACTCAGGAAAACCTTTTAACACCTGTGATACGGAAACACTCTGTGAGTACAGAACTCCAAAGATATCCAAAACCGCATCAACCACAAAAAAAGGACAAGATGCTCTTTAAGGAAAAGAAGGCGCTTAAAGATCCATTTTTAACAAATTTGTGTCATTCTGTGCATAAATATCTAAAAATATCTTAATTTTGAATTCTTCTATTGCTATCTGGGTCTGTTCTGTTTACACTGCAGTCCTCAAGATGCAGCTGTTTTCTTCTCTGACCCTTTTTCCACAAACATCCCCTGAATGCATATTTTTGGAAGAGCCGGACCAATCTCGAATCAAATTTTCGGCAAAAGCAAAACTTTCTTGAGCTTCAATCTAAAATAACCGAGATAAAAAAAGTTTTTTTGCTGGGAGCTCTGGGATCACAAGACATCCTTATGACAGCGTTACATCATACGGAGAACAATTGGCCTGTGAACTTGTGAGACTCTGGACAATAAATTAAGCTTGAAAGTGCAACACAACAGCTTTCTTACTCACAATTTGTGTCGTTTAGCATTTGCAGTTTTAGAAAAAGTGATGCATAAAATGAATGTTAAGACTTCTCTGTGCACAAAAAAAAAGAGAGAATCAAATGCATGTACCTCCTGCTCTTACCAATCAAGAGATGTCAGTCCAAATGTCAGGCAGACAAGAAAGAGAAAGTTTATTTTAGTAAAAGAAAATCTTAATTTAGTAGGATTTTTTGTTTGTTTTTTATCCATCACATTTATAGTAACATGACAGAATATGATGGATGCATTGTGTTTTCTTTTACCGTGTTCATATCAATGCCGTTCGTGTAGGTCCACGAGTGCTGAAAGTACTCCTCCAGCCGTTGCCTCAGAGGGTTGGGAATCTGATGAAAGCGGATGAACTCCTTGACCCGTAACATTTGAGCGTGATAGCGGGCCGTCCCTGAGTACAATCTCTGAATGATTGCAGAGACGTTTCCAAAAATACTGGCATACATGAGGGCTGAAAGGAAGACGGTGGTCAGTGAAGCTGAATTTTTTGGAAAGCTAAAAAACAAAGTCAATCAGAACCAAACAAATGCCTTTATAGAAATACTCACAGCCGATTAGCATGACGCATATGGAGAAGATCTTCTCTGAGTTGGTGTTTGGGGAAACATTTCCAAAGCCGACGCTTGTCAGGCTGCTGAAGGTGAAGTAAAGAGCTGTCACGTACTTGTCCTTGATGGAGGGACCTGAGTTAGGATCACTGTAGTTGTATCTTTTTCCTATGGACACACCCAGGTTGTCTAGCCAGCCAATCTTGTGCTCCAAGTATGGCTTCTCCACGTTACCGATGGCATACCAGATACAGGCCAACCAGTGGGCAATCAAAGCAAAGATGCACATGAGCAGCATCAGCACTGCAGCTCCGTACTCAGAGTAGCGGTCCAGCTTCCTCGCCACGCGCACCAATCGCAGGAGCCGCGCCGTCTTCAGCAAACCAATCAGTGTGGTTGTCTAAAGTAAACGTAGAGAGGAGAAAATCTCTATTATTCTTAACGTAGCCACACATAGCAGGTCATTTCCTCATTCACCCATGGAGAGAGGCAGGACTGTTAAATAATACAGCATCATTTTATGGTTGACTGCTGCTGGTTTTCACTAGCGGCGAGGGTCAGAGCAGCCTCAGCTGTAGCCGCACAGGCAAAAGCCTGCTTCAGTGAATTTTGTAGGGGGGGTTGTTAAAGAGGCACTGGACATCAACAGCATTTACCTCAACCGTACTTATCCCAACCAGGTCTGGCAGCTGCTGCTTTTCCAAAGCACTGCTTCAAAAAAGTAATTTAGTATAGTTAGCTTTGTTTTCAGACAACGCATTCTCACTCCCTACTAGTAATATATGACTGCATGGTTCGGGCCCCCTCCAGCTTCAACGGCAGGTGGCTGGAAAACATGTAGGACACTTGAAGCCTGGAAACTGACACTCCTACACTAGCAAGTCCAAAGTCACAGGAGATGGATCAACTCATTCTCACTCCCAACTCGTCACATATGGATGTATGGTTAAGCCCCTCTTTATGTCACTGTTTGACGTTTTAGCTGTCCCCAACAAGTCAGAGGGGTGGTTCGTATCAGGCCATAGACAGGGAAGAAATGCTAATAAGTGGTCCCCAACCCTCAACCTGGTGGGTTGGGGACCTCTGATTTAATGGAACAGCCAGCACCTGTACCAGTCCGAGGGCACCTAGGTACCAGGCCACAGACAGGGAAAAGAGGCATATGCTAATCAGTGGTCCCCAACCCTCGGCCCGTGGACTGGTAAGTTGGGGACCCCCTGATTTCCTGGGAACAGCCAGCTCGTCACCACCGGTTTAATGGGAACAGTCAGCACAGGCACTGGTCTGAGGGCCACTTGGTACAGGGCCAGAGACAAGGAAAAGATGCATATGCTAATCTAACACATTCTCATCCCCAAGTTGTTACATACTGATGTTTGGTTAGGACCCCCTCCGCATCACTTTTTGATGTTTTGGGTGTCCCTAACTTGGCGTTTTTTGACGTGCTGGGTGTTTGCAAAATCAAGGGTCCGAAATCCTTGGGACGCAGTACCGGATGTGCGCCGGTCCTCAAGATGCGGATCGAGTCTGGTACCACATTTGTCAAGTTAGAGTCAGGGTACCAGTACAAGTTTGGGTACCAGCTTGCTACGAATCATAGTACTCGACCGATGTACTGCATGCGTCCGGTACCCTGCGACACGTTCCCGTGTTTTAATGGGAAATGCCAATACTTCGAAAAACGATGACTTGCTGACAACCAAAATGTCAAAAAGTGGCGCGGAGGGGTCCTTAACCAAACGTAAATATCTAAGAACTTGGGAGTGAGAACATGTTGGCTAACCAGGGGTCACCAACCCTTGGGACGTGGACTGGGCCCTAACCTGGTACTGGTCCTCGCCCTGGTACTGGACTGCGTCCCGTTACCGTAACTCAGCACTGGTTCCACATCCCTTACCGGGTCCTTAGGGTTGGAGACTCGACAGCCAGAATGTAAAAAAAAACGAGTTAGGGACACCCAAAACATCAAAAAGTGACGCGGGGGCCTGAACCATACGTACATATATGACGAGTTGAGAGTGAGAATGTGTAGCAACAGAAGAACCATGGACTGTAAATGAGAACTGGACTGAGTGAGTGTGACATCCCCTATAGAAAATGACTTACTTCCAGCCTCAAGTGAATAAAGTAAATTTAGTTGGCATATTTTTTGTGGACGCTGCCATTGGTTCGATTAGGTCTGAGTCAACATTTCTATGGAAAACACTCTCCCCAATCAGTAGTGAGCTTGTTGGTGGGCCAAAACCTTTCCACTAGAATATGGGATAAAGTGTCAATCAAATGTTTTCAACGTTTGACATTGCAGCACGAAGAGCTTATTGTCTGGTTTTCATTGTTGCATCGACACATTTCAGTTAATTTCTTGCAAATGACAGAAGTGCAAGAAGTAAGCTGCTTAGACCAGCTTTTAATCCCAACTTCTCAAATGATTGGGTCTTGCCAAGTCTCCATTTCAGGAGCTCCTCTCAATAAGACATGAGTACTTAAAACATGTTTAATTAATTTTTATAGCGTCTCTAAATTACTGACGTGGCAAGGAGAAAAAATGGTAAGCGAAAAAGAGAGATGTGTGCTTTTTAGTGCAGACTAATATAGACTTTTAAAACAGAAAAAAAGAAAAACTGGACAAAAGAAGTCCAACTGTTTCTTAAAATTCTTAAAATATGTTTCCACGGCTAATCTATTCCTTTTAATGTGACGTCATGCACAACCATTTTATTTTTTATTTAGTTTTTAAATGAACTTGTCATTGTAGAACAGAGTAAAAGGAGAGTTAACACTAGTTTTAACAACTAATAGCATTAAAGTAACACTCTAATCATCTTATGATCTATTTTAAAAGTGTCTTTAGAGATCTTTTAATTACGATAATGCAGTTTTTAGCCAAAAACAATTACATCTGTGTTGTTTTCTAGGACATAGTTTCTACAGAGTGGCAGCAGTTCATTAAAAAATTAATCTCTGACTTCTTGTTGGAACCACTGCAATGCAGAAAACCGCCCCCCTTCCCGTCACTGAATGCTCAGAGCAGAGAGCTTGTTTCCTATCCAGTGTTTTTTTTTTTCTCAGAAATGAAAATTTGGGCTTAATATCCTTCATATATATCCTCAATCATCAGAAAAAATAACACAAGAACATGTTAAAAACACCAAAACACAATTTTCATTGAAGTGGGTCTTTAAATATTTTGGGAAGAGTATATGTTTTTGTTAAAATTGCGAAAATTGATATTTTTTGATGTGTTACATTTGAATTTTACATCTTTATAACATATAACATTTTAAAAAAAAAAAAAAAAAACATTTTGGTAGCTTAATATCAACAAAGTTAGAGATAATCAAACATTTGTTGATGACACAATTTGCCTAATATGCAGCTTCCAGTGGATTTATCAAATTTTATTATTCTTAACATGAAAAACTTCATGATGGCTATTTCAAGAAAAAATATTTAATGCTTTGGCAAATTAATAATTTGATTTTTAAAGAAATTTTTTTTTAAAATACTACACAATTTGTACATTTGTTGCAAAAAAACATAATAAAATAAAAAACACAAAAAATTCTACCACTCAAATCTGAATTAAGTCCTTTTGTTTTTGCTTCTATCAAACTTAATCCTCTCTGCCTGCCTGCTTTGCCCAGAGCTTTCACAATAAATTTCCCTCTTTGGAGAGACAATAACATTCATGTCACATATATTACCTGCCTCAATCCAAAGGTTTGCTTGAGTGCTCGGAGGTTAAAATTGTCTTTTTAAGCTGCTAAATGAAATGAGCCTAGTGAGAATCATCTGCAGCCGCCTATAATGCTCTCATTCTCTGAATGAAAATGAATCTGAGTGGGTCTTGTTCGGTATATATTGTAAACATCAGCTTAGGAAGCTATAAATAGAAGTTATGAATCACCCTGTCTGTCATCAGAGCGTGTGCAAGCCTATTTATAATCTGAAGCAAAAATACTCTTAAAATGATTCAATCAAAATAAAATTTTTTTAAAAAGTCTGATTAGAAGTGAAAGATACATGATTTGTGTCAGATTTGTTCTCTTTTTTTTTTTTTGATTTGTTGTGATTTAGTGAACTTACTCAGCAGTGACAGCAGCTATGATGGGAAAGATGATTATGCTCTATAATCAGGAGATTTTCTGGTGTAATGGAGTGCCTACAAAGCACGATAAAGCCCTGAAGTGGATCCAGATCTTTAGGGGGAAAATCCTCACACACAAACAAGCTGACAGGCCTGGCAGCCGGCCTGCCAATGGTCTTCTCACATCTACATCTAAGCTGAGCAAACAGAGCTGCAGCTCTGCTCTTCACATGGATGCATCATTTACAGCCGCTTGGTAAGCCCTCTATCCATCCTTTTTTTTCTTTTTTTTTGTTAATGGATAACCATTCAGAAAAAAAAAATGCCAGTGAAAAGCAAAAAACATACCTCGTCTGATCCGGAGCCAAAGATCAGAAGGTCAAATGGGATTGCCGCCACCATGTCTATGAGAAACCACCCTTTAAAATAATGGATGGCTATCTTAGCTGGGTGGCTGACCACCTCCTCATTCTGGTTGACATAAGTGGTCCTGAAGTTTATGAGGATGTCAATAATAAACATGATGTCCACCATTAAATCTACGACGTTAAGAGGGCTGCAGGAGTATCCGCATTCGCGCCTCTTCTGCTCCTCCTGGTCGTTCAGGAGAAACGCAGCGGAGTATGGCGTGAGGATGGCCGTGTAGATGACCAGCAGCAGGATCAGCCAATCCCAGACGGCTTTGAAGGGGCTGTAGTGGAGGATGGTGAACTTATCGATGCGAGGAGTCTGGAGTTTGTACTCCGGCAGCACGTCGGCTCCAAGAGACAGAACCTGAAAAATAAATATATAAAAAGATTTTTTTTTTTTTTTTTTGATTGTTTTACATTTCATGTGTTTAGGTCACGCTTTTTCAGATGGAACTTTAGGCCAGGATCAAGTATTTTCTGTCAAAGCCAAACCTTGAAATTGTTGGGCATGATTTGTGTTGCAGCTCCTTATATTCTGGCTTCCTAAATGGCGAGGAGGCTGCTGTTCAAAATGAAGTGGGTAGAATATTTGTGGTGCTACAAAGTTCCAGCATATAACCCCAATCCTGGTCTCATTACTGCCACTTGAATATTTGATTTTTATTTATTTATTTTTTATTAAAACTCTTGTTTTTTCTTGTAGGTACTGCACTATCTTACCTTATTACAGTCCCTTTTCTCTTTAGACCAGTCCGTGCTACTGGTTCCAAGAACCAATTGTATTTGCTGTGTTGCCTCCTAAATTCTGAAATACTTTCTCATCGGCTATTTGGTTCTTGGAGAGTTATAAAACTAAATTGTTCTACCACTGCAGTGTCTTAGTATCTACCCAGGTGATTTTTTTAAAACTCTTGTTTTAAAACTAAAAACAATTGTTTTTATCCATTTGTACGTTTTATCATTGTATTTTTTAATAGTTTGACATTGTAAACAACACTTTTGGCCTCCTTGGATGGTGGGGAAAGGTGATCTAGAAATGGATTTAACGAAACAAAATTTTTTGTTATTCTGTAAAAATACTGTTTTGTATAAATTTAAGTTTAGATTGAATTGAGAATAGATTGGTTGAGTTCTAAGTCTTCCTCCAAAGGTACAGTGGCCAAGACCCGCCATCGCAGCTAAGAAAAAAATGCAACTGTGCAAACAAACAAAATAATTTTTGCAAATAAATAAAATGTTACAAATAACAGGAAAAGCTGGTGCAAATGAAAAGAAATTATGTTGCAAAAAAAAAGGAAAAAAACCAAAATGCTGCAGCATATAAAAACAAACACAATAGACATTGTTTATTTTTATTTGCATTTCTTTTTTTGTTTTTTTTTTTTTTTGGTTTTACAGCGATTGCAAGCCTTTTTTTTAACTTTGAACATGGTAATTTCTTGGTATACTTGTGTATATGATGTTAATTTTTTTATTTTATCAGTTTGAAATAAATAAATAAATAATGCTAATGCTAAACTAAATGAAGTAATTCATTTAAAAATATTTAAAAGTTTATTTGAAAAAAGGGTGAAATTCCAGAAGGATTTTATCTCATGTCATTTTCGATTCCCTTTCATAAAAATGTCTTCATGAATAAACTGTCTGAGTGATGAACATCTTAAATGCCTGAAAGTCAAAGTCTTCTCTTGTCTTGGCTTAATGACTCAGAACAGACACAGATCGGGTCACTTACTGCAGAAAACAGAGTCGGAGTGAAGATGATTGTAATTGGTCTTTTCAGTACATTACCTTATCTTCAGTGCATGAATCATAGACTCACCATGAATGCAGCCAGACAGAAAATATGGCATAAGAGTGTCCAGACATGAAGGTCTACACAAGGACAGTTTTATAGAGAGGATCTGGCTTCATGATGACTTCAGTTAAATCACTTCTGGGACGATTTTTTTTTTTTGCTGGTATATTTTCGGAGTAACAGTTAGTGGTTATGTAACCAACCAGTATTTTACGAGTGTGTGGACTTCAAGAAGTTACACAGTACAAGAAAGAAAGGTGGGTGGCAACAAGATGCGCACTTTTTCTCTTTTAAACTGAGGACATTTTCATAATCGGTGGGATATTTTCTCTTACAATTTATTCTATTCTATGACCTGTGAAAAACACTGACTTTGCTCTGATTTGGAGTTTGAGCGACCTCATCTTCATTGTCCTATCACAAAGGAGGCAGCTATCTACCAGTGTGAAAGCAAACAGCAGTGACAACATGGAACAGAGTAGCATCACGGCAACATCTGGAGAACATTTGGCTCATTGCATCATAAAGGCGCAGATAATAATAGTTTTTTTGGGGGGGAAACAAATCCCCTCTTTTTTTTTGGCCGCTTTCTCGGCTTATCACACTGTTTTTGCCATGTGCTCTAAATCTCTCTGACTTCAAAACAGGATAGAGATGCTTGTTTTAATTCATGTTTTGTGTTCATTCTAATGTGCTAAAATGTGTATTCATAAAATTTGCAATATAATTGGTAATTTCAAGATTACTTTGTTTTTTTTAATCAAATAATTACCCAGAAGCTGACCCCTCATGTGTTAAACTGTCTCATGCATGATCAAAAGCAGCATCACTTTCCTTTCATCCAGCCAGATGGGCCCCATATGGGTTAAACGCGGGCAGAAAATGTGGGCCCTGAATGGTTTTGTCTACAGTTTCCGTGCACTCAGTGGGCACTCAGTGGGCTGAATCGCTACGCTAGCCAGCTACCCGGTAGAAAGCTAAGCTCGCTAAATCGCTACATCGGAACTCGATACATCAAAGCTTGTTAGCTGTCTACAGTGGGGCTTGCTACAGCAGAACTCGGTAGTTTGCTACAGTGGAGCTTGGGAGCTTGCTAGCTCTCTATAGTGAAGCTCGCCAGCTCAATACAGCGAAGCTTGCTAGCTTTACAGCAGAGCTTGTTAGTTCTCTACAGAGGAGCTTGCTAGCTTGCAACAGTGGAGCTCACTAGCTAAATACAGTGGAGCTTGCTAGCATGCTACGCGTCAACAGGGAAGACTGGCTAGCGTAGCAAGCCAACTCACTGAGTGCCCACTTAAGCCAATGTGGGCAAACACAGGTGGGGCCACCACAGAAAATGCCATTCGGTGCCCAACATTTCTGCCCACTTTTAAACCAAATGGGCCCCACTTAGTCTTGCTGGCTGGGTATCATATGACTATGTTCATCTTAAATATTTTTAGGTGTTAGTGATGTTTCCACCAACAATTATAGCACCAAACGCCCACAAGTATATTGTTTTTTTTTAAATATATATATATATTTATATATTATAAAAGTTAAACATTTAGGATTAGAAATGCTCCATTTAATCACCAAGTACATTAAAACTGATAAAATGTTGCCTAAATAAAAGTATATTTTTTATCAATCCTTTGCTTCTAAACAATGTTTTCATTGCTGAAATAACACTTTTCCGTTAATGAGGAAGATGAGGATAAAAAGCGACATATGCTACCTTTGTAACCCATGGGATTACCAGCTGCTTTCTTTCACCTGGTAGGGAAAAAAAATGTAATCTGCAAAGTAACAGCAGTCTATCACAAAATCCTCAAATCCTCCTTGGAGGCAGCCAGGCCACTAATTCCCTTTGAAATCAGTAATTGTTTGTTTCAGAGAGAATAAAATATTTTTATCGGATTAAAAGAAAAAAAGTCTCCATACAAACAAACAGTTGATCAAATAATATTTTCTATTCTTTCTTTTGAAATGACATTATTATTTTTGTGTGTGTGTGTTTGCTTTCCTGACAGAAATACCGAGTCTGGGCATGTGACATGAAGTCACACCTCACGGTCATGTTTCAGAGTTTACTACAGGTTGATAATTTCCTTTTTTGGCGGTTGCTATGGATACAACTTGCACCCGTCTCAGTATTGTCACACATGAAGGTAGTGTTTTGAGGTAAAGACAAATGTGAGAAATGCTTTTCCAAGTCTCTGGAAAGGCTTTAAGATATTGTTTGACATAAACTGAGGTGGTGAGTCACATGAACAATATCATTTATTTAAATGATTTCTAACACTGAACTCACCAATGCAGGATGGATACTTTATAATGTGACATTTTTCCCACAATAAATTCCCCACCATCCTCCCCTGACAAGAAAATACATTTTCAGACTCACCTGCGTGACCTTTTCGGTGACGTTGTGCGTTCTGTCTTTGACCTTTGGGGCTATAATGGTCTTCTCAGACGTCTGAGGGGAATGAGTCTTTTTGTCAGTCACCTCGGAGAAGTTGAGTGCGATCAGTGGAATCTTGTTGATGGTGCTGTACTTGTTAATGTTCGAATCGGAGGTAGAGCCAAGCAAGCTGGACTTCACATGGTTGAAAGGGCCTGAGGAGTTAAAGAAAGAAGAAAAAAAAAAACTTGTTAGTTTCCCTGGAAAACTTATCTCAGTTTGCAAACTGTGAGAAGATATTAGAAGTTGGTGCAATTTTTTTTTTTTTTTTTTAACTGAACAAGTTACTTTTAGCTTGGACTTATCTAAGATTAATGGAACTGACGAGTTTAAACCTCCAGATGAAAAGTATTAGCATGATATAACAGTGATAAAGATAAATCTGTAAACTGTAGATTTATTTATAGCAAGCTATGGAAGCAGGCGTCTTTACTCAGAAATACTAAAGTATCCTCACATCAGTGACTAAAAGAAAAAGCTACAGGGTGTTATTTTGAGGACTTTTTCTGAAAAACAAAAACTTCAGCTTCAGGCTTGTAGAGCCACCATAAGCACTGTCATAAAATAGGAACGTGCCATTATTATGTGTGTGTAATAAGTGTGTCATGAAGTATTTATGATGATGCAAGTTTACACTTATGATACGCCGCACTCCAACTCATTCTCACTCCCAGCTTGTCATATATGGACGTATGGTTCATCACTTTTTGATGTTTGGGTGTCCCAAACTCATTGTCTTTTGACGTGCTGGCTGTTGCCATTAAAGCAGGGGTCTACAACCTCCGGGCTGCGAACCGGTACCAGTCTGGGGGCCACTTGGTACCGGTTCGCAGAAAGGGAAAAAATGCATACACTGATCAGGGGTCCCCGACCCTCAGGACACGGACTAAATGAATTTTCTTCACTTTGACATTCAGAGCACAGAAATCACATCGCATCAGCACCTGCCACAATGTTTTGTTTTAATCAAATTAAATAATTGCATAAGATTTATGTAATAATTTTGCATAAACTACATGAAATATGCATGAACTGCATAATTCTCAAAAGTTTTTGACAGCTCAAAACTGACTCACACAAAGATGTGTCTGTCGAGACTTTCTAAAGAGATATGCACACATCCACAACTGGATGGACGATCGCAGGAAACCTTAAGACGGATCACGTATATGTATCACAAAAAACAAAATTACATACATGTAATATGCGCATATTGTTTGTAGCGGCGGTGTGACACAGCCTTAAGACAACAACACCAGAGTTCACTTACAGGTAAACTCTGACCTACACGGTAAAATGACCAGAGTTATTTGTTTTATCTCTTCCCACCAGCCCAAATGACAAAATCTGTCCCAAAAAGTCCTGGCATGAAGTTAAAATATCTCACAGCAAACAGAAATGAAGGGAGGGACATGAAACTGCTCTGAAGTGTGGAACGTTCTCTCATCCTGTCCTTCCTCTCCCTTCAGGCACCTGACAAGGATTTGGTGAGGTGTTTACATGCAAACACTCCACAGTGACATTTGCTGTCAACATTTCCATGTTGTCCCAGCTTGAGTGTGAAGAACAGAGGGGAAACCCACATTTTTTATTAATCTCAGACCATCCTCTGCTTCGACAAAACATTTGACACACCGCAAATTAGTTCCGACACAATAAACCCACTGAATAACAGAAAATGTCTGAAGGCTGTTATTCCTTACTGTATTCTTTGAAAGTCAGGCTCTGAAATAAAATCATGCAGAGGGATTTGTATTAACCTCCGGCTGCCATGCATTGAAGAATGAGCTGAAGCCTTGACATCTCGCTAATAGTTAAGAGCAGTTGTCTGACTGACATGAAAATCCCAGCAACAAAAAGCCTTATTTTCAATTTCCCTAAAAGATTGAACCATTAATGTATTTTTTCACATCTTTAATCAACTGTTTAATCAAAACTTCTTTCCTCTAATCCAATCTGATTAGTTAAACTAACACTCAGATATACTGAGAGCCTCAATCTCAGGAGAGCTTGATTAAAAAATAGCTACTCTCCAACGTACCTTCGCCTGTTTGCCGATCTCCAAAAACGCTTTTGGAGTTGGAGCTATAACCTTCAATTTCATGGATGGATGAGGCTCTCCTCATGCTGCTGGTGCTTCCTCTGGGAAAGGTGTTTGACAGGGATGTGGAGGACTGGTGTGACTCCGTCTGGTACAGCTTTTCCCAGGGGAGTTTCAGAGAGGAATGATCAAGCGGTTCGGGGCCGATGCTGGTCTGGGAGCAGTGGTGACTGGAGCTTATGAGGGCGCGCGTGTCATTGACCTCGGTGGGACTGCAAACGCTCTTGGTGGGTGAGGGGAAGCTGTCCAAAGCCACCGAGTCCTCATCTTCTTTGGGAGAGTCCACCATCACAGCGTCGGGGTCTTCTTGCGGAAGAGATTGCTTGTTGGTATTCATTAAGCTCAATGCAGCCTGACGGAAGCGGAAGAATCTACTTCTTCCTAAAAAAAAGGAGGAAAGAAGTCAAACACAGTACAAAAACTGGCAGTCAGATGATTGCTAACTACAATATAGTACATTATTAGAAAAAATGTTATGTCTTATCCATTTTATTAGTTAACACTAAGAAAATATATATTTTTAATTTATTTTATTAAGTTTGTTTCTACCCAATTTTTATTGGAGAAACTTCACTTTCAACATTTTATGCAGTCATTGCTTTAAAAGTTAGCTTAAAGTTGATTTGTTTTTAGTTCCGTTTTTACCACTTTAATGAGGCCGCATTTTAACTATAACTGAGAAGTGACTTTCATTTATAAATATATGTCTTTCATCTAAAAAGTCAAGATGGAAAACATGACAAGCTCATCACTAACGGCTGTAACATTTTGGAAATATTGTATAAAATAAACATTTACTTGAAACATAATGTTGAGATGTGGCAGAATTCAGATAAATTAGATTCACATTATGTCAGTGACATGAATTTCAACAATATTTAGTGCAATGGTGTAAAAAGGAGCACAGAACAGTGGGGACATTTTCTTCAGTGGGGAATATTCAAAGGAACTTTCTTCCCTGCATTATCTGTCATCATCTATAATCTAGATACCCGTTTGTGTGCAAGTTCTGCACAATCCTGGTCAAAGAAGAAGTCAACATTTTTCTTAATGTATGCTTTTTACTCATTTTTAAAGCCATCTGTAAACATTTCACAATTTGTGAGAATAGCAGACTTCTTGTTGCATGTTAAGAACTCTCAAACTTCAGTCTATTTTGTGTCAGAAACTTGAGGACCCAAAATTCTTGTAAAATTATGAGATTTAAAGTTATAATTTTGCATTTTTTTGTTTGTAAACTGACCCTCGTACTCCCTTGTTTATATATATATATATATATATATATAAATTTAAAAATGGCCTTGGTGGCAAAAACTCAAACATTATTTTCTTGTTGGGGTTTAAATGGCAGGTAGCACCCCAGTGAAGGTGCATAATCGCCACCTACTGTTTTGGAGTGTGAGTCAAAGTGGGAGACTTTCAAGACTAGACAAAAAAAAACCTATATTTTATTTAACATTCTGGTTTGTCTCAAAAAACCAATCACAGCTCCACTGAAACTCAAACATTTAATAAATTAAAAAAAAGTGCCAAAAATTGAAATGTAATATAAACCCATGGAAAACCAAAAAGGCAGTAAAGCAGATGATCTGGCAACGATGAACTGAAAAAGCAGACAGTTAAATAGTGTAATGAAATGAATGAAGTACAGCTGTGGATGATCATCAACCATAACACAGGGAGACCGACAAGGAAATAGAACTTGACAAAAACCTATAACATCACAAAAATACCAAGGACAGAATCTTCACAGTTCTAATTAATTTCTGAAATATTTACAAATTTTAACATTTTTTTTAAATCTTTTGTGAAACATTTTATTGTAATCTGTTAGTTATTAAAATATTTGACTCATTAAAATGATTGTAAAATTAAGCCTGAAATTATTTGGATTTATTAATATTTGAGCTTTTTGCTCGATCTTGTTTTCTTTGTAAAGTTTTTTGAGACCACTTAGATTGTGAATTGATACTTTTCGAATTGACACTTCACTGATAATTCATATTTTAAAATAATGAGAGGCCAATATTTGGGTTTAGCAACAGGCAGAACCGACATTTATATAAATCTGACATCTGAATAAATAATCACTTTCTTTTTTAAAAAAAATACATGATTAAACCATGAATGATCGGACAAGATTAACACACACTCAACAAAAATATAAACGTAACACTTTTGTTTTTGCTCCCATTTTTCACGAGATGGACTTAAAGATCTAAAATTCATTCCAGATACACAATATTACCATTTTTTCAAACACTGTTCACAAATCTTTTTAAATGTGTTATAGTGAGCACTTCTGCTTTGCTGAGATAATCCATTCCACCTCACAGGTGTGCCACATCAAGATGCTGATCTGACATGATGATTAGTGCACAGGTGTGCCTTAAGACTGTGTATTATCTTCTCCTGACACAATAAACGCTTGTTCCTTAAATGTGTGTAAACTGAAATATGCAGGTCGACTCCAATTTGCATGATACAGAAAAAGAGGAAATTTAGAGTCGCTCCTTGAGATGATGTCATTTAAGTAATAAATGTTGTGGATCAACATGAAGGAAAAATGAGATATTAGGAAATATAACAGCATGTTATACCTCGATACTTCAAAAGGACAAAAACATAAATGAATCTGCACAACTAATACTTACTTAGATCTGACCTTGTTGGGGAGGTGGGGCTTATGTTCTCGGTTGAGTTGTCACTTCCCTCGTCCACGACGTATTCGAAATTCAGGATAAACATCATCACCACGCCTTCCTCGTTCTTCACCGGGATTATGTGAGTGCTGCACTGAAAGTCAGACCCTGAAAGAAATATTCAGTCACTTTATGCTTCCATCTTTGTGAAGGTACTTATTATAAACATTGTTCTGCTTCTCCTCTCTGGCATTTCAGTTTGATTGTGCTAAAGCAAATTTATTTTTCAAGAAGAATTAGCAAACATTATGCAAAAAACTGTACTTTAAACTAGAGATGGTTACTTTAAAAAATATTTCCTTATCGGAGTTTGATAAATTCATGCTTGTGAGTTTATAAACATGTTAATTTAGTCAGCAATGTATGTTTCGGTTTAACCGAATGTTACCATCAAGCTATAGTGGACTTTAGCTTTATGTGCTAGATCAATCTCTATTTTTATGGATCGATTATTGATCTGTTAAGATTAAATCTATTCAAATTGATTAATCTTTTTATTTTTAAACCCAGTTCAGTTAAAGACCCACACAAATGAAAATTGTGTTTTTGGTGTTTTTAACATGCTCTTGTATGCTTGAAACTGCATTTCTAAGCAATTTCTTCAAATTGTTGTGCATCTGGACATAACGTCAACAACTAGCGGGCCACAAACCCCCTGCACCACTCAATTCTGATGCATCCGCTTGCAGACGAATAGATCCACTTGCGTTTTTGTTTTCCTCATCTGAACTGGCATTTGGCTCAAAACTGCATGGCTTGGTGGATCCGATATTACTTGCCATTTTTGTTGCATCAGTAATGTTACCTTGAGTCTTAGAGGGATGGTGGGAAATGAGGGCGGAGTTACTCCGCACAAACAATACCACTCACAACTAACAGGCAAATTTCTGATGTGCAATTGCCGCTCTGTAGAAACTATGTCCTTGAAAATGATACGGTTTTATTATGTTGCCTAAAAAAGGCAAAATCCTAACAAAAAGGCAACTGGAAACATATTGAAAATAGATGAATAGAGTGGAACAGAGTGCTACACACGACAATAAAAGGTGTACTTTATGTGCTTTTTTTTAACATCAGAGCCACACTGTAAAAATAATGGTAAACTAAACATAAATCAAACCTAATAAATCTAAACAAAACTGCTGCAAAAAATAAGTAAATGAATGCTACTCTTAGTATTTTTAACCCTGCAACGAACCACAGAGACCCATATCAGAGGCTTACTTAGCGTTCTTTCTATTACCTCTGTCCAACACAACGGTTTCCACCACGTGAAAATGCTGTCCAGTGGCAGAACTGGCCCTTTGTCTGACATTCACTCAAGAGTTGTTGTGTTGTTCATATTCACAGAGGACACTTATTACCAGTGTTCCCTGTAATGTCCTCCGGGCTCACAGACACCCTGCCAGCAGCATTCATTAGCAGCGGACTTGCTGTCTGACTAAATATAACAAGCTCGGTCTGTCTTAACATGCCAGAGATGTTGGAAAGATTTCGGCTGCAAAACAACTGTATTTCTATTGTCAAAGCCATTAACACGATAAAATCTATTTAATGGAGGGAAAATTGCTAAAAAAAATTAAAATGTGTCAAGAAAATATTAAAGCGTATTTATCTTAACCATTAAAAGTGCCCAATCTAACTGTGTTTCCTGTTTTATCGTCAGGAAAGTGTGGTGGAAAAATAGTTGGATCCGATGGAATAAAGAAATTATTATATTATAAAATATAATATTAATATATATATATATATATATAAAATATATATATATAATATATATTATAAAAATAAAATTCAGCTTTCTTTAAGGATTGACCTAATCAAGGTCATTTTATTGAATGTTTTTGCTCTAATTTACATCTAGTTTTTCCTAAAATAATATTAATGGTGGCTACATTTGAAATCTATTATATGAGATATTGTTAAACTGGAAGAAAAACAGAGCCATTTAACACATTTATGTGTGATGAACCACCTTTCTATAAACTGTTAGTAACTTTGCTGATCACATGGCACATTTCCAGCGTGAGAGGAAGAAAAAGCTCCTCTGCTCGATCTGCTCTCAGAGAAAAAGTTTGCCAGAATACAAGATCACATGCTAGTTTAGATAAGTGGTGATAAATCTGTATTTGGAGCTCAAAGTAAAGACTGCACAGTTGTGTTCCTGTGGCGTCACACTTACAGGAAGCTTTTCTTGATCTGTTTCGGTAGAGGTGACATTCAGCAGGAGGTCAGATGAGAAGGACCCCTGCAGCTTAGCCTTTAGGCATCATCGTTGTTTCCCAATCTGTTAAGGTAAACCTCGGTCCAGAAATGTTTCTGCTGAGTTTATTATCTTGATTTAGGCGCGGTGTGCCAAGCCTCCTGCTAAATGACAGCTGGTATGGGCTACAATCCCCCGACCCTAAAGAGGATGAGGCTTTTAGTAGTTAGATACTTTTGGAAAATAAATTCAGAATATCTATTATCATTGGATTTGTTTTCAAAGATGCCACTTTATTGTGTAGAAAACTTAAAGAAATAAAGATGTTTTTGAGGTTTAAGCATATTGCTACATTCTTTAAACCTAAGCTAGTCATGCAGTATTTAATTTTCTAAAAACTTAAACATATTAAAAGCATATCCTCAAGATTAATTAAAAAAAGAACTAACATTCGACAGGAAAACAGGTTTATATGTGGATGTATTGTACTCAGTATAAAAGAAAACAACAAATTCAACTTAACAAAAGCTATTAGTACAAGTACTGATGTTTTAAACATGGATTTGGCCTTTACACGCTGTCATCTTGGAATTTTGGAGACATTACAAAAAGGTGGATCTGAACAAAAGCCTGAGAGCAAAATGTAAAATCATTGGTTTAAAGGCAATTCTGTCCATATTTACACATAAAATTAGGCCTTTACATGTTCTCAAAAGGTTACACATTCGGTCTTTGTCTTCAGGAAAAAGTCACTGGATTGTCAGTTTGCAGGACTAAAGCTAGCACAAATGTTCCTGGAAAAGAAGAGAGGCACCTCCCAAAGTAGGATGGATGCCATCTCTCCGCATGAGACCGGGTTCCCCAAAAACACGTTCCAATTGTCCACAAAAGTAATGCCATTTTCTGGGCACCATCTAGCTAAAGCGGTTAAATGATGAGAAGCGCTGTACATTCATCATTGACTAGGTTTGGGAGGACCAGAGAAAATTACTGTGTCGGACATCGACTTAGCAAGCTTATTGGTCTTAGCATACGTTTACCGGCACATGGTCATGACCATATTGAAAAAGAAACTCGTTAGTCCACTTATTGACATGCTAAATTGTGCATCAGTAAAGCTTAGTTGATAGAATGGCTTTAGGCGACATGTGGGTCTCGTGTTTTCTTTGCTTTGATGTAACATGTTACTTGTATCAATTCATTTCGCTTTACTCAAATTATGAAAGATGAAAGCAAGTCCCACTTCGCGACTGTATTTTTATCTGTTGGGAAATTGTTCCCAGTGAGCATGCAGTTGTTAACAAAAATCAAAAACCCTTTCTCATCTTTTAAGACAGATTTTTTTTTTAGAGTTTAGAGTTTTCAAGAGCTCGTTAGAAATTCCCCATGGGGTTGTGGGCAGGACTGGTGGCACTGAAGTAACCCTATGTTGATATGCCAGCAACCCTTTGTTTATCTACACTCTCTTCCAATTGCTCACAGATCCTCACAAACCCAAGCTAACCTTAGCCTAGCAAATAAATGGCCAAGAATCTGAAGCAATCCAGCCTTACAGCTTTAACCACATGTCAGCTCAGACGAACAAAGCAAAGACGTTCATGGATCTATTTGTCCTCCAGTCACAACTCGTAACATTTTAACATTGGGTTAACGACCTCTCAGCGTCACTTTTTGATGTTTTGGGTGTCCCAGCTCATCGACTTTTGACATGCTGGCCGTTTCCATTAAATCGCGGCTTCCAACCTCCAGGTCACGAACCGGAACAGGTGCTGTAAGATTTGTGTTGCAGCCAAAGTCTCCCTTCTCCACTTTAACTCTAAGTCCAACACATACTTGGACACAAACGTCCTAAGCCAAACATTAATATATGATGAGTTGGGAGAGCGAATGTATGAACGTTAGCTTCTTTTTTATTATATTATATTATATATATATATATATATATATATACCTCCATCACAAGAAAAATGATGCAAGAACATGTTAAGAACACAATTTTCATTGGAGTGGGTCTTTAAAGACAAGTCATTTCTGCTTAAGAAGAATCTGTGTTGACAGGAATCCCTTATTCCTAAATCAACAAATTTTCAAAGTCTAAATTTGAGGTTTATTGTGGAAATTGTTGCTTTACGTTCACATATTCCTGTATTTTTTTTTTCCTTCAGGTCATTATCGTCATGGGGTGTCTCGATGTGTCTGTGACGTTTTCTTTCGCTCTCCTGCGACTGTGTGTAACGATTACACCTGGTTTGAGTTTCCAATCATCTCAGCTGTTTCCGTTTGGCTTAATTACTTCCAGCTGGTACTTAAGTCTATGGTTTATAGTTGCTGTTGATCAGATACTCTTTCTTGTTGCGTTTTTGTGTCCTTATTGTTTAGTGGTTTTTTACAATTAGTCTTTATTCTTCATTTTCAAGAGATGTTTTTAACTTATTAATGAAGGTGTTTCCATTTCTGCCCATCAGTCTTCTATTGGGCCCTTGGCGTGATAATCCAGTGTATTTTTGGATTTTTATGTAAGGATATTAATGTTGTCAATACCACAACAGTTAAAACATCTCACAATTGTTCTTATTTGAATGCTGGATAACTAAAGTCATGAAAATCTAATGGGACAGAAGTGCTATCAAGTGCCTCTTAAGAAGGCAAATCCAAAGAGGCATGTATGGAGCGAGCATTACATTACTGTTATCTAAACCAGGCTAGGTAATTGGCATCACTGTAGACTCATTAGTGTTCGTTATCTCACTGCATCTTCCACTAAAAACATTAGTAGACTTTGATATATTTAGCATCACGGCCAAAATAGAATCTACATCACATCATCGAAATTCTCCATTAACTATCGGTCTACAAGCTTCTCACTTAAAAAAAACTACAGACATGAAGGAATATATGGTGGCTGGAATGTTTACAGTTGAAAAGCAAATGCTGGTTGGATACATGTTTAAAGAAGAAAGTCAGACTAGTTAAAAATTAATGCGTTGCTGCTTCCAGCCCATTTCCTTAAATGAGAAATACTGTTAAGTTCTCTGTCAGTATAGTGGCTACGTGGTCGCAACATGGCCATGGAGCCATTTTGTAGGTTTTATTAATAAAGTTATTTTCCTGTTGGAAATTTGAATTGCTATTTTGACATTTCTTAATTTCCCTAGGGAACTAATAAAGCATTTTTAATTGAATTTCTGCACCAGTTTATATGGTCTGGTGGCTAGATACTTCCCTGATATGATATTTTGTGTGTGTGTGGTGTGTCTGCTTCCCCTTTTTAAAGCTTCTGTTTGACCTGCATAGACAACACCTTTAGCTTTGTGTTGCTTTATCACCTTCATTTGATTTGATGCTTTTAGGTGTTCTGCTGACACTGATCTGATGCTCTCTTGATTTCTTTTTTTTTTTTTTTTTTTTTTTAATTACAGGGTGATTGGACACCATCCACCCATTCACCAAATTTTAATGATCTCTTTTAGTGCTCACATGCCTTATTAAAACACACTCATAATCAGGGAAAAGAGGGGAGTTGTTTCTCTGGTGGCCTTCTGTCCCTATGGAGAAGAAGAACCCCAGGATGTCTGGCCTTGTCTTGGAGAAAGAGCCTTATCAGACCTGGATTACCATATTTTCTTTTATTCGTCCTGTCGAGGATCTCTGGCCCTTGTCGCCACGGGGGAGGATGGTCCTTGTCACTGCCCTGTGCTGGATTTACTGTAGGGCCGGTTAATGACCCATCTGAAGATCCATGTGGGAATCTTTTGGGGGCCTGATTAATCTCTGGGGTTGATGAGCAAGACTCCTAGGCTATGGCATTTGGGATTGGTGGGGCATAGGGACTAGTCTCAGTTCAGGCTGGGGCTTGCACTCCCTGGCCCTCCTGATCTCTGGCAGCAGGGACTCCTTTGGTTCTTATTTTGGGTGGCTGTTGTTTAGTTTCTGGAGCTGAATGTCTCAATGTCTGCTTCTCTGTTTTGGGAGGAGGGGTATCTTAGAGGCCCGATACTGTAGCTTGTGGGCAGGGGGTCATTTTTGACCACATTCCGTGGCATTATTGTACACTTAAATAAACACACACTCACCTGAGCACATGGGGTTCACCCAAACACAGACATTGGTATTTATGCACTTCTATTATACGTATATGCATATGACATTTATGTAGGTATTAGTTGTGTGTGTGTGTGTGTGTGTGATATTCATTCATGCTACATTTTCTGAGGTGAGCAAGGCTGGTACTGTTGAATTAAAACCCACTGCAGGACATCAGTTTGATGAAAACAAACCCAGCTGTGCAAACGCAGCTCAATATGTAAAATCAAATTATATGTTTGAGTTTATCACTTCAGTCAAAGCAAAAATGTATTTACAATTGCTTTAGATTGCACTGTATTGTGGCTGAATGTTATAACAAAAACAACAAAGACAAAGAAATAGCTGCTTTGTTGTGATGAACAGAGAAAAAAATTAGACTTATCTCATTGTGGGAAATGAAAGAGAGGTGTTATTCCAAGTTTATCTTTACTTTTTAAAACTTTTTCAAGGTTAATATATTTTTTTTAACCACAGAAGTGCACTAAAACTTTAAGTTTGCTATTTTTGATGACCAAATTCAACTCCTTTGTGTGTACACTTACAATCTTAGTAATGTAAGTTTATATTTCATTTTTGTGACTTTTATTTTGCAAAATGTATTTATGTGTTGCTTTAAATTGCAATAAAGTACCCTCAATTCTCTGCTTTTTCATGTTTCCATGATATTTCTTCTCTCTCTCCCATTAACCTTTGCTTCATGAATGTGAGCTGAGGGTTAGTGTCCATTTAGTTTAAATCTCTTTCATCATCTTTATCTTTTACCAAACCTCAGAACCCCTCGCTTTTGTCACAGCTGCCATTCATAGTGAACATCTCCTTGAGGTAGGAATGTCTATTCTTTTCTTAACTGTGTGTCTTTTGTTGTCCGGGGAACCAAGAAATGTAATTTACAGATGTCTGAATAAATAATCAGCACGTGAGGGCAAGCTCCTTTTTTCATAATGGAAATTTTACTACATAATCCCATTTCCATCATCAATTATTAAAACATTGCTGCTTAATCAAGTGATTCCTTGGACTCAATTACAATGACCTCTCAAAGGTCAAGCAGAAATGTGCTGATATGTATTAAAAATTCATACACGCATATCGTTCTTAGTAATAAGAAATATTCATTGTTTTACAATTCCTTATTAAAAACATTTTACACTTTTCTTCAATTTATTTATTTTGAGTTTACACTATTTAGTAAAACCGTGTCTGCTTTGAGTAAAACTGGTGATTTTAGGATTTGTGTCCATCTTTCAGTGCACTCTCCATCGCTGCAGCCATTAAACGCAGGCCTTGAACTACTGTCTGGTACAAAAAAGCTTCCCTAATGTTATCTGACGTTTTTCTGTTTGCAGGCTATTCTGTTTAAGCCAGTGCACAACATAACTGGGGCATAACCTATCAGGACTGGGATACTCGGGGAGAAACCATGCCATCTAACCCTTTGTTGGAACCCTTGAGGCTTGTGGCCATATCTTAATATCTTCTGCAAGCTAGATAGCCCGGCCTAATTTCATCTTCAATCATCATCCTCAGAGCCATTAGGAATAACTAGCAGCTCCAGCAGCTCAGGCATTGCTTCACTTCTGTTTAAATTCATCCAATCTTTCTCTGCCTCATAATCTTAAATTCTGCTTAACTCACCACAACTGCTAAATGAAAGAACTCATATGAGCAGCATGGTGTGGGGGTTAGCAGTTTCCCTTTACAGGCAGGAAATTTCCTGTCTGAATATATATGTTTGACTGTATGTTATCTATCTGCATGTTATCTATTTGGAGTTCCCCTCACGTGCTTATCAGCCAAAAGTTCATTTTTGGATTAGTTATTTGTGTGTTTTTCTGTAACTGTAACACATGAATCTACTTTGCCAAGTTTGACTCGTATTTTTCTGTTACAGTTGAAATACCCAAAGTCGCACACTAACTATATATTTTTTTCTATTATGAAACTATTCCCAGTGGTCATTTTAACTAGAATGATACAGTTTTTGGCTAAAATAAAAAAAGCTTGTCATCTTTAAAGACCTGTTCCGCAGATTAGCAGGAACTTATCAGAAATTTCCTTCTGAGTTGGAGGTGAGACTGTTAGCGGAAAAGTTAGCCTCTGCTAATTTCCCATCAATTCTTTGTTTATAGTCTCCCATTAGCTTATTGGACCTCACAAACCCAAGCTAACATTAGCATAGCTAAAAACATGTTGACTTTGGTAGTGACGTTTAGGTAGCGTCCTTTTCAAAACACGGAAGCGCCAACTGTTTTTGAAGAAACTCATAGTCGTAGTTTGTGCCCGGACAGAATTATATGATACAAAGTTGTTCATATATCGGAATAGAGCTGTGAAATAAAAAGCATAGATTCATGAGAATTGCACCACTTCAATATTTCACACCAAGCCTCTTTCAATTGTGAATACATGCTCGAGAATTGGGTATCGACAATCTAGTGTGAACGGCATTTTCTAAAAGCGCATTTGTGTATATGTAGTAAAAGTCTTCATCAATCAGTGAAACTGCATGAATACAAAGCTTGGTACAGTTGGACTATACAAAGAAGTAGAAGGCCCAATCCATGACACAAAAAACTAGATGAACTCAAGCAATGCAGAGTAGGTCCAAGTGGAAAAGGGCTATTTGTCTTATTTGCCCCTGAGAGGCCCAATGATAGAGTGGCACACCTGATCTCAGGAGCTAAGCTGTTAGTGTTTAGACAGGAGGCAGCCTGGGGATTGAAGGCTTTGCTGCACTGGTACCCTGCCTCTTGCCCAGTGACAGCTGGGAAACATGCTAGCCTCTCCACAACCCTGAACATAATGAAGCAAGCAAAGAAATGAGATGGATGCATGGATGAATTGATATGACACTAGATGAGGAAAATTGAAGAGCAAGACACCAAAGAAGGCTTACCATGATTAATAATTAATATACTCTTTTAGAGTTTAGTCATCCAAGTGTTCTGCCACACACCTTGTTTACTGCGGGGGCTCTGTCCTCACTCTTCTGTCACTAGACCCTCAGCAGGAGCACTTGGCCCTTCGGTCCCCTTGGTGGGGAGGCACCAATGAAACCCTGCACCCACGCGCACCACATGTCCCAGAACAGTCAGCTTAGCTCTCACTGTTATGTAGCTATTATCCATTTAGCTTCGTGGTTTCAGCTTCCTTTTGTTAACACTCATTCAGGTACAAAGTATTATTACACCCTGTGGAATAAGATAGCTTTAGAAAACCACTGACTGAAAGCATTTATCTCATTGATAATGCATCCCTGTTGGAAGACAATTGCATGTGTGGCATCTTCTCCAAAACTGGCTTTGGTTCTACATGTTGAGATGAAGAAAAAGAAGAGCCACAGTCCTCGAATAGCATAAGACTTTGGTGTGCTCTCGCATTGTTCCAATACTTTTAATTTCTAAGCATACACATAAGCTGCTTAACTTTTTTTTCCCCTTTTCAGTGAAAAAGGCCAAAGCTTTGTTGCTTCAGTTGCCACGTGGTGTCGTCAAATCCAGATCTCACTTTTTAAAAAAATGTTCCCATGGTTGTTGTGGATGGAAAACAAAAGTAATACTTTTGCTTCTCAGACTGTCAAAAAAATAAGAATTCTTTTATCAGAACTTCCAAGTATTTACTAATAGGGGTGTGGCAAAATATTGATATTGCAATACATTGCGACATTTAGTCCTGCGATTGATTCTCAATGGGTTCTCACTTAGTATCGATCTTTGATTTTCGTTTGAAGAGTCTGTAAAACATTATATTTGTAATCCTTTTGTGAGACGTTCCTTCGGAGGTAGATAGGGTGCGCCTGTTGCACCAATGAGCCTGGCAGCCACTTCAATTCTTGGTTACGCTTTATAATAAGATTCCATGATGACCTTTTATTAACACATTAACAAATATTATTAAGGGGTTTATAGGTTGTTTATAAGACATTTAGAAGCATAATAAGTTAAATAAAATTCATTAACATACTTAGTAAGATTCAGTACCATCTAAAGTGAGACCATTGTCTACAAAAGCCATACTAATAGACTGTTTACAGGCTTAACAAATGGATTAACAATATTTATCAACGTCAGTGTTTTGCAGCACATTATCTAAAGTGTTGCTCTATAAAATTTTTGTTCTACTGTTAACAAAAATTGTGTACCAAGTAGTGGTACTGCTGTTCATGTTTATTAAATTATATATTATTCAATTGCTGTCAATGCTTGCCAAAGACATAGTAAAAAATTTGACCGAGACGCAAGAGAGGATTAATTTAGTTTACACCCAAAAATATTAATAAATATAAGGAGATAATAACTTGGAGTAAGGGTCCCTAGACAGGTACCGGCCCATGGGTCACATTGGTACCAGTAAAAGAAACTTGTGTAAATTTAGATTATTTTATGATCCTGAAGAAAGTTTTATTTTGGAAAACTGCAAGATTCTGTTCACAACATCAGTCTTGATCACATGGCCTAGCAGCTATTTGGATTGCTAAGCTAGTAGCCAAAAGCTAGCAAAAACCAAACAATAAAACTTATTTGGAAAGTTTCTTTGGGGAGAAAAGAGCAAGTGAGGAAACCGAAGAAGAGCCTTTGAATTCAAAGATTTCAGCTTCTGTTTACAACAACTGGGGCTCTTCCTCGAAATACAGAATTATTGAGTCGTTCTCATGTAGCATAGCTTTGTCTTACACATGGCGACAGACTCTCAACTGTTTCACACACGCAGATAATAAAGTTGGAGACACGGAGGATTCACGTTTATATTATATCTGGAAAACAGCAGTTTTACATTTTATTTTCCTTATTAATCCATCACACCTTAAAAGTCAAACATAGCTGAAGCTAGCATCTGGTTGTTAGCTTCCATTTTAACGTTAAAGGGAAAATCTTCATAACAAAGTCCAAACCAGCTGCCAACATTTAACAGAGAATGAAGATTCAATCAAATAAAGTTGCTGACTTGTGGAAACTCTTAAAAAGGACATTTTAGAAAGTTCCTACAGCAAGGCTGAATTGGGTAGACAGAAACTTTAGCTCAGAAAATGGTCCTATGTTAAAGAAAAAATACCAAATCAATGAGGACTTAAGTAAAGACAAAATATGATCAATCTCTTTACCCTGAAAGATAATCTGAGTGTGATCTATATTGAGTGTTAAAATGGCATTCGACAGGGAAAATATATGTAATGTTTCCTTTATTGATTTTGTTAAAATCAGAAACTTCTAAAATTCAACAACTCTGTTTCATTGAATTTTTATCCTCTGGGGAAAAATATTTACTGATATGTTTAGAGTTTTTTTAAACAAAATTTCTTTTAGTACCATTTTATTTTGAAAAAGATTTTCAGAAACCAGAAGCTTAAAAATAAAAACTTCAACCTAGTTTGGACCGATCTGTGGAAAAAATATTGTCTAATTTGAACCGGTGCGGTCCGTGGCCTGAAAAAGGTTAGGAACACTGACTTATATAGCATAAGCATATGGTTTAAGCTCTCAAGGCTAAAGAAGTTAAAAGGTTTTAGTCTGCAGATTAAAGTTTCTACAAAACCCTTTTTTTTTTTTTTTTTTAGGTTGTATTGGATTCAATAGAGATAAAAAAGCACACTATAGTAATCGGTTTATTTTATTATTTTTGGCTCACAGAACAAAGAAAAGTTTTATGCAAAGGTTGTCTAATGTTTTTTTATTATTATTTATTTAAAACGGTCACTTAAAATCCTGCGAGGCAGATAACATTGAATACTTTCAATTTCCAGCCATCAACTTCAATTTGTAGGCCGACTTGAATCAATAGGTTCTTTGCTCTCAAGGA
Source organism: Oryzias javanicus (assembly GCA_003999625.1). Classification (NCBI taxonomy): domain Eukaryota; kingdom Metazoa; phylum Chordata; class Actinopteri; order Beloniformes; family Adrianichthyidae; genus Oryzias; species Oryzias javanicus. The sequence goes on along the minus strand of CM012457.1, from coordinate 12,740,555 downwards.
TGGCATGAATTTTTCATTCCCCTACAGCACTTGGAGAGCATGAATTGTGTCCTCCATAGCAGTTAAATGCATTTACTCTGTAAGCTGCTCATTCCCAATCGCTGCACTGTCAGCCCTGACATCTTTATTCATGAGCACACGCGCTCGCTGCAAATACATCTGAGAAGTATTAAGAGTTGTGTCTTGAAGCCGTGATGCTCACTAGGGAGGATTGTCGAGACTGGAAGCAAAGATAATGTCAGATGGTCTCTCATTCACAACTCCTCAAACATTACAGGCACGTGACGGCGGAGATTCGTAAATGCAAACATCATAGAAGGATGGGAAATGAAAGGAAGCTGCTTAAAAAAATCCTTTTATCATAAACTAAGCTGTTTCTGCGCTCACTAGGAAACCCCAGACTGTGATGTTGGATTTTATTTTGCCGGTTTTTGCAAAAACCTCTTTTAAGCAGTTAGCTCCAGGTTTGTCTACCATTAGCAATGCAAACAATAAATAAATAAAGTATAAAAGGAAAGTGACCCGAATGCTAATAATAGATCAAACTTGTACCCACTGCTTGGAATTTTACCAAATTCACAATTAAAAATTAAGTCCTCGGCTCAGAAATTTTGAATAAAAGATCATATCTTGCTTTCTGCTACACTCTTTAAAGGAGAATCTTAAAAGGTGATTTGTGTGCTTGTATTTTGCTTTTGTGTTGTATTACCAATAAACAAGTTTTTGAGGTCAACATGAATGTTTTTTAAAGAATTTTTCATATTTTTCCCTTCCCCACCAGTTCAAAATAATCTTTAAAAGGAAAAAGACAACGGTACAATAAACAGCAGAGCAACTTGCATTTGCAACCAGCAGGTAAAACTTGCTAATGTCTCCATTGTTCCGTTTAATCAGATTTTCATCTGTTTTCAAAATGTTACCAGTAGTTTATATAATTGGCCACAATTCAAAAATCTGTTATTTTCTTGGACAAATTTTGTGCAGTGCGGCAGAAGTTCATCAGAAATTTGCCTCTGTTGGCATGGAATTAAGCCCTTACAACCACAAGCTAACATTAGCGGTGCAACAAAAATGGCGAGCAATACTGAAGCTATGCAAGCGTACAGTTTTGAGCCAGCTCAAACGAGGAAAAGGAAGACGTACATGGATCTATTTGTCTGCAAGGGGGACACATTGAACTGCAGTGAAGCTGGGAGCTTGTGCACCTCCGAATGCAGCACTTCTGACATTACAACAAGCTTCTTCCAACAAAATTGGGTTTTTTTTCCCCCTGATTGACAGCAACTTAAATAAAGAAAAACTCAAAAAGGCAATTTTGAGAAAAAACAAACAAACATGAGAACATGTTAAAAAGAAAACAATTTTCATTGGGATAGGTCTTTAAAACATCAAAACTTAAGGATATTTAAATCAGACTACAGTGGATGCTGAGCATTCTACCAGGACAGAGACACAACATCGATTTTTTTTTTTTTTTTTTTTTTTATGTCCATGCTATGCATTACTGCAAACAAAACTCAGTGATGCTAGTTTTGCCACAAAATTAGTTCTTTAAAGTTCCACTCCGACTATATATTTTTTCTTTAGGTAAATCATTCCCTGTAGTCTTTTAGTTATGACTGTACTGTTTTTAGGCAGTCTCATTTTTTTTTTAGGAAATATTTTATGCACAGCGGCAGTAGCTCATTAGAAATGCCATTCTGAATTGTGGGTATGTTGCCCTGAGCAACCCCGCCCCCTTTCCTTTGCTGGAAGCTCAGTCTGTCCACGAGCTTAAAGCCCCAAGCTAGCATTAGCGATGCAAAAACGATGGCGAGTAATATTGGATCAATCCAGCTGAACAGTTTTTTTGATATGAGGCCAGCTCGGACAAGGAAAATGAGTCCGTGCAAAAGAGCGAAGTGGTAAGAAAGACTTTGGCACACCCAGTGAGTAGTCGCGTCATAAGCCCCAGGTCTTCGAGCATCTGGTTTTCTGATCCAACGTGATTTGAATTAAGAAATTCTCAGAAATTGAGTTTTAATCATAAATTATTTTATGTAGGTCCTCCATTATGAGAAAACTGCAATAAGAACATGTTAACAACACAAAAAAGACAACTTTAATTTGAGTAGGTCTTTACGGAGTGTTTTGCCTGGCCAGAAGTCTGCTGAAAAAATGGCATTCTGTCTGTTTTTGAACAATCAGAGTGTGTCAGAAAGATTAATGTGCTTCATTTTACAGTTGATCTTTTAAATAAACCAATTAAAAGAAAGCTGATCACCTGAAATTGTTGGTGCAGATAAATGACTTTTTAAACCAACACAAATAGTCATTCTATTCACTTTATATAACCTTAAAGCAGCACGGTGATGGCCTTGTTCAGTATAATAATACTTTACGTGCGTGATTCAGACGTTATCTCAAATCCCTTCAAACTGGTAGTTTTGTAACACCAAGTCCCACTTCTAGGTGCAAACTAGAATCAGGAGTGAGTGAAGAGGAAAAGTGATCCTGCGGTGTAAGGTGTGTGCTTTCAGCTTTTCTCGGTACAGATATGTGCCGTGCTCCTGTGAGACCACAGCAGGAGGTGGTCAATCCGCGGATTTAAGCCACTGAGTGGAAACATTATATTAAATCTCTCTGACTCCGGATTGCTTTCACTGCTGTGCATCATTCATGGCCAGACAGGGATTCATACCATTGAAAACACAAACCCCAGTATCAAAGCTATCACAAGCCACGTATTTAGAAATGTTAATATCACTGTCTACAAAAGAAGATGTAAATCTTAATCAGAATGACAAAAGTAATCCAGGCAAACTGGTAGGTCTAAACATAAAAAGTCTTCAATTTGTCTCATAAAATTCTTTTTTTTTTTGCAAAATTCTCCAAATATTATTTTAAATATTTACCATCTCATTGATCTAACGCTTAAACTCTCCCAATCATCGTTTACATTTAAAGATGACGGTTGTGACCCATGCAGCATGCAGGCGAAGACTTCAAAATCTGAGCACACCAACCCACCGGCTGATGTCACGATTTCAGCATCTGTCTTTTTTATGGTCTCTTACTGTGATCATTGCTTCCTACACCCAATCGAACTATAGAATCCCATTCATAATGGATGACCTGACACAGCTTCTTTTATTGCTTTTTTTACTTCATAGCACTAAATTATGCAAAAACCAAGAAGCACCATTTATGCAAAGATATTTCCTCTTTCACAGGTAAATAAAGGCTTGCTTTGGACTTGAAATGGTCATCATTTTTGGCTCAGTTACACATTAAAAGCCTTTAATTGTGTTTCTAGTGTCTCTGTACTAACTTAAATAAAAAAATAATTGTGTTTATTATTATTTAAATTGTGTGCAAACTCCATAAGGGTGCTAAAATGATAGATTACATTCAAATAAAAAAGGCAAAAACAATAGAATGGAATTAGTTTCAATCCAAGATGTTTTCCTACCCCGGGGTAATGTGGGGTTTGCAGCTTGTAACTGACTCTGGGTCGTTAGTGTGCAAGTGACAGGCCACATCATGAAGAGGAGAGTGAGAGTGGCTGCAGAAGCAGCCAGCCAGGCAGGCAGGCAGGCTATCCTCTCTCCTTGCAGCTCAGACGTCAACAAAAGACACCTCTCAGCTGAGAGGGAGGCTTGGAGTGAAAGTCACGTCAGTTACTCACCGTCCTTCCGGTGGTAGGTGATCTCCACCTTGCGCTCCTCAGACCCAAGCACAGCCTGAGCCACCTGCTTGATGGCATCCTTGTCCGTCAGGTCTCCATGAAGGAAGTCGCAGGTGCAGGGCCTCTGCATGATATCTGGCCTGGAGAAGCCTGTCATCTCACAGAAGCCATCGTTGCAGTAGATGATTGCACAGTTTTCCACCCTGGCATTGGCTATTATAAATTTTCGGTCTGCGTGAAGAAGAAACACGAGAATCTGTCATAGTTTCTCAAAACTATAAAAAAAAAATAATTGAACATCTATTAAAATCACCCAAACATTTTTCAAACTGACTAATTGAATGTATTAGGGAAAAAAAATATTTATTGACATGCGTAAAAATGGATAAATCCTCATAAGATACTTACTTTGACCCTCGAATTTCCGAATAATTAATCCAAGGAACGTGTTTTGTGGCGCAACGTGACCTCTTCTTACAGGCATGATTATTTTCAGATTATTCCCAGATCTCCAGTAAAAGCGCCTTTACAAGTAAATCCCGAAGTTGCAAATGTTGTCTCTTTGTGGCGCTTCCTGCATGCTCGACGCGCAGCGCGGCGCACTTTTCCCCTCCGTCCACAGCTGACCCGTCCGCCCGCTTTGGACTTCTTCAGCCCGCTTGGGTGCCCGTGCGTTTCAGTGCCTCCTCGCCGAGTCGCACGGAATCGGGGAGGTTCGTGCGGTTCAGTTCGCAACGCATTTCGTGCCGGGGCTTGATGGAGGAGATCCAGACGCGCGCGCCGTGGTGCTGCGCCGTGCGCTCGCAGTGGGCAGCGGTTAATATGTCAAGGGGAGTGACGTTGCTCCCGGCGGGCTTATTGCGCGCTCTACCTCGGGTACCCCCCTCCTGTGCAACTGCTGTAGCTCTTCCGATGCCCCCCGTGTGAAAGCGCCCCCCCTCCCCATTCCTCTCCTCTCCTCCAGGCTGACAGACTTCTTTAACTGGAGAGCCAAAGCAGATTATCACAACCGAAAAAGGTACATCAAAGCGCCATCATTTGGAGTTTAGAGTGGATTTATTAAGTTTCAGTCATAATCAACACCGCTTCACTTCATCTGTAAGCTCTTTTCCACTGAAACTCAGTCAGGATGAAAGTTGATCAGGAATCACTGCGACGGTTGGACTCGTCTTTATTAGGCTTTCTCCTGTAGATACGGTGCGCCGGGATCATTGTCTTGTTATATGACCCAATTTCAGTCGAGCTTTAGCTGACAGACAGATGGCTTCGTGTTTGAGTCAACAAGGCTTTGGTATACAGATGAGTTCACCGTTGGCTCAATAAAATGCAAGTTGGACTGGTCCAGTGGCTTCAAAGAAAGCCCATATCATCACTGCACTGCCTCCATGCAGCTGTCTAAAAAAAAAAAAACAAAAAAAACATGAGATTAAAAAATATCTGTAGGGATAAAAGAATAATATATATATATATATTATATTTGTATAGTTTTGTCACCTTTTTTGTTTATCCTGTCAGGGGTTGTGGTTTGGAAAATAGCTATCCAGCCGCCAACTCGGGTACCTTCAAAATCTGAAAAACTGTCTGTCATCTTGTGTTGTTTTTTACACTCTTAGCCCGGACTAGTTGAGTTTACTAAAACAGTGCGTTGAAACAGATTGCCCTAAATTTCTTAAGTTTTTACTTTGATCCAAAACTAGACAAGTTTAGTTCAATTAACTTAAAACAGTACGTTAATACATTTGTCAAAAGGAAATGATGCTAATAAAGTTTACTTAATGAAATATGTAGTCATAATCATAAGTACATCATGTTTTCAAAAAGTGATGATTTCCAAGTGGGAATTGAACCCTGGGTTTTTGCACGCTCGTCCTGTACCTAACCAAGTAAACTATCCATGTGTCGACATGTGTCGACATTTTTCTCATGATGGAGGAACAAATGAAGGAGATTAAGATCGAAACTTCTGAGACATTTTTTCACTGTGAATCAGGAGCAGATGAAAACATGCAGTCAGAAAAAAAGCTTGTAGCTGTGACAAAGATGCTACAATTTGAGGACCACAAGCTTCCTGCGCTGCTCCACTTTGATGCAGACGCATAGATCCATGTAATGTATCTCTTCATTGAGAGGGTGAACAGATGTTGGGAAGTAGGGGTGGACTTACCCCGGCTGTCAGGCAGGTCGTTTACTGTAGCAATAGCCTCTCCTGCCGACCTCGTGAAACTCTGAACTCACGTATAGGTTAACCCGCCATTTATTACGATTTAGGTCATTAATTGCCCCAACTTCACAAAGTTCTGCGGCTCAGCTCTGGCAAAAAATGGAACCCTACGAAACGGTTTCAGAGAGCCAGAGAAGCCAGACCGCTGAGGTTGGACGCCCACAAAAGAGGCCCATTTCTGATGAACTACCGCTACTACTAATCGTAATTAAAACATTAATGGGAATCCTTTTACAATAAACCATAATATATTTTTAAGTAAATATGACTTGCATGAACCTTAAGACTTTTTGTGACAGAATCCCCAAAGTTCACAAAATAGAATTTTCTCAGAAATAATAAAATCATAAACTGATTGGATTTTTCTTTAACCCTTTAACACCTGACGCTTAAACTCAAAATCTTTAACATAAGTTACAGTAAATCAAAAAACTATAAACACTGGAGCTTCAGTGTTAAAGGGTTAAATAAACAGACAATTGACTATCAGAATCTAAAAGATGCAAAAACAGTTTGAGATATAGCTTTTGTAATTTTTTATCCTGAGAATATGCAAATACTTTCAATATTTTTTTCTCCTGAACCTTACATTTATTGCAGTACAAATCTAAAAAATGTTCCTTTTCAACTGTCAAAACCACATTTTCACCAACACAAATTGGGGTTAGTAGTAGGTTCATAGAAAAATAAAGTGCAGCCTCTTGGTTTAGTCTTCTGTGGGAAGATTTTTTCATTTTTTATTTCAGCTCTCAGAATTATTTATTTTCCCCATCCATCTCAAACATTTTTTTTCTCAAGAATTTTAAGGCACTTCATTCAAAATTTAAGTCGTTTTTAAAGATTAAAAACACAACATGAAATATTGATGACCAGTTTCACATTCTGGCACTGTCTTTTTATCTTTCTGACAGAAACTGTTTTTTATCTCAAAGCCATAAACATATGTTATTTTGTAGGGAAATGCATCCAAACCACTTTTGGTTCATTTTGCATTAGAAATTCATAGATTTATTCTGGCCAGAATAACAAAGGACGGTCTTTAATGCTGTTTGCCAAGTCTTCAATGATCACGACTGTCTGTTAAGCATATAAAGATGAATAAAACTTTGTTTAATTTTGGTTTATTGCTGCTATTTTAAGTGCCTTTACTAAAGCCATAGAAGCTTTCTTGCATATAAAACAGCATATTGTTGGAGGAGCTGTGAAATATGCTTTCTGCTTTGTTGAGCGCTTCCCCAATTAACATACATTATTGGACCAACATTTCAAAACATCTGTCAAAACATCCGTTCACTGTTTAACCCAGGGTTATACGCTGGACTTTATTTTTGCTTCGGTGAAAGTTCAACTTATATATTCCTGATGTACATGTTAGCTGCAGGCTGTTTAAAGTAGTGAAATTGAGTGCATCTTTTTTTTCTTTTTAAATGCTGGATCTTCAATGTGAAAAGGCTTGAAATTAAACTAATAAACTGGAAAAGAACAAACAGCTTACCATCCATTTCTGACAAACTTGGATTTAAAGTTGATGCGCACGAGATCTAATGAAGCTAAATCTCTTTATTTTTAGACTAGAAACATGTTATAGTGTTGCTCATTTATAAATAATAAGCATCTTGAAGCATTACTGGTTTTCTTATACGATGGCATTTTTTAGACATTTAACAACAACAAGCCCGTATGCTTCATTATGCATGGTGACTTCCCTGACAGTAAAAATGCAAAGAAACATTTTCTATCTAAAATGGAGCAAACCATTTTGAATTGTGCATGCAAAAGGACTAGAAGAATTTTGACTGAAGGCTTTTTTGACTAAAGGAAAATTACAGTAAGTGTTTCTGCCAGTTAAAATGCAATACTATTGTCAAGCACAGAGGCGGAGGAGTGATAATATGGGTTAACAGTCCCCCGAAATGAACCAACTTTGCTGTTAATCTGATGTAAGATGTCAGATCACCCATAAATTAGATTAATGTTTAACAGTTTGGACCACGAGAAAGAATTCTTATGTGGAATTGATACAAAAGAAGCAAACCAGACGTTACTTTGACTGAGAAACTGTCCATGGTGCTGCATTTTCAGCACCACTTTTTCATTCTTTGGCTGTTGGAGAAAAGCCATCCACTTCAATAATGTGCTGTTGAATCCCTACAGCCTTTTTCACACTTATGCACACACATGCACGCGCACACACAAAAAGTTCTTCCTGATTTTCAAGAATGGCTGCACAAACCAGCTCAAGTGCATCTAATCTATGCAGACTGCAGCCATGTGGTGAACAAATGAAAATGTATGGAGAGTGTGAAACCTCACTTCTGAAACTGCTCCAGTCTTTTAGCCTAAACTCATCGAGGAGCATCTGGCCAACTGAGAGTGTGAACAATGAATGCACATAAATGAAAATCAAATCCTGCATTTATTCATAAACAACGCTCATCTGTTTATGGATTTAGTTCTCACATTCCTGTCTCCTCAATAAATAAAAGCAAGCAAACATACTTAAGAAAATAACCATAAATTAAAAATATGAGTGGTTCAACTCTCCCGATAGACCGTCACTGCAGTTTTAGGGATGTGGTGATGGACGTGTCGGGTTAGGTTGGACCACTGTGTACTTTTACTGAATAAGTGGAAGTCCCTGGCCAAATCCCACCGCCAATCCCCAATAAATAAGCTCCCTACTCAGGTTCTGGAAGTGGTTTAGGACAGGATTAAAGCCTGGCTGGGCTGGCTCTTTCCTGTGACGGTCTGGGTGGGCGACCTGAAGTAGAACCACCACTGGACACATTTAATTAACCCCTTCATGCCGTCTGTCACTAGTTTGCAACGTACGGCATAATCCGGGACTCCACTTAATTTTGAACAAAAATATTCCAAAAAATTGTTTTGTATAATTTAAAATAGTTTCAGGTATGCATAAAAATGATTACTTTAAGTCTTCCTCCCATGAAAATCTTTTCTTTTTTAGTTTTTAACATGCATGTGCGGCATTTCCCTTATAAAAGAGAACAAACGTAATAAGAAATAATTTCGTCTTTGTATTTCTCTTTTTAAATCAATGTTGCAGACGGACTTTGTTTGAATTAATGAGCCTTCTTTACTTTTCTACAGCTCTGCCGCACAGACACTAAACCAACCATCTGATCTGGCTAGCGTGTCTAGCTCAGGTACCAGAGAAGAGAAGTTGGCATCCTCTCATTGACTGGCATACATGTGACCACGGAAATGCGAACGGCGACTCATTTGACTGCAGTTGTAAAGGATTGTAAATCAATGAAAGAGCATTTTGATGTTAGCTTTCATTATTTAACCAAAGACTCTGCTCTGAGAAACCAATGGATTGAATGTATTGATCACAGCAACGTCAATAAACGTTCAATATTCACCTAAAAGAGTCTTTGGTGAACTGGAAGGAGAAAGAATCAGGCTTTTGGAGAAAGTTCAATCCACGAAGTTCTCACTTCCTCGTCTGCGCTGATATCTGACTCCAAACAATATGGCTGGACGTTACCGATATTGTTTTATATTTTTATGTAGCGGCGGTGAAGATTTACGCCAGCCAGACACACAGCTATCATAAACAGAAAGTGGGCATCAGAGGCTACTCGGCTCATCTTCGATAGCCACGCCCCCTCAGAGGAGATTTTGGAAACAGAGGCTTCTGATCAACAGTGGATTTTTAAGACATTTAGGTTGTGAGATTTTGATTAAAAACGTCATAATTATAATTAAAACTACATGGAACGCTTTTTTAAAATAAAAAAAGTCATGGGGGGATTTTAAAATTAGCAGTAAAATTAAGTAACTTTTGGCTTAAACTTATTTAAAATATAGTGAAAATGGTGCAGTAACATTATTTACAAAAATGTGTTTGCAGTATTTTTTCATTTATTTTCTTGCAAAGACTGTTTTAAAAAATAGGACTTTAAAAGTGAATATCTCCTGATTAATATTTCAGATTTTTACATTATAGGGAGTTTATGATTTTGTATTGTAGGAACTATAATTTTAAGACTATTAACCCTTTAACATCTGAAGCACTTAAGCAGAAAATCTTTAACACACTATATCTTTTCAATCGTTAAAACGATCAATGTAATTCTAGCAGATTCTGAAGGAGAAAAGCGGCTGACTCGATGAGCCGCTTTTCTCCTTCAGAATCGGCCGGATCGTGTTAAAATTTAAAATTTACAGCAACTCAAAGAACATAAACACTGGAGCTCTGTTGTTAAAGGGTTAAAAGACAGGTTTGACAGTTATTTGGAGTTCTCTGTGACATGAGCTCACTCTGAAATATAAGTAAGCTAAATTTCATTACATTTTACTTTAGGGAGCAATGTTTCTACTTAGTAGATATCATGCAAAGATAATCTTGCTGTGCATTTCCTCCAGTAAGGCTGTGTCCTCCTCCGGCTGCAGTGCTTTTTGTTTGATCAAATCACTGTTCCATTAGAGAAGCCTGTGGCTCACAGTCCTTTTTTAACACTGCTACAAATGGAGCTTTGATTGCATTTTTATAACTAAATCAGAATAAAACAAACTTTCCTTTTTTTTTGGATTTGTTAACCTTTCTTTTTGGTTAAAAAAAGTGTTTTGGATTCAGCGTAGAAACGGAGAAATATCATTGTTCTATTCATGTCATTTTCACAAACACTCTTGATCAGGGCTGGCATATGTGCTGACTGGTGAAAACAAAGGCTAGTGATGCAGATGTCGGCGTGCTTGTGTGCGTGGGTGGGGGGTGGGGGGTATGTCTCAGGGCTGCACACATGGGAAGCAGTGTTCCCATGCAAAGCTGGGCGCCTTGGGTAAAAACATATTAAAGTGTGCTGCTATTTCTCTTAGAATAGAACGCCGTGCGTGTAATTATGAACTATATCTTTATTTAAATACAGTTTTGTTTACAGTTTCAAGGTGGGAGAAAATGCTGATAAAAGGACCTTTCACTTGACCTTTTGGACGCGTCATTTGACTAATAAAGTGAATGTCAATCTGCTCAAGCAGAGATCGCTCTTTCACAGATGACTTCATTTCTGTAATAATAAAAAATGATTTCCGCAATGTCAGCCACTTGGCTTGAATAAATCATGAACCGTCTCCCTGACGCGTTTCCGTTTTCAAAGGACGGCGGATATCGTGCTGTGTTGTTTTGAACATCACACCGCCATTCATTCATTCAGTGTGACATTCATTCATGGCACATAATCTCTGAGAATCTAGAGCAATCTGCAAAACAGCAGCCGCTACAGCAGCATGCAGTGTCCAAGAGCCTAATCCAGGTCTCACGACAGAAGTGCTCTCTCAGTTCGTCTTTCTCTCCTTCGCTCTCTCTGCCGCGGCCGCCCATATGCTTACACCCAGAGAACAAGTCACAGGGCTTACTCATCATTTGTATGAACCATTACAGCCCTGTCTCTCAGAATAATCCACCGCTGCAAAACACTGCCGCTGTGCCTTAGCCCATATACTGTTGCATGCGCTCTCACCATCTGCTCCCAATGAAAAAAAAAAAAAAAAAGGCCACCCAACTTGTGGCTTAGTGTGAGACTTCACAATATCATTTAATCTGCTAGAGGTCAGCGCTCTCTGCCTTTGGCCCTGCAAATGTTCGACCAGTCACGTGGTCAGAAAGAAATTGCGTTCATAAATATTTTTCCGACAAAACCCAACGAAAGTGAAGGTGGTAAACCTCAGCTTTGCACACTGGGGTTGTTTAGAAGTGTCCTGCGTCACATGATGTCATTACTTTGCAGGGTCAGGGATACTGCGGCATTCGTCCCCGGTGTCATTGCTGCTTGGCCCTGCATGTGTGAATGAAGCTGCTGTCTCGAGGCACATGCACCATATGTTCCCACAGACATCATCTAACACCAAACCACTGCCTGACGTTTCCCCAATCACTTTTTTTTTAATCAGACTGAAGCAGGATAAAGAATACGTTCTAATACATAAACTCAATAAGCATCCAAAGGGGAATTTTTGCCCTAAAAATGCGCAAAAGTTGTTTCTGAGAAGTTTAAAATTATTCTTGAATTACCAACTAAGTAATAAAAATGTATCAGTCAATGTATGATGTTAAAGTCCCACTGCTACCATCTTTTAGATCAATTTTCAAAGCTTTCTCATATGATTGTTTTTTTTTTTTTTTTTTAGCCAAAATCAATAAAACATGTCATTTTCTGGACATAATTTCTGCAGAGCTGCAGGACTTCATTTGAAATTTGCCTCTGAGTTGTGGCGGGGATGCAGAGTAACCCCGCCCCATTTCCCATCATCCATCTAAATACTTGCCTGCAAGCTTACAATAATATTACAAATGCAACAAAAATGGCGAGCAATACCAGAGTTATCCAGCCGTCCAATTTGGAGTCAGAAGCCAGCTCGGACAAGAAAAACAAAGACGTTCATGGATCTGTTAGTCTACAAGTGGATGCATCAGAATGAAGCGGAGCAGGAAGCTTGTGGCTTGCCGTAGTAGCTCTTACATTACATCTACAAGCTTTTTGCTGAGCACTTTTTTGTTTGTTCTTGATTCACAGTGATTTGAATAAAGAAATACTCAGAAATGCACATTTAAGCTTAATTTTCTTGATACATGAGAAAAACGTCACAAAAACACAATTTCCGTTGGAGGGAAGGTTTAAAATCGTGAACCAATTGCAACAACTAGCACCAAGTTGTTGTCATAAACAAAAGTAAGAGTCTTTTGAAAACTCTTTATCCCAAAAACGTTGAAAGTTTAGCCTCATTGGAAGATTTTTTAGCCGGATTTGCATGTTTAAGTTTATTCCATATCTTCATTATTTTTTAAATCCAGCCTTTGCTGATGCCTCACCAAAGGCTGGATTTTACTTCCAATGGTGGAGTAACTGCTGTTTAGATTATAGTTAGATTGTTGAAACTGTGTTTTTTTTTAAAGTCCTAAAGCAGCAGAGAATACTGCACTCTCAAATTTAATTGCTGGTATGATGTTCCTTTTATTAGACATTTTAGTTCCCACCTGAGGGCCCACCACTTGCAAGAGAGCTCTGAAGGGGGCTGTGCAACGTGGTTTGAGTCTGTGACCCAGGTTGTGCAAGTTGTTGAGAAGTACTGGGTAGCTATAGTTAGCCTCACCATCAAACGCAGTCTGGGTACTGAATCCAATCCCTCAAGAGGAGATTTTCTGGCAAAGGGAGGAGCAGAAGATTGCTTCTGGTGCAGGTGGAGAGCTGCTGGTTTTGACTGGAGGTGTTGTCAGAAGGAACACATTGAGAATCTCCTCTGCCCGGTTGACATACTTTCTGTTGAGGAAGGAGAGGTTTTGGATGCTTGATCCCTTCTAACTGAAGGTAATTGAGATGCTCCAAGTTGGGGTGGATGAAGTCCACTCCAAGTACCTTAAGCCTCCAGAAGTTTGGTTGATAAGTCTCTGGTGCATTGCATGACCAGTTAAAAAAAATAGTGTTTTTCCCCTTATTCATTAATTAAACTGGAGAATATTTTCCCAATTTCAGGGAATTCCACTCCTTAACCTTTACAGAAAAGTCTATTCCAGAGTACTAATTAATCAATAATACACACATGAAGCAAACAGGGCAGCACAGTTTGTTGTAGTTTATAGGATGCATTTTATACGGAAATAAAATACAAAAAGAGGATTAATAAAAAGGGTGGAGTGGGACGAGGATGGTGGGGCACGTGTTTTCCCATGACAGACTATGTCATCATTCATAGTTTGAAATAATGAGGAAGTTGAAACAACCTAAAGTGACATAAAAGCCTTTCATCGTCTCCTAATGATGAGGTTTCTCGGCTAAGGTCACCAGCATCAGCGGCGTGCTGGTGGAATTGGTTCTCTGGGACCAAACAGGAAACATAAACATCATTTACTCTGACGTTGATGAGAACATCAAAAGCAATCAGTGCAAAAAGTAGCTGACTTCAACTTCTAAAAAAATAAAATCTGCCTCTGTGGCTGTAAATGACACACAAGATACGAATCAGCAGTTTTTTTTTATCTGTTAGTTTAAATTTAAATAATAAATTATGGTGCAAAATCTTATTAAAATGTTATCAAGTATAAACATTCTTTATTTTTATAGAAATAAACTCTGATTTGGAAAAGTAATATTTAGCTAGATAATATTGATGTTTGACAGGTGACACAGAACAGTGTTTCTTTCAAGTCTACCCCACCGCACTACGGACAAAAATATCATGTGCAACTTTATACATTAGATCTACCCAAAGAGCCATAAAAAAAGGTTGTCCGTGTGGCTTTTCTCCTACCAAGTTTTAAATGAAGCAATTTATTACCATGTTGTGAAATCACTGGCAAAGCTCAATAGAGTGATTACCTCATTCTGTTATCCCCTCTGCCATCAAAAGTTGCCATGGAAACTGGTGTGCCCCTGTAGATAAGTCACTGCCCTGCTTCCCCTGCAATGCTGGCCGCTCTCCGTGCTTCTGTTCCATAATGATGATTTTTCATAACTTCTCTCAGACTTTTTTTTTTTCATTTTCGTTGAGGGCGGCTGACAGTTTATAATGCAATTAGAATATTGTAATAATTTTTTTTTTTTTTTAGCTTATACTTCAGTTTTTTTATTATATTTGTTACGCTATTGTCCACATATGGTCTAAAATGAGCAAAAGGGGGTTTTAATTACAAAACTTCAAAAAAAAAAAAAAACCCAGCTAGTAAATTAGTGACACAACCATAATGCACTGTAAGAGATAATCTTGTTGAGATTACCACATATTGATTAATGGTATTTTAATCATTCAAGCTTTGATTTATGCAAAAAATACATTTCTGCTTTTAAAAATATCAATATAATTTAAAATTATCACAAAAATGTTTCTCTTTAGTAGACTCAAAAATGTAGGGTGTTGATAGTTTATCTCATATATCTCTATTGTGGGTTTTACAAGAAACATAGCATCTTATAAAAGAGTACACCCTGTTCAATTCTGCAGATATTTATTTTTATCATTTTCATGGGAGATCCCCACCAAAATTAGTATTTTAAACAAAGAAAAGTAGTCAGTGTTCATCCTCTGCAAAATAAATCCTAAAAGAGGCATCGATAGCCAAACCCCTGGCAAGTGAGTGGGGTGCTTACTTTTGTGAGATACTGTGGATTTTGTTGCTATTTTCAATGTTGTAAATTTTCCAGATTATTTGCATTTATAAAAAAAAAAAAACAAGGACTGTTGAGGTACATATCTAAAAAAAACAACAATTTGTGCTTTTGAATAGGCTTTTGCTCCAAGTTTAGGTTTTAAATTGAGAACAAGAGCATTTTTATATGTAGAATTGACTGTTCAGTGCTGATAATCTGAATGACAGGCCGTTTAAGTCATCTTCTCCAAAACTGAAGATCTAGAGATCAAACCTCCTGGATTTGCTGGAAACTTTTTCTGTCTCACACATTTTTTCCGAGTACATCCAATAAAAAAATTTAAAAAAAAATTAATTCACCGCATACTAAAAACATTTTGCAGCTTGCAGATGTTTTTGAGTTCGTTAGAAAACAGGTCGATGTGACAAATAAAGTAGATGTAGTAATGAAGTCATTAAGATGACTGACGATTGCTATTCTGAAGCTGAATAAAGGCACTTCAAATGTTTGCTTCTTATTCAAGTACTGCATCAAGTATTTGAAAAAGGCGAAATGTTTCAAAAGGAGAAATCAATAAGTTTAGATGCCCAAACTTGACTTCAAAATAAGAAAAAGACAGACATTCAAATGTGTGATAGCTTCATTGTCTACACTAAGTCACCTTTTATTGTAGAAAAAACTGCATGATGTACAGTAAGGTCCATAATACATGTTTTATCAACATCTAAACCATCTCAAAATGCTTTTCATGAGCATTACTGATACAATAATGACTAAAATGACACACATTCAGTCTGTGCAAGATTCCCTCCTTTGATAAACAGCTGGAAGTCCAGTGAGCCTATTTTAAAGCAGGTTATGGTCTCTCACCATCCGTGTGATGTGATGAAAGGAGCAGCGGCTCAGCACATAAAAGCCTTTTTCATTTTCTGTTGGTTTAAGTCACTTTTTCTGGAGTGAGTGTTGTGGTGGTGTGCTTTTTGCGTAATTTAGAAAACCTGAACCTTCCGACTTATATGATGTTGTTTTATTATTATCATTATATTGAAGAGCCTCACTGCATTAACGAAAAGTTTTAACATTATATTCTGATGCAGCTCAGTTGATCAAATATCATAGAGTGCTTGTCTAAATTTGGAAAAAAAAAATCATTTTTTAAATTTGGAAAAAATTATTTTAAGTACAAAATGTACTTGGATATCTTATTAGACTTTTAGATAATTTTTTTAACTAATTTATTTAAAAGAAACACATTTTATAATTTGTTAGATTATTGAAATTCTACCGTAAAATGTTGCTGAATTGTAGTACTTTTGCAGTGGATGCAAAAGCAAAAGACAATTAGAGCTGTGGTTTCTGCATTTAGAAATGACTCTGCTGCCACCATGTGGTCACCTCTTGAAGTTGCATTTTGTTTATTTTACTTTTTCCAATAGGTGCTCCCTGTAATAAGATGATGTAATATGCTTACTGGATGTAAGCAGCTACTATTAAGGCCTTGTAAAATTGCTGCTGCTATGTCGTAAAATAACTTTACATAATAGAAAATGTGAATGGATCCATTTGCTCTTCCATGTAATTTATGCAAAGCTGGATCCATCAAAGATTAAAAGACCAAAAGCAAATTCTACAAACATCTTCAACTGGTTGATCTCTAGAATGATAAAACAAAACTTAATTTTTCTCGTTTTCTGCTGCATAACATTTTATGAATCCCAAAATGTACTTTTTTAATGAGTCTTTTGCTATATTTTTATGCCTTACTAACAAACTTGCATCAAAATGATCTCAATTTTGGACAGATATCTTTATAGTCAAAGGTTTGACATAAAAAGAGAGACACGTAAACTATAAAAGACATTATTTTTTTTCCTAATTTACCTTTCATAGAGTTGAAAATAAATGTATACATTTTAAAACCTGAACACTTTGGGGCTTTCATTTCAAAACTGACTTTTGTTCTCAATGTATGAAAAAATGACTGTCGTACTTGAAAAATACATAAAAATGTTATAAAAAAAACCCAAATAACCTCCTGAATGCTGAACAATTTTCTGCATCTAAACTAAGGTCAATTGATTTGTACTGCACCATGTGTAACACACGTGTCAAAGTCGAGGCCCTGGGGCCGGATCTGGCCCTCCAAATCATTTTATTTTATTGTTATTGATTGTTGTTATCATGTGCTTATTTCTAACTTGTATAATTTTGACAAACTATATTTTTACAGAGACTAAATTTTTGAAAATTAATTAAATTGATTTATTCTGGAATAATATTCCTGCCTGATTTTATTCATATTTATGTTAAAAAGTAACGTTTTCAAAGTTTTACATTTTTAGATTTAGTGTGTTCAATAAATGTTTATCCTGTTCAGCCGTGACGTGAGGTGTGTTTTGGGTTTTGGCCCCCTGTGCGTTTGAGTTTGACACCCCACTATGGGAAAACACCAGAAAATAAAACGATAATAAGCATAATCATCATTTATTCCATTTCGGAGGGCTGGTTTAAATAGTTTGAGGGCTGTAGTTTTCCCACCCCTGCAATGAACATGCCAACATCATGTTTAATCCATTGTTTAACTATGACTTTTTACCAAGCAGAAGACTTTTATTCATTTGCCTTTTAGTTTAATATTTGTGGGGTTTTTTTCAGAAATTTAGCAAAGCTTTATTTTCCTCCTGAAATAAGGTGGACGGACACAGCACAATCCACCAGAAGAGGGCAGTGTTGATTAAAATAACAAAATTGGTCTGCTAGAAAGGACTTTTTTCCTTTTATGAACACATTTTAAACAGGATTATTTGATCACATGGATTTACTGATACAGAAAAAAATGTAGGAATATATTTGTTGGAATTTACATGTAGACAGCCAGCTTCTCAAAAGCGGTAAATTTAGCAGATTGTGCAAAAGTGTTAATTTAGAATGTTTATTTAGTGACAGCACTAATTAAGCTAAAAGTAAACCCAAAAAATCTTCTCCAACAAACTCATCCATCTCCTAAAAATCTTTTGCAAATACATCCAGACATTCTGATTTCCAGCATCCTGAGACAGATTAGCAGCTGGTGGACATAAACCTTCACCACCACAGTATGTCCTCTCTGGGCTGAACTTAAAGCAAAAGTTTATCATAAACAACTTTAATTTAAAAAAAAAAAAGTGTTTGTCTATAAGCGCAGATCTCAGAGTTCATGAATCTAAAGTTTTGAGACACTTTCCCGGGCAAAACAAAAGAGGTTTTGCTTTCAGAGCTCACCTTTTGTTTTCCCTCCTGTGTGCCGAGTTCAGAACAAAGTGAACCCTAATATTTTGAAAGACGTGGTGGATTATGACTCATGTATGCAAACAAGCATCTTAAGGCAGCAAGAGACTCACGGAAAGCTTGGAGGATGATATTATCCTGGACGGTGAGCTGGAGCGACCGAACTCTCCGACGGCACAGACAGCAGAAGTATTTATTTATAGAAAGAAATGCATTTTGAAGGCCTTTAAATGGAAAGGTGCTGAGTAGTAAAAGTCATTAAGTTGGAGCCCAGAAGAGTGAAAGTTGTCTTGCGACGGGGAGGGGGGTGGGGTGGCCCCCTACCTATCCAACATTTATATGATTTGAATTATGAATCACAGTGAGGAAAACTCTGTGTTCTAAGCTGATGAATATTTAAAGCTTTGGCTGCACAGATCATCATATTGACATAGGAGGAATACTAATATCCTCTTTTCCAAGTCTGATTAGATCGTCAAACGGTGTCATTTATTTTCATTGTTTCATTTTTTTTTTTTTACTTTAAGTAATGTGGGTGCATAAGGAACAGAAGAAAAAGTAAATTTGCAGCCATATGTTGCATTTTAAATGTATTTTTTAGTTGCAAAACAGGAATCAACACACACACACCCACATATTGATAGGAATATTTTATTTAAGTTGTTGAGCCGGGGCAAAGTTGTGTCATTTAAGACTCTCTCTGGTGGACCGGGCTTCTTTCAGGGAAGAGGACGGAGAAAGAGGGAATTAGAGCCCAAGCAGGTGAGAGTGTCTAACAGTGAGGAAATCAATATGATGTAAATTATTAAGAGCTCAGGAATGCGTCTCTGACCCCTACTGTCTTGCAGCAGGCTGGGCTCTGAAGGCTGGCAGGTGGACGCGAGCCCGGACTCTCCCTCTAACACTCATTAGTGGCTGGAAGCCGGAGCTCCGTGTGAGTGGAAAGGCAGGGATCACAGCGGGGAAGTGAAGGCCCAGGCCTCTCACATCCCGGCTCAGCCTTCGCTCCGGCTTTGCCAACCTCTCCCTGGAAGCTCATTAGTAAGTGCACTGATGCATAAGAGCTAGTCATTAGCTGGGCTTTTTTTTTTTTTTCCGTCTTCATCTCCCCCCGACACCATGTCGGATCCGGAAGACCGGTGGCAGGGCCGCTTTAAAGACAAAAAGTCCACTTTACCGCAGGTGCTCTAGGGGTGATATAAGACTGTTCTTTTTATTTTTCTGTTGTTTTTTTTTTATGGGGGTTGGGAAGTTGAGGGTTCAAAGTTTTTCAAATGGAGTCCATCCACAGCCCTCCAAACCAAAGAGTAAACACAAGCACTTGACCAAGGCTTTGGTTGAACTCCCTCTTTTCCCTCCATAGTTGGTTTTGATCTCGGGTATTTGCTTTTGCTGCCGGCCAGATCCCCCTCAGCACCTGATGGCTACCCAGACTCTGAGCAAATAAGATGTGGGGGCCCAGGCCTCTCGGAGCTGATGGGTAAATAAGGTCTCTGGTGTGTGCAGTGTGCCTGGCAGCACCGGTGTGGAAGCTCCCCCCCCCACCCCATTTTTTTTTCTTTAAATGTCTGGTCATTGAATTTCGTTCTAAACATCCTTCGTTCCACATCCCTGCACAGCACACACAGACGCGTACAGATATCGTCCTCAGCAGGAGAACTAATTAATGTTTGTCAGTACATGAACATTTGTGGCTTCTGAAGCACTTGTGGAAAAAAAAAGAAAAAAAAAAAAAGCTGTTGCACCTGCACCGGCAGATAAAACCAATAAACGGGGGAGAAAATATTCCAGACACGCAGCATATGACTTCTCCCGTCCGCATAACTCCTGAAGTTATTCCCGTGTTTTGCCATAAGCCTCGGCTAATTTTCGGAAGTTTGCGGATTTATCTCGTTTGAGTTTTAAGAATCCGTAATTAAAAGTGTTCAGAGATCGCGAAGGATCAAGCTCCCGTCTCCGAGGAGCAGTTTGGCATTTAGCAAGTCTTTAAATGTCAGAAAGATAAATGATGATGATAGCACCTGTGATAACATAATTACTTTTTCAATGGTAATCTTCCATACCCACAAACAAATGGATTTCATATACTACTGAAATATTAAACAATTTAACACCTGATGTCTCTATGATTTATTGAAACAAACAAACAAAAAGGTAAAAAAACAAAAAAAGGCCATAGGGGAGCCGTGCTGGTAAAATTCAACAGTCCTCATATTGTTCAACCTACATATTCTTTGCTTCCAGCTCAGCTCAACCCACTATAATTGTTGTGCCCTAGTTTCCAATAGAATTGGAAGTCGTGCTGCATTCACTGCGGCAGAGTAAAAGATAAATATGAATTTCTATGGTATGGTTTCATTAGTCAGTTTAACCCAGGGTTTGCCTTTGTGAAAGTTTACTGAGTCAAATCTCACCGGCCTAATATGATCTGGCACTTGCCATGCTGGATCCCCTTATGCCAATTAATCCAGGTTGTAACTCACAGACTCCTGCTGACCAATTTACATCTATTGTTGATGGTTTTTGGCTGCAGGAGCCTCCGTCCTCCTTGTTAGAGCCAAAAAAACCCCACAAGAATCCCACCACCTCTTTTCTTCCCCATCACATTGTCTCCTTATTGCCAGCAATTAGCAAAGCCGGGCAAATAGGAAATAGTTATTGCGATGCATGGGCTTCGTTGGCTTACATGCTGGCTAAAAAGCCTCCGCGATGTTTGCTAACCCTCGGGGTCAGCGCCGATTCACTCGCACAGACAGAAAACAAGATTTATGTTGTGCAAATCCATACTCATTCAGACTTTAACCATTGTGCCGTGCCAATCTACTGGCTCTGCTCTATCTGTCTGACATGACACTAATGTGTTTTTATTCCTGTTTAACCCGGCCTGTGATGAATCTGTTGGCACTCCAAGAATGAAGCGGTGGGAAGCGGGTTGCCCTTGATTAGTTGGGGAACACGTGGCGACATGCAGAGGCTGATGCAGTGGCATGTCACCGAGGCAATGACCCATCAGTCTTCAAGTTTCTCCCACTGAGGATTGTTTATCCGCTGGCTTTTCTTTGCGAGAAAAAAGGCAATTTAAATGTCTTAGGGATGCTGTTAATTCTATTTACTCCTAAATAACCTGGAATGAATTCACACCCACTTATTGGCTACCCAGCCTGGCCGGTTCTCTTTATTCTCCCTGCAGTTGGCTCGCTTTTCGCTGCTTGATAATTGAACGCACAAAGGACACACAGCTGCCATAACACTCAGGGTTGACGGCACACGAGTAAATCGTCGCGGAACAAGATTCTTTATACAAGCTGGCAAGCCAATAATGTAAGATTTGTTGAATGTCTTTGCCATGTTAAAGAGGGAAATTGGAAAGTGACATGACTGACTGGTGGCTTTCCTTGAGCGCTGACCAGCAGGCGCAGCAGAGGAGCCCAATCTGGTGCCAAGTTCTATTTTCAGGGCCTGCATTCTGAATGATTAGGCGGCTTGTGAAACAAACCCTGGTGACAGAAACAAGAGTCTGGCCTGGCAACTGTTGGGCAGGATGCCAGGTGTCGGCTCTCTCTGTGCATTATCACACACTCACCCCGTCTCTCTCAGGTACACAACAGCAGCACTGGGACCGCCGGATCATTCACCACCACAACTCCCCCATGTCCTTCACTCAGAGAGGGTCTTCCCAGATTACTCCAGAATTGGAGTACTCCAACTTATTATTTATTTCTGCATTTATCAATTAACAGTGGTGTAGAACATTTATGTGTGGGGGCAGAACATTTTGAAAGGGTGGACAACCAAAAGGAAAGCCATAACAAATGAAATGATCAAAAATATGTCTAATACATTACTTTAGGGGATCAAAGTTTTCTTTAAAAAATATTACTTTAGCTCTTTTTTCCTTGTTTTAATATTGTTTTATGTTGTAAAATTGTTCCCAGTGGTGTTGATATTTTTAATGATTATGCAGTTTTTAGCCATAATCAAAAAGGCCCTGTTGTTTTTTTTTTTTTTGATTTTCTGCAGCACGGTAGGAGTTTTTTAGAAATTCACCTCTGGGATGTGAGCAGGACTGTTGGTGCTAGCGCTGGGTATCAATGATATTTTCCAGAATCGATTAGATTCAATTCACCAGAGCCTGGATCGATTCAGTTCTGATTTTTTCCAATTCTTTCGATACACTCAATTTGATTTATTTAAATTTTGAGCTCACACGGTTTACACATTTAGACACATTTGTTTAGAAATACATTAATAATCTACTATATGTTTTAAAAATATTTATATACATTTAACATACTGTAACATGTATTTGTGAAATAATTAGATTGTAAATAGCAAAGTGTTCAGATAATTTACGTCGTAAACATTGTTCTGCTTCTCCGAGCATTTCAGTCTGGCCACTAGGTGGCGATTGTGCTGTAGCAGTACACTTTTTTTCAAGAAGAATAAGCAAATGAATGAGAGCAAAAACTGCGCTTCAGATAACAAATGGTTACTTTAAAAATATTTCTTTAAAAAAGTCAGGAAAATTCATGCCTGTGAGTTTATAAAGCTATTCATTTAGTCAGCAATGTAAGTTTAGGTTGACTGAGCAGTAGCATTAGCCATCCTATGGGGAATTCCATTAAAATTTAGCATGAAGCTAGCAGTCTCAAGCTTCGTGTGGTAGAGTGATCTCTATTTTTATTGATCAATTATTGATTAAGCTTAGATCGGTTCAAATCAATTAATCAAGCGGAAGTTAGCCTTGGCTTAGTTCCATCAATGTTTTTTTAGCCTAAGCTAACATTAGCATAGCACAAAAAAAGAAACGCAAGCAATATTGGAGGTATCCAGCTGTACAGCTTTAAACAAGATGGCAGCTCAGACGACTAAAATGAAGACGTTAATGGATTTATTTGTCTCGATCAGAATTTGATCAGAGTGAGAAGACTTTGCCAGTTGCTGCTTTATAAACCCGAGTTTTCATCTGCCCCTGATCCATCGCAATTTTAATAAAGAAATAAAGAAATAATTAAAAAATAAGTTTTATTTTTTAATTAATTTAAAACATGCCCTCAATTGAATTGAATTAATTTGAAAATAAGTTTCATTTGGTTGGTTGTTTAACTTTAACATTTCACAACCTTTAAATGATGATCAACCAAAAAGGAATGGGCCGAAGAATGCTTATTAAAACCTATCCAGAGAATATAATTTACACAGAAAGTCAGAAAAATATGCCACAAACAAACATTTTTAACCAAATGTATTTATCCAGATTCACACACATATGCCTACATACTATAAATATGTAGTTATATAATATGACAAAAAAATTAGGTGGAAAATGGGCGGGGCAGTTGCCCCCCTTCCCCCCTTAGCTCCACCCCTTGCCTTTTCATTTAACTAAAAATCTACAAATGCGCTATGGCAACAAAATTGTCCATGCAAACACAAATGGGTTTATAAATGTACCTGTTCTTAGCAGCAAAACCTTCATCTTTTCTTGATGGCGAGGTTGATTACTGAACAAACACTCTGTATTATTGTTCTGGAAAATGAAAGCATATGCACAATTTGCATTTTAATGAGCAGGTGAGTGTCATACAGCAAATTGTAACTCCTACAGTAACATTCAGGCTTGCAATAATAATTATTTAATAAAAGGGAATTGATAAATTGCCCAAACAGGTGCTGAGGTATTTTTGGGCATATTTAAAGTGAATTCACAATTAGTTCAATAACGTGATTTTTTTTTTTCTATTTGTTTTGATTTTATTTGCTGTTTGTTATCAAAGGAACTTGTTTTTTTGCAAATTTGCTTTGATGGAGACATGCACAAGGAAGCCATGCATAAAATTTATGCATGGCTAAGGCAAAGTTCAGTAGGCTTGTGCCAAACAAAACGCTGTTCAATTAAAAGGGAAGTAATGGCATTCTATATAATGGGGGATATCGGCGCGAACGTAAACTGACAGAAAAGCATGATGGCTCATTCGTGTCATGCTATGCAAATGAGCCATCAGGCATTTCCCCATGCTCTTTAAGAATACTCGCGCATTCAAATTTACCATCATAATCTGTATGACAGAGGACATTAATTATGTTCACCGGCTGATCTCTGATTCTTCACAACATCTCTGATTAAAATTTCACACATTGGAGCGACGAGCTTCAGGAGCAGAAGCAAAAAGAGCACAACTCAAAGCTGCTAAGAGCTGGAGGTGGAGCTTTGTTTACAGATAAATGGAGATTTATCTCAGCTGATCGGCCGTTAAAAGCCAACAAAAATGTTGCAACGACAGAATCGTCTCCTCGCGTGTGAGTTTAATGTTTGGGAAGTTTAATTAAGCAATAGATAATATTTTGAAAGAGCCATTCACTTTAATGGATCCCCTGGGAGCTCGGATAAACACAACAATAGAATCAAAGCATTAATCTATTTAATAGATGTGAAAATTAGGGATATAAATGGCTTTGAGCCTCAATTTTTATTTCTCTGGGGAATATTTACCCGATAAAGACGACAACTTGCTGCCCACGTTATATTGCGCTTTTTCCCAAATGGTAGCCTTCGGTTAACAATCGTTTTAACTGTAAAAAAAAAAAAGTATCTGATTCCCATCCTTTTGTTTGTGGGAGTTACTTTTCAGACAAAAGTCATTTAAGCTTTCTCAAAAAGATGTTTGTCTGAGTGCAGCTCCACATTCTGCAGTCCTGAAACGGGAGCAGAGTCAGTGAACCCTGCTACAATATGTGATGGAGGAGAGCTACATGCCCAGCGTTCACCTCTGCGAGGCTGGGCTGTTGTTTATCCCTGTAATGTCCATTTTATTGGGAATCTCACCGAGCCTTCACACTACCTGCTGTGCTCAGCAGTGTGGAGAAGCCGAGGCCAGCGGAGGGATGGTCAGCGTCCGTCAATCACAATCACAAGGATCAGTTAGCAGCCATCAGTCTGAGGAGAAGCCGTGCCCAGATGTTTGCCTGTCTTCCATCTTCTTTACCTCCCCTCCACGAGCTGACCCTTCTTTTCATTATTTGATGTTTGATCTTTTCTGCTTTTAGAAATCACACGCCTTCTTCTTCTTCTTCTTTTTTTCTGTGAATAGAAGTGGCCAAAAAGGAAAAAAAAAAAAAATGTTTGCTTCTGTTTGCGGGAGTCCGTAAGGGGGAGGGCTGATGTTGGGGAAGAGAGCAGTCAGAGGTGATAAGAAGGGAACGACACAATATACTCAGACTATTGGAAAACAAACACAAAACATTGATTTTTATCATCTGTACAGACACCCAAAGCTCAACGCGGCTGATGTTTACCTGACACAAAATAAACAGTATATTGGAGCGCAGACTTGGACTCTGCATTTCATTTGCCGCCATGCCCTCAGTATATGTATGTCTTTGACCCGTTCCCGCCCCTAATTTCCCCCATCACATTCAGAGCAGACCTGCCAACGGTCAGCTTCATTACAGCCAATATCTTAAATCACCTCTCATGTGCTACCCACCAGTTTGAAGCTCCGTCTCCTCTGAATCGCCGTCATTTAAATGTTCCTGCGCTGATTGTGGGTGCAGGTGGTAATACATTAAGGGACTGAGACAGCCGGTGGCACAGTGCTGAAAGACCTTTATCCATTTGCGCTAAGTTTCTGCTCACATTCAGAGGCATGTCGGTCTAATTAAGCCAATGGTTTTGACTGTGGCCATATTCATATGGGACAGCTCACTTTAAGTTGTACAACAAGGTATTTCCACGTCACGTATACTCCGCCAGGCCAGTAGATTATGACATGGTCTGGGGAATTTCAAGAAGAAATTGTACATTAATGAAAGCGGAGAATGGCGGCGGCGAAAAATGGAGACAGGTTATTGCTCTTTTACTTCCCCATCCTTTAAGTAAAGAAGTCGAAGATCTCCAGAGAGACACACAATGGGATTTTTATTTTTTTTACCAGTCAACAAAGTTTCACGCTTTTGTGACGCAGTCATTTAACCCTTTAACACCTAAAAAAAAAAAAAAGTTCCTAGTGGTGTTTTAATTGTGATTATGCATTTTTCAACCAAAATCCAACAACTTAAATGTCTTAAAAAGCTATTTTTCATGTTGATCTGAAGCCTCTGTTTCCAAAATCTCCTCTGAGGGGGCGTGGCTTTTGGAGCAAAAATGAGTAGCCCCACCCCTAATCCCCCCTGTCTGGCAGCGATTAAAAAGGAGAACTACTTGGAAACAAAAACGAAAAGATTAATTTTTACATTTGTTCTTTTTCATAAGAAAAAAATACCACACATGCATGTTAAAAACTCAAAAACACATGATTTTCATGGGAGGGGGACATTAACATACTAGAACTGTTCAACCGTTCAACATAATTCCAGCAGATTCTGAAGCAGTAAAGCGGCGTTGATCGTGCTAACAATTAAATTACGTATTTCTGGACTAAAGCCGCTACTTTTTTCTAGGTTTGAATCATGCGGCTTTTACAAAGTGCGGATTCTGTGGATTTTTTCCACTGCTAATTACCGGAATTTGAATCAAAACAAGATAGAAAAAAGATCACGCAAATCAGAAAAACAGCGCTACTTAGCAGATAGAACACTCGTGACAAATTACTAACTGGTAATTATTTTAAAATCCTTCTTCATCGTGGAAATCACACAAGAAGTTTGTGTGGTGGACATTTTAAGTTAAAAGATATGGAGCTTGCTATCTAGGAAGGAACCGCACTGTTTACACAAGCTTAGCATCAATAATCTATGTGAGACGCTGGAGACGGCAAGTACATACATGTACATTTAAAGTACAAAATTGTTATAGTAATTATCTTATTTTTCAACATAGATATCTGCGGCTTATAGCCCAGTCGGCTTGTATTCTTTTTTTAAAACTGAGCAGGTGCGGCTATATGCAGGTGCGCCTTATAGTCCAGAAAATACGGTAATTACAAAAACATCAAAGAACATAAACAAGTTCACTTATGAAAATAGAGTTTCATTTCTGCACGTTCGGCTGAAATAAAAACAGCTTTTCTGTGCGTTTGAAGCATGCTGGGATCTCTGTGTCTCCCAGTGATGAGCTCTTCAAGCAGGTAAAAGCTTCAGAAAGCCCTCGGCCCATTTCCATTCTAGCTTCCAGCGGTGTGAGTGGTGTGACAGCCTCTTGAGGTAAAAGGGATTATTGAGATCACCCCCGCTCCCCACCTCCCCGCTCTCTCTATGCCTTTGGCCCAGCCGGTCGAGCCAGCCCAGTCAGTTCCCCGAGCCCCCCTCGGTGCCTTCCAGAGCAGCCCACCAGGCGCACAGAGAGCAAAGAGGCACCAGGGACCCCCTCTAATTGTCCATGCTTTGGGCAGCTCTCTGGCAAGGCAGCCTGAAGAAGGCCCCTTGTCCCAAGGCTGTCCCACTGCTCCCCACTCAGAGCTTCCTCACAGATTCAGGGGGTGATATAGTATCTGCTTTGAGGCTTTACACTTCAGCTTTAAAGTTAGCTTTGAACATTTGGTGTTTTATTGCAACATTTTCCTCATTTTTAAAGCAGGAACGTCACCAATAAAACAAAACAGTTTCCCATATATATGTAATAATCTTGTTGCACAGCTAGCTTAACCTATCTTTTGTGTACTTTGATATCTTTTTTGGTGTTATATCTTGGAAGGCATGTTTTGTAGCGTGTCTGCCGTTAACCCGATGGTGAGAGCTGGAGGAATTATGGAGTCTGTCGCTGTTGGGAACTGGATGAGGGCTGACAAGGCCACCCATACAAAGGAAGGGGCAGCCTGTAGTCAACCAGTGGGGGGAAGGGAAGCCAGTGAACGAGTACAGACCGCGGAAGAAACAGATTTATTTAAACCCAATTATTTGCTATTTTTAATCACTTATAGTGCTTTTTTTTAAAAAACAGATGAAATGAATCAGTGAGGGTTAATAATGAGCACTTTAACACAGGTAAATAACAAAATTAAAAAAAAACATAATGATAAGTTAATGATAAAAACACAACAAAATATAATTTTGTGTCTGACAGATGGTCACAAACAAGCAACCATTTGCGGAACTACTTAATTATAGAGATTTTATTATTTAAAACTTAATTTAAGGTCACAAAAACATTTTTTTTCTTTTCTTTTTTTAAAGTGGCTTGATGAAAAAAAACACGTTGAGCTAAAAGTTATTGAAAATAAAGATGCAGGGTGAAAATACAACATTCTAAAAATTCTCTTTTATTCAGTAGTTCATATATTTAAGAATAGATTTATTAAAAAAAATGTAAAGTAGATTTAAAAGGTAATTAACAGCACCACTTATTTAATACACCTTTAATAGTCTTCAATTGTACAATACTAAACTGTTTTTTATGCAACAATAATTATCTATATAATATCAAAAACTGAGCAGTTTATAATGAAATCATTATCACCACCGATCACTGAGGTTGAATGCAAGATCTGAATTATCATCTTCCATTATGCACTAAATTAATGAATCATTACTATTCATTCTACTGGTTTATAATTATGTTAAATTGGCCTTCTTATCAGCAGCAAAAGACTTTGGATTATCAGCTTTTTGACTGTGCGGAATGTGCCAAATTCCTTGTGGATATGTGCCAGTTCCCCGCACAAAGGAGGAGGGAGAGATAATATTGGGAGGTTAAACTCTACAATTTTCTTTTAAAAGATGTAAGGAGAGCTTTCGCACAAATGCACTCCTGCTTTATGAAGGAAATCAAACTGACGGGTCTGCGGGGCATTAACATCCACTTGACTCCCGGTGCAGGCGATTTTTACAAGCCAACACATACATGGAGCTGACACATCAACACTGTTGATCTCTGCAATTGTGTTAGGTAACTGAATTCAGATGATATGTTAATAGGGAACGGGAAATATGCTGCCCTCGTTAGCATATGGGCCACTTGCATTTTAGAAACTTATTATCATTCTGCCTGCATTATTCTTAGAATAACTGTAATAATCAAATTGTCAAGTAGGGAAAAAAAGTGTTTCATTTTAATGCAGTAAGGTCAAAGATAAATGTGCTTGAAAAAAGAGAGAGATATGTTTCTTTGTTAATCAAATGTATGTAAATGAGGTTGCTAAAGTCGTTATTGTGAACTGTTGAAGAGATAATTAAAAGACAGAAATCAAGTTATGCAAAGTCCTTGCAAAAGTATGTTGCATCTTTTACCTGTTGGCAACAAGAACTTCTAATGGACAAAGTAAACAGAGAATCCTTTATAATATTACTAAAATCCTGATTGGATGAAACTGAAAAAATACTTTACGTGTGACCTTAGAGGGTCCAAAGACTGACAGCCGGAGGCTTTATTTCTCTGAAGGGCTCTGGTTTTTTTGTGCAAAACTTTTCTTTTGTTCCAAATTCCTGCCATTGGAAATGCGAACAGCAGAGGGCAGCTTGAATGCATAAATACAAACTAGAGGTGTGAATCTCTCAGCCATCAAAGACATGCACTGGTTTACATGGCTTAGTTTGCAGCACACGGCTCGTCTCCTTCCTGACAGCTGGCTGGAGGGACTGTGATCAGCAGCAACCCTATCACAGCCGCACACTGGGGAGGAAGCGGGGAGTAAAAGAACGGCAGAGTGACAGGTGATTGACCAGCGCACACTGGGAAGCAGGTAATGTTTTGAAAGCCTAGTGTCAATTTGTGAATCACATGAAAATCTGGAGTTCTTCTCCGTCTCCTCCCCTCCTGCTTTCCCTCTTACCTGCAGGTTGCAGAGAGTTACAGCACTCGCCGCTGAGGAGTGAACCTCAAAGAAAACACTGCGCTGTGCTGCTTTTATTGTTAAACCCGTGTTCTGCCATTGTCTGCCCTCATTTCTGAGCTCCGTCTCTCTTCTCTTTCCCTCACAGTGGCGCAAGATGGATCTGCCAGCGTGTGCCCGTGCTCTTCATCACTGTCAGGTGCCCCACGGTGGTCCTCCTCCTCTTCTCAAACTGGGCACCAACCGCTGGCTGGAATTATTCCTCACCTCCAAAAAAAAACTCTCCCCACTGCTTTTAAATAAATGTGGCTGCAGTAAGCGAGCGGTGTTGCTCATCCATCTTACTGCGCGGCATGTGCGGTGTTTACTGAGGGAGACATGGAGTCTAATAAGCCACACAGACACAAAAGTGTTGCGATCTCCTTAGAATGAGTGTTTGTTCAGAATCCAAGCAAAGCTGTTTCCTTCATTGTGTCAGCAACTGATTTGGTGCTAATCCCTTTAGAAATCACAGCACAGTGCACGCAGATTATGGTTTTTTTCACTGGTTTTGTTTTGCCTGACATAATAATCTGTGACAATGACAAATTTGTAATGAAAGCTCAGGAACATTGAGTATTGGGGTAATATCTCGTGTTGTTGAGGGGGGAAAAAAAGGTATGTAGCGATTTCTTTCTTTGTGTTTTATATTGGCAGCTAATTAATTTGTTTTTCTTTGAGGTAATTAAGCTCTTCCACATGACTGGTGATGTCCTTACTGTGCCCTACTTCATGCAAATTTCATTTCACTCTGAATCTTTGCAGGACTTGGCTTTTTAACGAACGCAGAAAGTTTCCGGAGGATTTAGAAAGCAGAACTTCTTTATATCTAAATGTAAAAAAAAAAAAAACATTAAGAGGTGCTTAAAACAAGTTCCAGACTCTCTGATGATCTTTTGTGGAAGGACTCTGAGCCCATCTGATTCCTCAACACAAATGCACATACATCCAGTTCCCCCCAAGTTCACATTTAAATGGTTTCTGTAATTAACGAGTAAGCCGAGTTTTAAAATGTCCCGTTTATTGTATTTTCATATCTCAGAAATTCAGTCCTGAAACAGAGTGATGTGTGTTTTACAGAAGCCATGATAAGAGGCTTACACAGCCAAAATCTCAATATAGATCATTTCGACAAACGTCTTTGGCGGCCACTCGTTAAATTGGTTTCACCCATATATTTGGGCCTTATTTAAAAGATATCTTCTGAATAATGGTAAGCTGTTTAGCCCTCCTCTGAAAGATGAGGGGAAAACCAAATGAACTCCTCTTCACTCTGTTTTGTTTAATCTATAACGTCGATTTTCTTTTTTTTTTTCCTCTGAGTTTCTAGCTTTCCATATTCTCGGACAGATTAATGCCGCTTAGACGCACCTATCTGGACTTTAAGACAAGCTAATACATGCGTTGCATATCAAGGACACAGGAACATATTATCTGATCATTCTATGCATTCATTACATTAATGAGTCTAATATGAAGAAGTGTTCCTCTTCAGGAAAGTTCATTATCATAAACATTAATATTAATGTCATTATGTGGTGTTGTTGAGCTCAAACATTTAGTGACATACAATTGTTTTAATTTTCAGAAAAGGGGAATCTTTTGGGCTTGTCGGTGTCAATAGTGTGCAGCTAAAATGTCATTTAAAAAAATAATTATTCACATCTGCAAGAAAAATCTTCAAGAACAACAACAGGTTTTAAAATAAGTTGTTGAAGAAAAAACAAAACAGATGCACAATGTGTTGCGTGAGATAATAATAGTATCACTGATTAAATGATTTTTCAGGGAGATAAAAACAAACAAAGAAGGAATATAATTCATCTGATCAGCGTGCCTCAAATGTTCTGAAGCTCTTCCACTTATTTTAGTAGCAAACGCATCAACAAGCTGGTTGTATTTTACCCCCGCTGAAACATTGGCTGTCAACAGAGCTCCCATCAAAAGCAGCGGTACCATCCAGCGCCTAGAGCGTCTGGCTCTGTACTCTTTTTTTCTAGCAGACTGTGTTTCTGGCAGCTGCACGCATGCACACTGGCCGAGGTCAAAGCTGTCACTTCAGAGGGCACTGTCAAATCTCAGCCAAAGCAGGATGATGTGGGAGTGCTCCCTACAATCATCCAGATGTTTCCAATCAGCTGGACTTCTTCTGCCTTCCACACCCACTTTATATGCTGAGTCTGAACGGGACTTTTGACTGTTTTAGTGAACAGGATAATAAACAGCACACTCAGAGGGGATTTTGTGTAGCTAAGCATGTTTTTTGTAAAGTTGTGTTAACCTTTTTTAACATTGAACCTCAGTCTGGATGGAAGACAAATCCCCAACTATATGTATTTTGTGGAAGAAACATTTTAATATTTAATTGTCAGTATTGTAACTAAACAGGATCATTTTATTTGTAGAACTAAACCAGAAGTGTCACTTCCAATAAATTATTGCATATTAATTTGTCATGCTTGGAAGCAGATGAGGAAAAACAATAAATTAAATTGTCGTACTTTAACTAGCAAAGTAACTGGACTAGTTACATTGCTGAGTAACTAATTACTTTTAAGATGCAGTAACTATGTTACTAACCCATTTGCTTTTTGGACAATGTAACTAGTAACTATTATTGATTACTTTTTAAAAGTAAGATAACCAACATTGATTATATATTTAAAAAATTAATTATTTATTGCAGCTGCATGAGAAAGTATGTGAACCCTTTGGAATAACTTGCAAAAACTGGGGACACAATTGTGTTCAATAAAATCATGAAAACATAAATTGGTGGAATTTAAGCAAGCAATGGTTGTTGTCCATCTTTATAATTTAGATTCTTATTAAAAATAAAACAACATATCATGTGTCCATTTTGTACAGAAATTGGGGTACTCACAAAGGGTTCACATACTTTCTTTTGCAACTGTAAAACAGAGAACTTGCAAATAAGAGAGATGGTTTTTTTAATGCAGTGACTGAACAAACAAACAAATAAACAAACAAACAAAGGAATAGAAAAAATAAACTTAAAACATGTTAGAATATAAAAAAGCGCATATAAAAACATCCAATAAATGCCCCCAAAAAAAACTACATTACATCATAAATGTGGTTTTGTTGTTTATTGGAGGGAGCCATGCAAAAATCCCTGAAATATTATTATTCCAAGTCAAAACCATTTGAATTATGAAATATTGGTAAGTCTAATACAGTGTTTTTCAACCTTTTTTGAGCCAAGGCACACTTT
Organism: Oryzias javanicus; assembly: GCA_003999625.1. Classification (NCBI taxonomy): domain Eukaryota; kingdom Metazoa; phylum Chordata; class Actinopteri; order Beloniformes; family Adrianichthyidae; genus Oryzias; species Oryzias javanicus. The sequence goes on along the minus strand of CM012457.1, from coordinate 12,707,314 downwards.
TTCAATGAAAAAAATCCCGCGGCACACTAGTATCCAAAAGGTAAAAAATTTTAATCGGTATTGATGTACAATCTAATTTACATTTTTTAAATAAGTGGGAAGCGTCATTGCAGCACAGAGGCGCTGTCATTTTAACCCAGTGTTTCTCAATGTCAATTCTCGTACCCCCCTCCACACACACACAAACACAACTTTCTGCTGTGAATATCATTGGTACCATTAGTCAATTTTCTCAAGTTAAACTTATACCTCTTCAAAACAGTCTACATTTATTATCATTAAAGAATGATTAAAAAAAATATTTAAAAAAACTTATAAATAATCAGTTTTTATTAATGTTTCTTTTTTTTAAGAATACTTCCAAAACTTTAAAAGTAAAAACAACAATCTTTCCTTGTTTCCCTTCACAGTCGTGATGGGAATTCTGGCTTTTCTCAAAAATTCTGTTCTTTTGCATTAGCTCTCTAAAAACAGCGGCTTTTTCAGCTGCAAAATGACTTTTTATGTTGTTTTTTTGCTTTATTTAATTTATCATAAACTATTATATAAGATTATGCACAAAGTCCATAATGTAAACATGTTTTCATTCATTTAAAGTGTCTATTATGTTTATGTTGTTATTTATCCCTTCCAGACAGAATGTACAAAATCAATGAAAAAAAGAACTATTAACTATTCAATTTTTAACTCGATACATTTTAAGTTTTTTCCTTTTAAACACATTTGAAGTGAACACAAAACTCTGCAACCACAACCAAAAATACAATATAAATTGTGAAAAACTAATAAATAAGGGCTTTTATTCACAATACAATTAAGAAAGATAAAAGAGTCTCAGCTTTGAGATTGAAATCTGGTTTCTTCTCTCGGTCTTCTCTCTCTCTCTCTCTATATATATATATATATGTATATAATAAAATATATAGATATATATCTACACATATAGAAGGATTTCCTGCAAACTCTGTTCCTTCATACTGTCAAAAAAGTCAAATGGTTCCAGTTTTTTTATTCTTTTCTAATGTCTCGAGTTTCTTCTTGAAGGTTTTGTGTTGATGTTCTCTCTCTCTCTCTCTCTCTCTCTCTCCTCAGCTCTTGCGCTCCTGTACACCCCCCCCCCTCCTCCCCCCAGCACGCGCACTCTATTTCTCTCCGTTGTTTCTTTTATTCTCCGTTAAATATTTTTCCATCACAATTCTTGAGGTTTAATTCAATATTCTTCTCTCTGTGTGGATATCCCGGTCACTGTCTGTCCTCCGATCAACTGTTTAGTAACTAAAATTAATGGTATGATCCCTGGGTCGCACCGCACCCCCCACCATTTGAGAAAGTCTGCTTTACCCCAATGCATCCTGGGGGATGTAGTGCATAAACTCGCGCGTATTCCGGATATACTCACGTTTCTGAGCTTCATTCTTTTGTTCACTTCTTAAACTGTCTGACACCGGATCCTGCAGGAAGTTATACCGCTAAACACGAGCTGTAGCGGCTGTTTTTGTTAGAACCGAGAGATTTTATGAGCCGAAAAGGAACAAGGAAGTGAGGACGTTAACCACTTCTGATTGGTCAGATTTATGACATGTGATCAAGCCTCCAACAATGATTGGTGGAGACAGTTGAAGGGGGCGGAACTTTTCTGAAAGCCGAGCTTGCAGCTGGTTTTGCGGCCAGATTGCGGTAACATTATTCTGATTAAAAGTCATTTATCGAAACATTGAAAAAAATATTTTACAATCTTGCATATTCTAAACTATCTACCAGAGTTAAATCAGGGCCCGTTTGGATGAACGCAGAGCGGATTCCCTAGTGATGGTAAATGTTTTACATATGTGAAAATTGGTTATTTGCCACGGTACACCTGACCATCTCCCACGTGCCGCGGCACACTGGTTGAAAAACACTGGTCTAATAAGCTAATGCATGGCGGTGGAAGGATCAGGATTTGTGATAATAGTGCAGGTTCCATTCACTTTTTACTGAATTGAAAGAAACTGCTCTGATAGTGGAACAGCAACTCATTTGCATCAAGAAAATGACAAATAAATAATATTAAAAATAGGAATATTTGTTTGGAATCAAGCCAGGCAAAATCCAGACATCAGTTCAGAGCAAATGCCAATTTAAAATACTAAAAAAAACTTGAAAGATAAGGTTGACGTTTGTGAACAATGATTAAAAAAATGACAGTTTTTTAACAATGATTACTAATAAACTTTGTTCTGGCCTTTTACTAATCTAGTATTTGTGATCAGACATAGTAGGCAATATTTTATTGAATGAACACTATTTAAAGGTAAAAATGGACCAAGAAACTTTATTTTTTGTTCCACATAAAGTTTATTTTTTTACAATTTTTTATGTAAAAAAATACAAAACCTAAAAACTGGCTTTTTGTGAAACAATCCTTATAATTTTAGGTTTATATAATCCACCGTTGCTTTTTTGCTTGGGCAACATCACAAATCCAAAAAAACAGTATTGAGAGAGAAAGAAGAGATGAAAGTTCCTGCTTCCTAAAGGACAGGTGAGGCCAACATGTAAATGTTTACATTCCTTTAAACATGCATTCCTGATGTCTTAGCCTGACCACCAAGCCCCCCTTTCAAAAAGATAAGTCCTTTGACAACAAGGGGTTAAAAGGGGCTCAAGCTCAAGCTTTGCCACAACACTCAGCTGTGCAATATAACCCTTCACCCAGTCTGACCTCCTGAGAAGCAATTTTGAACATGTTTCTGTTGTGCAATATTACTTTTGTGACAGTTACACGTGGTATGAAGATGTGACGTTTTTGGAGCCCAGACGGAGGACGACGGTGGCTTTTTCTGAAGCTTTTATTTTGAAGTCCCTCGCCGTTTGCCGCAAACAGAAGGAAAACAAAGCCATTAATAGAGTTGAATATATTTGAGCGCTCCTGCTAAGTTGGGTGTAAAAATCTCGCTGGTGAGCCGGTTTATTCACCCAAACACACACGTACTAAAAACAGATCAACTATTCACGCTCCATTTGATGGTCAGTGGCTCTAAAACCTAAAACAAACTGTATCGTAATGTCTTAAATGGCCCCTTTAATTTTACAAGTGTCCGAGTTACTGCTCTGCAAACAGCAAGTGCATTCAATGTGACAGATGGCATTATTCAATTCCACATTTTTGCACTTTCAAGAGCAAATAATGAATCATCCTTGACTTCACACGCCTGCAACATGGAAGCAAGGCGTGCCTGCATCAGACAATGCAAATTACCACACATCGGAATGTTATATTCAGCCGGAAAACCATCGCTAAATGGTCAGACGAGCTAGTCACAGATATTAAAATAAATTACGTCTAATTTGAATTTTAGTCACAGTACATTAACTAATAGAAAGTTATTAACATTTCAAAAGACAAAAAAAAAAGCTTTTGCTTAAAATGAACAGCAGCTGAGTTGACCTGTAAGCCGTTCAGTCTGATCACTGTAATGACAGTGTAATGGCATATTTACATTAAAGTCCTGGTGTTAATATGGGATTCAAAATGCAAGGCTCAGTCAAGGATTATTTAGTCTGGCCTGCTTGCCCCCGTCTCAATTCCTCTGTCTTTACTTCAACATAAAGTAAAAAGTTCTCATTTGGTGTCTATTTTCTGTGTCTGTTCTGCACGCTTTGCTTTCCAGCTCACCGCCCTAATGTTCTCTTATTAAGTTCCAACCTTTAATCTTTCATCTTTTCTCTCTTATCCCCCCTTCAGTCTTTAAAGGCAATTATCGTGCCTCTTCAAAAATGTCAAAATTCTGCTCTTCATTGGGATCTTGAGGGATGAATGGACTTCTTCATTGACAAAGATGAGTATTCCTCTCCCACCATCCCCTGAACCTTCTGATTTAACCGTTCTTTGAAAATGGAGAATTTCTTTGCATTTTAATGTTTCTAATTCATTCCCCCCTTACTCTGATATCCCTCAAGAAACCGCTCTGCTATTTTCGAGACAGAGGATATGAGCCCTGCAGATAGGCTCGCAGCAGCGGGGAGGTTTAAGGTTTAATTGGTGTGAAAGCTGTGATGGAATTTCTTGTATTATTTAACAGATTTTAGGTTGAAGCTTGAGACGACTTCAAATTGCTTGCTTCCTGGTCCTAAACTACAGATGTTTCATTTATACTTTTTATGCATCTAGATGTTACTATCAAAGACAAGTCTATTTAACAGCCTGTAGATGGAAACTAAGTATTTTTTTTACATTTTTTTGGGTTGTAATGAACATCTGAGTACTCATATATCTGTGATTGTTCCTTAAAACACCAGTATGAATATTTTCTATTTCTGAGTTCGATGGTTCAAAATATTTATTAATGTAGTGTAGTGAAAATACACTTACTTCCTTACGTTTTCTCCCTACCCCAAATCCTCTAGGTCAAAGGTCAGCAACTTTTAAAAGTAAAAGAGCCATTTGGGCTCATTTTCTACTGATCGAAACCTAGAAGGAGCCAAATAGTTTTATTTTAGCCTTTAAGAAATTTGGATTTGCATTCATGACCTTCTTTTTTTAATAATAAATAAGAATAATGTCTATTTTTTGGCATGAACAAAAGCAAAAATATAATAAAGACCATACAATTTCTCAAAATATGATTTCTTTTTTTTTTTACCTTATTTTTTTAAATAAAATATGATCTGTGCCACACAGGATCATTTCAGTGCAGCTCTGGATAGCTATTACCCATTGTTTTGTAGCATAAGATAATATGTGCTTTAAACTCATAAAAAATCAAACTTGTTACCAAAGTTTTGCTTTGATGTACAGTAGAAATAAAATCTGTGCAGTCTGGAGAAGATTTTATTTCTATAGCACTTTGAACGAATTTACAGTTCTTCACGAGCATATCAGCAAAGTAAAATCAATTATCAATAATGAAACAACTAAAACACAGTACATGGTCATAGTAATACAGGGCTAAGATCAACTAAGCTCTCCTGAATAAAAACATCTTGACCTGAGATTTAAATGAGAGGCAGCCTTAAGCAAACAAGACATCTTCAGGTCAACAGGGATGTAAAACCCTACATAGTTTGTCATTTATGCGCACCTCAGCCATCAATTTTTACATTTACTAATCTAAATTGAATAAATGCTAATTATGTCCTCCTTTCTTTAAAAATTTGCCATTGTAATTTTCTTTTTATTCATTTTTTTGTTCTTTTTCCTCTCTTTGTCTTCAGCAGTCTTACACTACTGAGTTTTTTTGTTTTAGTTTGCAGTTTGACCTTGGTAGTCTTAGTTTTTGGGCTTTGTTATTTGTTTTTTTTAGGTAGTTTTGTTTAGACAGCCATCTCAACAATCGGCATGGCTGGGTCAGGAGTCTCTCTGGCTTATTTTATGTCCCTGATCTTGGTGGAGAAATATGGAAAATAAAATGGTGTCTTCCAATCCGGGCGTTACTACTGGGGGTATGTATTGGCAGGAGTCTGGCAATACGAGACATATGCGATACATGTCATGATACGATACTTAGGATATAACGATTCTTCGTGAATCGGTTAAAAAAAACTATTCAAATTTGTCAACATGGTCATTGGTGCAGAAAATTAAAAAATTGGTTATCCCGGCCTGTGTGCACGTCTGTGTGTGTGTGTGTAGTAGACTGGCTGCGTGCTCTTCTTTACGTTCCACTCCTGAGAAATTCTCACAGCTCCTTTGAATTTAAAAGTTTCACATAAGTCAGTCCCTCCAGGATTTGGGGGATGGTGTAATTTCAACTATTGATGCAAATTCAAGCAAAGCAGATTTGTTCTTCGCCCTACAACGTTAAATTTTCAAGGTCGAGATATAACTCAATACAGTACCAGTCACTATTCTACTATTTTTTTTAGTTATGATTTAAGAATTATCTGAATATGAATACATTTTTCACAAAAGTAAAATTGTAAAATACATGTTATTTAATGATCAGAACATAAAGCATATATCACAAAAACAAGTTGCTTTTACCCAAGGAAATTCATGGCACTTTGTTTGGGTAATATTTAAATATGAAATTAGGAAATATTTAAGCAGAAAAAACAACATTAAGACTAAACTACATGTTTACTTATAAATTATTAATTAAATATTGCTCTTGTATTTTGACAATATTGATACAAATTCACCAGTATATACAAGCATATACAAGTAACACAATATTTTACTGAATCGATATTTTCTTGCACCTTTAGTTATTACTGCACCATGAATAGTCATCTACTTTAACCTGTAGCTGCCAGTGTTCAGAAAATACTTAACAACTTTTTATAACTTAAAAAGTCATGCAAAAACATCGAGTTATATATTTCCGTGCTTCAGAGCACATTCACACTACAAGAGCAACGCAGATCATCCTAGCAGTGGAGGGATATCCAAACCTGAGTTGTTACAGCTCCACCTTAAAAAACAAAATCCCTTTTGGACAGTTTCAAACCCCCCTATAATTGGAGAGATACGGAGGAGGAGTTGAAGGGTAAGGGAGGGAGGCAATTCAGATTTGGCCTATGTAGTCACCACTCAAAACTTAAGAAAATCTACCATAAATTTATCAAAAGTAAATAAATCTTCAAAATAAAGTGTCAGGGAAGTTTTTCATTGTCAAAGTAAAGCTCTTAAACTTTTTTACAGGTAAAAAAAAGAGGCTAGACTTAATTTAACAGAAATAAGTTCTAAAAAATAATTTGTTTTAATTATATTTAAAAAAATATTGATTAGAATTTTAAAAAAAATATGATGAATATGACATTTTGGGATATGTGATCAATTTCCTTTGAGGATTAAAAAGTTACTTGTAAAACATCTCTGTTGGAAACATTCTCAGTACAGACTGAGTGTTTTCTAGCAGTGACAGTAATTATTTTGAGGTGTCTTCCTTTTTTTTGTCCTCTTTCTACTTTAACTGTTGTCAGAAAAACTTCCCTTACATATTTCTCAGTATATTAAACAACAACATATTGAGAGTATATTCCATATGGAAGTAATATTTTGTCAGCATAATAGAATACTGCCATTATTGCTGTTTTCATATATGGCAAAATACAATGCAATACTAAAATTTCCTGCAAAATAGTGATTGATATACTGAAATGTACTAATATACTGTGATTTATGCTGACATGTCCTTCCATATATATGAAATATTATGTTATATCCCACAATATCATATAGCATTCCTAATATATTCCAAGAGGTGTTATAAGTATATTTATGTATATCACATAACATAAAACATAAAATACCCAAGACTTATACAATGTTAAATATGCTACAAATACATAGCCATAGCTTTGACTCTAAGAATATTTTAAATGATCATTTAGTTTTACAATCAATGACTTTTAACTTTCTCTGGGCAGAAGCGTTGCAGATTTGCAGCAGCTAAATGCTAGCATAATGCTAGTTATTTCTAGTTGTGTTAGCTTTGTTACATTGTTTTAAAAAGTTCTGTAGACACTAAGCAGACAATTATATCATATTCAAGTCTTTAGTAGTCATTTATCCCTTACCATGCTGGGCCAATGTTGCAAATTTGAAGGTCTCTCAAGAAAAAGTCAGAATTATGATAACTTCCCCCAAATATCACATTTTTTCTATTGCTAAAACTTAATTCGCCAGTGAGTTTATTACATTAAATTGATTATGACATATTTAAATGTGGTCCATCCATCTCTTTATAATAAGAAATGTAGGTTGCGAAATCTAATTTGGTGTTCTTGCCTGACAAACAAAAAAAGTCAATTTCAACAAAGATGCAAGCAATTATAAAAATTGATTTAAATGTATGCAGATTAACCAAAGAAATGAAGGTTGCCAGATGTTCTAAAGGAAGGTCAAACGGTGGTGCAATATAAATGATTATGAATTCCATTTATCCAGCTAAATTTACGTGGTGAATAATATATCATTTGGCCATTTATACTATCAATATTCAGACATATTTAAGTTAATAGTAAGAATTGTGGTTCAATTTGTGATGTTGATCATGATTCGTGAATTGAATCAGATCGCTCCCTGAGTAACCATCCACAACTTTATTTACAATTATTTACTATTTTTTTTTTAAACTATTTGAGTCTTCTTAATCAAGCCAATATGATATGATGTGGTCTTGATTTTAATGTTATTTCAATAAATGTATTCATACCGATTCAATGTATAAAATCATAACAAAAATGGGTTTCATTAGAAGCTTAAATCACTAATTATTTTTAACGCCACATTTAAAACTCTTATATCTCAATAAAATAGATCCCACTTAATCACACAGCATCAGTTCTTGTTTCAGCTGATTAATACCTTTTTTGGTTGAATACTAAACTGGAACTGAATGGACTTTGTTGTCCTAACTTCACCTCACTATAAAAAAACCAACACCACATGCTGCTCTCAAATACTGGGCTGTTAACATCCGTGCAGGTGGGAGGAGGTGATATGTATTTAAAAATGCAAAATGACATCTAATGTTTAGCGTAGCTGCTTGTTTCCCAGAACCGGGGGCGGACCTGACCATCTGCTCCCCTGGTCAGATGGAGCTATGCTTTTGGCAGCGCTTAGAGCTATTTTATTGGCCCGCATCTCAGAGGACTCCCAGTATTATCAAATTTCTCTTTCCTAGCAAAAAAAAAAAAAAAAAAAAAAAAATGGAGACTGTGGCAGCGTAAAGAATAACAATATGGTTAGACAAGGAAGGGGGGGGATGGAGGATACAGTGAGTAGAATGGACGTAGTGGGACAACAATAACTACAAGCAGTCTTTCTAGCAGCCAGAAACTGTCACATTACAGATGGAATCACTTCAGAAAAATGGAGAATTAATATCCTAATGAAGCTTTGAGCGACCATTAGGTGTGTGTAATGTGGCTCCAGGGGGGCCTGGGATAGATGTCCAGCAGCTTTAGGTTCTTATTTGCGCAGTCATCTCAGCGCTTGCTTTTATTAGGATACCATTAGATGAAAAGAGAGAATGCCACAGAAAGATGGTGTTTTATTACTCTGGATCCCAGGGAGCCGTGCTCTACCTGTCACAGGCACACAAAGCGCGCTTCTTTTAGTTCGTTTTACAGCTAAATATCTCTGGTACAAATGTTTCTGGGCTATTATCACCAAAAGCGCTTTAGTGCTGCCTGGAGATGAATTATTTGGTGTAATGTCTCAAACGGTGTGAAATGACTTCGGTGCCGACAGCTGTGAATTCAAATTTCATTCACATTTTTCATTCACATTATTATACTCAATTTCTCTCCCTTTTTTCCACACTTCTCCTCCACTCTCCAGTTCTTTTGACAGGCCAATTGCATGCCTCTGCTCCTTTCTTTTTTTTTTTTATCTTCTTACATTTTCAAGGAACGAATTACTCCCCACTGTCACTGGGCTCTTGCCAAGAATTCATTTTTAGAGGGTCAAATGTTTCAGAATGTCATCTTTGACAGGAACCACCCAGCAGGACTTTTTTTTTCGATTTGCCGCATACACTTGAAGCCCGGCAACCATGTAGTACACAAAGCGCAAACTATCCATGCAGAAATCAATATTGAATTAAAACGCTCCCCTTACTCGTGAATAATAATCCGAAAAATGAATAATGGTGAGTGGGTTTTGCAGCTCGCAGTAGTTTACAGTCAGCTAATGAAGGTTATGTTACATGGCAGAATTCTGTAATTGCAACCTACAAGTGAGGTATTAGACAGGATGTAGCTAATGGAAAACAATCACATTTAACATGGCTCCTTGGTTCTTGCTGTTCAATAAGTGAGCAGCAGGATGGCTCTCAGAAAACAGGAGGCGGCGGCGAGGGGGAGGCGGGTTCACACAGCACAAGGTTTTAATGTGATCGGACCATAACAGACAATCTATTTACAGTGTGCTCTGGGGAGCTAATAAACAAATGTTGAGTAATTTCAGCCAGCAGTAATTACCCTTGCAGCTGACAAGGAGAGTGTGATACTCTCTCCTTCACCTCCAGCTCAGTCTGGGAGGCGCGTCGAGGAGAACGCGGCGCTCCTCCGCTTGCATGGGAGGCTCCGGGCCTGCAATCAGAAACACGCTGGATGGTTGGCGGAGCGTCGGTCGTCTCCGGGCATGGAGGTGTCAGACTCTACATGTCATTATCCCGCTCCGCTAACACACAGAAATGAAAGTAAATGTAAAGATTTGCAAGCGCTAATACACTTACCAATTAAACAGAAACTTAGTTTGAGAGCTAATTAATGTTTCCACATGACTTTTTTTTTCTCCCTGCTTCATGCTTATGTGCACTATAACCCTCTTTCCAAATCAGCGCGGGAAGAGACTAAATATTACGTTTAGAAGGTAAACAAATTACTGTGCAGGTTACATGGGTGAGGAGGCCAAAGGCATCTTTATCCAGACAGCTCTGGCGTGATCCCTCAGTTGAGGCCAAATAGATTTTCATGCAAATATGTGTATCGATCACTGCGCCCTTCCTTGATGGAGAAAACTGCATGTAATTAGATTGAAGCGATCGTTACGAAATAATCATTAACGAACCTCGTTTACATCAGCAGAGAAAGATTAAAGATTTGTTTGGAGGTTTTTTTTTTTTTTTTTTTTTTTAATGAAAATCTCATACTATCCGGATTTGATGGAAAAAAAATCTGCTGTTGTGGTGTTTATTTTTTTTTTAAGGGAAATACTGATATTTTCTTTTGCAAAGCACAGTGCATTAGCCCCAGCTGCCTGGTATTCTAGACCAGTATGGCACAAACAATGCCACATATCAGATCCAAGCGTTCTCTCCAGAATAACAAGAAGGGAGTGGAGTGGTGACGTGCAGGGTCCAGTTTGAGGGGCTGACAGACGGATAGTGAGCCAGCCTGTCCCTTATCCTCAGACAGGCAGATGTCCCCTCTCTCTGCGTGGCCGGCTGCTGACCAGGGGAGAGCCAGGCGGATGCAGAAATGAAGAAACTTGAGAGCTCCTCGGGGGGTGAGCTGGTCATTTGATGTCCAGCACAAGGGCAGGTTGTGATGCTGAATGAGCCGAGGGAGAGAGGCAGTCTCTGCAGTCTGTTACAAAGGCTGGGGAGGGAAGGAGGGAGGGAGGGAGGGAGGAGAAAATATTAAGCACAAGCAAACCATTGCACATGCAGAAATCCATTAGAGAAAAATATTTATTTTTTAGAATTTCTCTGTTTCAACCAAAAAAAAATCACTAAAGTATTGTCATGTTTTAAGCAGAAAGATACCTTTCTTTAGCAGCTTTAATTCCGCCTTGCTTGCAGCAGAGAGCCTTTTGAAGGCTACAGAGGGGAGATGAGAGGAGGCGCTGCCTGCAGAGGGATCAACCATGCTGAAGTGCCAGCACCACAGCATTGTAATTAATCGCCAGCAACAGCAAGCCTCAGAATGGCAGTCCTGCTCAACTTCTCCCACATGACAAAACCTGTGGACGTGGAGACACGAGGCGCCGTACCTGGACCATCTCACTTTCATTTTTATGGGGATGTGTAAGGCTGCCGCCTCTGGGCTGGGTTCGCACAGATCTGCATAAGCCACCACCACGGAGCTTTCATCTCGGAGGAGATTTGGAGAGGTTTCAGCGCACAGAGACTTCTTAATTCACACTAATTCATTTGCGATCCAGATTTCAGGGGGCCGGGGATAACCTGAGCATGGTAATGAACTCACCGGGGGAGATCACGGTCCCTTGCTTTTTAAATGTGCTCGGCCCAGATTCAGATAATCTTTCCTCGTGGATCTTTCTGGAGGGGAGGAATCCTATTAAAAGTGATTGCCTGCCATGAGATGTTTCGCTAAGTTCTTTTTATATTTATTTATTGCACAAAGATAAACAAAAAAATACACATGTAATTTAAAATTCACAGTTTTTGCAAGCTCCATGATCCAAAATCAATGAATTCCACTCATCTCCATGTAAAGATTTTTTCTTCATCTTGGAAATGGAGTTTTATCCAAACAATATATTATCATTACAAATGAGGCAGGGGGCTGCTTTACATTTATTGATTAATATGTCATATGTTCAATACACAATATTTTATGACGATGGTTTCCGTTTTACAAAATAAAACACACTTTAGCAGTGAAACTAATTTGTGTCTCTTGTGCACTTGAGATGTTCCCAGTAAAACGGCGTTCTTTGCAGTCAGAGCGCAATCTGAGCTGAAAGAATTTTCCATATGCCTCTTGAAAGCAGGCTGACAATGAAAAGAGATTTTCAGGAGATTTATAAGTCTGTGGAGTTCTGAGGGGTAGATTGCAAACTCTTTTGAAAAAAAAAAAGGAGGCAAAGCTGCCTTACTGCCTCGTCTCATCTTTGGTCAAACAGAAGTGAGCTTAATTTGAGGGTCTGCCAGGGGAAAAATCAAAGGAAAAAAAGCTTTGAATGGTGCCAACCTTGAGCTGCCTGATGTTAGAGAAATGAATGGAAGCAGCATCTGCAGGCTACAGGTTTTCTCACACTCTCATATTAACAAAGTTTCTTTGTGTTGTCATCAGAGGAATAGTGTTGCAGCAATAACATGAAAGCAAGCACATTTTTAATATAGTGATGTGTGACACAAAGAGTGGGAATTATGTGTAAACATTTAACAAACTGTGCTTTTATTTTGCAAATACTTTTGCCTTTGGTTTGCTTGACGCTTAAAAGAGGAACATGAATATTAAATGACTACAAACACTTCAAGCAGAATTACAGAAGGGTTATTTATTGCACATTTTGGCTAGATAGATAAAGACTTATTTATAAATAAACAATTTTTTTATGTTTGACATGCTTGTAATTTTAAAACAGTAATTGTCTGACAAAAAATACTTTTGTCATCGCTAAAAATGGTGAAAGCTGTAAAATAACAGAAGTTACCTACATTTGTTTTTCAGTTAAAGCTTAGTGTTATTGCAAAATGTCAAAAAATGCTAAACTCATTGGCTTCAAAAAAGAAACTTGCTCAGGTTTCTTACCAATAATACACTGGATCATTACCTGCATCAACTTTGCAAAGAAATAAAGAGAAATAACTCAATAGGGGTGGGATTTTATAAGTAACTTACATTTACATTTTCCCCACAGCTTTTCAAGTAATACATCAAATTCTACTTTAGGTAGAGTTACCTTGAAGAAGGTAATTATTATATTTAATGGATCTAATTTGACTTATGTGTATATTGTACTGCAAAAATATTTATGATTATGAGTAATTGCACTGTTAAGAAGATATCTTTTTTTCTTGTAGATTTTTCTTAATTTTTTTTAAATCAGTACAATACTTTATTTCTGAAAGTCGTTTGCAATATTTGTGATTTTATTCTTTGCAAATAATGCTTAAATTAAACCAATAAATCAAATCAAATAACCATGAAAAAGTTTAAAAAGCTGCTGGTTTGTACAGAACCCTGAATGGGAATTTGAAGAAAAAAAAAGGCTTTTAGTGTGCACCATGATACTAACTGGTGTGCACAAAAAAGTAAGAATTGATTCTAATAATGTAAATTACTGTAGTTGTTACTATAATCAAGGTTTTAAAAAAGTTTCTGGTGCACACCAGATACTAGGGCTGGGCGAAACAGAACATGTTATCAATCCAATACCGATCAAATACATGTAGATATCGCCAATATTGATACCAATATCAATATTTTTTGTAAATGCGGTGGATCTGACTGACATGAACCTCAAAATTTTTATTGTTTTTAATTGCTGTGAATGTTTTTTTTTTTTTGAAAGTTTCCTTTTTTAGTTACTAGACCATCATAAAAGCAGAATTAGGAAAAAGAACAATTAAATAGTTTATTTGAGAAAAGCTTGAAATTAAATTAAAATAAAGAAGTGAATGAAAAACAAACCAAAAGAAACTATGATGCAAAATGTCAAAATATCAGATATCATCCCTAATATTAAGCATTTTTCAATTTGTAAATGCATTGCAAATGAGAAAATACACCTGTTTTTTAAATTCACCTTGTAAAAATGTGAATTTTTATGTGCAATTTTTAGAAATCTTTGCTTTAAAAGACATAAAAATAACCATATTGATTTTAAGTGTAACAATTGCCATTTAGGTTTTCACAGCTCCTTCTGTGATGTTAGATGCCGTGGAGTATCCATACGAGTTATCTGATCAGAGAACTGCCAACAAGACAGATGATTTGACACAGAAAACAAGCCTCATCACTGCCTGAAAGTGATGAGTCAATGCTGGATGACAGGCAGCTCTTTTAGTAAAGATGAAACCCTGACAGTCTTACACCAATCAAAACTGAGTCATTACTGAGTGTAAAGATGGCTATTTGGAGTATCATTAAATCCAGATTTGCAACTCTTCAAATATGAAAGGCAGCCATCCATGAAGAGAGAAAAAATGATATGGAGGGGAGGGGGTCAACCAAAGAAAGAAAAAACAAAAACACTGCAGGCAATCATTCTTGGCAGAGTGCTGGCAACTCCAGGGTTTTTCTCTTTTTCTTCTTTTTATAATTTCAACATGATTCTCTGCTTGGGTGTAATAGTGGCTTACAAGTTGCATTTGTCATCACATTTTGACAAACTTCTCAAACGCTTTTGGCCCTCATCGTCAGTCATCTGTTTCCTTCTCTTTCTTAGTCTATTCCCAGTGCAATGGGAGGAGCTTAAACAGAAGCAGTGGCCACAACTGTGGATCTGCAGAAAAGACAAGTGTAGGCTGATGTTGTTAGAGAATGTTAGAGACAATTTTGGATAGTAAAAACAGAGGAACATTTGTGTTTTTTGTAGGGGTGTGTATTGGCACCAATACAATACATATTGCGATACTTGTATCACGATATATCCCAAAAGTGTACAGGACAATTTTCTCTATTATTTTTTGAAGAGTATGACTTCCTGAATTTTATTACAACTTTCATTTTAATTCAATGGTTAAATTTATTTTTATTTAATGATCACAGCATTAAGAACTGAAAATGTATCAAATTTACTAAATATTTTTACCCTTGCAAACTCATGGCGCTTTTATTTTTGTATAATACTGGCAGTAACTTGGCACAGGGTTTGGTTCAGTATCCATCCCAAGTAAAAGCTAAATTGTGATGTTTCATACCAACAAAAACCACAATGCTGACTGAACTTTTATCACAAGCTGGTCAACAAGATCTTGTTGAGCTGCTCAAAGCTGCTCAGTGTGATGTGCTGCTAAGTAGCAACTGGGATTCAGGTGGAAAACAAAATTAAGACACTGAACTTAATTTCCTCATAAATTATTAATTAAATGCTGTCTTGCCAGCATTTTAAATTGTTGCAATTATCCCCAAATGAAATATCGTGATGAATCACCAAATCGATTTCCGCTAAAACTGTAGTCAGTAAGGTAAGTTCAGTAAACTTTCATTTGAAGCTTTTTGTTCTTTACGCAATAAGAAAAGAAATACATTTAGAAATTATTGGGGATAAATATGGTTGAAAATGTTTAGTTTGTTTTCCCCCAAATTGTTAAAGCTGTTAAAATAGAGCTCTCACTTTTGTTTGTACTGATATTTGCTGATACAGTCATTCTGTTTGTTCCTGAATATACAGACCTAAAAGACATTTGTAGTTGTCACATAAATGTCACAAAGTTTATTTTTCCCCTTACTTTAGAGGTGGGGGCATCGATCTGAGGATAGATAGTATCAGTGCTCAGGTGAAGTATCGATACTCGCGTGATGAAATTTATACTTTTGATACTTACAATTTTTCTACAATACATAATGTGGATAGCCTGAATTTACTTACGGAGTTGATGTGAGCGTTCATCTGTCAGCAGTGTTTCCAGTGTTTCCCCAGTAGCTTTACTTATCAGACAGTTACTCTCCTATGAGTCATTCATAAGAAAGACATCAGCCAACAACAAATATTAATAAAAAACATGAATGCTGTTTTAGGGTAATCCCATACAAATACATAATGTAAACACACAAAAAACACACATTTTAAACAAAATAAAAAAACAGTTCCTGCTCCCTGAATCATTTTACTTTAAATCAATAATTTAACTAAAAATATATCAAATTCAAATTTGACTCAGATATATGCCTCATTTAAAACATGCAGCTCCAAAATGTGACGTTTTTGTGAAAAACAATTCTTTTTTTTGAAAATATTTTCATTAAAAAAATAAAAATTAGGGTGAGAGTGCTTAACAAATTACACCACTTCTTGTGCTGCCATTCCTTTAAAACATGTATTAGAAGGCAAAATAGGTTAACCTAAAATTAAGTAGAAATTAAAAGGAAATGTAAAAGACTTGAGAAAAACAATTGTGATCCAACGTTAACTCTGATTGCAGTAGTAAAGCCAATATGCATTAACAGCTATGGTCAGATATCAAGGTCATATTTACATTTTTTTCTACATAATGTAATTAAAATTACTTTAAATACATCTTCATCCGAGTTATTTATGTCATGGTATCCACCTTCTCCATCTTACTTCAGCTGCTGACATTGTTTTATATTTTGGTAGAGATTTTATCCAATCATATTTCAGATTGCTTGTGTTGTCAGGTTCTATTAAATCAGCCAGAGGCCTTCACAATCCACAGAGCAGGCTGCCATGTGCTGTAAGCATGCAGAGGCCGGCAGTTGTAATAGCCAATCAGATCTTGAGACAAGTCACCACCACAAATGAGGACTTTGCATATAGGTTGCAGTAGCAGAGATGGGGATTTGGACCCTTAGACTCTAACCTGAACTGGAACTCTCTTTCAAGTATCATAGGCAGAGGCTTAACACTAAATCTATGGATAAACCGGGCATGTGAGTACAAGTCCATGCATTCTTGAATTCAAATATAACCCATTGTGTTCACACTGGACACGCAGGGAGGGGCTTCTTCTGTTTTATTGGAAGAGGCTTAGTGCAAAATGTCAAAGCGGTACAAATCTGGTGAATCTTGCTCCAGATT
The DNA here is from genome assembly GCA_003999625.1 of Oryzias javanicus. Lineage (NCBI taxonomy): Eukaryota > Metazoa > Chordata > Actinopteri > Beloniformes > Adrianichthyidae > Oryzias > Oryzias javanicus. Next base: position 12,690,423 of record CM012457.1, on the reverse strand, counting down.
TTCTTTTTTCACAATTCAATTCTGACATATGAAAATTTTTTTTTTGTCACAGAATTCTAACTGGGCACAACTAATTAATTAATTAATTAACACTAATTAATTTCTCCCCCATGATCAATTTTCAAATGGTTGGCACTTCCGCGAATTGAAAGGGACATTATCTATACGTCACTATCAAATCCAAGTAACCAAACTGGTCAAAGTGCAACCTGGTTTAACTTTCAACGTATGTTCATTGTTATTAGAGGCCAAAAATGGTCATAAAACCTGTGCAGCTACACGTGACGATGGGAGCTTTGAACGCAGAAGCCCAAAACACTTATTTGTGAATATTAACTAGACTTTTTGTGGAAGTGGCCACTTAAACGTGCATTACAGAGGGCGCTGTAAATAATCTTAGATTTTAAAACCTCTGAACAATGTTAACATCTTTTTCATAATTTTTTGGAAATTTCTGTCCAACGCACACTCACTCTCAAGTCCTCATATTTTGGTGTTTGGTTAGAGACTCCTCCGAGTCACGTTTTGACGCTTTGGGTATCCACAACTCGATTTTTGATATGCTGGCTGTTTGTAAAATCAAGGATCCCCAACACCTTGGTTTGTGGCAGTGGACATGGTACTGCACATTGACTAGACCTTGGGACATGGCCAGTACTGGTACCCTAACCGGGCACCACCAGATGTGGTACCACACCTGAACCCGTACCAGATGCAGTACTGGATGCGAATTGGTACCTGGTTATGGTTAGAGTACCAATACTGGGTTAGGGTGCCGGTGTGCTGTGCGTGCCGGTGCTGGACCAGTTCTGGTTCACACCCTGGAGATTGGGTACCTGCGATTTAATGGAAACAGCCAACACATCAAAAAATAAGGGATTAGCCTCAAAAGTTCTTGAAAAGGACTTTAATGACAAATTTTTAGCGATAAATTATCAATTTTACCCTGCGACAGACTGGCAACCTGTCCAGGGTGAACCCTGCCTTCACCCATCAGTAGCCCGGTTAGGCTCCGGCATCCTGTGACCCCGAAAGGGACAAAGCGGCCAAGAAGATGAATGAATGAATGGAAATATCCATTTTGACAAACAGCTTTGAGGACTGGAGGCTTTATTTATTCAGCACAGACTATAGACTCGCTAAAGGGACTTGTGAGTCTATCTGCACAGTAGTAGTCCTGCACCTGTTACTCGTATCATAAGAATGGGCTGAGCCTGCTGTATCGCGGTGGTTTGTATATTTTTCCCATGTTAAACTGTGGTTCTGCATAGAACTTTGAATCAACACTTAAAGTAGATAGATCGAATATCGCCGTCCTCAAAGGGCTAGCTAGGTGCAATATGCAGTCTGGTAGGAAGTGGTGGTAACCAACAGAAGTGAGTTTGATCGTCATCTGGAACATTATATCTGGAGACTCAGATCAACCAGAGGGATCAGAAGTAAGTTGTTTTTACCATTTCTTTCCCAATGGGCTGATGCTCCTGCTGATCCATTTGACTCAACTCTGCTTTCTTTTCTGCTTCTATACCACCCATTCCTACTGCACTGACACTCCTGAGAGATTATGAGAAGTTTCATAGTGTGTTCAAAAACAGTTCCTAGCTGATGTTTCTCCTTTTAAAAGAGCACCAATAAAAAGGGAGGATACTCTTTTCCTGCTTAGATTTCAGGTTTGGCCACCTCTCCAGTTGTCTTAAGAAAGCCAAATAATAAATGTTGCTTCAAAATCACAAAGTAATTTAAATTCCTAATAGATTAATACTGGAAACTTAAAGGTGATTAGAGCGGTTGTATCTTGACATCAGACAGAAAATTTCCTCTGATGACTTTGTATTAGGAGTGGGATGTTAAATATCTGCATGTGGGGATACTTTATATGCAGTAGACAGTAACTCGGTTAAAGTAAACTAGACATTTTGAAATTTGGAAAGGAAAGGGATGAGTAATATACAAGTTTAGCTCAATGGCTCTATACCACATACTGATAAAAATCATGTTTTGTAAAACTGTTAGTGATCTTTTAGCCATGATTGTGCCATTTTTAGGCTAAATCAAAAACTCCTGTCATTTTCTAGAACATAGTTTCTGCATGGCGACAAGAGTTTAACCTACTTTGACCTCTGAGTTGTGGGAGGGACTGTTGGTATGGAGTAAGCCTGCCCTAATTTCCCATCAATCCTTTGCTTCCATTCCTTTCTGCTAGCTTACTGGCCCAACCTAACATTAGTAAGCTTAGTGAACTCATTAACTCCCGCTGCATCTGGTCCGGCTCTGGTGCGTCCAGATGACTCACATTGGTCGCGGATGGCTGTGGTCCTGCAGCAGCTACAGGCTCTGCTGACAACCTTACGAGACTCCAAATTCACGTAGGTTCACGCGATAACCCGCCACTTATATAAAAAGTTCTGGTAAACAAACCCTCATTCCACCGTGATTTTGAATAATATTCACAATACTTCTTTTTCTGTGTGACTACGGGTTAGCACGGAACTTGTTTTAATACTTTTGTCTTATAAATGTAAATATTTGACTGAATTACACGTAGTAACGAGTAATGTTGACAATACGGTGAAAACAGCAAGTACAGCGGAAAATATTTTTTAATTTTAAAAATGTACCAGATGCTTTTCACACACGGACTTGCATGATTTCCGGTTTAAGTGTTCTGGCTTGGCTCTGGCGTCTGGAAAAATTTGAAGCCAATGGAATGGGTACAGAGCGCCGGAGAGGCCGGACCGGACTGGATGCAGTCTGAGGGCCTCTTGCACTTTTCAGCTTTCGTGAAGACTCCGATATCCGCACCAGAGCCGTACTGGTTGCAGTTTAAGCCCAGGGTGAGACGTTCATGGATATATTTGTCTGCAAGGGGATATGAATAAAGATATACTCATACAATTTTAAAGAAAAATGCTACAAGGACGTGTTAAAAACACCAAAAACAAGGTTTACATTGTGGTAGATATTTGAATTTAAATGTATTTACATTTTATCATCATATTATAACGCTTACAAACTCTTTGGATAAACACAACCCATTGGAACAACTGTACTCCTTGCAAAATGAGTGTCCTATTTTTAATTTAAATGGTCTTTAGTTTCTAGTTAGTTCTTCATTTGATTTTAGGATATTACTTTCACTTTTAAAATTTGACATCAATTCATGTTCCAAACTATTGAAAACTGTTTCAATTGACTCCACGGCTGAGCTTGCTTGTAAAATGCTGCACAGATCAGGTGTCATCTAACTGCTGTTGGGTTCCACTAAGTGTTTTATTAGTGCCGTCTTTGTTTTATTGATGTGAGAAAAAAAAAAAAAAAAAAAAAACGTCCACTTTTGTTCAGATCAAAGCATAAAAGAACCCTCTTGAATTGTAAACTGACAATGTGGCATTAAGAAGTATCTTGTTTCACGATCCAGTGATCAGAGTAAACAACGCATTTCAAATAATACAGCCGATCCACAGTTTGACATTTCCCTCTGATTTTCATATCTTTGCCTGAAATGACAGTCTGTGTAAAATGTGGAGGTTTTAAAAATGCCAAGGCTGATATGGAATCAATTTGCATTTCCCCAGCGCCTGGATAACATGGCCCTGTCAGAAGACCCTGCAGATCTGCCGGAGATAATGACGTTATGGAGGGCGACTTGCTCAGTGGAAAATATGAAATTGAAAGAGTGACGTTCTGTGTTTCCCATGATTGCCTTGACAGGGGGATGTGTGACTATTGGACATGTACTCTTCTGTCTTTGCTCCCCATTAGGTCCACTTGTTCCCAGTCAGGGGTTAAGACAGGCTAAAGAGATCAACCAATCTCCCAATCTAACCAGTTAAAAGCAAGAATTTAAAGAAAGCTTCAGAAATAGGAATAAGTATAACAGCTACAATCATGCTTTTTATGTTACGGATGTTTCAATGATTAAAAATATTCATTTACTATAGAAATGTTACACTTTTTAGTAAAATTATATAAAATAACTTTGTCCTTCAAGGTATAAAAGGTTAATTAGCACCAAAGAAGAAAAAAAGAAGACCAAAAAAGGTCTTGCTTTTATCTAGAATGGTTTTTCTTCATAATAACAAGAACTATGAAGATAAAGAATTGCATTTCTAGTGTGCAATCAAATTGTTTACTATTGAACAAAAAGAATAAACTTTGAGCTCAACTGTTCAATGGTAGTTTTTTCCCATCATAATCTGTGATCCTTTTTTTTATGTTTCTTGTTTGGTTTTTACATATTTTCATTTCTTTTGTCTTCATTTATGGCTCAATTTATGGTCCGTTTAAAGAACATCTGTCTAAGTCAAGGCTGGATCCGGCCCTCCAGATCATTTTATCCTATTGTTTTTAATGATCCAATGTTATCTTGTGCTTTTTTCTAGCTTGTATAATTTTGACAACATACATTTTTATGGAGAGTAAAATACTGAAAGATATTTAAGGTTTAAGTTGATTTATTCTAGAATAATATTACATTTTGGCCCCCTGTGTAACTGAGTTTGACACCCCTGGTTTAAAGAGTTAAGTTTCCTCCCTTCGTCTACTCTAAATGTACCCAAGTGAGAAGCTGAAATACAGATGTAAAGTCATCTTTACTTCTGTTAATACTATCCTGTTTGTGTAATTTAAAGGATTTTGTCATTTAGTTTAAATTTACTGCCATATATTTATTTAATTCCCTTATCTTTTGGGAGTTGTGATTCCAACAACCCTTGAGGAAAAAGAGGCTTTATAAAAGATTTTGAAGTTGTATTTCATTTCAAACAATAAGAAAATTGAATCTGATGGAGATTTTTGCTGCATCCAAACCACTATGTTAAAGAGTAACCAAACCAGGAAGTTGAAATTTGAAAAATCCAGTCAGAGGGGTGGGACTGTTATCATTACTGAAGCTGCAGATCATGAAATGACATCAGACTTCTGAAGCTTACATGGTTTGACCAATCACAAAATTAAATTGTAATACCTCATTTCAACCTGTAGGGACACAGCACACAGACAGTTTTTGACTATATTTTGAAGAATTACACAGATTTATTTCAATTTGTCAAAAACTCGGCTATGACCAACAGACAGCACTTTTAAAGCTCTATTTATAGATGTCAGCAGCAAAAAAAAAGTTTTAGGATTTGGTTGCCCTTTAAACTGGACGTGACAATTCTGTCTCCATTTTTTTGCAGTATGGATGCCGCCATGTTGGAGCCAAACATCAGTGATTGGTCTGAGTAAGTCTGAGGCATCTGATTAGCCAGATTGTAACTTGAATAAATTGCACTAAAGAAAAAAATATTTTGAAAAAATTTGGATTAGCAAGAAAATGTAAAAGAATGGTCTCAGAGCAAGAATGGTGGTTCTGACAAATATAAGTCTTAGAAATTTCCCAGAAGTCTTTGCAAAAAATAGTGTGCATCAATGCTCACTACATTAGCTAATATAGACCACAATGGATTGCGTTTGAACAATTTCTGCAAAAAAATATTTTCATCAGCCAAACACAGGGGAGTCATAAATAGATGTAAAATGTTCATATTGATTAGATGTTCACTTTGTGAAATTGGTGACATCATATCTGCATTTAAAAAAAAAAAGAAGTAGAGAGGATGGTGTCTGAATTGCATTTAAAGTCCAGGGAAGCAGATAGTCCTTTACTACATAGTTTTTTAGTGGTTAGGGTTTGAAGTGGACATTGGGACATAGTCTCAGATTTCGGTTTCTTGGAGTCCACAGGTACTTCCTGTTTGGAATGTGATGGGGGAAGGGTCTCTCATCATCCAAACCAAAAAATTAAAAAAAACAGATTTTTACTGGTGATATTAATAAATATTCAAATTTTCAACAGACCTTTTGAAGGCTTGTGTCCAACTTTACATCAAATCCGTGGGAAGGCTCAATCCCTCCCTGATTGTAGACTTTATTAAACCTGCACGTGTTTGCTGTATATTTCTTAGTATCTGAGTTATTTAAAGTATTATTTTTGATTGCAAACAAAAGTTTTCCAATGAACCAATTTGCAAAGGGGGTTGAATGTTTTTTCTTTTTTAGTGCATTTGTATACATACATCTAATTATTTTCTGGTATTGAGGAAAAATTGCCTTGGCAGTCTGGGGATTATGGAGGTTATATCATAATAATCTAAAAGTATACAGTGAGTTTAATGTTTAATGCCACAGAGGGACCGCTGAAGCACAAAATATGCAATTTTTCATGCTGCCACAATAAATAAAAACAGCCCAGTGCACAAGTAACTTATTGGGTCAGATAGATGTCTGACAATCCAACATTTCTGGGATGACGGTTGGGATGCCCTGGGTATGACAGGAGTATACCAAGATTTCATTCACATTGCAAGATAGTCGCTCATCTTGGCTTTAATCAACCCGATAAAAGTCTGCAGAGGAAAAGAGAGAGATTGACACACCAACAACAGTTTTCAATTAATAAAAAAAACATAATTTCTTCCAGTCTCTAAGGACCAGGACAAGTTGATTGCCTTTCGCCTGCATAGTTTGAACACCGCTACGTGCTCTGCAAGTGTGCACAGTGTGCATGGCTGCACTTTCAATTGCAACCCACAGATACACACACGCAAAGTAAGAATTTACACATCCCTGTATGATTTGCTCGCACTCGAGAGATAAAACTTTACATGTTGCTCCCAATTAGCACAGCAGTGACCGTGCACTGTCTCTTGTGCTCGGCTTCCCTTCTGAAGAGGATCTATTTATGTGAAGGCTCATGAGAACGTGAGAATTGAGGCGAAAGAGAGGAGATACGGACTGTGTGCGATGGGTGCGTGCATGTGTGTCTGCGATACGACGGGCGCAGTGAAAGAAAGAGATATAGTGAAAAGAGAATCCAAATGGCTTAAGTGTTCATTCTGAGTGGAGAGACAGGTCCTATTAACGTTTAACAGCATTTATGCAACTTGGTGCCGAGGTTATGATGCAAATGAGGAGGAATTAAAACTGGCCAGAGGTTTGTCATTGATGGATTGCAGTCTGGCAGTGCTCACACTTCCTAGTGTCCATCAGAAGCGATTACTGTGTAATTAAACCTTATTTCTGGACTCTCTAGTGCATAATTACTTTGTGAATGTAACCATCATCTAAAAGCGACAAAAATGCTTCGCCATTAGTCTAGCAGTCAGTTTCATGGGCTTGTGTCAGATATAGCCATCAGACAGAGCAAAAGAACTGTCACTTTTAATAACAGGCAAAAAATTAAATGAAACAGTATGCTTATTACAGAAAAATTAGGCTTTCAAGAGTCCTTTCTGTTATTTGCATAATTTATCCCCCTCCTCCAGCAGCACACAAAACCGGCACTGCAAGCTCCTCGTATTTAAATAGATTGCACATTTAGGGCTACTTAAGGAAAATTATCAGTTTGCATATTTTAATTGTTATGAAGGAAGTGATGTTAGAGAGGTCTGCGGCTCATCCTCTTGAGCCACGCCGCTTCGGAGCTGTCTGATTCGGCGGCTCGCTGCTGCAGCTCCACAGATAACCCCCGAGTTCACACACATCCACTTCAGTTTCATCAGAATGCAAATGAAGCTCCGAACACTGGGACAAGTGGATCTTTGATATTTACAAAATAGCCACTAATAACCGGAGAGTAATTCATTTGACTCAACTTTATTTGTCTCCGTATTGATGTTTTTCTCACTTTTACTCAAATGGCCCTTGTGGGGAAAACCACACAATGCAGGAAGTGGTGTGTGTTTGAGGAATTTCAGGCCTTGATGAAATACTAAAAAGGATGCTGAGGAAAAAAATGTTAGAAATGAAAGAATGTGCATTTATATCAGCAGCTGAAGTGAGTTTTGCTCTGACTTTTTAACAGGAAGATTCATTCATTTGTAGGTATATTTACATCATGGAGTTTGACCTTCTTACCAATATAGTCCTTATAAAGCTCTGTTTTGTACGGTGGCCCTGAAGTGCAAACCAAATTGACAAATCAGCCAACGCAAAAACATTTTAAAGATCACAACTTTAACTAAAAAGCAAAACAAATACAAAAATAGCATTGAATTTTAGAAAACGAAACAAAATTCCTGACACAAAAACGTAATTTTTGCAAAACTGAATACATTGGGAAACTACAAAATGTATGAATTATGGGACATCACTGAGTGAATGAAGATATCCAGCAACCTCTCATGCTAAATAACTTTCAATTGAACTGTTGGCCAAATGTCTTACTTTATACGGTTTCCATCAAAAAAACACAAAGAAAGATTTCGAACGCAGATTGATTTACTAAAATCAAAATAAAATGATAAAAAATAAAACACCATGGGACATCTCTGATTAGATGATGACATTTGTCCGTTATTTTAAGCGAAAGTTATTTAAACAATACTGCTTATCATCCTCCAATCAGTGAGGTCTCATAGAACCTTTTCTGATTTTCCTAAAAGAGAAAAACTAAAACTTTCCTAGAGCAAATTAATAAAATAAAAATAAAAATGAAATGGTAAAAGATGAAACACAACAGGAAACTATGGGGCATAGCTGATTGGAAGAGGATATCCAGTATCACTTCATGGCAAACAACTCTGGGTTGAAGTACTGGACAGACATCATCCAATCAGTAATCTCTTAGAGTTCCTACCTTTTGTGGTTTTCATAAAAAAAAAAAAAGAAAAAAAAAATTCGGAAAGCAAGTTAATTACAACAATGAAAATGAAATGGTGAAAAATAAAACAAAGAAACTAGGGAATTATGGGACATTTTTGATAGCAATACTGGAAATAATCAACCAATTAGCAATATTTTCCAGTTTCTGAATGTGTTTCGTTTTCTGACATTCATTTTTTTCTAGAAATTATTTGTGTTTTCCAAAATGCTTTTTTTTTTGTTTATGTTTTGGTTTCTGGAATTTTTTGTTTGTTTACAATGTATTTTTTTAAATATTTATTTTGCTTTTTAATTGTCATTGTAATATTTAAGGCATTTTGCATCGAGTGATTTGTCCTTCAGGGCCACCGTAGTTTTGTTCCTATTATGTTAAAGAAAAAACTTCATTTTATTTTCTTTGTTTTAAACTAAATGCAGCTAATCATCATGCACAACTGCCACATAAAACCTCATATGTAAAGTTTTCTGGACTCCATGTAAGTCATTTGGATCTGAAGTAACTCATACGTGACATTATGCAAGTGCATTTTCTACGATCCCACGTTACGGATCAATGAAACACAATTCGCTTTTATAAAAAGCTCTTCCTACTTACAAAGAATGCTCTGTCTGTTCTCATTAATGCTAATTGTAGAGAAACTTCCCACGCAAGTACCTCCTACAACTCAATGATTTAATGAAAGTGAATTTGTCAGTATTGCTGTTAAAGCAATAAAAAAAGTTGAAACCTATGGAAATTAGTTATATTCATATTTCACTTTTCTGTTTTTACGACGAATCACAACATAATAGTAAGGATAAAAAACAAGTCATTTTAAGAAGCAAACCGCCTTTATTCAGTATTTCAATAACCTTTGAAATGAAAATACAAAGAAATTGACTGTACTGTAAATATGGCAATACATACACACATATAAACATGTATGTGGTGCATTTTGTATGTTTGCTGTAAACCAATAGCAAATGTACAATACATACAGCTATGTGCAAGTTGGATTTCTGTACATGTCTATGCAGAGTAAAAATTCAAAATACTCATAGCAAAAGGTTTGTCCCTCATACTTGACTGTTGAATTGTAATCGCACAAATGACATAGAATTACAAGAATGCACAGAGGATTAAAGCAATTTCACTTTTTCTCCAAGGAAAAGACTTTTTTTTTCATCTAAGACCTTGAAGAGATTGCAGTTTGTCTGTCATTGTAAATAAACCGTGGATCGGGTTGTGCAGGTTAACTTCATCTTTAGCCTCAAGGTGCCTTTTTTCTTCGGTTACTTGTAAAATTCGCCTCCCCTCGATTTCTCAGACTTGAGCACAATCTTTATCTCATTTTTTTTTTCTTTTTCTTAAGTCACCGTTTTAATTAATTAAAAAAAAAAAAATCTATAAATGAAGGACATTCAAAATGAAAAACAACGACAGTACATATGTAGCAATGAGGTAGAAATGGTCAAAGTTCAGCAGATTTTCATGGAATCCATATTTCGACCGTCACAGAAATACAGCACTAAAAAAAAAGATTTAAATATCGAAATTGTGCCAGTGTGAAATCTGATGTGCTTATAAATAAAAGTCCTATCAAGTCTTATTTGTTCCCATGAATCTCTTTGTGACATACGCGCTGCTGATTAGAACTTATACAGCCTCTAAAATACCAAGCATTGTCTTGATGGGTGTGAAAGCGTTTTGGCCGTACGTCTTCCTACGCTCCAGTTGTTATGACAGTTAAAACAATCATACAAATGTAACTCCGCTTATGTCTGCAAGACAGACGGGAACAACACAGAGTACATGACAAGACCTTCTGTTGTCTAGGAGACAATTAGTACTGCTTCGTTTGAGAGTTCCCATACATGTTCGCATACATACGACTCGGCTGAAGTTGTGAAATCTGTGCTTGTCAATGGACTTCAAAACACCCCCTAAAAATATATATATTTTTATTAAATGTGTTCTGAACGTGTATTGTAGTGGGACAAAAGGCAGTTTGACTCTGCCACGTCTGTGCTTTGTTTTTTTTTTTTTTTTTTTTTTTTGGACCACAACTTTAAAGGAATACCATGTAATAGTAAGAAATAATGAGTCATGTTTTGCCCACATTCCAACTTCCAGTGTTTGATGGTAAAAACGTTCAATTTTAAGAAAAAAACTGTCCCATTTGAGTCCTGTTTATCAAAAAAAAAAGATATTTACTTTGGTTTCTGGTAAAATCCAAACTATTTAAATGCATTTATTTTAAAAGTAGAATTTTCTAAATAATGCTTTTCACTTTAAAGGCAAAATTGTAAATACAATGCTTAATTAAAATTCCATTGTATACTGGCAAATATGGAATTTAGTATTTTGAATTTTAATAATTTTTGCTTAAATCATCTAATTTTATTTTCCATTCTAACCCAAAAATGTTTAGATATTAAAGAAAGGATTTAAGTTTAAAGTGTTATTTGTCTGTCAACTGTTTAATCATTTATAGTCAGTTGTGTGTCATTTTTTAAGATCATCACCAAAACAAATAACTTAACATTCTGACACAGTATGTCTGTTGAGATGCTGTGCTTTTGATTCTGATGCTTCTTAATAAAATCTATGAGATTTTGAGAATCAGACAGCAGCAATCTATATGAGTAGCTGCGTTTCCATTACACACATATCCAAAAATGTATTGAAATTCCAGAAATGTCAAAAAACACAATTTTGCGATTCCATAATTAATCATAATTATGCTAATAAACACATGCAATAAGCCATCCAAAAATATAATACTTTGATTTACAGCAGATACATTCAAATTTCTGCGCTCGTCATCATCTATCAAAAGAGACGTCGGTGACTTGTTCAGGCCACAGAGCGGAAAGTTACTGTTAAATCATTGTTGCTGATTTTACAGGGGAACTGTGAATCCACCAATTCCAAATGACACACTCAACTTATTAAGACCTGTTTAATTCCCTCTTGTGCAGTGGTCACGTGACTCTTATTATTAGAAAAAAAAAGTAACTTCCATTGCAGTTTTCCAAAATTTTTCAATTTCGATACGCCTAGAAAACCACCTCCTCCAAGCGCAAAAAACATGTTATTTCAATAAACGTTTTCATTAAGGAAATTTATTATCAGAAATCCAATTTGTACAATTTTATAGTCAATGGAAACGCAGCTTTTGATGATGATTAGATGCCAGAAAGTAAAACCTTCAGTAAAAACATACATAAAAAATACCTTAAAAATGAGAGAAACTTTAGCACCTCCCCACTTTTTTCACTAAATAATTGCAGTGATACCTATGTTTGATACGCAACCTGATCTCCTAAATCTGTCGCCTCATGTGGGTTTTTGTCTTTCTTGTAAGTGAGTCTACTAATTAATGGCAGTAAATAAAGCAACTCAAATTGAAGAATCAACATAAATGTAATGTCAGCAAATTTGTGTGCAGATGATCAGGATGTGTTTCAAAAGAAAAAAAAAACTTTGTGTGGTCGGAGTATTTCTACTGTGAACTTTGCATTTAAATCACTGGGGAAAAAAAAAAAATCTGCATCACATGGACCTATACTTTTGCACTTCACATCACAGGCTCAACTGTCTAAACAAACATCATACAACTGTGTACGTAGGTTGGTAAAGATCAAATTAGCTGAAGGCAAAGTAGTGTTCTTATAATGGATGGATTACACGGTGAAAAAAAATGTTATCAAAAGGCGAAGCTGATAGATGTGGCACACAGGAAATTGCGTTTGGGGAATTTCATAGGTGCTGTCTTTTTTTGAATTTGTTTTTAGAGATAAACACACTGAGGTAGAAAAATAAATTAGGCTGTACATAATCCTAATGATAAAACAGCAGCAGAAGATAGTGACATAATAAAAAAAAAAAGAGAAAAAAAAAAAGAAGCTCAGGGCATTTGTCCTTCTCAACCCAAGATGTTTGCAGTTTGAATTTCTCTCTGTGATGCCCCAAACTGCCCTTGAACAGCCGTATCTCTCAAAAACAAGGGACTAAACACAAAGACTTGTTTTCCTTTCACAGCTAGAAAAAATGTTCAAAACACAAATATATACGGTAATAAAACCAAAACCTCACAGTAGCTGTCAGTATTTATATAAAACAAACTCAAAAGACATGAAATCCTCTTTAAAAAAAAAAAAAAAAACATCACAAATAATCAACCATTACCTTCATACATTCACTTTAGGAGCCTTCACACTTTGAGCCTTCTGAGGTATTAAAGACTTGTGTGTTTTGATATTTAAACTTCAAATGCAAGCCTAGCACTTACAAGCTCTTGAGGTACTATACATTCCTGAGTTTTTATAGCATCAAAAAAAAAAAAAAAACTTCCATAATATATCTATATATAATTTTTTTTTTACCAAAATGTGTTTTTTTTAAACTAAAGAAAAAGGAAAAAGTAGTACTTGTTTTGAGTTACAAGGAGAAGCTACAACAACGACCAACTCCAACTTCTACAGAACAGATCCGACTGTTTGGGAACAAAAGTGTGTCAGTGTTCTTCTAATTAAATGATTACGCACACATGAAACCAGTGCAAGGCGATGGAGCCCAACTGAAATGATGCCAATAGATTTAATTTAGCTCAAATTAACCACAACGGTTCACAGAGAGCACAGAACAGACACAGCTGAAAAAACACTCTTCCAATGAAAAAAACAACTTTTTTTTGTCACATCGTAAAGCTTTTTTTTCTTTTTCTCTATTAGCACATGCCACAAATGAAAACTGTGTGAAGATAAGGTAAAAACAAAACGCTTAAACAGCACCATGTCAGGCACTTGACAGCAACTAAATCTCAAGATTAGCAGTATATTGATATATATGTATAAATATCATATATATATTTATGTACAAAAAAACGAGAGCATCTTTTTTTATTCATTGAGCAATTCTTTAGACTGTTTTTACCATCTGAATGAAGCCTGTAGGGGAATTTTCTATTCTCTATTTCATGTATTCGTATGCTCACAGTTCATAGAAATGGTTCTCTTTCATTGACTGCAACCAAACATTTTATTCCACTCGTTGTACATGTCTAGTTCTTTTTGCGATATGCTTGGCTGGAATTTGCAAAATACATTGTCAAAATCTTGGTATGAGACGGGTCTCATCTGACTGGGGTGGATGCCTGACAGCTCGGCACCGGGCATGCCATGGAGAGGGCCGATCAGAGCCTCCTGACACAGCTGAGCCACATCCAGTCCTGAAAGTCCCTCTGTCCTCTGAACCAGCAGCGACATCTCTTTGTCACTAAGACAATAGTTGTGCTGTGAGAGCAAGTGGCTGATGATTTGATGGCGTGCCGTTCCGTCAGGCAACGGGATGAGTAATCGCTTTGTGAAGTACCTCCGCAGGGAGTCGGGGATCTTTTCGGGATTACTGGTGGAGCAGACCACGAGAACTTGGTCCTCAGCTGAGGTAAGAATACTGTCAAGTTGAATCAGGAGCTCAGACTTGAGGTGGTTCACCGGGCTGTCCTCGCTGAGCTGAGCTGAAAGCAGCAGATCCACGTCGCTGATGAAAACCACCGCTGGCTGACGACACCGCGCTACGAGGAAAGACGCCTGGATGATCTTGTCCCCTTCTCCCAGCCACTTGGTCACCAGCGTGGAGCCGTTCAGTCTGAAAAAAGCAGCTCCCAGGTGGCTGGCCATGCAGCGTGCCAACAGTGATCTCCCCGATCCCTGAGGTCCAAACAAAAGAAGGCTCCGGGGAATTGTTGCAAGTCCACTAAACATATCGGGCCTTAAAATCGGCCACAGTATCTCCTCTTTAATAGCTGCTTTGGCCATATCAAGACCCGCAATGTCACTCCAGTCCACAGTAGAGCCTTGCTGGAGGATTTCTGTTGTCACCATCTCCACCAAGTTCGAGTCACTGTTTTTTAGCTGTTCTTCTGCGGCGTGAACAGACGAGGTAGCTGAACCGATGTCAGGCCCTGTTAGGGAGTGGGAGAGATGCTGTCTGTGCTCTTCAGTTTGCTCACTCATTATGGGAGATCCAAATTTGCCATACGGCTCACCAGTTCTGAGATCCCCCACGGAGCTTTTGGTAGAGCCATAGGATGGGGGACTTAGTGCTCGGCCGGAGTGCAAATTAAACTTCCTTTGCTGATCAGAGGACATCTGCGGTTTGGTGGACTTAAAAGCTAACGACGATGCGTCGGGATTTCTCTCAAAACCGCTGCCCCTGCTCGAGTCCGATATGCTGCTGTCTGCTACTCTGTACATGGGGCTCTGTGAGGAGCGGGGTTGGTTGTAGTTGAAATTGCCGTAGCCCGGGTCCATGTCTCCATGTCCGCTCATGTAGAAAGCCTTTCGCTTTAAGGAGTTGGATGTGCTGCTGTTCAAGGGTGTCGGCGCGATCGGTGTATGGTTGTGGGACTGGTAGGTGTAGCTGGGCAGTGTGGTGGGGGGTATCGGTGTAGGGGCCGCGATACCTGACGGCAAGTACGCAGAAGGCGGAGGCGCTCCCCCCGAGCCGTAACCGGGGCCCACGGCAGTCTGCGAGGCGTACCCCGTTGGAGGGTAACTGTAGTTGGGAATGTTCGGGGAGCCGGCGTTGTAGCTCGGCACTAAGGTGGGCGGAGGAGGGGGAGGGGGTGGTTGCAGCAGTCCGGCACTGTGTAAAGGAGACGGGTGGGGGGAGGGGAGGGCTGGGGTACTCTGGCCGCTATAGCTAGAGTGCAGGTAGGAGCCGTTGTAGCTGGCAGTGTATTCCTGAGAGGGAATGCCCGAGTGGAGGGTGGTGGCCGGGTGGCTCCCACAGTTACTGCTAGAGTAGCTGGGCTCGGACAGGCTGCTAGCCAACCCCGGGGAGCTGCCTATGCTAGCTGAGACGTCCGCAGGGGGCAGGGCAGCCGTCATTCCAGCCTTGCTCACAGGTATAACATCTGGAGCACAGTTCATCGGGTAAATCCCCTCCTGCCACGACTCGCTCTCCGACTTCCGTCCATTCATGAGTCCGCCGGTGCCATCGGAGTACGAGCACAGCAGAGCTCTTTCGTTTGGGCCTTCTAGGATCCCGGAGTACTTCTCTGCATATTTCTTGAGCAGATTGGAGGCAGTCAATGCAGAGATGTCATCGTTTGCCCACGCATACTGGTATGTTCGCTGTAAGTGCCCCCGGTAGGCCTCCACTTTGTGTGCTGGAGAGCGGGTAGTGGATGAGATGTCAAAGTGCTGCTCTGCCCATTGTGTGTGCTCGGGGGTCCACTGCATCTTTAGACCTAGATATCCAGAGAAGAATAAGTATTATTAAAATGATTCATTATGATTTAAAAATAAACATTTGTGCATGCTTTTATATAACAAACAACAATTAAGTAAAGAGAGGAAATGGATATTTTTGTTGATGGAAATGAACAAAGAAAATGATAGTGGTGGTTTATGTGTGTTGCAGCAACTAACACAACATTAGGGTCATCTTGAAAATGCAGCACCTATAGTAACCATGGCGTAATCCACAAACAACAGAAAGACACAGGCACTGCTGGTCAGTCTATAATTCAACACTCATCTGAGGCATTCTCAGACAGTTTCAAATCTGCTTGGAGGAGAGCAGCAAAGCAATCTTCCTTGGCAGCGCTCTGTTGCTTTCATCACACAAAGCCCTCAGCCCAGCATGAATTACATCCACATCGAGTCTGCCGACTGCTTCCCCGTCACAAGAGTGAGGGAAAAAAAAAAAAGAACATGGCTCACTTCTGTTTTTCTTTGCAGCCTCTCTCAGCCTCTCCATGCAGCCTTAAGGGGTTTGAATGACAAAAATAATCCTAAAGTCAATCTGTATTTTTTTTTTTTTCTCTCAAAACAAGTTAAAACAGTTTTAGTGGACTTTTTCGCTAATTTGTCCAAGAGAGGAGATGCATCAAACCTATTATTTTATGCCTGTTAAATAAAATTGTTTCTTTATTAAGTTGTCGCGAGATATTATTTACACTTGAGTAAGCCCATATCACAATTTAAAGAAAAGCAGCTAGTGTCTGGAGGCGATTACATATGCAGTGTTTGTCTTCAGTTTTTCTTCTGCCTCTGTTTCAGCCATTACCAACCTGCCACCCGAGACACCAGCAGCTAATTAGCAGGATGATGCTTCACTAATTGTGTTAATTTACATGGTTTTAGTCAAAGCGATCAATGCTATAGCTTGTGCGGTTGTCAACTGTCCAAGCTAATGACTGCAAAAAAAGGGAAAAAAACTGAGTGGAAAAAAAATATATAAATGGATGAACAAAAGCATTTGGAAGCGGTGGGGGGAAAATAAAATAAATAATTAATTTTGTGTGAACTGTGTTTTTTTTTTTTTTTTTTTAAAGACAGGTTTGTTTCAAAAGTGGGAGGTTTTTTGTGCCAAATGAAAATTCTTCCTACACTCAAAAAACACAGCCTGGGAAACAGCAGCTGGCTTTTGATTATCTGCCAAGAATCAAAGCCGTTACTGACGGTGAAAGAAACTGGATTATTGCTTTTGTTAAAAAAAAAAATAATAATATTCTGAAGAGCTCCTTAACACTCCAGTTAGTCAATGAGAGAAATTGTACACAGATAACAATGAGAGAGATTGTACTCCTACTGCAGTGGGCTGTTTTGGATGCTTCTTGTCAAGAGTGCTTAAATTCCCTGAAGTGATTCAAAACCATTTCCTTTAAAACGTAAAGAAATGCATCCAATAAAAAAGCTTTTTTTTGTTGAAATCTGTAGAATGTACACCACTACTAAAAGTTATCAAAAGTTTAAACTCAATTTCAAAGCATAAAACTTCACAAGAATGACATTTCATTTAGTGTGATTAGTGCTCCCATCTTCAGAAGCAGCATAATAGTAAGCAGATGGGCATAAAGAAGTCAAATACAAATGCACTAAACGCGCAAACTGAAGTGCACTGGATGATCACAATGATCTGATACTTTGGTTTTGTGCTACAACCTTGCTCTTTAAACTTAAAAAAGCAACATTCACATCTTCCTTTATCTGTCTTTTCCAATGGTATAATTACAGAGGAATGTTTTCAGATGCCCTCAGGATATGAGCTCAAATTCCACTGAAGGGCCGACGATAAAAAAGGCCTCTGTTCCAGTTTTGTTTGTCAATTCATAGGTTTAAATAAGCCCCCGGGGTATATTTCAAAATGAGACGTCCAAAAGA
The DNA here is from genome assembly GCA_003999625.1 of Oryzias javanicus. Taxonomy (NCBI): domain Eukaryota; kingdom Metazoa; phylum Chordata; class Actinopteri; order Beloniformes; family Adrianichthyidae; genus Oryzias; species Oryzias javanicus. The sequence goes on along the minus strand of CM012457.1, from coordinate 12,672,621 downwards.
AGGTGGCTTTTCTTTTCAGAATGTGTGTGATTTGAAATTTCCTGTGAACTCAAAAACTCTGGAAAAAATAAGATTATTGGGAAAGTTTCAACTCTTATGGATGTAATGATTGTAAATTAACGTCAAAAAATGTGACGTTGGATGTTAGCGGTGTTATTCTGCGACGCGGTGTTTTAATTTGTGGTTCAGTGATCACCATCGATGAAACACAGATGCTGACCTTTTTGGAAACCATTAATCTGGCAGCCTGGGATGTTTTTAAGCAAGCAAGAGTGGGGCCTCCACTCTGTCCATCCAATTTCCTAGTGCGTAAATTGGACCACCGCTTGCACAATTCTCTATTCATTACAGTGCTGCTGAAAGGAAACAGAGGTGGCGGAGTGGTCCCCCCCCCCCCCCTTTTTTTTTTCGGAGCATGTGTGTACGAAGGAGAAAGCGAGAGATGGAGTCGATGTGAAAAAAAAAAAAAAAAGCCTTGCAGGAGGTTCCCAGAGCAACTTTCTTTCTCCTTTTATTTATTTACATTTTTGTTTGAGGGGGAGGGAACAGTGGGCGGATAAAGCTGGGGGAGGGAAGGGAAAGCTGTCGTAATTGAAACGCGGCCTAATCAGACTCATTTCCATCTTAACCAATTTGCACCACCAAAGATGCTTATTAGGTAACTGTGTTTAATAAGCCGCTCCTTAGAAAACTAACTGTAATGAGCTCTTTAAAGTCAGACTTGAGCGTGATTACACACTAAAAGTGTTTTGCAAGGCTGCAACAGACTGGTACATTTAACCATGCACAATGTCATAATTAAGCACTTTCCACCACACAATAGTCCCAGCTGAGGCAGTGGGCATACTGAAAAGTATTTACAATTACTGATCATTACAACCCTGGGATTTCCATCGCTAGACGTAAACATAATTATGAGAGTATTTGCTTTTATTCTGCACACACAGAGCTCTTTACTTGACAAGCGTGCAAATATACCCGACAGACAGTAATTATGCATATAAATAAAAACAAGGCTGGATTCGTGTCCAAATTCATCCGGATATGTGAGGGAGTGTGCTGCTGGGAGATCTTTTTTAACAGAGTGATTCATTTCACATATGAAGTTGGAACTCTTTTTATGGCTAAGCTTTGATTGTAAAGAGGCATTAAAACTCTCATTTTGAGAAACCAACAAGGAAAAGAAGCTGTCCTTATCAGTGTCTTTTCCCAGGGTTACTGTCTATGCCTGTCAGGGTTACTGAGACGGCAAATTGCCAAATGTCTGAGTAGTCAAGTAAGCCTGTCTGTTTAGCAATGGAAGATGACAAGTGTACACTAGATGTGAGTTCACAGTAGTTTACCTGTCAGGCAAGCAAAAGACCTGTAATCACAATATTTTCATCACAAGAGGAAGTGAGCAACTGCAGTAGAACGACACTCACTTCAGCTACAAGTTAGGCGTCGAAACAGATCTCTTTTGCTATGTTCACACCGGGCGCGTTCAAGTGGCAACTTTCAATGACAAACCAACGTTTATCACTAATAAATGAAAGTTTCCCGCTTCCATGTTTGAAACTCTCGCCTTCACCCGTCTCTCTGCAGGTCTGTTATAGAGCTGTACGTACAAAATGTGCCCCATTGAACGTCCGTTTTCAATGGAATTCATATTTGTTTGTGATGTCTGAGTGGCGTCCTCAAAACATGGGAGGACCAACCGCTTGAAAACTGATCATGTAGGACAAATTAATCGTGGTTTGTGCTCGGCTGGAAGACGCCAAGTCTTCCATATCGGGGTGGACTTACCATTGGACAAAGACAGGCGATCGCCTGAGGGACCCGAGCTGAACACTAAATAAAATTTTCTTAAATCTATTATTATTTTACCTTGAAATAAAAAAAATAAAAAAAACTCAATCTGTAGCAATGGAATATTTCAATCAACTGCAGGTTGAGAGACTCTGAAGCATTGACTGTAAGAGTTCTATTATACAGTCAAGTTGGTCAATCTGGCAACGCTGACTCTGCTCACTGTTTTCCAGCCCAATTATTATTCTGATTTTGCATGATTTGTTCTTAATAGGAAGTGAGTGATTCATACATTTACACTAAAAATGCGTTTTTTCCAAGTAAAAATAATTTTTGTAAGATAAATTTCTTTAGCATTTAAATGCGATTCAGCTTTTAAATGCATATTAAAACATTTGGATTCTTGACATTGATGCAGTCTAACCTGGACGAGTATGAAGGTTTTTTTATGTTTTACCCCGTAGATAAGGGTTTTTAAATAAAAATAATTAATACAACCACTGCAGAGGGCCCCCATGTTATTGTTCGCCTGGGTCCCAAACTGCTAAGTCCGCCACTGCTTTCATTTATCAGAATAGATGAGTGAAAGAAAAAGCCAGGAGCAAGATTTGGGAGATTTGTACCACTGGCATTTTGATTGAAGCCTCTTCCAACTGGACGTACTTATCCTGGTATTGAGTAGCAACAGTCCAGGATGTTGAATTATTGCAAGGGCATTTTTAAGAGTAGTCGTTTCCAAAACTGTAATTTCAAGGGCAACACTTCACATTGGAGGAAAACAGAGCCTCTGGTGCGAGGGTGTTTGAAAAAGCACATTTCTTCACATGGGTTGCTCTGATACACATTAAGTTTACATTTAAATGTAGTAATGACTTTGTTTTAGCACAACCTTTTTAAAGTTATAAAACCAATGTTGCTATGCACTAACGTAGCTGACTGGCGACTATTGGTGAAATCATCTCGTGGGAGTGTCGTCCAAATTTAATGATACCATTTTCCATAAACTAAATAAGTTTTCAGCCATAAAAATAATTGAATTTTAATTTCTGTTGTATATAACAACAAAAATGTGGCTATTTTCAGTGAAATCAACACATCAACTGCTGTTTGTTTTTGACTATGAGGAGAAAGAAAAATATTTTTCGCCTTTTTTCTTTTATTCTTATTATAGCAGAAGTTAAAATCTGAACAAATTCCAACTTTACTGAAGTAATTTAATATGACCAGGCAGCATGTTGAAAAATGACGAGTTGGACTCACCCAAAGTGTCCATATGTGACGCAGAGGGAGTGAGAACGTGTTGGCATAAACGTTAAATGAACAGAATTACATAATAGCAGAAATACAAAAACTTTCTAACAGTTCAGCAATCAAATAGAACACAGAAAGGTTTGAGTCTTTATGGAAAACGACATCAAATATTCTCAATTCAACCTCTTCAGACCTGGCATCCTTATGCGTAGACATCTCATTGTGGGTTCTATTATCACAGTAGTTAATTCTGCTTATCTGGAGCTTTGCAGTTATAAAATAAAGGAGGCATATTAAAAAGCACTTGGGTCTTAAGAGGTAAATAACATCTCATTTAGAAACTTTTTTTAACTAATCAACCAGAATAAAATTATTTTGATCATTTAATTAGATAAAGCTTAACATTTTTGAAGTCTTCTATTGATTATTCAAAACAATACACCATGGCTAATTTAAGTACTTTAACATTTCATGTTTTCACCTCAATAGTTTGTACACCTGAATAGATTCCTTAAAATCGGTGGAAAATACAAAACATTTTCACACCTTGATTTGGTTCAGTATGATCTTATACCTGATTAGTTTAAAAAAAAAATAAAAAAAAGAAAGAAAAAGATTTTAGGCTTTATGCAGTTTCCACAGCTGCTTAGTTGGACGAAGACTTTCCAAAAATAATTTTTTGACAACTCAGAAAAAAAGTCCAGTAATTTCCCATCGGCTTTGGCGTTAGACAGTCATGACAACTTTCCTAAACATCACATTTCTGCCTTGTTGAAGGTGCATTTTCCTCATTAACAGGTGGTTAAACTACATTTCACTCTGTAATTGTCATTTTGGACGTTTTTGTTTTATTTGCTGTAGCTTTGGTTAGGACTTCCATATTTTATGTTTTTTTTGTTTTACTGTTTTTGTTCCAAGCCGTTCCTCAAACTGCGTTCATAACACAATGGAGGGTTAGAAATATAGCCTAAGACAAAGTGCAACTCTGATCATTTTACTACTTTATGAAATAAACATTAAAATATTTTCTCATAACCTCTACTGGAAATCCTCACCCACACGATGGGCCTGGTTCTGAGAAAGAACTAAAGCAACACATAATCGCAAAGCCAACAATATAATCCAGTTGTTTTGTGGGAGCTTTTAATTTGAAATAATAGGCTGACTGTAAGCCTTATAAAGTGTGTGTGGGAAAAACCTGTCAGCAGCAGAAAATAAAGAGCCGTTTAGACAAAGAAAATATTTAACTTCATGAAAACGCAGTTGTTTTATATGCTAAACTTAAAAAGGACAGAAACTGTCCGTGCTTCCTCACTATCCTGACTTTACTATTTTGAGACGCACTTGCACAGCATCACAGGAGTTTGATCTGCAGATCACAGGGACACAGCTCAGTGCATTTAGCCCTCGAGTCGTGGCAGAGACGACCTGCTGAATTTCGCCTCCGAACAGGAGAAGACTGTGACTGAAGTGACTTTAATCGTAGTCGGGTTATTGGTGTCGGTCAAACTGGCAAACGCAGTTAAAAACTGCCCATCTGAATGGGACCCGTTTCTCTTTTCAGGCTGATTGATTCGATGTGTCAACATGCAGTCAAAAAGGTGCTTGTAATAAAGTGCCTGCTGAGTGTATACAGCTTCACGGTAACATTCATAGCTTTTAGTACAGATTTGAAAATAAAAGCTGTAAATAAATCTACATTTTTACCTTTTGTTCTGGGTTCTTATTATATTCTACTGACAACAATTAGCTTTTATGTTTAATAATTGAATACATTAATACACAAAATACATACAAATTAAAGAAAATGATAAAATCTTTCAACTGAAAGTATTTTTTGACTTTTTTTTTTTTTTTTTTTTTTACTAAATTCCAATTACAACATGTGTGGAATGTCAAGGTTGTCCCTCGTGCTCATGTTAATGGTTTGGCGCATTTATTCACACCTTTGAGCCATTTGCAGTTCTAACATTGTGCTTTGTTGTTGCACTTTACAAAAAACCAAACAAAAAAGCCTTCCATGATTTTTTATTTTATTTTTTTAAAGCACAACATGAAGATTTGGTCATCAAGCTTCCTTGATCAGCTCAGCTAAAAACTTTTAGCCACATTCCAGCACGTGTGCAGTAAAATATGTCGCAGACATAGCACACATACCTTGGCTGCCAATATAATTTTTCATTTATAAGTAACTTTCAGTTTGAAATGTCAACTGGTCACTTCTTGTCTATTTATGTTCACTACCGAAGGCATAGCTATGTCAAAAGACTGCAGGCAGCAGCTGCTCTGCAGCTGAGCTGCAGCAGGCGGTGTACGTGCAGCTGATGCGGACGTGAAGACAAACACGTTAAAGTCTTAATGGGAAAGAATTTTTAAATCAGTATATACATATATATATTTAAAGAAATAATCCCAGCCACAACAAAAAACAAATCTGTCTCAGAGAGTTTGGGAGAAATGGTTGACATAAGGAGATAATTTAATGTGAGCATAAAGCAGAGAAAGAAAATGTGTAATATTTAAGTAATTTCGTACTATTTTGAAGAGGAGACAACTAAAATAGTTGGAAAATGCCAGCTTGATCCTTGGAATCATGCTCTGCAAACCTCGACTTCATTGTTGTTGACCACTGCAGCTTCACTACCTTAATCTTTTTATAAAATATTCTATTTTGGAAAAAAAAAAATGCTTTTCAACCTGAACGGTGACCTAAATTTCTTATCTTTGAAGCAATTAAAATCATGTTTGGAAAAATGCATCTGTTATTTTTGGAATATTTTTTGTTCAAGAAAAAAAAAGTTATTATGATGTGAGCAGACTGGATGTCTGGTGAAGCCCACACAAAAAGAGATTTTAATGATTGACAGAAAACAAGAATTTTGTCCCCAGATGGTTGATTAAGTTCTTGTTAAAGCCAAAAAAGAAATGTTTGGTTCTCTTTTTTAAATAAAGTAACTGCATATTTAATAATCTAACCTAGAAAAGGTCAATTTTTGCAACTGAAATCCTGATCTTTAAAATAATTTTATTTTATACTTTAGTTAACTAAGGTGAACTGAACTAGAAAAAGCAATTAGGTCTTTAATTAGTTTAAGAATATTCACAATTATTTTTCATTGTGTTGTACATAATCTCTTTTTTTGGTCTAAATTTTTGATTGGTGCTGCTTTTACAATCATTTACTGTCATTCTCCTTTGTTCAAATGCATTTTGCAATTCATCCAGACGTTCAGGAATGTGTTCACACTTAAATCTTTAAAGATAAAGAAATTCACATCTGTTTTTTTTTATTTATGTTTCTAATTATGTTGTCACTGGCTTTAATCAGTGGTAGTTTCTTTTACTGCACAGCCTAGTCCTAATAAGGGCATCACTGGGAAAACTGTCAGCTGTCTAGAATGCTTTTATTTTTAAAAACTCTATTAATAAAGAAAACTGACACTAAACTGCTTTGCAGACTGAAGCACAGCAAACACCATCTATGCACGATCACAGCTGAGGTTAGTGTCAACACCTGAATATGGACAGCAAAATGTCAGATATTTGCTTTTTATTAGAATATTTTATTGGTAAAACTAACTACACAACCTTGAGACAAAACACCTGTTATTCTTGCAGACATTTTCAATATTTTCAAACTACTATTATAGTGTGTATTGGCAAAGAATCTTATGATATGAAACATATTATATTTTTCACTGTTTTCTTTTAAGCTGAAGCTCCATACATGACCTGCTAATAGAAAATAAAAAAAAAAAACAAAAAAAAACACCAATTAAGAAAAAGAAACTGGAATCTATCAGAAGAAAAAAAAAGCTTCCGTGAGTGGAGGAGGTGTTTTTAGCAAAATTTACATATTTTTACAAAACTGCAATGGAAACAATATTTTTTCTCTAATTAAATGAGTCATGTGACCAACAACCGGATACTAGGGTTAGCTGTGCAGTGCCTTGGGGCCACATACAGGGGGCGCCACAAGAGGTCCCACAGCATCGCACAGCTCATCAAAAGTCGAGCGTGTCATGTGGGATCCAGAGCTTCTCTGTAAAATCACCAACCACAATTTCCCAAAAATCACTTCATCTGTAGCCATTCCATGGCCTGACTAAGACGCCGACGTCTCCTTTGATAGAGGAGTGCCAGTGCCGTGACAGAAAGTTTTGTTTACATCTGTTGCCGAGTTTTTAATTACTTATCGCGCGACTTGTTTGTGTTTATTCGCATTTCTATGATTTAATGTGTAAATTAAAAACAGTTTTTTTTCAACATTTTGAAAATTTTTATCAAGTTTTGCACACAGGTGTGATGAAGATGTAGCTACTGTTACTAAGTCAGGTAAATATTCAGGATTTACATCTTTTATAACTAGAGGAGAACTTATGCCAGGAGAAAAGATGTTGAAACCAACAAAGGCAGTCCATGACCTTAGAAAAGTTTTCTATTTAAGGTTTTAAGTTACTTAAAATTGATTTATTTACATGAAGTTGCATAAGTATCTGCAAACCAATAAAAGATCGTTCCATTTTCTTTTTTTTTGCAAATTTAATCAGATTCCATTTTAAAGGAAGAATTTGCTTTTTTTTTTTACTTAGCTCTTTACAATAATTTATCTGCATGCACTTAAAAAACTCACAAATAAAAATCCTCACAATTATAAATAAAAAATATATTTAAAAAAACATTTTGGAAAGCTATAAACATAAACGAGAGCAAAAATAAATCTTTCTGAAGCAAACAAAAAAGTGCAATTTGTTCATGCATCTAAGACACATTCATTTGCATGTGATGTCTCACGACGTTTTGTTTTTTTCTTGCCGCATACTTGTGATCATTTAAATTCCCACGGGTTTTGGAGTAAAGCCCCTTCAGAAAAAAAGAAAAAAGAAAATGTCTGTCTTTCGGGACCACATGTATTTCTCATGCCACTTCTCAGTAATCCAGTAAATTTTGAGATTGAGCTGTCACTTCTTTGTCCCGCTGATGCTCATTAAAATGCCACCATTCATGCTCAGAGGCCCCGGAGGCAAATCTTCCATTACTGCCTTAAGTACGGCTAAGTCTGCACACTCACCAACACACACTCCAGCGCGGATAAAAAAAAACCCCAACACAACAGCGGTGTTCTGCAGTGCACAATGCTGACCAATACTCAAATGGCTTATTACTTAAAAGAGCAGCTTTTACCCAACACACAGAGTGGAGATTTCTTAACATTAGACCAGAGTGAGTGACCTTACACCAACAGTCATTAAAGCCAGGTGTGTTTTTGCAGAGAACATGCAGGACAGTGTCCCCCCAAGGACCCGGGTTGGGAAATACTGCATTAGACCAATGATTTTTCCAGCCTCCATCAATGAGCATGCTTTCCCTCTTAGGGATCACTTACACACTTCAGGAGAGGGGGAGCAGGCTTTGACCCTGCTGCATGACGGCTCATCCAAAAGGTGGACTCCAACATATTCCTTCCTCAAAGTTCAGATACCCCAAGCACAACAGGCATGCCTCCACTTTTACTGTGAAGACTTGTCCATACTCTGCAAGAGCTGAGAAATCGTCTCTTTGCAAAGGAAAAAAAAAAATTTTTTTACTTTTTTCCCACACTTTTTAGTTTTAGAGTTCTTGCAGGTTTTCCCTCAGCAGAACAGTTTTTCTTGTTTCTTAGCACAGAACTGATCTGTGATTGGCTATGAATGCAAACTGGTTAGTCTGGAAAAAGGAGAAGACCTGTGGGACAAACAAAGTTTTTCCATAGCTGACCAACAGTCTGAATTTGTGAGAGTTTCAGTCATTAAGGTCCCACTCTGATCATCTTTTCAAGCTGTTGTAAAAGCATTCCCAGTGGTATTTTAATGATGATTTTGCTGTTTTTGGCCAAAATAAAAATTGTTTTTCACTGGAAAGTTTCAGCAGAGAGGCAGAAGTTAATAAAAAAATTGCCTCTGAGTTTTAGGTGCTGATATGGAGTTAGCACGCCCCCACTTCCCATCACTCATTTCTTTCTAAGTCTCCCTGGTGTTTACATCTATGGGGTCTAATCAGGTTCAGATTAAAGTGAAGGATAATCCAGATTATAAAATTAAAAAAAAAACACAATGTAAACTTGAAAAAAAAAAGTTTTTTTTACATGAAAACTGTATAATATTATAAAATATTTAAAATTTGAAAAAAGTTAATTTAAAACTTGAACAAAAACAATATTCAAACCTAAAACTGTTACCAAATACCAAAAAATAATGTTGACTCAACAGCCACTGTTTTGTATTTTTAACTTGATTATTTTTATGTTTTTGCATTCACTCTTGCTCTTTATATAGTCCTCAGTCATAAGAAAAATGCAACAAGAACATGTTAAAAAAATACAAAATGCAATTTTGGAGTGGGTCTTTGAGTTAATCATAATATTCAATTCTAGTCATTTAGAGTGTAGGATCGAACTACCTACTGGTCTTTTAACAATCCTGTGCTGGAATATTAAACCTTCTTTTTCCCAAATCAACAATATTTGCTGACAACACATAATGACTACACTGGGGGTTTTCTGAAAATGTGAACATTTCAGAAGCAGATCAAACTTTTTTCTTGTGAAAGCAAACAAATCTTGTTCTTGGAGTGTTTAAAACATAGATTAGATTGAAGAAAAAGGCAGCTGGATCATAAAAAAAACATAATTGTCAAATTTTCTAACCTGGTTTTCTTTGTAAAATAAAATATTTTAACATTATGCAAACCCAAAAGAGCTTCAGTGATCTAATGCTAAATCGATACATATTTGTCAGTTTAACAGTTTGCATTTACAGATCAATATTTATTTTATATAATAGATCCTACTGAACAATCTGGTGTAAAATGATGTTTGTTTATTCACTTATTTTACAAATTAGAATTTTTTTGTACTACTGCAAACACTAATAACAGGTTTTGAACAGTAAAAGTCAAGAGCAGTATCATAAAGAAGTAAGGTGCAATTTGGCAAAATACAGACAAAAAAAAAAAATCGTGAATGTGAATTTTCCACTGATAACAGTCTGCTTTACTTTAAAATAAAGCTGAGAAAATTCCGTCTAACAAATAACAGAACATCTGATGGCCATTCAAGCCAAAGCAACCGCTTGAGGGGTTTTATTTTATACACTCAAGTGAAATACGAGCATCATTACAAAATGTGATTAAATGTTTTGTCAGTGAAACCTGGGTTTGAAAGTCAGGATTGATGTTAAATCCTCATATTAACTTTTACTATGAAACTCCTAATGAGCTGTTTGCAGAAAAAAGAGACGTTTAACTTTTTGTTTTATAGTAAATATGCTACAAGGCTAAGAAAAAACTTTTTTTTCCCTTCTCTAAGTCTTTTCCTTTAATTATTTCAAGTTAGTCGCTGCTGAAGATAGAGCTTCACACATTTCAACCGTAAAGGTTCAGAAAATCTGCTCATTATCACTTATTAATGGTTGCATTGTGGTAAATAAAGAAATGACAAAGATATGAGCGTCAAACTGTTTGAAAAAAATGTATAAGAAAAAGGAAACCAAAAGTTCAAATAAAATATATTTGAATTCTACTAATGTTGTTTCAATAAAAACAAAAACATATTTAAATAGATGAAAATTATTGTCATCGTTTAACTCATTAATAGATTAGCTAATAATGAATACTGTTAGTATCAGACCTTTAAATGGATACCAGTTTTTAACAGTATTAGAAAACATTTTTACTTTCAAGGCAGACAAGTATAATAAAAAGCCAAACTGCTGCACATCACATGTCTTCAAGTCTTCAAAAGTACATTGTAAAAAACTCCCACAAACATGGTAAAATAAAAAAAGAAAAGATTGAATAAACTTTCACAGAATTACTCCAGTTGTAAGTCTCAGTCTACAGATCATCCTGAACACTAGATTCAAGCCTTCACACATAAAGACAAACAACAATGTGAGAACATTCGAGTCAGCCTCTCACAAAGAGACGCTTCAGTGTGCTAAACGGAACCAAGTCTTAGCTTACCTGAAAGGTATTCAAAGAATTAAATATAGCAAACCATATGACGTTAACTGGCAGAATTTATTTTGAATAAATAAACAAGAAACATCAAAGCCGTTAATTGTGCTGTTTGGTTTTTAAACCGATTAAAAGTTTCAAAATTGAACTTTAATTGAAAATAGCTGGGTGTGAAGCAAAAGGATGTTTGCCTGTAACCGCTGTCAAAGACTATCTGAGGCATTCTGTGGTATCGACTGCAAGTCTCAAGGAAGGTCACTTCTCCAACACAGGCCAGACAAAAGGTGAAATGAGACAACTGAGGCAATCTTAGGTCAATATGAAATAGAAATCTCTCAGCTATACTGTAATAAAGTTACTGGAGTGAAGTAGTGAAGCCGTGAAGGGGAACTTTTACAAGGAAAGAGCGGCTGAGGAGATTGGTTCGCCCACTGGCAAACAATGCCTCCGAATGACTAAGCTGGCACTGAAGTGAACCAAAGCTTTTACTTTACAGAAACTTCTGGATTCGGCATCGAATGAAGAAAATCGGGCGTTTGTTTTCATTTTTATTCCTGCTGAAGTAAGAATAACATCATCTTTTTTAACTGCGGCAAACAATGGCACACAAACACTGACCAAAACTTAAACAAGACTTAAGAAAAAATAAATTTAAAAAACTTTTGACCTGAAAATGTGTGTTTTTTTAATAGATCTATGTACTTCCGCCAAAAAGCATAACATGATTACAACTGAATGCAAATTTAAAAGATAGAAAACAACAAAGGGTCTCAAATTGTTTAGATGTTCACACAACTGCATCTGAGCAGCAGGAAAAGGAATGATTCTCCCCTTATGCTACATTTTCACTGGTACAAGCAACCACTTCCAATAAGACAAACATGTAAACGCACGTCTATGCACGTTTCAGGCTTCAATATCACGTATAGTTACGCACGTTTTCTACAACCATTTCATGCAAAACATGTGGCGCCATTGAACATTCAATGAAAATGAAACCAGTTAAATTTTGACCAATTTGGTAGTGACGTTTGGTTGGCATTCTTTTTAATTGATGGATCTGCCAAGTGTTTGAAAATTTACCATGAAGGAGAAATTGATGCTGGAAGTCGTCTCAATACATACTGGGTAGCGACAGTCCATAGGAACACTATATGATGGGGGGGTCCAAATCCAGGCCTTGAGGGCCGGTGTCCTACATGTTTTTCGACCAAACTGCCATTGAGGCTACTCATTGGCTAAATACACCTGATCCAGGTGTCACAAACTGATCTGTATGCGGAGCGCTATTGGTTGCACCGCTCACCCGGCATGCCCAAACCATACGTCACTTCTGCTAAAACAGATTTTACAGCAATTATGTGGGTGTCACGTCACTTTTGCTAAAACATTTTACAGTCAGAATATGTCTTCGAATGCTAAAAACAATAATAATCTGGCAAGCCTGCCCCGAGGCTAACAGGTGAATTTATACTCAATCACCGCCATCACCTCATTCCACATCTCCAACAATAGTTTTGGCACCTACACCGGTGTTAACGTAGCATTAGACCCTAGTGACCCTAGCACTTCTGAATGGGGAGGAAACAAAGTCTGAAGGAGGATGGGCATGGTGAGACCTCAAACCACATCAAAAAGCGTCCAACAGAGTAGAAATAAAATAAAAAGAGAGCTTCATGCCTGGTTCACACTGGAAGTGCTGCGGGGTGCGCGCACTATACGTTAACCGCCAGTTCACACCAGACACATTTTTCCGTGATGATCGACAGGCACTTCTGCTCTACTGTGGTTACTTAGAGCTTTTTCTTTTGCCAAATAAGACACCCAAAACCACACCCCCTCAGTCCATAGTCGGTCCACTACCTTGATCTGTGTGCGTCTGTGTCTGTTTTTTGTTCACTTTCATCTGTTTGGTTACAAATTTATGATCGCATTTTATTGTGAAATATTGGTAATATTGAAAATATTGATCAGATTTTCTCTTGCGTCTTGGCGAAAGTTCCTGCCAGAATTGATGCAGATCACTTGCGGCTTGCGCAAAAAAATAGACCACACGCCAAAACGATCCCTGCAGCCTCCATTCCTCACCACTTCTTAGTGCTTCCGCATCCGGTGTGAACCAGGCTTAAGGATCCACTGACTGTCAATTAGCTTCTAATAATATTCAAGTTTAATCTATAATAAAATTTAGCCGATTGGTTTGAACCTTTAACACCGGAGCTCCAGTGTTTACATTCTTTGATCTACTTTAATGTTTCAATTGTTAACATGATCAATGTAATTCCAGTAGATTCTGGTGCCTTTTTCTTTTTTCTTCTTCAGAATTTACTGGAATTGCGTTGATTGTGTCAATAATTGAAAAAATTTAAGTATGTTAAAGATTATGTTTTCAAGCATCACCAGCGATGCATCACGTGTTAAAGAATTAAAAAAAAAAAAAATCTGTCTCAGAGTTGTCATAAAGAGGACATAAAGCAGTAAGCACACACCCAAAATTAACACACAGTCAATCATGTACTTTATAGTGTATAGAAGTTAACAGGAAATTGCTCTCCTCAGACACCAGCCCCCAGGTGGTCTTTGGAGGAACTGCAACATTTGGCACTTCCTGGTTTGTGCCAAATTCTAAATCAAGGGATGGAGAAGCTTGGTTTTTTTTATTATACTCAATGCTTTCCTTTGTTCTGGAATCACCCAACAGGTTAGCTTGCATGCAGATTCAAATCACATCATTTTCAGAAATTCTTTTAACTTTAGCAGCTTTAACAGTGTTAGCACAAACAAAAATCTGCACCTTCTTAAGAATAGTTCTGGTTTGTTTTCCTGAAACCAGACCTTGAAAAGAAAGATAATTCAAAGAGTTTCTGTATGTATGTGCTACCAATGCAGAATATGTCAGATTTCATCAGAAATACAATTAAATTAAATTTTAAAAAGATACTTTGAGGCAAAAATGAATGTTCTCAATGGTTTTTAAAAAGTAAGACTGTTTTTAAATTATGCCACATGTTGAATTGCCAAAATGGATAATCTTTAATTAGGTTTGTTAGTTTTATTTCTAGCTTTTAATATCAGCTGTGTAATTTCTAATATATTTTAACTCTAAACAAAGAATCATGTCATCTCAAATCTTCAACTCCAAACAAGCAAAAACTGAATCGTTTTCTTAGTTTACTGAATCTTTAATGGACACGTCTATAGATCCAGATGGAGAAAGTGTGTACATAGCATGTCTATGGAAATGTTACAAGAAGTAAATTTGTTGTTTATTGTGAACACAGGCTTTTTTTTTCCGTCATTTGACCTTTTTCTTTGAAAACTGCTTTAAAATTAAAATAAAAAAGCAAAAAAAAAAAGTTTTACTGCTTTCAGGAGAGCTTTGTAGCATCACATTACTCGGATATTTCCTTCTCCTGTTCTTCTTTTTATCACATCTATCATAGCTGAGCTCATTAAAAGAATAACCAATAAAAAAAAGAAAGAAGAAGAATCGGAACACACGGTCCTGTCCAGATAATGATATAGTTTAGCTCGTAAACTGCATTTGATTTGACATCAGTGGACCTGCTGGTGTCTTGTGTGTTTCTCAGCTGACTGTGTGGCTTCAGAGCAGAAAATTGAGAAGGAATCACGCGCGCTCAGTCAAGAGGCATTTTAATGCCAGTTGGACTGGGAACACATTCATGTGGAGCTGACCACTTTCAATGGAAACACCACGGATAAATGGAGACCAGCGGAAAGCCTAATGTTCATTATTAAAAGACGTACTCTCTTATTTTCATAAGAATCCAGCGAAGGGAAAATTATATTGTCTTTTTCATACTGCAAATTAGCTGCAAAACTGATACGTTTACACAAATGACAACACCGGCATAAAAATATTATGCATTTTCTTTCCCAACTTTCTCCAATTAACAAATTGCAAAACACTTTTTTTCAAAAACACTGGTTTGTAATCAGGGGCGTCTATGCTTTTAACCTTTCAAAACAAAAGCCTTAAAAATATTTTTAAACAATTGTGATATTATTTAAAAAATGACAAAGACACAATAATGAATGATGATATCCAGATTTTATCTGTATAATAGCCACTCCAAAATTTTGATTTTAGTTTTTTGTCCTCTGCTTATGGACTCCATTTAATCATTTTAGCAGTTTCCATAGAAAAATACAGAACTGCTAAAGGAATACCCACATTAAATAAAAACAATGGAAGTAAATGTTTTGTTTCCTAATTGAATAAAATAAAACATATTCTTGCTACTTACTGGTGCGTACCAAATAGTAACTTATGCCAACCAGATAGTAACTAAAAAAAAATTGATTTCTAAAAATTGAAGAAAAAAAAAACGTTTTCTAATTACTAATTGGAACACACCAGATAGTAACTGGCGCCTACCAGCTAAAAACTGAAAAAAATGTGTTTTCTATAAATTAAAGAAAAAAAAATCTAAAATATTAGGTTAAAAAAATGTTTTCTGGTTGCCAACCGTCTCACACCAGATAGTGACTGAAAAAAATGGGTTTTCTAAAAACTGAAGTTAAAACAAAACGAAATTCAACAAAGTGAATTGAAGAATTTTTTTTTTATGGTTACTAACTGCCATGCACCAAATGTTAACTGGTGTGCACCAGATAGCAACAGAAAAAAATGTTTTCTAAAGATTTAATTAAAATTTTTTTTCCAAAATTTGAAGTTATTTTTTATCTAAAAATGTAAGTGACAAAAAAAATGTTTTTGGTTACCAACTGGTGCGCTCCAGGTAGTAACTGAATTTTTCCCCCCATAAATTGAAATAAATAAATGTTTGTTTGTTTTTTAATTAAAGTAAAAAACAATTCTGGTTGCTAACTGGTGCACACAAGACAATAACAAGAATTGTTTTGTTGTTTGTTTTTTTTTACTTCAAATTTTTTTGTTTTACGTCAATGCTTTTTTTTTAGAAACCGCTTGAAAATGATAAAAATAAAAGGAATATTCAGCAATGGTCCTGATTTTAGAAGAGCTTTGCAGCAACATCTAACATCTTTGCGTGCAGCACAGAACTCCGTCAGAGTTTGTCCAGATGAAGGAGAGGCTGGTGTCCAGTCACATCAACAGAACCACGCCGATCAGGAAACGGCAGCCTTCAGAGAGTTCAGCTCTTGAAACACAATGAGGGGCGTGCAACGAAAATTATTCCAGCACATCCCTTAATAGATTATGAAATGACGGGAAAAAAAGGTCAATTTATGTCACATAGCAATTGTGAAAAATAAATGAGATAATTAATAGAATTGAAAGGCAGTAATTTCAAATCCCTCTCCTGTCTTTTTGCTTTTTTTTAAACAAACACCTTTTAGGTTTTATCCGTGAATCCCTCGGGCAAAACTGGAAGTTTCATTTTCAACGCAAAAAAAATTTAAAAAAAAAATCAAGACTTAACAAACCCAAATTGAACACCGTTTGCACACTTTAAAGCTGCATTAGGTCCTCACTGTGCTGCATTTGCATGTTCAGAGTTCAACAAATTGAAAGCTAATTAATTAGACAGAATTCTATTAAGAAACAAATCCCAGTCATCAATATAAACAAGCAAGGGTCAGCCATTGCTCAAATGTGAATTGGCTCCTGCGCCCCACGGACTACAGAATAGCACAATAGCACTACTGGAGCTCACAATAAACAGTTTGGCATGCCTATGTTCACCAGAGCATGAACCCATCAAAGCTGATAGATTTTACTTCCCTGGACAGAAAGCTGAGCTGTCGCTTGGACGTCCAGAACCCTCTCTCACGGTCACTATTGAGACTTTAACTATTAGGAGGCGGATACTGATTAATGTTGGAATTGCAATCAAGCTTAAAGCTTTTGTTCAAGTAAATCTGATCAATTGTAGGAGCGGCGTGTCGCTGACAACCGTGCTACGCTATAAGAATCAAAGAAAGCAAACATTTAAAATAGCCTAATGGTAAACTTGCTTTAAGATATCCTCGTCCTCCTTGTGCCAGCCATTAAAACAAATGCTTACAAGGGGAAAGCGGGCACACAGCCAAACGACAGACACACAAAACATTTATTATTCCGTTTATTTGCTACGTTTAACTCTCTCTTACAGGTTATGCACACACTGCTGAAGAAATGTGCCTCTGGCAAGCGCGAGCTCCCTTGATGAATTGCACTCCGCCAGCACCGAACAGAAAAGTATAGCGGTCCACTTTGTACGAGGCGATTCCTGCAGCCCCGCTCATTTGAGTATGCAAGAAATAACATCATCCTGTTGGGAGCGTTCTGGGTTTCAAACACTCGGGGTCAACTACACAAGCAGATTCCACATGTGCAGCCCGTGGCCGCTCCAGTCTGGAATCTACCTCCCTCCTGGCTGGGTGACGTTGCATGTTCTATTTCCAGACTGAGGGTTGAAGTAAGGCTGCAGGGAGTGTAACACTGACCCACATGACCTGTGGCCTAGAAAAGCTGCCTGGAGCTCTGCTTGCAAAAAAAAAAAAAAGAAAAAAAAAAAAACGTCCCTTCTTTTGCTGCAGCTTTTCAAAGGCAAACAAAGACCTGTGCGACTTTTCGCGCCAAACGATTTGCATCCGTTTTTATTCACATCTTTGGACTTGTTGTCACTGCTCCCTGTAGAGGCGGCGCAGCCCGACGCCCGCTCCCCGAAGTCTCAACGGGGGGAAGTAAAAGGAGAACCCACAGAGGCAGCACTGCTTTGCTTTCAGGCCCAGTGTCTACAGGCCACATGTCTCCAGTCATCTGTCACTAGTTTACATACATGCTATGACACTTTCTCTCTCTGTGGGAACCCGTTGTCACCACTTGGCCGCCAGTGGAGGCTGACTGGGTGCTGGATGGGTCTCCCCCAGGTACCTCTTGGGAGTCACATTAGGCATAACTGACAGACTGACAGGAGCACACACACGAAAAGGCGGAACACACACATTACAGCGCCACAGACTCCCAGCACGGAGCTTACTTTGCATAAAGCGGCACTTTTCTCTGTTTTATTTTCTTGAAATAGTTTAGTGTAAGGTTGTGTGGTAGCTTGGAAACAAATATTGACCGTTGTTGTCTGTTTAAATGTGACTTCATGCAGTCAGAATTTGAAATAAATAAATCCACCGATTCTTAGGTTGAGGTGGGAATCTTGAGGCACCTCATGATTCAGGAAGAAACGATTTGATTATGAAACAATTATCAATGCATCCCAGATCTACATTTTTTTTTTAGAAATGTTTCTCTTTACTAAAGATGCTAATCCAGAGGTCTGAAAGCTTTAGTGCTAAAAGAGTCATTTGGTCCAGTTTCTTACAGACCAAATCCCAGCAAGAGCCACAAAGTCCCACTTTACTGCTTACAAAGATAAACTTTAAATAGTTTTGTGACAATTAAACCATTTATCTATATCATGTAGCTTTTTTAATCATTTACAATAATTTAATTGTAACAGTTTATAATTTTCATTTCAACAATTTTAACTTTTTACTTTTGAGCAGCACCTACAAGTTCCTTTCAAAATAAAACTACACCCTGTGTTAAATAGAATCCTCCTGCTATGCAAGATTTATTTGAGTGAGAAATGTTAGGAGGCTAAATCAGGCCTGGACCATTTACAACTTTTGTCTAGAACCCAATTTAAATAAAATCTTATTTTAATAACAACCCTTGAGATAAATTGGTTATAAATTGTTTATATGACGTGTTAAAAATCTAACTAAAAATGACAAAACTGGATTACCTCAAACAAATGAACCAAAACCAAAAAAATAATAATTTTTTTAATTCATATTTTTCTTCATAGCCAAAGGAGGGATAAAGGAGCCGCATGTGACCCTTGGACTAGACCAATGACTTACTTTTCTCCACCAAAGTTCATTTTTATGTAACGACAAGATCAGTTTAACTTATTTAACTTTTGTTGAAAACATAAATTGACATAAAAAAAAATATTTTGTTTAATAATCAAAAATCTTTTACAGAATCAAAAGGGAAAACATTTTCTCTTGAACTCAACAACTTTAATTAAGATTTTACTTTTTATCATTAGACCAGCTTTAATGAAACACTCTTTACCTCACATTAAACTAAATAAGCAGTTTGCTGTGTTCCCTACATATTTATTCTGTTCCACAGGAAGACGGAGGTCCTCTATTGTGCCGAGAGCAATCAGGCTCCATAACTCTACTCTTGGGAGAACAGAGAGTTGGGAGTTGATTAACCCTTTCTATATTCTTTTAGACCAGTTTTTTTATTTATGATTTTAGCATGTATATCTATCTCTATCTCTCTATCTATCTGACATAACTTACATACCACTTGACTTTTATCCAATTGACCCTCGACACTGAAAGCAAAAATGCTTCCAGACGGTCACTTTATGCGAAGTGGAAGCCGGTGATGACAAGATCTGGAAGGTCGGCCATGTTTGTGTCTCTTCAAAACGTGAAATCCGCTTGTTACTTTTACTTGCATTACATGCATTTTTGATTATTTCAAAAAAAAATTCAGAATCCTTTATGGCTCATTATCGATACATCTTAGCCACACAAACTCTGCAAGTGTGGTACTGCCACAAAAAAAATGGGATATTAACACTTGTGCCCCTTAAAAAAAGAACAAAAAAAGCTGCAAAAGAGCTGGTTTTGTCACTTTAGGAAAAAAAAAAAAAAGAATGTGTGGGCTAGTATTGGACGCATCACAGAAACAACAGCTAACAGCAATGACACGTCTCTGTACTCTGCAGATATAATATTAATTACACGCCGGAATCAAACAGAACAAAAGCTTTTGTTCAACTTGTGTCACATGACAGAATGAGCGACGGCACAAACGGCTTGATTTCCTCTGGAAAAAGTGGGAGTTTCAACTGGGGGTTATCTGGTCAGCAGAAGCGCTGTTTTGTGGTATTTCACCTGTTCTCCCTGCGATGCTGAAAAGGGAATGAAGGCATTGGGGAGGGGAGGGGGCACTGTTACAGCTTTATAAAGCATGCAAAGTCAGTGCAAATCCCTGAGGTGATTCCTTGATAATGAACACAAAGGAGGTGTCAACCCCTGGCAAAGCAGAGCGATGACGCTGATCTCGGGAGCATTTTGTTGTTCTTTAATACAAAATAATTGTATTATTTGTAAAAAAAAAAAAAAAAAAAAATCCACAAGTTTTAATATAATTATTGAAATAACACGCTGCCCTGTCTTAAATCAGCACTGTGGACGTGTCAGAGCAGACGCCTGCTGCCTCGCCACACCCTGACACCTTAAACCTCCATGACAGCAAGACACCCCTCCATCCTCTCCCTCCTCCCCTCACCAGCCGGCAAACCCTCGACCCGTCTTCCCTCGCTCCCACAGCTCCCCCTGCTACCACCTGGCACGGGGCCAACCTGTCAGCCACCCGACGCCGGAGGAAGGACGACTCGCCGGGAACTCGGAGGGAGACGCGCCGACAGCTCCCATCGCGTCGCATCATCTCTGCAGCTAATTCTCCCAAATTGATCTTTCAAGACGATTAGCATGATATGTGAAAGGAAGACAATATAAATAAAGTTATTCAAAAATTGGAGTTTGAAGCCAGATTTACAGTCTGTTGTGATTCCTTAAAGGAAAGGTCACTTCTAAAGTTTTTGTCTGACTTTTGAAAAATTGGAAAAATATTTTTAACCCCTTAACACTGACTTTTCAAGCTTTAATCTGATCAACGCCAGCGGTATCCACTATTCTCCTTCACAATCTACTGGAATGGCGTTGATCAGGTTAAAGCTTGAAAAGTTAAAGATTTGGTGTTAAAACATCACTGGCGACACCTCAGGTGTTAAAGGGTTAAAAAAAAAATAAAATAAGTCCCATAGCCGCATACAGATTTCCGTCCATCTGCAGTGGCGGCCTTGATTACCTGATTAATCAGACTGTTTCATGTGAAAACACAAGAGGACTTTTTTCGATGCAGAAAGAACACTCATTTCTCCTTTATTCTTGTGAAAAGCCGTAATGTGAAACTGCAAAAAAAAAAAAAACACCTTGGATGAAGGACACGAACAAACATCCTCACCAAGGTTATTCAATGATAAGCAACGGCACTCGGACAGATTTTACATTTTGTTAAGCCGTGCTCTTGTGGTGCCTTAAAAGTGACAATAGATTATTTGGTTTAAAAGAGAATAAATTCAATGAAGTGAAGCCGATGAGGACATAAACGGGATGCTTTCCTCTGGAGTGGTTGACAACTCCCACTCAATCCACAGAATCCCGCAAAACTTTCCATACTAATCTGATGAAAAGATTTTAAAAAAGTGTAAAAAAAAAACACTCATACTCCAATAAATATCGATTGATCTCCAATCTTTTTGGTCAGTTTCCTCACGTCTAATTAAAATGTAAACAGTGTAATGAGACCATCAGTGATGTAGGCAAACGTCTCTCCTCTCCGGCTGCCACAGGGGGTATGATAATTACAGCGGCAAACCTATGAATGCGCATGAATATCCTACAAGTCCAGATTAAAAGCCTCACTGCTAAACCTAGTTTGGTACACCTGGGGATTGTCTATTCTAGCCAATCCCCAGCAGGCTCTTGTCTGAGTGCGAGACATCTCATGTGAAGGAGATGAAACAAAAGCACCGCATTAAAGTGCCGGAATTGAGAAGAAGAACAAGGAGTTTTAGATGACTGGTGTTTTATCCCGTGTAAAAACACGATTTAATCCTTATTTGGACCTAATTAAAGTATCATTTAAGGAACTGGACTTTCTAAAAAACACCTTTTTTAAAAGAAAAGTGAAAATGAATGAAAGAAAAATGTTACAAAATAAAGTTTTGTTGAATCTATTCAAATTTTAGGATCAGAAAAGTATATTAAGTAGTAAAAAGTGGGGAAATGATACAGAAACACAATCAGAGACTGATTTATTAAGTGTCTCTAGTGGGACCAAATTAGTTTGATTTCTTCATAATGACAAAAATACTATTGCTAAGAGACGTGCAAGCTTCACAAGCAGCCAATGTTAGAACGTGGATTGCAGAAAATGTCTATGCCATATGCTGTCACTCAGGAAGGAGAAAAAAAAAAAAAAACAACTTTGAGCAGACAGTCAGTGAGTCTAAATGAGATGGTAGGAGGTGGAGGAGGAAAAAAAAAAAAAAAAAAGGGAGGATGTCAAGGATTCACGGTCCTTCATCTTTGCAGGAGAGCAAACGTGTCCCTCTGTGTAGCCACAGACAGCTGGCTCCACCTTCTAATGCAGCCCCAACTTAAATCACTGCAAGAATTGTCAGTGCAGGGAGAAGCGCACAAAGATAACATAGCAGGCTGCCATGAGGGAAACAACGGAGATGCGAGGGGAGGGCGAGACAAACAGACAGAAACAAAGAGAGAAGCGGGAGGGGGAACATGTTAAGAGACTGGACTTTTTCCTTCCCGTTTGCTTCAATCTCAGTCCTGTGGGGGACTCCTTTGCTTTTTTTGTTTTTTTTCTTCTCTCCATGAAAAATAGATGAGACACCGCTTAACATGTTTGTTTCAAGATGACAATGCTACTCTGATCTTGTTTAATGTAGTCAAGGGGTTCCTGTAGTTACAGTGGAACAGATCCATATCTAAAGATGAATATTTCATCCTTTTGCAAACAGATTTACAGACATCTCAGGGGGGGTTGGCATAAAGTCCTCAGTTTATTCTAAAGTGACTTGAAGCTGATTCCTTTTCTCGTCAAGTTTTGCGCTGCATTTTGAAACTAATGTCTATATATATATTTATTTTTATTATTTAGAGCTATAAATATTACTTTAAATAAGGAAAATCTTGTGGAGCAAAAACAAAAACGCCATCTTGTAAAGTGTTTATTGTGAAAAATGACTTTGGCAGTTTAATATTTCAGGTAATCTATGTGACACTACCCAGTGGAAAAGAAATGTGTTATTGCCACTTTCAGCAAGGAAGCCTTTATTTCCCACTCTTAAAAAAAAAACCCAAACACTCAGGTTATTTTATGATTTAGTGCACATTGTACCAATCTTTTTTTATTTACAACCAGTCTTTTTGAACATGCATGCCAAACAAACCCTGATGACAAATGCTGTTCAGAGATTTATGAACAGCTCATATTGTTATCGCAGGTGCTATCAGAAATAAACAGGGCTGTCAGCTTCTTTCCATTCACAGAGCCGAGGTGTCTGGGGTTAAGTAAGGATCTGCATGAGTCGCCTGACACACAGCAGGACCTCACACGTGCTGCACATTCATGTGATGAATATGCTCTCCGAACTCTCCAGAAATTATTTGGCGACATGGAAAAGCTGACATTAAAAAGAAAATAAATTGGCTACTATTATAGAAAATGTGAAAATACATGTACTCTGATTATTATTTTTTTTTTGTTTTTAACCCTAAAAATGTGAGTAAAATAGATATAATTAATTGCTTGAATAATTTCCCATCATGCTTGCGCATCCCAAGTAAAAGTAATCAAAATTACCTCAATAAAAAACTCCACACAAGTATGAATACGTCAGAAAATATTCAGATTCGAGCAATAAAAAAAACAAACATTGCAAACACTAACACACTAAAGTACTGATCAGCGTGGTAATGTGCATTTTTGAGTGACGGACGCTCGGATGCTGTTATTTTTCAAGAGGAGCGAAAACACTTCAGCTCACCGCCGATGATGTTAATTTCCTCTCAGAGCAAAACATGCAAATGAAATGAACACAATTAAGTAAATTGTTGGACAGAAGTAGAATAGGTTCAGCGAGGACAGCCTGTTTGCAGGAGAGAGGCAGCCCACTACTTGTTACTTCTCCTGACTTTGAGTCTATTTACGTACAAATAATTGTAAAGAACACGAGCGAGCGTTTTCCTTTGCTTTTGAACTCATTTGTTCACATTTGTGGAAACATGTTTTATGGATGAGCAACGACTGATCTGCATTCAGTGTTTGACATTAATTGTTATTTAAAAAAACTACACTTAGAGCTGCATTTTTTTCTGACAATATTTTTCAGTAATCCATCAAATTTCATAATAAATACCAAATGGATACTTTTGGCAACCATTTCCCAACACACCTAATTTTTAAAGTAACTGTAAAAGCAATGGTCTATAATTTGGAGTTAATTGTGACCCTTGAGGGTTCAATTCCCATGTTTGTGGGAAAACCACATTAAACAATAAATCAGCAAATAACATAAAAACATGTAAGCAATTGTAATTAAACATTTGCAATTTCACCCATAATTACACTCCTTAAAATAATAATAAATCATGGCCAATGTGTAATTAAACCAAAAAGTTGCAAGAGTTATAACATGCAAAACCATAAAAGATGTAAATGAAAATCTGATGCAAACAAAATGAAAATTTAACTTTTAATGCTTTTTTAAATGCATCTTTTAGTGATCAATTTGGAAAATGGAACATGCATGCACAAGACTAGAAAATGAAAAAAAGAAAGAAAGCTGCAAAATTGTATTTTGGTCCAAAAACATGAAGAGAAATAGAACATGAGCCTACCATAAATACTGGTGCTAGTGATCATGTCTTCCAGCCTAAAAACAAGAGGAGAGGGGAAGAAAAAAAACAGCAGAATCGGAATTTTCACGAGGAGGAATTCCAAAGATTGCTTCTCATTACAGCCACTTCTGTCTTCAGCGATTCATAACTTTGAACTCCCCCCAAAAAAGGGAAAAAAAGACGCACATCTCATTTCCTTCTTCCTGCTGAAGATCACCGAGAATTATTTAGATGCAATAAAAAAAAATTGCATGTCAGGTTGGAATTAAATTAAAAGCTGTGGACGGAGACGCGCGTCAGGAGCCATGGAGGCACCGACAGGAGCCTGTCTGTCACTTCGTGCGCGAGTTGGAGTGAATAGGAAGCATGTGAGAGGCTGTTGATGACATAAAACACACATTCTTCAAGCCGCCCATTAGAGGAAGCAGCAAAACGCGCGCGGTGCCCCCTCCCTTTATTTTCTTAATAGATTACTTGTCAACAGCTGCCCCCCCTCTCCTCGTCTGCGCGCAAACGCGAGCCCGTGCGCGCGGTCACCTCCGCTTTTGCAGTTGTTTAGTTGCAAGTTTATCCAGCTGACATGCAAAAACTTCTACGGGAAAAGTTGCGCGTCAGACCGGATCCAGCCGTGCGTAACGCTTCCTCCTCCGACTGCGGTCAGATCAGACGTGGGGGGGAAGAAGAAAGTCGGTCTGATTTCCACGGCGTGACAAGTGGAGGGGGGGAAACCCGCAGAGTGACTGCGCGCAAACAGGCGCCAGCAGACAGCGCTGCGGCTGCGGCTGCGGGATGCGCGCTGGAGCGTCTCCTCGCGCGAGCGGGTTCTCTCCGTTCCTCTTTTAAATCGCTCGCATCACTGATAGACAGATCGGGGCTTACCTGTGTAGGTGACAGGGCAGCGACGGGGCTTATAGCGGCATCGATCCGGCCAGAGCGCAGCTGAACGGCCTGCTGTGGTCAAGCGCGGCTGCTCGCGATTTGAAACCAATCCAAGTAAGTGAGCGGAAGACTGACCACAGCCTCTGCCATGTTGGAATTCCAAACCTTGGACAGCTGCTCCGCCGACTGAAGGCAGCACGCTGCTCACTGCGCATGTTCTCTCTGGCTGGAGCCAAATTCAAACGGAGCCGTCCCTACAGAGCAGCGCGTAACCTTTAGTGGAAACTTAATCTTTCCTTATGTCCATCATCATCCAAAACCACATTTTAGCCCCACGAGTTTATTTTTGTGTCACAAAATCTTGTCAGTGGTCTTTTAACCATTAATATGCAGTTTTTAACCAAATCTAAAAAGGTCGACATATTTTCTACAGCAGGAAATCATAAATGTGGGCAGGAACTGTTTGCAGAAGTTAGCCTCAGCTAACTTCCCATCAACCCTTTATAGAAGTGGACAGAAGGGGGTGTGGTATCACCCAGAAATTAGAAAGCAAGTCCTATTTTTTTTTTTTTTTAATACAGCACATTTCACAGACAGCAGTTATGAAGCATTTAAAAATAGATGCAATTATTAAATACAGTCAGTCAGCCAGCAGTCCATTCAATGGGACTGGGAAGCTTTATTATAAAATTGGGTATCGAGTTGGCTTTTAACCCAATCATGCATGAATCATGATAAAATCAGTGTTTTTATTCATCTTTATGGATGCAGAATAAACTAGTGTTTTCTATTTTTTTTTAAATATATATATATATTTATTTATTTCTGTCCAAACAATAATGCAATTATGTGGTTATTGTTAGTGTAAATAATTTGAATAATATATCATAACGTCATGGTGGTTTCTAAAACAAAATCTGAATTGAGAATAGTGTAACAAAAGGCATCAATTATAGGATCTTGCTTCCTATCAAATCTATAAAGTGTTTCTGAACTGAGCATCTCTTTGGTTAGTATCTTATGGCATGTATTGCGTATTGTCTATCAAACGGTATACTGTCGCTACCTCATTACACGAGAGGGTTAAAGACATCAATAGAGTCCAGTGAACGTGAGGGAGTTTTTCCACACTCTGGGTTCCAATGTTTTCAAATACCTCACCTCCGACTCCAGCAAATAAAACCAATTCAGTCACGAAGCCATGTTGGAGCCAGATGACAGTGATTGGTCCGAGTCGATGTGACTCAACATTTCTAGAGCTACTGTTGCCCATCAAGCTTATTCAAAGTCCAAACCCCTTCCATTGAGAATCTGTTAAACATTTGAGATGGGGACCACCAGGGACCATGTGTGAGCCATCTGATTGGCCAGTTTATAAGTTGAATAACTTATGAAAAAAAAAAAAAATTGGAAAGAAAAAGAAAATATGTATTAGCATAAAGATGTTCAGAAAATGTATTTGACAAATAGAATGACTGAGTAAACGCCGTTGATTTCACAATAGAAGTCTGTGGGAGTTTGGCTTCTTGGAGCCTGCAGCTACTTCCTATTTGGAACGCAAAGGGTAAAGGTCACCCAGTCCAGTTTTTTTTTTATACTGTCAATGGTACTCTCCCATTGTCTTGTAGCACTTCACAAGCCCAAGTTAACATTAGCTTGGAAATTGCAAGTTATATCGGAGCAGCTTTTTCATCCTGTTGAGTTTTGTCTGATTTGAATAAAGAAATAATCAGAAACACATTTTAATGGTAAATTATTTTTATAAGTCCTCCTACATGAGAGAAATGCCATAAGAATGTTAACAAAAAAATACAAATTTCCAGTGGGACTTTAAGCCGAAATATTGTCACCTTTGCTAGAATTGCAAATAAAATTGTTTCACAATAAAACACTGAAACAAATTAGTGGGGAAACAACAACATTTTACAAAAGTTACCTAAATGTAGTTTATTTTAACCAAGTTTTCTAATTATAATTATTTTGCTATTTTTTAATGTCATCTTTTTACCTTAAATACCCCCTAGAGTGGCATCACTTCTCCCAAGAAAGAAAGAAAAAGGGCAAATAGGTTCACATTTGGTGAATTGAAAATGTATGAGGGCTAACCATTAGGCCGACGTCATTTGAACTCTTAAAACAACATTGAATGCAAATGAACCACTGTATTTAATTTTTTTTTTTTTTTTTTGTAATGGGGAACATCTTATTTCTTCATATTTTTTTTTTTTTTTTTTTTTTTTTTTTTTTGCCAAAACGCTGTTCATTTATGATTTAAAGATCAATAATAAAAAAAAGAATCAGTCTGGTAAAAAAAAAAGGAAAGAGTATACACTGAACCTATGTTCACTTGAAATATTACATATTTACAGTATGCATAATTCACATATTTACACTATGTATCGTTGCTCGTGGCAATCTTCAAACATTTAAATCATGTGAACAGGAAAATAAGATGATTATCTTATTCAGATGGGATAGAAATATCTCTCAGAAACAGATCTGTTCATCTCATTTGGCCTTTAAGGCTCTGAAGGTCAAGTATCTACAGATTGTTGTCACAGGTTTACTTCAGCTTGTACAATATTTAGCCAATGACCATCAGAAAATTGTTTAGTTTTTAAAGAATATCCTGGGTTATACAATTTTGATGTTATGACAAGAGTCTGTGGGTCGGTGAAAATTTGAATGCGGACTGCATTAGAACTTTGGACATGCCTGACATATATCCAGATTCACCTCCACTTGAGAATTGCTGTGATTTTAAATTTACATTTTCATCCAAAAAGTAACTATTTGTGTAATTAATGCAAACAAACATTTTATTTTGTAGCCCTTTTTTGAGTTTCTTTTTCTTTAAGTCTTTAATTTTGCCATCAGCATTTTAGTGCTGCACCCATCATGTCAACTTAGAAGTTGGACACTGGAGCCAAAATTTCATTGTTTATTTTATAATTATCTACATTATAGTCACAATAATATCAGAAGATCATTTTATTAATTAATTGTTTTTTTATATTCAAACAGTATGAGACAATCTCATCCAAATAAGATGGTAGAAAGCTTAAAATGTAGGAACAAATAAAACTGCTGTATGGGGACACTTAAAGGCTCTTGATTTAAATATTTTGAAATCAAGTTATCTGTGCATCGGGTTTGTCAATTCTGCATTGATCACACTTTTAAAGCAAAAATTTAAGCATTACCATATGCTGACTAACTATGTCTCACACTTGAAGCATTTATGTTTCTGTAGAAGGTCAGAAAACTTCAAAGTCTCTGACCAAGGGAACAGATCTCCCACATGGATCCTGAGAATTCCTCATTCATGGTTCAGTTTCTGACTCACCTCCTGTCGACTGCAGCTCACAGCCTACCAGGTGGCTGCTCTTCTCAAAACATCTTCACTTTCTTAATAGTTTACAGTTTTAATGAATTCTGCAAAACTTTGCAACTTTTTTCATCGTTTATGGTTTTTAAGAACTTTCTGCAACATCTCAGTTGTTTGCCCACCAGGTCCAGGAAAAATAAAGCCCACTCACCATTTAGCAGAGACTGGCTAAGAAGTGTGTTGGAGGTAGAGTACAGGATGCATGAAAAAAAAAAAAAAATTACTGGTGGTTCATTTAAAACATGAATTTTGTGATAAAGTTATTGTAAAGACAGCCAAAATAACTGCAGTATTAAAAACTACAATTTAATATTAATAGTTCATTGGCATTTCTCTTAATGCTACGTTTCTAAAATACATTAGATTTTGCCTTACCTCCCACAATGAAATGATTCACTGGCATTCATTCATTGATCTTTGCAATTTCTTGTAAAAGCTCAGAAAGAAACTCGGTTTTTCATCCTCATCTGCTTTGTGAAACCTCTCAGCTTTAACGACCCACTGTGATCATCTTTTGATCCATTTAAAAGCGTTCTCAGTGGTCTATTAATCATCATTATGCTGTTTTTAGCCCAAAAAAAAAAAAAATCAGTTTTCCAGGACAGTTTCTGCAGAGCAGCAGTAGTTCACTGTGGATTTGCCTCAGAGTTGTGGCGTTGAGCAACCCCGCCCCTCTTCCCTCCCCATCGCTGAGAGATTGTGGCCGACCCAGCATATTTTCTACATCACAAATATGATCTTGTTCCAACTGCATTTTCTCATCTTCTTCTGATTTAGTGATTGGAATAAAGAAATATAAAAATAAATAAAATTGTTTTAAGCGTAATTTTCTTAACCCCTTATATTGTGTTTTGGGTCAAAATTTTCAAGAGTGAAAATGGGTCAATTTTGACACAATATAAAGGTTTACATATGTATTCAATCTGTAGAAGATGCCAAAACATCGTTTTTGAAATTCCAAATCACAATTTTTATTGCAGTGTGTCTTTATGGAAATTTAAGTTCCAGAAGACTGGAAACTTACATGTATGACGTTCTGTGTCAGAGATTTTTCCAGTACTTTATACCAATTTTTAAAGTGTGCTCACAACAAAACAGCCTGTAAATGGTTGTAAGCAACATACAGTACAATATATATGCCATTTTAGAGAAGCAAAAAACTGAATTCCATACAAATGATGACCCTAGGCTTGTGGCTGTGATTCCTTATCCACCAAAAACCACACACTGCAGTGCAGGTGACTCATGGATTCCACCTTTAGTGGTTCCTTCACTGCATCATGCTAGTTCCAGCTGCATGAAATCTAAAATCATAAGGCTGTAATGAAAAACAGACACTTTAGGTTTATACACCTCACAGCGTTTGTGTTGTCACTATCAGCAAGCCATACAGAGAAATTTACCATTAAGACAAATTACAGAAAAACAGGCTGCATCAGTTTTGCTGCAGCACACATTTGAGGATGCCATTACTCATCAGATAATTTTCCAGACCATAATGGAGCACCATATCGTTCATGATTCAACCAGAAGCGAGTGTCCGAGCTGGTGCGGGAACAGCAGCCTGTGAAAATCTGTGTGTGTATAGTGGAGGTCATGGTGAAAACAGCAGCGGTGCATTTCCAGGTGTAGCCGTGTCCATTGTCTTTTCCTCATATGGGCATGTTCAGTCCGTGCCTTTGTCCTTGTGTCAGCAGGCAGGACATTCTAAATTATTTTGCTCAGCTGCCTCCCTGAACTCTTGCTACAGAACATCAATACACACATCACACAGACAGCCGCGCACACAGAGCACAGCTCCTGTGCAGCCCCACATTTCAGAACCTGCAGACAAAACATTGGTGGAAAACAAAAAAAAAAAAAAGGGAAAATTCCTCATCAGTTTGTGTGGTGATATTTGCATTTAAATGCACTTCTACTGGATTTACTGAAAAAAAAATATCCAGATTTACCCAGTCTGTCACGCTCCCATACACAGCCAGCAAAAACTGCCTGGAATGAGGTTAGGGGTCTACTGTACTTAGCATGTGACTGGCTTTTTTTAACCTTCTGCCTACAGACGCTTATGTCATGTGTGATCACTTCAGAGATGTTGCTGGGTATTCATTTTCTCTGCCTTGAAACACTGACTCTGGGGAGAGAAAAAAAAAAAAAAAAATCAGCTCAGAGATTGACTGTAGCTGCTAAGTATGAAATTGCGCAAATTTAATTTTTGATAATACATTTGCTTAATGGAAACACCATAAATTTAAAAAAAAAAAAAAAAAAAAATCTAATTTATCCAAAAAAAGTTTTTTGTCTGAAGGAGGTGGTTTTGGAGGAGTCTCGAAATGGACATAGTTTGCAAAACTGCAATTGGAAACCCCGTTTTTTTATTTTAAATGTGCTTCTTGGTAGGAATTGGCTGCCCTTAGCGGGCGCACAAAAGGTCCCACAGCATCATAGTTCACCACAAGTTGCGTGTCAAACGGAATTCCTCCGTAAAAAAAAAAAAAAAAAATCACCAACCAAGATTTCTTCATAATCGCTTCATCCATAAGACGCAGACGTCTCCTTTGACAGATGAGGATGAGCACTAGTCCCGTGAGAGAAACCTGAATGGATCTCGTCGAGTTTTCAAACTGAAAAAAAAAAAAATTGTCCAGCAGCTTACTTGTTAGAATTTTTTTTTTAACAACGCTGAACAGGTTACACATCTGCGACTTCCAATGGACCAGCTCCGCTGCTGTGATGTCACAAATCCTTCTCAGTGAATCAAATTAAATCACTCTCATCCATCGCCATGTTTTAATGACTTATTATATCAATCATGATTTAATAGAAACCATTGCGAAATTGTTTTAGACAATTCTAGAATTTCGATAAAGTTTTGTGCATAGTTGTAATGGAAACACTGCTAGTAAATGCTCTCAGTTTGAATTTGCCTGTCAGTTTGGAATTGTAGGTTATGGAATGAAACCCTATTTTATCCTTTCAAAGCGGTTTAGATCAGTAATAGAGATTTTTGTGTATATGTGAACACTCACCATTTCCATATTTTCTACAAGAATGTTAGCCTTTACAGGGAAAAATATGCACCAACAGCAATAATTTACAGAGCTGATTTTGCCCAACATTCTATAATGTGCATCCAGGTTCCTGTGCAGGCCCCGGCTACAATCCTAATAGGGATAAGCTTGAAGTGAATCGAGCCCACAAGAGGATAAGCTACTAAATCTTGCAATAAAAGCAATGTGATTTACAGTAAACTCCACAAGGCTGACAGTGCCACAGCTGAGGGCATAAACACTCCTTTCAGTGGCGCTCTTCACTCCCGTGTGCCGTGAACTACAATCACACATGCACGCCGTTCAGCGTCTGACTTTGATAAATCACCAGGAAGTCCCACTGTTGGCTTGAAACTAGAACTTGTTCAGCTGCAATTCTGCATTTGTCCCCCCTAATGTGGATGGAAGTGGTTATAGCAGTAATCTGTCAGTGATTGATTCGTTTGTGGACGAGCTTCCTTTCTTTCTCCTCTGCTGGCTTGTTGTTTGACCAGAGAGCTGTGTACTAACAGAAATATGGCTTTTTTTGGGAACAAATCTACTTCTATTCCTACAACATATATCCTTTACTTGTGCGTATATACACAAAAATACAGGATGGCCACAAGAAAAAAAATAGAAACTGGCTTCTATTTTAGCTCATCTATGCACTCTTGAATTAAAAAACGGGCATTTGAAAGAGTTGCTTTGGTAATACAATTATATTTAAAGCAGCAAAAGATCCAACAATCACCTTCTAGTCCATGATTTAAAGACAGAATACAACAGATATATTCATGTAGCCATGTAAACATATTTAGTTTTTACATGACTCAAGAGGCTGAAAAAGCAATTTAAAAAAGGGTGCAGAATATTGAGCGCACTTACAAGCAATCCATTTTAATTAAATATTAAGAGAGCGTCTTATATTGATAGCAACTGCTTTTATTTGAAAAAAAAAAAAAAATATATATATATATATGTATATATATATACACATACTCAAAAGAAAACCTGGTTTACCACTCAGGTGTAATTATTCTTGAACTATAAAAGCAAGATTGCCTTTTTTTGTTATCTTGTGCATTCAGAAAATACTTTAGTTATATTTAAAAGAAGGTTTGAGTATGAACATCCGTGCATGAATTTTAATGGACATACTTAAATGGTAATTATTCCACTCAGGCTCAAACGTAGGTAACAAATGGAATTCAATCAGTGTCCATGCATAATGATGGTCATTAGGAGAAAGAAATAATAATGACATCCTATCTGCATTAAACCTGCAGACACTTTACACAATGATCCTGCAGCCATTATTGATCTCCATGGAGATAAGCAATTGTCACTTCAACAGTGCGCCTGAATGTTAAATACAGCTTATTTTGTTTTTCTGCAAACTAGTTCGGGCAACATCATATTTTCATTTAATTTACTTCACTGCTTGAAATCCTTGTCTTGTTTGACGTGATTGTAATTTGGCTTCATTGTCACAACTGTGCGTGTGTCACTTTTTTTCGTATAAGGCTCGTGTAAAACGAACGGAAAAATCTGAATGTGGCTTTGAGGATACGCTGCGTTTGATATGTGCACGCAGAGCCGCTGTGAGAAAAAAAAAAAAAAAAAAAGACGATCCCTCCTCTTCATCTCATGATTGCAGTGTTAAGTTCCATAAAATCAGAACAGAAACTGGTTTGGTTCAAACTCTGAAAAATGTTCTATTGTCAGGAATATCCTCTTCTGCACATTAAAACAATAAGTTTTTATCTTCCCATTATTCATTATTAGTTGAAAACTGGAACAGTTGCTTACACATATTGTACAGTAGGCAGCATGTATTGATTTGTATCCAAGACGGCCACTTGGTTGAATAATTAAATAAGATCTCCAATCAAATGATCCATGATTTGCATGCCTTCTGTTGCCAACGAGCTCCATCTGCTTGGTTTTGAGAGCTCTGACACAGTGGCTCGTGTGAGTAAAACAGCAATAATGTAATTGTGGATGTGACAGATACACCAGATGATGCAGGGAATGTTTGCAAGTCTGGTCCAAGTCATACTGTACAGCATGGTGTCATATGGTCTGCAACAGGCTTTACAAAAACACTTTCATATAGGCTCACTGCTGCTTCCAGATTAACTTTAGAAAAGCCTTCACAAGTTGTTATCTCATAACCAAGTAAAGGGCCTTAGACTAAATAAAATAAGAGGTGAAGGACAATAGTTGTAGGACCACTTTGGCTTGAAGCCAGTGGGCAGTGCAGAGCTGGCCTCGGCTCTCAGCAGCGTGCAGAGCCCACGCCGACGTCAGGAGAGACGGCCTCTGCTGCTTTGATGGATCTGCCATAGCAGCCAGCGTGCGCCCTCAGCAGGGGTTCAGGTATTCACCAACAAATAACCTGTTTTTGTCCCATCTAAGATTGTCCGTCCGTTTCTGTTCAGTTCTTAAAAAGGAGCAAACTACTCATTTCATAAAATATTTTTTGCAATCTGAGGAAGCAGATGACAAAGTTGTTTTAATATCAAGTGGCCATACCATGATTTTCTTAAGTCTCCCAGAGTAGACTATATCCATATAGCCTAAATAATATTACCATTGGAACACTAAAAAATACAAATTTATAAAATATGAATTATTTCTGTAGACTCTTTTCACACCTGAAAGTAAAACGACTCGATCTGTGAGGCTCCGCCTTTTTGCTCCCTCAGGGTTCCACCCACTTCATGATGTCCTCTTAGAGGACAGCGCGTCACCTCACAAAATACATAATATTTTTCTTCAATATTGATGCATATACTGTGTAGCCTGGGCGTGCATCCCCAAAATTCTTCACAGACGGTGGTGATGGCTAACGGGTTCATTTTACAGTGAAATTTGGTCAACAAATGCAGATAACACTAGATTAACCTTTCAGGATTTATTGAAATGATGTCATAATCTCTGTATCAAAAATCTTTGCTTTCATTCAATTTTATTAATATAGCCTTTCTGCCGTTGCTCAATAATCCACATTTAAGTCAGTTCTCTTAATTCGTCGCTCCCCTTTGCCTCCAGCAAATAGTCTGCTCCTTTTCTCCTGCCGTCTTCCCAAATCCCTCGTTTGGTTGCGCCATTTCAACATGTTATGCAGATTTTTCCCCAGCCCATATGCTCCTATGCCACCGAACACTGAACCGAATGAGCATTTCTTGCTGCTCACAACACAGACAGGGCTGGGAGGGTTTGTGAAGCTAGCTAATCACTGCTAGCTCGAGCTCCCAGCTTTACAGAGAACTTGTGAGTGTTAGCCTGGGGGTGGGGCTGACTCACGTTGTGACACGTGAGGACCCGCTTGTTTTCGTGGGTATGGGAGGGGCTTCTGTTAATAACCCAGGTTTTTAGAGGATTACTCTGAAATCCACAAACGGATCAAAACATCACTTTGGGGTCATTTATAGTGAGGATTGAACAGTGTAATACAATTAAAAGCTCAAAAAGTTTTTTTTTTTTTATAGTACGGTCCTTTTAAACAGAATAGAAAACAGACATTCAATCAAGAGAGGGACTAACCATGAATTTCTGTTATTTTTTAACACCTATAATCTATCAACCTGAGATTTTTTTTTTTGGGGGGGGGGGGTTGAAGTTTATTTGGTTGATTACATACGTTCAACATTTCACAACCTTTGAATAATAATCTACATCAACAAAGGGAATGGGCTGAAGCATCATGCTTAGGAAAGCCCATCCAAAAAAATATCACAAAGAAACAAAACTTAAATTGAATGCCACAAGCATTAAAAAAAAAAAAAAAAAAAAAAAAAAAGTGACCAATACATATCATATGTACAAGATCATAGACATATGATAAATGTCACAAATTTGCTGCTATTTTTTTAGGTAAATAGTAGACTTCTGGGAATTTTTACTCAGTAGAAGACAGTTTTGTTGAGCAATGACATCATTTAACAAAATACAAAGAACTCAAAAACACAAACTATAGTGTGCCAAAAAACCCAAGACCTTGAACCATGACAAAAGACACCACAGTCTGACAAACCCTCCAGTCTCTGGAGGAAAGGAAAAAAAAAAAAAAAAAAAAACAGGCTTAAATATAAACCACGGGTAATTAACAGAAACAGAAACAGATGTGGGTAATTGACAACTGAAACCTGGTGTGATGCGGCTGGGAGGAAATGCAGCCCCAAAACAGAACATATCCAAAAAAATTAGGATAATTTAAGGTAAAAGAATCCAGAAAACTAAACAAAAAGGCAGCAAAGATCACATAAACAACATGATGGTAGAGTAAACCACAGAGAGAGAGTGCATGTAATTACGCTGCCACATTTACCTGTTAAACTGTTATTTATTGGTAAAATAATGCAACTTTAGTCATTTGTTTAATACAAATAAAATAAACCTATTTAATGTTATTAAAGCAGACCTAGAGTTAATTGGATTCTTCAGTGTGTCTTGATTGAAAATCTTGCACATTAGAAAATGTTTTTTTATATTTTTGCAATTAAGATTTTAATTGTTTAAGGTCAGTTCTTTTGATTTTAAAAGAAAATATTTTCTTGAAGTTCTTTACTTTTGTGTTGCGTGCGTAAGGTTTGTTTTTAAAAATATATATTTTATGGCAGGGTTTTCAAAACTCGAAGCAAGAAACTAGTACAACAAACAGATAGGAAACTCAATCTTTGTAAAGGAATAATTCCTGTATTTTAAATTTTATTTGCTAAAAAAAAAAAAAAGAAAGACGACACAGAGTTTTGCAAGCAGAGCAACATTTTTGTTGGTTGAAAACTCCAATATATGAATGAACTGGTTTGCAAAAATATAAATATTAATGATTGTGGAATAAAAGACTGCACAAAAATACAGACACAGACCATTTTAAAAAAAACTATTGTCTTGGTAAAAAATCTGTGAACTGGTCAGTATTGTTATAAAGCACACTAAAAGGGAACATCAGCAACAAAGCTACACTTTACTGTAGATTTTAAAAATTAAAATGAAGAAATCAGCATTATTCGTAAATTCAGAAAATCAGAGAGCTTGAACAGAAATAGCATTTTTAAACTTTCAGTTAAAATTTTTCCATAACCATATGTTTTATGTAGCTTACATAACAACTTGTATTTAAAAAAAACCCTTAGAAGTAGTTCATTTAAGGAAATGGTGAATGCCAACATCTGTTTATACATGAGATTTTCTGTCATAGTTACCGGTAATTGTCTTTTGAAAATCCAGTAGTAAACTGTTGAAGTATTAGAGCTGAAAATGTCTCAATTGATCGTTAGGATAAATAAATTCTTTTTTATAAAGCATGAAAATCTCCTAACATTATCAAAGTTTATGTGTCCGATCAAACATCCGACAGAACTGAGAGTATATGTATAAATTAAGGCAATGTAAACTACAACAACTGGGATTGGTCTGTTTGGTAACTTTATATATCAGCTATTTCTTTTTAAAAATGTGCTGCCTGCACTTGTTCAATCCCTGTATGGTGCTTACTATAGTGGACTCAGTTATATATAGGAGTGGTCAGCTGCTACTTCATTTTAGACACTACTTGCACACACCAACAGTTCATTGTTATCTGACATGTAAGCCAGTCTATACAAGATCTTGCTGGGATTTTTGTTTATAATCGTTGCAACTCAAAATGAACGGCCTTGCTTCCATTAACAAAAAAAAAAAGTTGTAATTAAATTTTCAAAAAGAATTAATGATTATGTTCAATGTAAGGACAATACATAGCAATGATGAAATTCCATCAGTGCTTTATTTCAACATGAAGCTACATTTTTTTATGTTAATGCAAAGACTCTGAAACTTAAAAATTTTTAAGCAGCATTCTTTGTTATTTTTACATATAAATAACCAACATTTGATTGATTTTGAAAAGTTGAATTTTAACTAGAAAAAAAGTGGAGGTTTTAATTATATTATTATATATGGATCCTAAATGTTACCTTATAGAAATTAATAATTTTAGCTTTTTTTCAAAAAAAAAAAAACAATTATTTTCCGTTCAGTTTGGTTTTAGTGACAAAGGGTCACCTAGACCTAATTTTGTTTCTTTTATATTGTTATTAGTTAAATTTAGGCCAAATTTGAATTCTTCCATAATATGTATCCCTCCAAATGGAGCAGATGGATAAATAGAGCCTTCAAATTCGGACGTTTCTAATCTTTTGATGATGTCATCATTAGCTGCCAGTCATCTACGTTAGCAGTTAGCTACCAGTTCTCAGAAATACACAACAAGGTCAGTTTTATGACTTTAAAAAGGCCACGCTAAAATAAAAAGTAATCACTTACATTTAAATGTAAAGTCCTGTACTTCAGAGAGGACCCACATGAAAAAATGCGTTTGTTCTTTGCGGCACAACACAACCCGACAGAACGCAACAGTTATGTCTTTACACTGTAGCCTCCCCTTGACAAAACAATTTTTGGATCCAACCAAACCTCCGAATGCCCCTTCAATTGGAGGGGTAGTGAGAAGAATTCGGATTTTGGCCAAATTCTTCTGATGTTTTTGTGATCGATATAAATGAGCTGATTCTGACGCATAGAGAATTAAACGGAAATGAGTGTTGCTCTGACCAGGAAGCACTTCTTATTTCCTTTTTCACATTTGACAATGACAAATCAAGAATCATCTATCTAGAAAAACGGCTTTTCATATTGGCTTTCCACCGATATGCACTGATATTAATAATGTAAAATGTTGCATTGTTATGCAACATATGATCCCGTACACACTTCATGAATAGTTTCACGTCAGCACAAAGCTGTTTTTCTTGTGCTACACGCGTAAACGATTGAAGAGTACAGAGAGAATATATTCAATTTGTGTGTGCGTGATTCTTGATATATTACTTCTGTCTACCTTTCTGTATGTAACTTTGGATTTGTGTGTGCGTACATTTTATCAAACTCTGATGACCCACAATTCTAGAAGCATTTAAACATATAAATTACACCCGAATCTTGGAAACGTGAAAGGAGTCTCAAATCAAATTTGTGCGAACATGCGGTCGTGTGTGTGTCTCAGGAACAGACTTTTTAAAGATTTGTATGTGTAGTTATTTTTAACCTGTCGTAATTTCAAGTTGTAATTGTATGTAAATAAACAATTGCAAGTGCACACAGTTGTTTTAATGTCACTGTTGTCATTTAAAAATTTGTGTTCATC
Organism: Oryzias javanicus; assembly: GCA_003999625.1. NCBI lineage: Eukaryota > Metazoa > Chordata > Actinopteri > Beloniformes > Adrianichthyidae > Oryzias > Oryzias javanicus. The sequence goes on along the minus strand of CM012457.1, from coordinate 12,633,602 downwards.
TTGGCTTAATGTGTTTTGTTCTTAGTCTTTTTTGTTTGTTTGTTTGTTTGCTTTGGTTTTACATTTGCTGGTCCTTCTTGCCAGGTCATCATTGTAAATGAGAATTTGATCTCAGTTAATCCTCTTGGTAAAATAAACGTTAAATAACATATATATATATATGCGCTCTTCTAGTAGAGTAGCAGTAGTAGAAATAATGTAAACACTGGAGCTAAAGTTCTGGTGTTAAAGCCTTAAACTAATAATAAATGTGATTAGATGCTCTTAACTGGATTGTGAGGACAGTTTGATTGGTTGAAAAGAGCAATTTGTCAAAGTTGCTGTGTAAGAAATCATGTAAGAGAATTTTTTAGATCTGCAAAAAAGGATGTGATCGAAACATTTCAAATTGTGACTAATAAGAACAGTTGCATGTAACATAAACACAAAAGTAAACACTAAATTAGCTGTAATTGTACAAACATCAACTCAAGCTCTACAAAATCTGCTAATTCCTGTTTGAAGTCACTGGGTTGCTGGAGCCTGTCCACCTACTGTCGGCCAGGGCCCAAGACAGTTCAACGGTTCATCAAATTGTTCTACAAAAACCATCTAAAAAAAAAATCAAGTGTCTGAACAGTATTCCCAATGCATGAGTAAAAATGAAGCACAGGCTCTGCATAGGTATAAAATAGAAAAAACCTTAAAAGCTTTAATAATTTCGTCAAGATTTAAAAATTTATGGCTCAACATTAGAAAAAGCAAAGCCAAGTAGTCAGTTCTGCAGAGTTGACAGACGGTAAAGCAGGTCATACGTTGGAGAGATCCATGTGGGCGGAGTCAGATCATTATGTTTAATGATCTCCTTTAATGGAATAAGCTTCTATATGGATTTGGATTGATGTGAGAGAACAGCCTCTAAGGTATTTAATAAATGGAACACATTTATAAAATAATAGCAAATATTGAATAGGTTCAACGTGTGATTATATATGTTTCTAAGCATCAGTACAGGTTTAACACAGAGAAGGCAATTTGAGAGCCGCAAATGCTTGTGAACATATTGCCTGGTTTGATTCATTTTACAAGGCAATGCTTTTCCAAGACTTCCTGATCTGCCGTAATCCCCTGCTTTCACACATAAGTCATTGAGAGCGATGGAGTCCTCTCTGTTTACTCACTCCAGCCCAAATGATCTTGCACAAGTAGACCACTTCAGATGTGAAATGGAATTTGCCAGGGTGTTCTCTCCCAAGTCTATTTCTTTGTACACTCTACCAATTCCCAAACAGAGTTCAGCCGCTCAGAGATAATGTCTGTGTGGTTTGAGCCCGGCTCCGCTGCTGTTTTAATGGCCCACGGGATAGGTTCTTGATGCAAGTAAAGAAGCGCATTTACAGCTCTCACACACGTCAGTTGGACAGGGATGTTGAGAAACATTTTTTTTTTTGCCATCAGATTTAACCAAGAACAGAGAAATCTAGAGCATTTGCTGTAAAAGATGATTAAATATTTCTTCATCGGAGTAGCAGGTTTTAGATGTAAAAAAAAAAAAGAACCCTCTGATGGCTTCATTTTCACACCGTTTGACAGTTGTACCACTGTGCTGCATAGTTATGATAAATGGTTGTTTTAGGAGGCCTGTTCTACTTTGTAGAGTCATAATGAAAATATTATGTATGAGAAAACAGTCATTAATATTCATTATAATTGCAATCTACTGAGATTAATGCTGATGGAGTGTGTGCTGTTGCCAACACAGGCCTGCCTCTCCTTATGCATCTCTCACCTCATTTGTACAGCAATCAATGTAAGTGTTTAAGAAGGTTCCTGTAACACAACCTGACTTTTAATCAGGGAGATCATAAAACCTTTGTGGGAAGTATAAATGAATAGACAATAGTCATAACTGACTGATCACATGGTCTATTGAAGGAATCCTGAAAATGCTCCTGATTTGACTCATCTTTGTAGAATGCGATGCTTTTCTGCTTTACAGTCTCCAGTGGATGCGCCGTTCTTATATCAGTTGATAAGGGCTCCAATTTTGTTTGTGTCTGGTAATTGGAGCAATTTCGAGACAGGGAGCGCTGATACATTTCCCAGCCTAAATGTGAATGAAGCTTGCAATGGAAAGGAAAGGTCAGGCCCCGGACTTGCCTTTCTCCCCGAGGGCGCTGAGCAGTATAGGTGCTGGAAAACACAGCAAACAATTAAACATGTTGCTTCTCGGGGTAGCAGCTGCACCCTGGTTGGTCGGAGGAGGTTTTTTCCACCTCAGTGGATTGTTGTTGGTCACTCTTCAGAGCAATAATCTGCAGGCCTGAGCAATCAATACGGCGACGACAGCTTCAGCTTCCATTAGTGCGAGTGTCTCTTGAGTGCCTGTGCATGAGCAGAGGAGCACAGACAAGGCATCAAAAAACACATCAGCGGCCACACATACAAACATATATTCAGGCTCATGCTTGTAGCTCCTAGAACTACTACTTGAAGCTTCTACTCATGTACATTATTAGACAGATGGACACTGACACAGTTTAGGGCAACATACATGATATATTTAAAACAATACTTAAAGCAATAGTGTATATACACGGTTTTATATTTAAAAGTACCACTCTGATCATCTTTTTATCTATTTTAAAAGCATTCCCAGTGGTTGTTTAATTATGAATATGCTTTTTTTGGCTAAAATTTACAAAAATGCGCTGTTTTCTAGGACATAGTTACTGCAGGGAATCAATGTAGCACTTTTTATTAACATGCTGTTGAACACGAGGTGCTAAACAAAAAACACAGAAACATTAATTGAAAAAATAAAATAAAAAGTCATTAGACACGTGAGATAAAAATAAACAGTAATTAAAAAACAGGGTTTAATAGGAAACAAGAGAACGCTGTGGCTACAATTTGAGGAGTCATTCCAATAAATAAAAAAGAGAGTAAAAAAAATAAATTATAAAGCATAAAAACCATAAAATGCTTAAAAACTCAACATATAAATAAATAGGTTGATTATGATGCATGGATGAGGAAAACAAGTCAATGCATCAGAACGAGCCGACAGCTTGTGTAATGCTGATTTTATGTAACAACTACAACAATTTGAGTAAATGAATACACAAACATTGAATTTTAATCTTAATTTTATATATTTGAGTCCTACATCATGAGAAAAACACAATTTTCATTGGAGAGCGTTTAAAATAAAAGTTTCAAAAGGTGCTTTGTATAAAGAATTTTTTTTTAATAAAATTAAATATTTAACCAAAAATGTTTTTACCTGCAGTAGCTATTTGAAACTCCAAATGATTTTTCATTCCTTATTCTCATTTTTTGATTTATAAACCCTTCCATCACCAGTCAAGGAGGCCCAAAGTGCTGTACACAGGGAAAACAAACACAGAGCATTGTTCAATAATAAATCATAAAAAGACTTAAAATAAAAAAAAAAACAAGTAAAGTAGTTTTAAAACAGAGATAAAACCAACATAAGATAGAATAAGGCTAAGCTGATGCTAAAAGGCTGTAATGGAGGAACAGTTTAGTTTAGTTTTTTTTTTTTGTTTAATTTCACTTGGTCCAAAACTACCACTGACTTGGATCCTAAATATTTTATATAAGAAAAAGTTAAATCAATAAAAAAAACAAGCAGCCTTTTCTACAGTATACGAACAAAAATGCAGTCATCTCTGCAGTCTCTCTGTGTTTGGGTGAATGCATCTGTGTTTTGTTGCTTCCTTTTGTAATGGACTCAACAAGTGCAACACAACTGGCATATTTCCAACAAGATGTGGCCTTGAGAGAATCTATGTAACAGAAGCGTAGCATTTCTGCAGACAAAAAGACACTGTGCTAAATGTTTTCCTATGGAAAAGTATAACAGACAGGTATTTATCAATTTTCCATACTCTACAAAAACATTAATTGAATCCATTGACAATTATATTCCCTGTTTTTCATCTTTCAGCTTCATTTTGTTTGTTTTATTGCTTTTTATTTAAAGATGAAGGAAACAGTGAAAAAATTGTAAAATGTTAGTTTTTTTGCAAGAAAATAAAGACTACTGTACCTCGTGACATTTACATGTTTTTAGATTATTTTGCTTTTTAAAAACTGTAAGTACATACTGACAAAAAATGCGGAAACAAATTTTTGGTGACTGAAAGATTCTGCATGTGAAGCACTGAAGGTTGGTTTAAAAGAGAGCCGCAATTCCTTCACTTTGTTATCATCTCTGCTCTTATCAGCAAACTCACAATAAAGCCTTCAATAGCCCTGTGGGGAGGTGATTCGGAATCTGGATCACATCAGGAAGTACCAACACCTTCAAATCCCAAGCAGGTGATGAGGAACAAAAGCTTTACGGCGGATTAATCCAAATAGGACAAAACCACAGATTCTTAAAGTAACAAGGTGCATATTTGGTCCTTCATAGCAAAAAATCGATTAATTGAACTGCTCACACTTTTAGGTCATAGAAATAATTTTTGTCAATTTTTTTGGTGTTTTACTATAATCATCTCATCTGCATTTGTTTTCCAGTTGGTGGATTATTCCTGTCTGTGTGGGCAAGAGCGCAAGATATCAGTGTGTTGTCTCTGTTTTCAGTCTTTCTCTCAAATTACTCTTAATTATTCTGTAACCTTCTACGTCTCCCTGCACTTAGCTGATGAGTTTGTGGGCATTTGTAAAGCTGTGCGGCGATCAACACAAACACAAAGAGACCATCAAGAAATTGATTACAAAATGATAATCAGATCATTATGGACCAAACATGAGTAAGTATGAAGATCGAAAAAACGGAAAAAAATCTGGACAAGAATTCAGAATATGATAGCTCAAGTGGTGTTAATTATTCCTAAAATATACTCTTTTTTTGTGTTTGTTGAAAGAAAGAAGAAAATACTTTATTTATCCCTGAAGAAATGTGTGTTTCTGACAGCACACCCCAACAAAAAACAAACATAAAGCGCTGGGGTCCTTCACTGTGTCGCGGTTAACTTTTAGTGGTACTGTTGTTTCACAGATTATGTGATTATAGTTATCCCTCCTTATTTGTGGGGGTTAGGGACCAGAGACATCCGTAAATACGCGGAAATCGCAAATACGCGAATATGGAGATTAGATCCTCCTCCTTTCATTTGTATTATGAAGTCAAAGAACCAGATTCTGACTTTTGCTCCAGCTATATCAATGTAGCAACTGTATAGGATATGAATGCTCAGCATCCAGCTTTTTCCACTGTGCAAGTTGAAGGAGATCCTGCTTCAAATGTATGTACGCGCGTGGGAGACTTTTGGCGGGAATTTAATGCCATACTAATGTTTCGAATTATGATGAATCTGGTGCATCGAACACCAACAGCACACTTGCAGGTGTGAACATGAAAAGACTGCTTTACAAAACAGAGACCCACCTGTCATTTACAGTTGACAGGATGAAGATGGACCCCGAAAGATGCTGGAAGACTGTCCTGATAGTGTCCGTTTGAGGTTGCTAAGAGACTGGGGACAAACGGTGCCACCAAAGAAGCTTTTCAATCTTGGTTTGCATATTAAAAAGATTACCTACCTGTGAAAAACATCACACCTGGTACCTGTGCCTGCTGTGATAAAGCTAGCAAAGGTTAGAAACTTTAGAACCGGTTGCACTATTTTCATATATAGTATATGGAAAAACGGGAAAACTGGAACGTCTAAATCACGTTGTGACCTATAGATTTTATATGCAAATGAATGATGAAAATGCTTTTACCCATCAATTGTTTTACATTTTTCTAGAAGCCAGTGCAAAATTCAATTTAACTCATTTGCAAAAAAAATACTAATTAAAAGTTTAATTTCAATGCAACAACTTAGGCTACCTACACAGCCTATTGTGGATGATTAAAAAAATGCAAAAGCACAGATTAATCTTATGAATGTCTAGTTTACATTTGAATAATTGTGCAACAGCGCAGTCGTGCTGTGAGCGCTAACCCAGTTTGAAGATTTATTGTACAAACGGAGTCACCGTGCACACAGAAAGGTATTTGTGCTTTTCTTATTTTGCAAATTTCGTTGTTTTCAGTTTGTAGATTAATTTGAAATGGATTTATGAAAATAAACAATGTAAACTGATTGTAAAAAAAAATACAGCTGTAAAACCTTAAGCATATTCTTCCATTATTTTTGTCTGAAAACGAATGCAACACATAAACAAAGACCATTAAATGAAGGTGGAACCCCAATTTTCACCATTTCCTGACCTTCTTTACATTTCTAAAGTGATACTTTGTAACAATGGATTAAAATTGACTTTTTTCTATATATATGTTGCAGTAGCCACGCTGAATGCATCAATTTGCTGCTACAGGATTGTTTTTTATTTTTCCTTTGCAACCTGATAATGGTCCCTAAGCAGAGATAGAAATGTTGGTCAAAAGAGTTCAAAGAACAACAGACAGTCTATCCTCATTATAGTTGAAACAAGCAATTTGGAGTTTATATGGGAATGGAACAGAAGCCGTCGTCACCAACAGCTTCTGTCTGGGTAGAACTTGTGAGGATGACTTTAAAATTTGATTCTATGGGATATTGAGAGTAACAGTAGCTGTGTTTCCATTACACATATGTGCAAAACTTTATTAAAATTCTAGAAATGTAAAAAAACACACATTTTGCAATTGCACTGTTTATATTAAATCATAGTTATGAAAAACACAAACTAACTCGCGTGGTGAGTAATTCAAAAACACGGCAATGGATGTGAACAATACTTTGAATTTACAGCAGATACATTTAGATTTCTGTCATGGCACTCCTGCTCATCGTCATCTAGCAAAGTAGAAGTCGCCATCTTATTCAGGCCGTGGAGCGGCAAGCTTCTTACACATGGTGGTGGCTACAAATGAGGCAATTTTAGGAAATTGTGGTTGGTGATTATACTGAAGAGCTGTAGCTCCAAAAATTCAGTGCGACCAACACATTCTCACTCCCAAATCGCCATAAATTGATTCTTGGTCAAGGGCCCCTCTGCTCCATTTTTGAAGTTTTGGGTGTCTCCACCTTGTGGTTTTTTTGAGGTGCTGGCTGTTTTCATTAAATCACGGGTCCACAAGGTAACCCAACACCGGACGCGGTACCAGACGGAGTACGTGACCCGAACTGGTACCAAATGCGGTACAGGGCGGGAACCGGACTGTTAGCGGGTTAGACTAGCATTACTGGACGAATCCCGAGGACCAGTCCGCGTCTGGGACCGCGTGTGGATCCTCAATTTTACAAACAGCCAGCATATTAAATAACGAAGAGTTGGGGACACCCAAACCGTCAAAAAGTGATCCTGAACAGTACGTCAACATATGACGAGTTGGAAATGAGAATGTGTTAGCATGACACACTCAACTTTTGATGAGCTGTCTGATGATGAGGGACATCTCGAGCTGCCGCTGTACAGTCCAGTTTTTGGTCACTGACTCATTTAGCTCAAAAATAGTGTTTCTATTGTCATTTTGCAAAATGTGTCAATTTTGATTTGCCTCAAAAAACCACCCCCTCCAAGTGCAAAAAAAATTTTTTTCTGAATGCAATTTTTTATTCAAAATTGTCAAGCTTCCAATAGGCGAATTTATTATTGCAAATCCAATTTACACAATTTCCTTGTCAGTGGAAACACAGCTATTGAGAGTAACAGTCTCACCAATCAATTCTCCTTTTACAATTTATCAGTGTTTTAAAATTTGTAAATCTTTTTGTGACTAGAGCTCTAAAAGAAATATATACATATGTATAGAATATAAATATTTACATTAAAGGATCTGTGCGTTGCAAAATAATCTTCTCATTAGCTTTTTAAGTGTATTATCATCTTAATTCCTCACAAAAAACAACCCCAAAGCTGTGTTTTGCTCCATTCATTAAATATTTCTACATTTTTGTTAACTATATATAAAAAAAATATACATATTTATTCAAAGCTTTGCTTTAAAGCCCCACACTTATCAAAAGATGATCAAGTTCAAGCTGCCATGACAGGACACTGTAAGGGAGAGTTTTGGTTCCTGCTGCATTTGGCAGTTTGCCACAGCTGAAGGTGACAGAAATCTTGCCGATCTTGCACGGCACCAAACGGCGGGGGTGGACGGAGCCGGCTGGGTGGAGCATATAAAACTGAAAGTCATTGCTGTTTAGGCTCCCACCCTGCCCTTACGGCCCCAGCCCGCCAGATTAGCTTTACTCAGCAGATTCCTCTCTCCTGTGGGAAACACAAAGACAGCAGGAGGCTGAAAGCTATCCAAGCCCGCGTCTGTCTAAAAACCTCCACTGTCACGATGCTAATTATTGATTAGACGATTAAGGCAGATGAAGAGGTTTTTTTTTTTTGTCTTTTTGAGAGTTGAAGCTGGGACTTTAGATCCCCGAGTCACCTGAAGAGACATGCATAGAGATCAATACTTTCAATCAAGTCTGAGAGGCTTTCTGTTGCTCCTGCTGAGTATGGCGATCAGAGCCGAGTCTTTAGGCAATGAGAAGCTTCATGGCATCCCTCGCCACACTTTAACTACTCTTATGTGTTTTAATGAACTTACTAATCAAGTCTTTTCAATCCCCTTGGTTTAGCTTGATTTTAAATATATTGATTAAAATGTATTTTTCTAGATGTAGATCTCTTTTCCATATAAAGTTCAGCCAGTTTACAAAAGTTGGAAGTCTGTCATTCACAGAACTCAATAAACCAGACAGATAAAATGCAATTCACAACAATTTTTTCTTTTTATTTTTTTATCACAGTTAAGTTAAACACAAAAACATGCCCACTCCTCCCACACAATCCCATTGGAAGATGCTGTATCTGGTGATTTTTGTATGAAACTCCACTTCCTTTCGACAGAGATTGTATGTGTGTGTGTTGTGGGTGGATGTGACAGCCGTTTGTACTTTTTTTTGTTTTGGTTTGTTTTTTTTTCCTGCCTGGAGTCACAAAGTTTCACTGGCTGCTGTTTAAACACCTTCCAACACAAAACACAGAAGACATAAAGAAAAAGTATTAGCAGTAGAAAGTGTCCCTGGATTGAATTCTCTGAGTCCAGAGACATGAATGCGAGGAATTCATTTTGTGACTTTTTTTTCCTTGTCAGTTCTTTTTTTTTTTTTTTTCTGAGAATGTGCTTTCATTTGAATAACTTCAAGTGTAAATACATCTGCTCCCACTTGAACTGCACAAATTGTTATGTTCTTGATTTTAAAATGGTTTGAAAGGCAAAAATGGAGATATTCTTCAGTCCTGATATCAGTTAAAGCACAGTCCTTTTTGGATATTTTATTCAATCTTCAATTGATGCCAGACTTTATGCATTGACTCATTACATTTGAAAACATTTAAGATGCAATTAGGAATGCATTATACAGTAAGTGTTTTCTTGGATTAGCATAAAGCATTAAAAATGTTTTTTTTTTATTGTGCAAATTACAGAATTATGGCAGAGGAGGTTAAAATCAGAAATGGCATAAAAGTTTCTTAAAGAACAGAAACCAAAATGTATTAAGTTTATCAAAACCTTCAATTAGATGGACCAAAAAATTGCTTTATTCGTTAGTGAGATGTATGATTTGACTGATGATGATGTAACTGACTTAGTTTCCGGGGGAAATTTTAGGTAAGTTATTTAAAGATATAAAAGTAAACATGAACAAAGTGAAAACTTGATTTGTTGTAACAGAAAAAAGTTCTCGGTTGGGACAAAACCCCACAAAACTTGTAAATTATTACCCTTTGTCTTCCAATAGTAGCCCCTCAATAACCCATTCTCAAACTGGTTCTTGTAATTCGCCGTTCACTTTTTATGCAGCTGCTTTCTTAATATCCCCCATCTGCTTGCGCCATTATCAGATACGTTTACGATCCGCCCCAAAATGTGGTGCAGATTCGACACTTGGATGTTCTTTGGTGTGTGCCACCACATAAAGTTTAAGCTCTAAATTGGATGATTGCTACACTGGCACACACCACAAATACCACAGACACCAGGCGTCTTTATGACACAAGATTGGTGGCTCTTAAAGGAGCCTGGGCACTACTATGGTGCATTTACATCGACGCGATGTGTGTGTCAAATTGGCGTTTGGCGCGCGTCAAATTTATATCTCAACATCCCGGCCGAGGAGCCACCGCCGAAGAACTTCCGTCTTTGACCACATCATGGATAGCATGGATGATAATGAGTGAGTAGCTCGGATTTAAATGCTTTGGAGAGCTCTACAGAGGCACCAACAAGCATGTCACCGTGTCTGGGTTCACCAGATCTTTCAGAATCTCTCTCGGTGTGGGCTATCCATGCAGTGCAGCTGGAGCAGCGCCTGCATCTGCCTGTGGCTCAGTTTGAGCATTAACCTAAGAAGGGATAAAGGAAAATAAAAACAGGAGGATCTTTTTATTATTGTCTTGATTGGAAATAAGAAAAACAACATAATCCAATGGTGCTGAAGCACGACGGCTGCTATGTTTGCGGCTCGACATGTGCAAGGCATCCAAGCCCAGAAGGCCAGCATAGCTGGGTGGCGAAGCGTCCTACGCTATCTACCGGGCAACTGGCGAGCGTAGCGGGCTCAAGCACTCCATCGAGCCAGGGTGTATTCCGCCTTTGCTCCACAGGAGCCAGGACAGCTTTTAGCAATTTCGGGCTCCTGCGGGCTAAGAAAATGGAAGAAAATCATTGAGCGGCCATGTTGAATGTTTATTTCTATACCCTTTGATCTAGTAACTGAAAATGTTTTATGCCCAAAGCTGAGTCCATGATCGGTTGATGCGCCGCGCCATGGCAAACACCCAAAAGACTTCAGATCGTGTCTGTACATTGACTTAACATTAAAACTTGATGAGTCCGGTGTAAATGCACTACTAGAGATTGGCATCTATCAGTAACGAGCCGCTGTTAGACCCGGAGACCGGTATCAATCACAGATCGGCCACTACTGGAATACATCCGGTAGTAAATCAGTCACATGGGGAAAATACTTAGATAATGATATGTTGGACTTAAAAAGAAAAAGGGGCATTTAGAGAATCTGATGCATAATTTATCATCATTTTACCATTTATTATCTTTTGGCTCATCACATTCATCAACAAGGTCAAGTGTCTGCAACATGATAGAAGGAAACCAAAGCAAACGGATCTTACCAAGTAACAAAGTTTAAACTAAAATAATAATGTAAAAATATTACGCTAACGTGCTAAGCAAACATGGCTGCAAGAGTGAAAGTCAGACAGTATTCTGGGGATTTTTCTCACTTTCTAACAGGTAGAGCCTTCTTACCGCTATGGCTGACACCAGCCTTTCAGGGAGCAGGTGACTTGTTAGTACTCTAAACAACAACGGGAACAGATGTGTCCCTGACAGTGGATGGATGGTCAGGGTCCATCTGGTCAGTGCAGCCCTGGACAGGAATGATGAATACAGCTTCATCAGTGAATAGCTGTCATCAATCGCATGGCATGGCGATGGCCGGTGACAGTCGCACACCAGCCACAGGCCCCAGGTGTGGCGAGCAGAGTGCGAGCTGGCTGTGGAATGCAGGTCAATCAGGGAGGCCTGAGCCAGCGCTACATTTTGCAATGTAGAGTGCATGCATTACAAAGCAGATGAGGTGTATTGCATAGTTGGAGGATCCAGTTCTTCAATGCATAAGCACACTGAGTTCCATTTGGGCACAGAGCTTTACAAAGCTGCTATGCAGAGGATGAGTAGCAGGCGTCTAGACAAGTCATGGCTCTACATTTTGTTCCCTGGAGGTCCCTGATGAAATGTGCTGCATCCTTGTCTGCCTCAGTGCATAGACAATGCACAAGGTAGTAAAGTATCGACCTTGACAATAACCATTCTGAATATATTATTGCTCTTGGTACCCTTGAACTGTCACAACTTCGCGACATCCACCACAAAAGGTTTCATGTCATTAAAAAGCAAGGAAGTTAATAGCTAAAACAAAAAGGTTTGGACACATCTTTGTATCCTTTATGTTGAAAAAAAATCTTTTTCAGGCATTTTTATAAAGTAAAAAGAGAAGCACACTTCCTGGCAGCAAAAATCAGTGTTTTATTGTAATATAGCAAAAAATGTTTTAAAACGTTTATTTTTGTGGAAAAAAAATATTTTAATTTTGAGAAAAAATAAACACATGGATTGCAGTTTAAAATTTTTTTGAAAATGTATTTAGCAACACCTTTTTTTTTAACTAACGGAACACATTAACAGTCATTTTTCCACAGCTGTCACTGATGCCATCCAGATCTCTGAATATGGGGTTATAAATAGCTTTGCCATGTGGTGCACCATCAAGGAGAAGGGTCCAAACACAAGTGCACACATGCAAACGGCCCGCCGCAGAGCAGCAAAGTCTTATACATATTTATTGTCACATTTCACCTCTTGCTGAACAGAAGTCTCAAGCACTTTCAATCGTTTCAGGCTTGATGATATCGAAGGGTCTGGGAAAAACATTTCCTTATTAAGATGCTTGAAAAGATAATTGCAGGATGTCTGTTTTTTATCATTCTATTTAAAAATTCAAATAAATGAGCTGTGACTGACAAAATACATTTAAAGGATTATATTCATTTGTTTTTTCCCCAAGATTATACTGCACCTAATTGGACTGGTCACCAATTATGCACTGAAACCTGAAGGTTCACACTGGACAAGCAGGGAGGGGCTTCTTCCTCTTTTTCTGCGGTTTGCTAGCGCTTGTCCAGTGTTGTTGTTAGTGGAAAATTTGAAAGTGGTGCAACTCTTGCTCTTGGCTTTTCCTTTCACAGCTCTATTCAGATAAATAGAGGTGTCAGAAACCACGATTATTAATCCTCCTCCATGATCACTTTTTAACGGTTGGCACTTCCGTAAATTAAAAGAGATACCATCTATATTTCACTTTCAAATCTGAGTCCCCAATTGGTCAAATAGTTGAAAAAAATTGCATAGCAATGAGTGAATGTAAGTGTTTTGAACATAGAACAGGCATACATGCGTGTTCAAATAGACTTTTCTTTAAAATCGGACGCTTGAACGTGTTTCTGAGGGTGGCTTTAAGGAGTTTCTGGAGACTCTGTAGTGGAAACTCATTTTATCTGTCTGTATCTGTGATCTGATCCTTATGATTATATCAAAATTCAGACAATTACAGACACATATCCAGCTTACCATTTTTAGGTGATATGATTTTCTAAATCAACAAAACAGTTTAGGAACATATCAATATGGTTTTAGGACGACTCACAGTACTAACAAGTAAATAATTTTGACTGGCCCTGGTATGACTGGATCTTAGCACCACCTTTGATGCAGTAGATCACCAGATTTTATTAGACAGATTTAAGAGTTGCGTTGGCCTCTCAAGAACTGTTCTTAAGTGGTTTCATTCTTATTGTACAGATTGACATTTTTACGTAAGTATGGATATACGCCCTTCAAGAATCTAAAAAAAAAATTGTAGGGTTCCCCAAGGGTCGATTTTTAGGTCCAATACTCTTTAATTTATACATGTTTTCTCTTTGGGATGTCATCAGTAACACAACATTGACTTTCACAGCTACACTGATGATACACAATTTTACATCGCAGATAAACACTCTTTTGGATTGTATTTTGGTTTTTTGACCCGTATTAGTATTAGTATTTTTGACCAATCAACTCAGAGAATTGGTCTTTTTGGCTCAGATGCAGCCACTCTGCATCTGCATTACAACCTCCCACCCACTCAGGCAACAATGCTGGTAAGAGCAAATCAGAAGCAAAAACTTCATGATTTTTAAGGTAAGGAGGATGAAAATGATGTTCTCACTCATGAAGAAGAAACATTTCTTGCACATCTCTCAAAGTGAAGGAGCACTGAGAGAAGCTTTGACATGAACCAAACTCCTACTCTGGTTAGACAGAGACTGGTCCCCAGTAAGGGTCCCAGAGCACCTCCTACAAAACAATTTGAGGAACAAGAATACATTGGCTTACTCCAACAAACCTTCAAGCACTCTGTGGTAGATCTAGACCTGATCTTCTGCTGCGTAACAAGGAGGATATTCAGGTTATTAGACTAAAGTAGACTTTTCCAAGGAGGCTGAGAAGTGGGATTTCCCCACTATGTGGAAAATATCCCAGTCTAGAACCGCTGACCCTAACCCCAAGAGAACTCCATAACATCCATAGACTTGAGGTACTCAGAGCAGAACTCATCCTCCACCACAGCCTTACCACCAAAGAACTTTTTAATTATCATGTGACTTTTGACTGATCAATCATTTTTTGACATAGAAAGCTCAGAGAAAAAAACCTTTTCAACAATTCTGAAATTAACTTTGTTGTGAAAACGTTCAAATTGAAAGCATTCTTTAGATTTTAGAAACAGACATTGTTCGCAGTTCAGTCAAGTAATGTGATAGTGTGAGCTTTAAACACCACATGTACAAAGAACACAAGATCTACCGCAAAGAGCAACAGACAATTTCACGTTACGCTTTTTTCAGTTAGAGTCAAATGTAAAGAAGCTGTTTTTTTTTTTCTGGAGCAATTGTATGAAGGAAAAAAATTGCAAACAACAAAAAAATTTCAATAAAAACATATATATTTTTTTTTAATGAGCAAAAATCTGTTAAAACAAATGTCTCATCTTTACGTTTTGTTTTTGTTTTAATCATCCTCAATTTATTGTTCGGTATGGTTAGAAGTTAGGGCAGCATTTGCTCCTCCAGCTCTGGTTCTGAATGTTTAAAAATGGATTAAATTTCAGCATTTTTTTTCTTACAACTTTTATTTATTTTTTGTTAACCTTCACACTTACTTTGTACTGAACTCAAACAATTGGTCCACTTTTGCCAACAGCTTTGTAAATTCTAATTTGGTCAAAGGAAAAAAAATTCAAATTCAATTTTCCTTTTTCTTTCTTTTTACTGGCACGCCTGTTTATTTGTGCTTCAAATGATGCTTCTTTCATGCAAACGATTGGAAAAGAGAGTCAGAAGCCATTTGTGACTAGAAATGGCAATGGAAACCAGTCTGTGTGGAAAAGTTTGACTCATGACGGAATTTCTTAGATGTTTAAAGGAAAAAAAACATTTAAAAATGCATTGAAATGTTTACTCTAACCCTTTAAATTTTTAATGATTTTTTTATTATTATTATTATTATACTTTTTTTTGCATTTTCAGTGACTGAAAAGAAAACGTTTGCGCGGTATAACGTTTTAGAAAAAGTGATTCAAAAACCTTACACACAAACCCATCATGAGTTGATAACGGCATAAAGGATTTTGTTCCAATCCTTTTTTTTCTCTTTTCTTTATCTTAGCACAGACACATAAGTTAGGAGCAGAGAAAGGTAACTTGAACCCTGCAGAGAGCTTGTTTTGTACATTTTTGCAGCCCCTTGGTTTTCCCAGTGGGGTTTCTCTGGGAAAATCACAGAGAAGAGAAGGAAATACAGGAGTAGAAAACAGCCAGAGGAATAATATTTCCTAAAACATATCAACTATGACTTGTCTGATGCTGCTTATCAAGTTTATGATTCTAAACTGCATGGTTTGATAACCTTGTTCCTGCACTGGTGCTCTGTCTCTTCCTCCCTTCTGACACATGCACACTGACCGCCGTTTAAACCGGACTCTGAAGCCTCCATTTGGTTCTGTAAGGCTCCTTGAACGACGTTAATCCACTTCTTTTTCAACAAACTGACAAGAGCGTGAATGCTGGTGTCACACTCGTGCAAAGTAGAGAGGGCAGTCTGGCTTTGACCGTGTTGCTGAAGCGCTGCAGCTGCCTGCAGCAGTCAAAGTGCTGCAAATTGGAAATCCGGAGGAGATCATCTGTAAAGAACACGTCTACCAGCAGCAAAGACACAGAGAAAGGAATTGGAGTGTGTGTGTGGGGTAATAGGCCAGAAATCAAACTGTTGAGGGTACCTATTCATAATCATTGAAAGAAAAAAAGCTCAATATTTTATTTTCTCTGTGTTGAATTGCTATGACATTATAACGCAGAGAAGGGAAAGTTCTCTGCCTTTGCCAATGGAGCCATTCTGCTGTTTGCTCTAAAAGTAATTTTCTGTGTAGGTGATCTTCAAACAAAAACTCTCCTTCCTTCTGACATCTACTGGGATGTGAAGTCTAACTCGTGGATTTATTAGAACATGCTAGCGGAGCTGCATTACTTAAAGCAATTTGACCAGGTCAGATGCAAAGACTGACTACATGTATTAAAGTAATTCATTTTCTCGGTTGGAGCATATTGGCTTCTAAGCAGGAATACCTGTTATGAGGTCATTCAATCACTGACCAATATCTAGGGATTTCTAAGGCTTTAGTCTTTTTCTCCTCTAGTCTACAGCTTGTTAGTCTGATAAAAGGATGAAATGCATTGCTTATTCATAGCTGAGGCTCAGTAACACACAATCACATGATGGCTGTAATCACCGGGCTGCATGTTAGATTTGTTTTTGCAATAATACAAGCAAAAAGGAAAACCCTGAGGAAGTGCAAAGCACGGATAGAAAGAATTAGAGCTGTTAAAGGTAAAACCGCGATTCACTGAAGCTCATTTATCACTACTACATGTGAACAATCAACAGTTAAGACGCGGGATTACACGGTAAGAATCCTCATCAAGACTTTAAAATTAAAGAAATTCTGCATACAGGACCAAGTGGGGCCAGATTTAATCACAAAGTTAAAGATTTATTTCTATTAAGGCCTAATTTAGTATTAAGTGAAATAAAATAACGACTTCAATATTTTACATTTATAGCAGGGTATTATCTCTGATTTCATTCAGATTTTGGAAACCACAATTTGGTTTAATGTTTATTTTATATTTTACACTTTAAACATATTTTTCTTGGTCATTGATAATTGCTAATTTCAATTTATAATATAATCAATGCAATATAATATTGGATTTGTTCACAGCTAACACGAAAGCAATTTTCTACTTCAAAAATTCACAAGAAATTGCAGTAAAGAAAAAATCAAACAAGGATTGGTCAAGATCAATTGAAACTGATAATATTGATTTTCTTTAAAACCAGTTCTAGTCAGTTTCTGACTTAAAGTGCATTCACACGCGGCAGGCACAGCAAATGTGCGTCAAATTGACGCACCTGTGACCACCAACTGCCAATGTTTTTCTGGAACTCATTTGTTGAACACATCATGGAAAACATGGATGATGTTGAGTGAGAAGCTTGGGTTTATATGTTTTGGAGAGCTCTACAGAGGCTCTGTCTGAGTTCACCGGATCCCTCAGTCTCTCCTCGTGCGGTGTACTGCGATAGATACGCCTGACTGCTGTTTAAAACATTGCTTCTGCCTGTCTGTGGCCCAGTATGAGCATTTACCCGAGAGGGGTAAAATAAAAGTAAACTGGAGGATCTTTTTATTATCGTTTTGTTGAAAATAAGAAAAACATCATAAGCGCTTGAAGCTAAAGTGATCACACGTGCTATGATGGCTCCCGCAGCATTATGATGGCATGTGCTATATTGTCTGCCGCACAGCTAATCGCCGGAGGGGGGAAGCATAGCAAGCTTTGCTGTCCAGAGATTGGCAGTTTGGGCAGTAGACCTCACTATTAGCTCTGCTGAAGCCTCAGCAGCGGAGCTCGCTAGCTCGCTAACCTGCCCACGGGCAGCAGGCTTCATAGCAGTCGATCCAGCTCCATGGGCTTTGACAGGCTGGTGACCTGGCCAGGGTGTATCCAGCCTTCGCCTAACAGTAACTGGGACAGTCTCCAGCTACCCCACTGGTTAAGAAAATTGATGGAAGTTCAAGACACAAATCCTCACATTGAGCAGTCATTTTAAATTCAATTTTCTACCCTTTGATTTAGTCACTGAAAACATCTCACGCCCAAAGCTGAGTCCCTGATTGGTTAACAGACTGCGTCTTTACATTGACTTAACAATGAAACCTGACGCCCCTGCCGTGTCCAGTGTGAATCTAGCATTAACCTCCTATAGTCAGAATCTGTTTTTTTTAATGGAGACTGGAAGCTCTGAATATTCCTGGAATGTTAGGGAACATCTGAGCACAACATGGTGCTTTTAAACCAGCATCTCTATAAAAAAGAAAGGTTGCTTATCAAAACAACAGGCAAGTCTGCGTAGATGTGAACGCCTGAATAAAATCTGAAGTTAAATGACACAACTGACAACACCTGGAGTTGAGAAAGTAAAAAAAGAAAAAATCTCATAATTATTAACAAAAAAATGAACAAATTTCTGCTCCTCAGCAATCACCTTATGAGTTTAAATATTCTATACCACATTTTAAGATACATCAAATTACAATAAAACAAAACCAACAACTGCCATTGCATTTTAGTCCCTCATGAATAAAGAGTGACAGTGACAGTTTTATTGTCACTTCTTGCTTCTGTATTTAGCAGACGTGAGCTCAGAGAGGTTTGCGTCTCCTTCACGTCCGTCAGTGTTGAGTTTCTCACTGAAATGTCAACAACTTCTATGCAGGCATCAGTAACTAAGTTTTAATGTAAGATGCTGTGAACATATGTGACAAAACGTCTCATATAAATAGATTTGTCTTGCTCTTAAAGGCGCACTCCAATGAGAATTATGTTATGGTGTTTTAACATGTTCTTGAGCCATTTTTTTCTTGATGTATATATAAAATAAATTTAGATGAAAACTGCATTTCTGAGTATCTTTATACAAGTTGCTGTGAGTCAAGCAAAAATAAAGCCAATGGAAAAATCTCTTACATGTGACATAGGTTTAGAGTAGGTCTGAGAATACTGGGTACCTCATGATATGATGCAGTACGAGATTGCTCACAATATCGCGATACTGTGATAATTGATTAAAAAAAATCATCTCTGATAACTCACAATAAAGAGAAGAACACATATTTTCCCCATTTTTTTTTTTTAGCTTAACCATAATCATAACACACAACTTGTGTCTTATTTTGGGCAACAAATAACACACTTTTGTGTAATATTGCTGAAATCAGTAATACTTTCTTTGACACACACTGACACCAATTGCATTAGAATTATCTTTCAAATTCATTGTTAACAACAGTAAACATGAACAGCAGTGCTACTACTAGAGCAACATTATTGTAAACAGAACAAAAATTAGTTAATTCAAGTAGCTGCCAGGCACATTGGTGACCGCGACACCCAGTCTTGCAGTGGCGCCCCCTATCTACCTCCAAAGGATGACGAATATGACGTTCACAGCCTCTCTAAAATAAAAGATTAATACTTGGTGAGAACCCATCAAGAATGAGTCGCAGGACTAAATGTCGTGATATATCGCAAGACCAATACTTGGACACATCCCGAGTGTACAGTCAGCAGGCTACAAGCTCCGTGCTTCTGATGAATCCACCTGCAGACAAATAGACCCACGTATGTCTTGGTTTTCCTCATCTGAGCTTAGATCTGGTTCAAATTCTGCTAAACATTTCTTGAAGAGTTGAATTTTATGTTAAGGAAACTGTTGTATTTTACATTACATTTAGGTAACATCATCACTGCCCTCTTTGATTTAGCCTCATAAGCCATTTGACCTTTATTTAAATGTTTTATGTTGATTTAAAAAAAACTGATATTTATTATCTGTAGATGAACGACCAGATTGTGTGGTGAACTCACTCTTTGGTTTGTTTTGACTTATTTAAAGCAACAAACACAGTCACAGCCTGCAGTCACATTTAAACCATAAAGCTATGTTGGAGGTTCAGTGACATCCTGTGTTTTAAAAGCACTGCATTTTTTGAAGCTAAATTTTTTTCTAGTCCAACAACTCTTAACCTAAATTAAATTACATTTTATAATTTATATGCTACGCAATGAATTTAACCGTTCTTTATTATGTCTGTTTAATTTTACCTGTAAAATGTGTCCTTGTGGCTTATGGCTTCTGAATGTCAAACCTTTGTGCCACATTTAGAGGTTTTTTTTTAACATGTTCAATTAGATTTTTTTTTTTTTTAAAAGGAAAAAAAATCTGAACTGAACAAATATGTGCAACATGTTAAAGCTTACATTTTGCTTTTAATTCTCAGTTAAAAGTGCTGAATAGACCTGATGAGAGCAAAACGTTGTCTAACTTGTGCCACTGCAGATTTTATATTGACACAGCAGCCAAACACTCCCTTTGTAAACAATGACATTCAAGGCTAAATGTTTAGCAAAGAAGCCAAAAGATTTATGGCTTAGATGGGTCAATTTTTTGCTCTCAAGAAAGTGACTTTCCAAGAGAAGTCTTGTAAATATTTTTTGAAGGAAGTCGATCCTTTACATTGTCAGCTGACATTGACAGAAGACACAAACGCTATGACAGGCCATATGGGACATAATTCATACTTTAACTCCACTGTACTCTAACAAATATATTATTTTGTTCATTTATAAGCACTTTTATGGTCTCACACCCATATATATATGGGTGTGTGTGAGTGAGTATTTATAATCTGGATTTTATTGTATGAAACTCAGAAAAACAATGAACTGTCTTTGGAAAAGCAGGAAAGGAAGGAGGTGAATCCACAGAGAGTAATTCAACACTTGCACATGAAAATAACAGCATTGTATAAGAAAAAACATCATGGTTTAATTCCACAGGTACTATCACGCCAACCATGGCTACTCACGCACTGGAAGATCAACCAGTTGAACTAGTAAAAAAGCTGAACTTTAACCAATCAGGGACTCATATTTTTTTAGTGACATGTGAGTGACTTCATTTTCAAAACACGAAAGTAGTAACCGCAGTAAAAACTAACACAAAAGACAAATGACTAATTATAGTTTATGCCTGGCCGGAATTATATGACATCAAGTCTTTCATAAATTGGAATACAGTGACAGTCACATCACATACTAACCAGGAGGCTGAGAATGTGTAACATATGTTTAACACATATGTGGGCAAAATGAAGGAGTGTGGGGTTAAAGTAGCCAGATGAGATCTCACATTAAAAGCAGTTGCCAAACATAAAAAAATAAAAAGATTGTGTGTTTTAGTGGTTTGAAGGAAACTGAATTATGTAGCTTTAGTCTTTCAAAAAAAAAATGCTTGTATCCAGGTGCTGAGAAGCAGAAGGAAAAAACCAGAAGAAAATTATGTAGGCAACTTTTTATCTGTTAGAACATTTGATATCCAGTTGATTCATGCAGGAACCTTGAACATGTTGCTGATTCACCACCACCCTGATGGTAAATCGGATTACAAGGCTGAGCAATGCTTGACACCACAAACACACGATGAAGCCAAAAAACCTGTACAATTTGAGTTTGCTCCTGCTGCCAATAATAGTCACAGATGTACTTTTTCCTTTTTTTAAATTCAAGAGCTATTTTTGTGTTAAAACAGAAAATTTGCTCTGTTCAAAACGTAATTTCTAAAAATAAATTATGTTTTCTCAGTGAAATCTTAGGTGTTGAGTCATTTTGCCTTTTAACTTCTGTACATGTTAGTTCTAACAAAAATAAAAAATAGAATTAGCAACATTTTGAATTTTGGCAAGTTTTTGACCCTGATTTTACTTTTATTTGAATGTTTGCCTCCTTTCACAATGATGTCACTGTTTAAAGAGCAGGGACTGACAAAGTCCAGCTGTGTTTATGCTTTAAATCATTGCCATGTCAGGGTAACCTTTGAGCATTTTTCTTACTAAGGACACTGGGATTGAAACTCCACCTGCTGTAAGTTATACACCAAAACGTAACTGAGAATTCAGGGTCAGAGCCATTATCAAAATCCTGTTCCAGAACTACAGACTCTCCAAACACACACAAACACACGTTTCTGCAAACCTTCAGACTCAAAACATCAATCTGCATCAATTGCATCAGTTTTACCTCCAAGTCAATTGTTTTAAATACAATTGATACGTTTCATTCTTGGCTTCATGATTTATCCCAGCAGACTTTTGTGTCTCCATTCATGTTTTTCTCTTACCAGAATCACTTCATGATTCTTTGTGCGTAATTTAACATCACAAATCAGGAAGCAACACTAATAGATCTGCTTTGCTTTCAAATAAACACCCAATGATTGGTGGTGGTGGAAGATGATGGTGGTGTGAGATTGTGCGTGGGTGGGGGGGGTCACTTCCTAAACTATGAATTACATTGATAAGAGTGACACTAACAACAGATTGTCATTGGAGGGTTTTGAAGCGGTTTATCAACACTACAGGGAATATTTTCACTGAACATGGCAGAAGGGTTGCAGAACCCTGGATTTTTATTTTAAAAAATCATAAATAAAGAGGAGAAACAGACCTGACACACAAAATAAGGCTGTTCATCTTACACATACATAATCAAATCACAAAAATTAAGCAAGTTTAAGAAAAAAAATCCTTATTCTGTTGCTTAGTTAAAAAGTTAGCATTGGAGTGGATAGGGATTGACAGTTATCCATTTTAACTATCATTGACTGTATAAAAGAACCGGACAGAATGAGTGCGACGTCACACATAAATAGTGCACCTCCAGCTCCAGTGAAATGAAATCAATTTAGTCGACTTTTTTTTCCCCAAATGAACGCCACCATGTTGAAGCCAAATGATGTCAATAAGTGGTGATTACTTCAAATGGTTTCTGTCAACATTTCTATGGCAACCACTCTGGTCAATCAGGAGTGAGCTTGTTGGAAGTCCACGCCCCTCCTACCACTTAAAAGCAGGCTTGAGAGAATCTGTCAATCAAATGTTTTGAATATTCAACGTGGGACCATATATATTTATTGAGGCAACTCATTGTTCAGTTTATAACTTCAATAACTTGCAATAGAAAATATAATTAGCAGTAAAAGAAATTTCAATTATTGTAAAAACTTCCAAAAAACATATCAGAGCAAGAATGGTTATTCTGACAACATGATGACTGAATAATAGAAGGCTATGGGATTTTGACTTTTTGGAGCATCGTATCTATATAGAGAACTGGACAGAGCAGGTGTGATGTCACCATAGAAAATGCATTACCTCTGGCTCCAGAGAAATAAGCCGGTTCAGTCACCATTTTTCCGCGAGACGGACGTCGCCATCTTGGAGCCTGATGATTGGTCTGAGTTGGTCTGATCAAATGTTTCTAGAGTAACTGCTGTCGTGGGTGGGCTTGTTTGAAGTCCACACCCCTTCCACGGAAAGCGGGCTCAAGAGAATCTGTCTATCAAACCTTGAAGGTAGTGTCCAGAGGGCATCGTGTGGATTTTCTGAGGCATAATTGATCAATTTATAGCTTGAATAGTTTGTGATATAGGAAAAAATGTAATGAAAAAACATTGGATTAGCAAAAAGATGTTGAGTAAAATGTATCAGAGTAGGAATGGAAAAAATATGATGACTAAATAATATCTGTCTATTCCTCAATATAATCCATGGGATTTTTGCTTCTTGGAGCCAGCAGGTACTTCTTATTTGTAACATTAGGGGGAAGGATGTTGCTCAGTCCAGTTCTATATATACAGTCAATATCTTAGTACGTCTTAACAGTAATATACAAGGATCTGTCGGGCCGGATCCGGCTCATGGCCTCAACTTTGATACGTGTGTATCAAGCCAGCGGGAACTTCCTGATTGGAACACAAGAGGGAGGGGTCACTGACTCCAGTTCTCATATACAGTCAATGGTTTGCACTGATTTTATTTTTCACCTCATTTAGACAAGAAAAAGTGAAGTTACAATTTGTTTTTTTTCTTTCTCTGCATTACATCATCAAACAGAAACTAGGAGACAATAAATACTCCTATCTTTTATGCATCTTTTATTAAAACTTTATTAAGCTGTAAACAATCTTTTGCCTGATTTCACAGCTCCTTTCAGAACAAATAAATCAATTCTGAACAAGGCAGACGGTGTATTCAATGTTTAAAAGGAAACTTGAGTGCAGCTGTTTTCTGCTTTGATGTTAAAAAATAAAATAAAATAAAATAAAAAAACACCAACTAAAGAGACACCTTTCCTGTTTGATGTCCAGCGTGGATATTTGTTGTTGAGTGGAATCAGTTGAGTCTCTAGGATGCCTTGCTTTTCTAATGCTTCGGTGATGGCAGAAGCCTTCAGCCTGCATTAAAGTCCACATCAACATACAAGAAAAGCCAGGCTTGAGAGAGAGTACTATAGTGGAAACTAACAATGGCAGCTCCAGTTTTTTTTTTATATTTATAGTGCCCAGCAGGTGCCAGCCACAGCAGTCTCTCTGCCCCCTTTGACACCCCGTGGTTGCAGCTTTGCACTGTATGAAAGAAAAGTAGGGGAAAGGGGGGGTAGCTGCCGCCTGGGATTAGGTACCTGAATCCAATCTTGAAGAGCAGTGGGGTCCAGTGGCG
Organism: Oryzias javanicus; assembly: GCA_003999625.1. Classification (NCBI taxonomy): domain Eukaryota; kingdom Metazoa; phylum Chordata; class Actinopteri; order Beloniformes; family Adrianichthyidae; genus Oryzias; species Oryzias javanicus. The sequence continues at coordinate 12,609,288 of CM012457.1, read as the reverse complement.
TTAAAGTGTTTTCTGGAGAATTTCTCATGTTCCCCACTAGCTGATTATTTCCAGATCTTAGTTCTGCCTCAGCGGAGATGAGCTCCACTCAGCTTTGCCTGTTGTGGTTAAGATGTAGTTTGACACTTACAGGCCACACTCAGATGGGTTGTGTAATCCCATTTAGGGAAGCACATCCCACAGTCAACTCATAAGTTCTGGCATTAGCATTTGTCTAAATGTCTCATCTGTTGTGATTTGGATATATTTGGAAAACGCAGCGTAGAAAGTGAAGCTTTTTGGCCGTGGATCTTCTCCTCGGGAAAAGATAAAAGCATTCCTTTTCACCTCTCTTTGCCTTTGTCTTTCAGTGTCAGCATTGCTTCATCTACTTTGCTCATTAACCTTGCTTGTTCTTCCACTTCATGGCCCAGCTAATATGACCCCCAACCCTCAGCACAACTCTTAAAAAAATCCTTTGAGTGGTCAAAATAAAGGAGGTAGTTTTTGCGTTTTACAGCAAAGTTGCTGGCCTTCAGCGCATAAAAGATTTTAAAATATATTCTTCAACTAAACTGGGTAGCCTTACCCAAAACCACAACATTTTGTAGATAAAGTTGTTCTTGAGAAAATTGTGTTCAACTCTTTATTTTCTGTTTTTGATTTGCACACTAACAGCGTTGTTCATTAATTTGACTTAAAACTATCTTTTATTTTTATTTTAGTCGTACATGTTTTCCACTAATAGCTGCACAAGCATTTTGCTTTCCGCTCGTAAAAAAGTCCTTGAACAACCCCTTGAACCCGGGACGCTCCTATTTGCAGACCAGCACACTATTGTCCTTCAAGGGTTAATGAAAAACACCTTATTAAGAACTTTATCTAATCTGAGTTTCAAAAGGTCTTTCATAATCCTGACCCCTGACTCTATTTCACACCACATTGTTATGATATAAACATATATAATGGTATTTAATTATCAATCATGCATCTGTATGTCAAAATGCAACCTTGCCAATAACAGAAATACATATTTTTGCATTTTATGGGATAACTTAAATTTCATCAGATCATTTCCACATAGCTTACTCCAATGTGTGGGAGCAGTTTGAATTTTGCAAAGATATGTAACTATACAGTGTGGTATCATGTTCTAATCATGTGGAAATTCATGTGGAAAAACAGCTGTGGGCTAAATTTTATGAAACTAAAATGTGAATAGATTTTATATTAAGAATTGTTTACTTTTTTGTACATATTTTTACTTTACACTTTATTTTCATACAAGAAATACAAAGAACCTGTAAACTTCACCTACTTTACCCAGAGTCACACTGGTTGAATTTTTGGATTAAAATGTTTCTTCATCAATTTCATGTCAGTAAATCCGAACTGGATTGTTGAGAATGAGCCAATATTGACTATGAATCATATTGTCAGCCACAAATCATGATATGAGTTGATTTGTTATTAAAATGAATCATTACACCCATGGTAGAAACCATCTGGATTACACTCAACATTAATACAAATCATCACTTCTAGATTAAATCTGTTGTGCACTTGTCAAGATCCCCGAGATGAGGAATGTAACGCAGGCAAAGCTGAAAAAAATGTCTTTTAGAATGCCAAGGCAGACCAAAAAAAATGTTTAATCTCTGAATATGTGTAAACATTTCTGCTATTGTGCTTGTTACTACAACAACTCCTCCAGAAATTGGGATCTCTCTGAACTCATGTTTCTCTTCATTTATAAATTATCAGTCTTTGTTAAGCTTTTTGGTGAGTGAGCAAAATTCACCTGTTAAAATCTCTCAGCTATCAAAATATTCAGCTTTTAGAAGATGAAACTACTCAGACTGGAAAAGTCACTGTTCGTGACCGAGTTTGCTTGATTTGGTCCTGAACCTTATGTTTGGTCTGTATTCAGACTGCCTTTAGACCAGACATTGCTGTTTCAAACTAAAACTTACTACAAAAGCAGCTGACTAAATCTCTCTTTAGTCTTTGGGAAGGAATTACGAGTGCGGCCTAAAGCAACAAGAGAAAGAATATTAGAAGTCCTACACTTTGCAGTCCTTGTTGAGATAATTAACTCATTGAAACTTTAAATTTCGCTGACCAGTTTTGATCATCTGCATCAACGTTCAGGTACAACACTTTTTACTTTAGTATAGCAAACGTATGCTGCATGGTGGTTAATGAGATGGTTATGAAGGTACGCTGATAACTGTTTATGACAAATAAATTGTTCGGAAAACAGTGTAAGATACCAGCTACGGTGGCCTTTTGGTTCAGTTGTTGTGCTCCAAGCACAGCGCCTATTCAGACCGAGAAAAATTCAGAGTGAACCAGACCTCAGTCCTATTGGAAATGAGCCGATACCACCTGAAGAGATGGATCTGACAGCAGTTCATGGTCCCGGACCAGAGTCTGCTTGATTTTATTCATTCAGAAAATTTGTCCAGGAATATCGAGGGAAATTAACTCTGACTCACTTTAACTGAACTAAATGTGTCCAGTCTGTATACACACTAACTTTTACATGTATTGAGCACATTGCATTCCTTATTTTTAGCATTATTCAGCGAAATATTTTAATCTTTTTTTATTTCTGCAGGAAATGCTTCTTTAATTCGTGCTTAAATTCCATTAAACATGAAGATGCCAGTGTAGATTTGTGCTCAAATGTAGCAAAACCTCAGTGGTAAATCTTCAAGAAGTTTAATCTGTAAGAAATGGCAGAAGAAACAGTTAGACATCCTCAATGCATGACCCAAATAAGCAGTTACTACACTGAGTCAAGAATTTAAGCCTTTTTATGACACCATTTATTGCATGATGATGACACATTCAGTACAGTGCAGCCTCAGTGTTCTCACTAATGATGACAGAGGAGGCCAGAATAGAGACATCATCCAGGGGAATTCAGCTAAATTCTCATTACAAGGTCTAATAATTAAAATATTGATTAATTAGTCTTAACATTGATTTACAGTCACACTATATCAAACCACGAGTCCCTAACTAATGTCCCATTAAGTCAAGGGTCGACCTACAAATGTTTCTTTACATATAATAAAAAAGGAACGTTTCTTTTAATGTCTTTTAAATTTTTGACCTGTGAAATTTTAATGGGAAGTATAGTGAGTCTCAAACCTGGATTGGCAGGAGAGTCATGGGTGGCTAATATCTGTGAGTCTGGTTAAGTGACTCTACACACAGCTTTTTAACAGGAATGGTCAGGGTTACACTGTGTTCGCCAGACGCTGGATAATTTCAACAAGTAATTACACAAAACTTGACTTTTCTAAAGCACTGCACACAAAAAAGAATTAAAGTAAAAACACTGGAGATTTCCAAATGTTTTGAAAAGTATGCAAATGCAGTTATCAAGGCTCTTTGACACAAGAACTTTTTGTGGTACACATTTAGCTGTTAGTTAATGAGGGGGTACTCAAGAAGAAATTATTCCTATTTTCCACTTGAAAGTGGATGAAATTGAAACTTCAGACACCTAGAAATCAAAATTCCCCTCATGAATATCAGAAAACATGAGAAAAAGAAAAAAATAGATGGAAATGTTGGATGAATAATGGCAGTGCTGGCTTAAAAGTTTACAGATCTTTCTTAAATTGGTAAAATGTAATGCTAAAGTATGCAACATTTTGTTCTGTATTAATGTAATTAATTGTTTAAGATCCAGAGCTTGAGTCCAGGCACAGCAGTCTAAGTATACATTGCTCCAATCCCCATCTTAGAAACTTACTCGAGTTCTGTTGTTTAAAAAAAACTTAAGATGTTTCCAGCTAAGTGACATCGACTTTCTAGCACGTTCAGGGTTTTATTTGGGTCTTTAAATTGGTAGGATATGCCCTCAATTTTTCCCCAATGATTTGTCCAGAGGGCACTAGAAAGAGAAGCCTGGTGTTGCCAGATGTGGAGCAGCAGCAGCCCCACTCAAGCTCTTCTCTTTGACAGAACACCTTAAACCCATTTTTTCCACAACTGGGACAAAAATTGCACTGTTGGTGAAATTCTCCTCTCCAGTACCCTTGAGTAGACTTTCACAGGGTAGATGGGTACTGAGACCACTGTTATTGGTGCACACCCTCCAGTTATGCTACTTGAAAAGAGGATCCACGGCTCCAGTCTGTCTATCCTGATTCTGTCTCTGACTGCTATGTGATGTTGTGAAGTTTGTCCCCAAAATATCCCTCAACATACAGAGACTTTAAGGCCAGGGGTGGACCTCAACTGAGGATTTTTCTTGACTACTTTGGTAACCATCTCTTGGTAATGGCCGCTTCTGGATTCCCAGTTTGTGGAAGTCGTGTTGTCAGGATTTGTGGGATACTCAAACCTGGGGCGGGCTCCATGCTGGGGACCCAATGTGGACATCAGTGTCTATCGTTTTCAGAATTTATAAATAAATAAATACATTTATGTAATTTTGTGTCATTTCAACTCAGGAGGACAAATGATTCGGAATGATAATATGTTGAACTCAAAATTAAATGAATACCATTACTCTTTGTGTTTAAGTTTCTGTTTATTTTCAACAAAAAAAATGTATATAACTATATATAATATATCGTTTACTGTCATCATCATCATTTAAAATTAGCTAAATATCAGTTGCATTCTAGTTGCATAAAGCAACTACAATAATTTCTTTTGAAGAAATTTGAAGATAGTTCATCCTTTATTCAATTTTGTAATAATCATGGAACAAAGCATCACAGCTTTGACTTAGATGATAGCTGTTTGAGTTGGTTTTGAAGGTATAAACTTTGCTTTAAATGCTGTTAGGAATAATCTATTGTTCAAATTAGTTTGCTTTATACACACCAAGTCTACACATTAACATCAAGAAATAAAGACATAACTGTAATGCAACAATCAATAAATAAATAACCATATTCTTATTAAAATGCTCAAAATTGATTCATGCCAAAATGTAACAAAATGTTCTTGTCCCACATTTAATAAAAATGTAATCAGGTCTCTGGAAGTGTAATTACATTCTAATTTCCCGTTGCAAAAATACAACATAAATTACTTAAGTGCATTTTTTCATCTGCTCAGTGATTTATCAAGACACTGATTTACTAAGGAAAGCCTGCTTACATCACAGAAGACAAGCTAACACAAAAATAAATCTTTACTGGCTTGTCAAAATCAAAATCCACATTTGTTTTTCTTGTATTGTTTTAAAGTGTAAGAAAACCAAATTGCTGTACCAAAGGACTTGTTTTGTAATTCTAAGCTATCAGAATGAAAAATGGCTGCAGTTCTGCAGATGGACACAAACTGACACCCCAGCATGACTTCCAGTGGGAGGTTTTAATCATGCCTGCACAACTAACCCATACTTAATGAGTTATTTTCTACACAAAATGTACATGTTATACAATAATCCAACTCTTCAGTTGTCAGAGATTAATATGTTGAAAGATTTTTTAGTAAACCTAAATCTAACTATCTAATCAATCCTCACAAATTTAAAGAAAAACGGAACAAACTTGTAAATGTCGGCAATCAAAATGTGATGTTTAAAAATGTAAATTTATAGCAAACTGGAGCTATTAGGTGTGTCTGTAAAGATTTTTTTTAGTGAAATCTTTGGAATTTGAATGGAATTTTTAATAATATTCATTGATCTGTCACATGTTGTTAGTGTTTTTATAGTTCATTTAAAGAGGAAAAAAAGTTGTTTTTTTATCCAGTCTGAGTTGAATTCATACCATGACAAATTTTCTGCATAGCATTCACACTTTCATTATAAGAAATGGTAAATAAAGAAATCATTATTCAAAATCTGTCAAGTTAAAATGTTGAGCTTTGATTTTGCAAAAACTATTTTAGAAGAAATCCTGCAAAACAAATCTATCCCCATCAAAGCCATCAGTAAACATGATATTCCCAACAACTAAGATTAGAATCTTTAACCATTTTAACTGTTATTAATACCACTTTGAGATGTTTTTTTTATTTTATTTTAATGTGTTCTATAAAAGCATGCTAATGTATGAAAATTATACAGTATGTCATTACATTTAAGTCTTCCTCCGCATGCCTCGCATTAGCACATTTATGAGATCTGCTAAAGTGCAAGTCAGCTGCAATGGTGACATTTTGTGTTGCATTAAAGAAAAAAGACAAACAATGACAAAAAAAAGAACCCACAACGATGTGCTGTTAATGTTTGAAGGATTTTTTTGTAATTATAAAAATATCCAAATATTAAAAAATATTTTAAAAACTCATGTTTTTCGTATTTGTATGAGATATTAAAACTGCTGTGATTCTGTCACGTTAAAACCAAAAATTCCCCTAAACTTCGTCTACGCCCTTATTTGCATTTCAAAGGGAGTCCCTGAAAGGAGAATTTGCATGTATGCTGTCTGATTAACAACTTTTAAATTACTACGTCAACATCTAAAATTGGTCTCTTCTGACATAAAAAAAAAACAATTACGTTTGATGCATTTTGATGACCAAAAAACTCCACAATGTTAATATTATTTATAGCAGATGGATTTACTTAAAGCCTGTTTAACTTTCCAAGATGTTTTGTGTGTCTACTATATACATATATATATATATATATATTTTTTAAATATATACATATATATATATATATATATAAATTTGATTTTATTCTTTTTTAACTGAAATTCATCCAACATTAATGACCATCCCTTTGTGGTCCTATTATTATGTTTCTTTAACACATATGTCTATAATGGTGAACTGAAAGAAGGGTGAAAAAGTGGTCATGCCCTCACATTATTAAAAATTACAAATCCTCACATCTTGAGAAAAAGATAACACTTCATGGTGTTGATGTAAAGCTTGAGTGTGAATAGAAAAAAATGCTTTTATCTAGATTTTCCATAAGACATAAAATATGAACTAAGTATGTGATTATTAATTGGGCCCATTGTAATTTGAGGATTCTGGGCTGCATATTGTTGGCAGCTCTCCACTGAGTCTGTCTGTGCAGGAATGTGTCGAGGGGGTACCAGCCAGGATGCCTCAGCCATTTAGAGAGCAGCTTGCCATTCGCACATCGGCATACAAATGAGTGGGGTTAAAAAGGCAGAGCTCTTCGCAGAGACAGCCCTGCTTCTCCAGCTTAGCTCCAAAGGGTCTCCACGGACTAATTTCCAAAACCACCTCTTAATGTGGGCTTGTGTCAATCACCTGAACAGACAGCTTCATCCCCTGATATTGAATACTTGCAGAGTAGAGCCAGGCAGACCAAAGGAAATACAGTGATACTTTACAATATCTGCATATGCAAAGTAAAAAGGGAAAATCTCTAATTCCAAATGAACTTGTTAAATATAAATGTAGGAAAATGTGCTACTTTTTTTTGTTAAAATGCCACTGACATGTTTCATCCTCTTTTGGATAATTGCTGAATATCATGATTTAGTTTCAAATGTTCTGTTAATCATAATAACCCTAAATCTAGAAGCTATTATGAAAACAGAAACAAAAGATTCCAAATGCTTGTATTTTCATTTTTCTCTGTCTTTGGTAGAAAATGAGATTTATCTTATTTTAGGCTCAAAGCTCAGCCAATAAAAAAGCCCAATCAAGGGTTTCAGCTCAAGAATCTGATTACTTGCAAACCTATAGGGCCAAAGCATATTTTTTCTCTTTATCAATATTTACTATCAAGATTTGAAAGCTGGAGACTTTTAAATCTTTCTTTTCATACTTTAATTATGGATTTACCTTTCAATTACTAAACAGAGCGTTTGAAGCCAACGAAAATTGGCTGCAGCTCAGGAGTTAGCAGTTGGTGAGTTTGCAGTTTGATTTCTGGCCCTGACAGCCTGCATGTCGATGGGTTCTTGAGCAAACCCATGTCGCTCCATATGTGCTACAAGCATAACAAATGGATGACAAAGATAGTTTTTATCTGCTATTATGGTCTGTCTTGACATCTTAAACTTGTGAAGTTTTTGCTAATATATATAGAAAAATTGAAAGAGTTTATTTTTTAGCAAATTGTTTGAGGCAAAGTGCTTTTGCCTGCATATTTCCATTGTTTGTTGTTTAATAACTTTGCTCTAATGTTTTACTGACGATCTTTATCAAATTATTTTTTTACTATATTTATTAAAATAGTGAAATCACACTGTTCAGGTCGTTCTATTTACTACAAAATGAAATATGGTGTTTGGTGTTTTATAATTCTATATTTTTATTACTATCACTATTTTTAAAAATAGTTGATAATCAAACCCTGGTTTGATTCACCCTCTTATTCTAGATTTAAGGTGGATTCACACTGGAGAATTGAATTGATTGGTTGCTTAATTTGGTCTGTACTCAGCAATAGTAACACATATTTTGAGCTCAGACAGGACTCTAAATGGAAATCACCAAATTTTCTTGTACATTTTTTTCTTTCACATATAAGGCTGTAAACGTAGTTGGAAGCTTTTATCTTAATATTATATTTGCATGTTTCAAAAATGCAGGAAATCCTGTGTTAGTTTCTTTTTTTGCCTTCAAAGATCAGGTCTACCTTTGTCTTAAATCCTGATTGAAGGGAAATGATGCCAACAAGAATCAGGGATTCTTCCGTCTTTTCTCAGAGGGAAACAGAACACAGAGATCCTAATTTTACTGTTTAAAAACCAGCAAAAAAGAAAGAAGCCAAACAGTTTGCTGAACAGCTTGTAGCAACACAAAAACAAGACGCAGCCTTGTCACATTATCTTCTCTCGTCCCTCTTAGAATAATGTACAGTGATTCATTTATCTTTATATTACCTTACACTAATAGTTTGTGTAATATACCGGAAATAACCCATGAGGACAGAACCCGTTCTGTGGAGGATGCATGCAGAGTAGCTGGACGTTGCCTATTTTTTCCAGACTAATGAGAAGCTCTGACTCATGGGAAGGTTAAGAAAGCATCAGTGTTATTGTTCCGTTTTCTATGGTGCTTTGAGTTTACCTCATTGATGAATAGAATCTGTACGATTTGTAATTCCAATTAACTGATATTAAAGAACAATAAGAACTGACAGACATAACAGAGGAACCGGGAGCTGCAGTTTTGTGTCTGCTCATGTTTAATGTATCTCTGATACCAATTACTTTATAACTCGTTCACTGTTTCCATAAATGATATCAACAAATTCCCTGAAGAGAATCGAAAGACCCCGACCTTATGGTCAGATATTGTTAAAATTTATTGTTATATACACAGATTCTACATTGTATTGTTTGACTTTGTTTTTTTTTTTTTTTTTTTTTTTGCAAACACTGACCTTAATCCATGACTAGGTCTAAATTAAGAAAAGTGGCTCTGGATCTCATATATTGTTAAATATTATTTTATTTATGGATGAATTTGGATAGATTCTCTTCAACATAGAAGGTCTGTGGTTCTCTCATCAAAATGCCTTCATGATGCAAATCTAGACAATAAAAACCACAGGCAGGACACAAACACATTTTTTGTCAAAGATATATTATATTTATATTATAAAAAGCCTTACAAATTTTGAGAAATTAGAATTTATTGGTAAAATTTAAAACTAGTCCTAGTCTGTATTGAAATATTACATCCTCCAATTCGTTTTCAGGTTTTTTTTGTTCCATTTTCTTTCTTCTGTTTAGTGATGAGAAATGACTGGTATTTACAGGATATATTACAAAGCAAAAATCCCATCAGTTTTGCATTAAGGTCACACTTCCTTCATCTTTTGATCAATTTTAAAATTGTTCCCAGTGGTCTTTTAAATATGAAGCCATTCTTAGTCAAAATTTAAACAAAAAAAATATAAAAAAACATATTTTCTGCAAAGTGGCAGAGTTGTGGGCGGAACTGTTGGCATGGAGCCACCCCACCCTCATTTCCCATCATCCACCTGTTTACACACTTAACTGCTACAATGCCACACACCCCAACGGAACAACAAAAATGGTGAGTTGTATCGGAATTATTCAGCATTACAGTTTTAAGCCAGATACCGACTCAGACAAAGAAAACTAAAGTCTACAAATAGATGCATCAGAATTGGAGCGAAGTGAGGAGCTTGTGTTCCGCTGATTGTAGAGTCTATATCCCTGCTACTAGTTTTTTACAACTTCATTTTTTCATCTGCTCCTGATTCACAATGATTTAAACAAAGAAACACCCAGAATAAGATTAATTTTATTTATGTCCTCATCATGAAAAAAAGCCACAAGAACATATAAAAGACATGATTTCCACTGGAGTGAGTCTATGACAAGTTACAAGAAAATCAAAATAGTTTCTGAGTCGGTCCTTTCATAATTCTATCACTGACTTGACTGTTTTGAAGTCCTAAAACTTTGCACTTGGCTGCATTTACTGTATAAAGATCAAATCATGTGACAAATAAAATGCATGTTAACTATCTCAGTTTCTCTATTTAGATCTGTGCACAGCAAATGTAGCAATCGAACATGCAGTGTGATCCTCGTCACAAAGGCAGAGTATGACCTATTTATTGACAGGGACATCTGTATTAGCAGCAGCTTCACAGCGCAGTGCAGCCGTCCACCTGCTGCGTCCATACCACAGAGCACATCATATTTAGCCAAATCAAAAACAAAAGGTTATGAAAGTTTTCTTCAGTAAAAAGGGATTATCCAAGACAATATAACGTTTTATGTGAAACCAAAAAAATCAGCAAAGATGTCAACTTGAGAATTCCTTCTATCCTTTTTTTGGTGGTTTAAAAAAAAAAAAAAAAAAAAAAACGACAGCAATTACTCCGGCAGCATGTGAGCTGACCACCTCTGCAAGCCATTACACACAAATACGAATGCTGTGATCCCTGTGTTCAACAGCCTGTTATGGACGGAGTTGCATTCTTTTCCTTGTAGTGTGCAGGCAAGTCTGGGGTCATGGCCATTTTGTCCATATCCCATTTCTTGGTGTATCTTTAGCAAGCCAAGCAAAGCGTGTTCGGCGGCTCAGACCGAAGTCTTTCTCTGTTGTTGCTGTGTGCGGGTCAAAGAGGAATCTTTTGAAAATGGGCAGATAGGAAACTGCTCAGAAATAAATGAAAGGGGGTTTAAAAAGCAGGAGTTATTCTCTCAAAAGTCTGACCAGAGTGAGATGATAGTCAGTGGAAATACTGTAAGTGCAAATAATGCTACACCTGCTCCATAACTTTGGTACCCTCTTTTTCACACAGCAGCATCTTGAAGGCAGTTGTGAGCTGAAATTCAATTAACTTATGTTATAATAAGGGCCAAAGTCTGGGAGTTAGCAGTACACAACTAAGGTCCAGAGGTATGATTGACGTTAGCCTGTATTCAACCTCAGCATAAAAGGAGGCGCTCTGCAAACAAATAGCCGCTCTCTACACATTTTCTGTCTATGAAATTGTCGGGGAAAAGAGAAAAAGAAAACTTGTGTACTTTTAGGCAACATGAAATGATGTTTCATTAGAAGACACCTCAGATGTGTACAAGATCAACCCTGGAATGTGCATTCATCGCAGCCTGTTGATGAATTGAATAAGTGTTGGAGCTGCGCTTTAAATCTGTGAGTTGAAGGACAAGCTGTATCTCACTCTGGCCTCTATCTGGAAGAGAAAGCCTCACGGCAATGAGAGAGGGGTGGATGAAGGGAGTTGGGGGACAGCTGATAATTTTCAGTAACGACATATGAGAAAAAGAATTGTCCTTGTTATCAAATGTCTCTCTTTCTTATTTTATCCTGTTTGCTTTCAAAGAAAAATACGGCCCGTGTTCACCGATCAATGATTTGTCAGGAATCAAAAACGGCACTCTTTGGTCTCCAAGCTCTCTGCTCGTGTTTGCACGGCTCTCACAGTCCAGTTGATTCTCTCCTCTCTACATGACTGACAGTGCCAAATCCAGTCTTGAACCTTTTATGTTCCTCTCCACTGCACATTTCTCAGTTTTTCCTTACTGTAACCTCCAAAAAAAAAAAAAATGTCTTGATCTGATGTTTGCTGGTGTTTCGTGAAGTGAACATCTAATTAAAGTGCCAAACATCGATGTCAGCTTCTCCTGTGACCCTTTGACCCGGCATTACGCACATTTTTGATAGATTTTTTTTTGTTTTATTTCAATATAATTCGCTTCTAACGGAACCGTAGCGTGGTGGCAGAGAGCAATGAAATCGGCATAATACATTCAAACTCTATGACTCTATGCTCTTAGTCTTAACAGCCTGTCAGTCTGTCTCTGCTGTGTGGGATTATGAATATCAAATCAGAGATGTTGAGTAATGTGTGTCTGCGCTTGCTGCAGAGCTGGGGGGCAGTATCTGCCCCAACAAGCATCTATCAGCTTGAGATGACTGAGTAGTTACTGCTCGGGCGGGCGATGTGAAGACACAATCACATCTACAGCTGATGGTGCAAGTCTAATTTTCAGTTTTGTATTTGTTTTCCTATCAAATCTCCATCGCTTTGCATATTTTGTTATCTCGTATTTGTAGGTTTTCTCCCTTCACTAAAGCTCTTTTAGCAATACAGGAAAGAAAATTATAAAAATAAGTATTTTTTTTACTTAATATGTTTTGGTAAACTTGTTGGTGAAATTTTCTGAGCTGAACTTATTTTTTCTCTTTTTGTATTGTAATTGGGAGCTTCATGGTGGTGAGAGGTTTCTCTAGACAAGCTCAAAAACATAATTTTTTGGTTGATTATGACTCTAAAGGCCCTTTAGGAGTAAATACAGCTGTCCTTGTGTGACCCTTGATTGCACTCCTTTACCCTGAAGTAGTTGGGATAGGCTCCAGCATCCCCTTTTACCCTTAAATAAGAATAGAAGATGAGTATTCAGCTATCTTTTTCACTAAAATATACTACTTATTAATCTTCAATCATACTATATTTACCTCTTCTTCTCAATTAAGTTCCATTAAATTATTTGAAATGCACATGAAGGATTTCTTCCTTAAGGGCCTTTAAACCATAAAATAAAAATAGTAACTACATTTGTTGACTGCTTGTGTCTTCAGATAAATACAAATATATAAGTATAAGATTTATAAAATAAATGATTCAGGGATCACTGAATTTATTAGGTTATGTGTTTGGATGCTTTCTGCCCTCTTGTGGTGTACTTTAATATTTTAAGGGAAGAATTCCAATTTGATCCTTAGTTAAAAGAGCCAAGTCCCACATTGTAGAAATACTTACCAAAAATGACTTAAAATATAGTAGAAAAAAAACTTAAATGCATGTGAAATGATTTTTCCTTGCCACAAAATGCAATATTGTATGCTACTGAGAAGTTAGGATGAAAACAAAAGATATCAACAAAGACATCAATATAAAAAAAGGAATAAATTAACATGATTTAAAATCCACAACTTGATGCAGAAACAGCGATACTCCCTGACTTGGAGCCAGAGTAGATGAAGCGTGAATCCGTGCACAGATGCCCAGTAAAAGGTCAGCAGAATATTGAATTTTTTTTTTTTCAGATATTTTTCCAAATACCCGCTGGCATTGCAAATATTTTTGACCACTGCGTAATACTTATGGGAAGGATGAATCCCCACTCCTCCGTGCCCCTATCTCTCCCACTCTTTAACAGACGCACAGATACGGCTGCACAATGCCTGCCAATCTGCAGTGAAAAACACCGCTCTGGGTTATTCATCGATTGACCATTCAAATCCTTACATATGCTGCTCCCTTTCTTTTTCACTGTGCTTTCAGAAATGGACCATTTCCTAATTCTTTTACTTTAGTCGTTTCGTAGCATATTTACACTTAATGAAGAGCAAAACGTTGGAAAGACCCACTCCAATGAAAATTGGGTTTTTAGCAGGTTCTTGTGACAATTCTCTCGTGATGGAGGACACGGATAAAGACAATTTATATTAAAACTGCATTTCTGAAAATGTGTTTTTTCAAATGTGAACAAAAACTGCAGCTGCAAAAAGCATGTAATTGTGACTATCGGGAAGTCACAAACTACCTGCTCCGCTCCATTCTGATTCAATTCAATTTTATTTGTTTAGCCCGATTACACAACACAGTCGTCTCAACTGGCTTCACGCAGGTAATTCTCCAAAAACATAAAATTAATCATGAAATATAAATAGTAGCTGATTGCTAAACTAAACTAAAAAGACTAAACCAAACGAAGAATCTAAAACTTCGAACCTCCTTCTTTGTAAGACAAAAACTCCTAAAAAAAAAAAAAATTCTCGCATATAAAAAAGAAGAAATCACAGGGAAGTCCACATGCATCAGGGATCCTCTCCCACAGACAGGTGATGTACCAGGACTGTTAAAGAAAAATGAGCTACATGTTTGAAAAGTGTATCCGATAGGGATAGTTGGGGGTACAACATGAGCCAGAGGCGAGGTCCACTACCAAGGATGCATCCACTTGCAGACAAATAGATCCATGGACATCTTTGTTTTACCCATCCGAGCTGGCATATGGGGTGCCGTTTGTAAATCAGAGATGTAAAATTTTTACATCAATGTTTTCAGATATTTAGCATGTTTTAGGAGAAAAAAAACAGGTTTTGTTTTGTTTCATACTAGCATGATTCTCTAAACGGTACCGCTGGATAGCACCTGTATTTCTCACCATTTTTGCTGCACCGGTAATGTTAAGGCTTGTGAGGCGCTGTAAGCTAGCAGGAATGGGTATAAATGGATGGATGACGGGAATTGAGGGCAGGCTTACTCCATGCCAACAGTTCCACCTACTCTGGAGGTGAATTTCTAATGGACTGCTGATCCTGCTACTACTGCAGATACTACTACTAGCTAATGCTAATACTACTGCTGCCGCTACTACTACAACAACTACTACTACAGCCACTATTACTACTACTACTAACTACTACTACTACAGCCACTATTACTACTACTACTAACTACTACTACTACAGCCCCTTCTACCGCTATTGCCGATACTACTACTACCAATACAACTATTACTACAGACTACTACTACTATTACAGATGCTACTTCTAGTACTACTACTGCTCCCGCAACTACAACTATTGGAGATCTGCAGAATCTATGTCCTAAAAACAACACAGGTTTTTTTATTTTACGTTAGCTAAAAACTACAAAAGACCACTGGGAAGGATTTTAAAATAAATCTATTCATGATTGGAGTGGGACTTAAATAAAAAGGAAAAAGTTGGAAGGATTTTTTTAAAGAAATCTAGACATTTTGCAGCTTTTCTTCTTTATGTAATAAAAAAACAAGAAAAAGCATGAGTACTATACTACAATATTTATGTCTGAAAGCTTACTTTTTTTTTTACTCTGTAGGACTGGAAAGTCTCCATATGTTAGACATAATTTGACAGTGCAAAGTAACATTCATCTCAAGAGCACTGTCAAAAACTCTCAGCCTCACTTTGCTTTTTGTGTCTTTCCATCTTTCGTCCAAATATGTTTTCCTCTCCAAGACCGCCCCCTGTTTCTACCCCTGTCGTTTTCCTTCTCTTATCTATCCTTTTGATCACCTAAAACATCAGTCCATCACCACCAGAAGCTGTGCTTTGTGTCTCCTGCTGACCGTAACTCGCTGCCTGCCTTCGAGTAAGAGCTCCTCCCCGCTGAGCCGCTGCCGTTTGCCAAACTCTGGAGTTTGTAGGAGAAGTGAGCAGGTTTTACGTGGAAGGCTGCCTTAATGTTGTTCAGTTGGTGGGCAGCCACACAGGGTGCTGCACTTCAAATTCCCTGTTTGTTCACCTCTGTAACCTGCACGAACAAAAAGACAGGAATCTGATTTAAAATAACATGTGATTTACAGCTTCTAATGTATCAAAATAGTGACTGGAATTAGGAAGTTTTAATTTTGTTCTTGGGGGGTAAAAAAAAATAAAATAAAAAAAAACAAAGGTAAGCTTTTCGTCTGGGGATTAAAAAAAGAGATGTGGCCTCTACAGCGGACTCCCAGAGAAAAGCCAGTCCTCCCACACTAATTTCTCAAGGTGAAGAAAAGGGTCTGTAGTGTTTTGGCTTTGAAGGTGGACAAAAACTGAAGCCACGCTCCACAGAACACACTTTGAAAGAATCCAAACAACTGGACAACTGTGTTTTTTTTTTTTTTTTTTTTAAGGAATGTCATCTAAGAATTTAAAGCAGAAGGGAATTACTGAAAAAAGACTAAATACCTTAAAGATGCAACCAGTTTTCAAGCAAAACATTTTAGAAAACAAAAAAATTCAAGAATTAAATAAAAAATCCAATTAATTTAGAAAAAAAGCATTGCATTTGGCTCAGCTCAAGAATGAATAAGGTTACATCTTATCACTCCCACAAAGTTTGCTGTTTTACTGTTCTATATAGAAAAAACCTTCTATTTTCATATTGTTTGTGCTTTTTTACATGTGTCCTCTGCTGTTTGTCTTATAAAAGTACATCAGAGGTCAAATGCAAGTCAATTTCCTTCCACACCACAATACTTATGCAAGGAATTTCTGCAGGAAATGAATACACAATGTATTTATCACAGTTTTATATTTTATTGATATTGTTGTTTATTAACAGACCTAATTTAAAGCCCCTAAATTAGTACTTACAGGGATATTTCCCCAAAGTGTCATGATAGTGACCATGAGGAAGGATTTTCTTTTATCAGTTCCTCTTTTTAAATACCAATTATAGTCCTCAACCTCCTTAAGTTAAGAGAAAAATGCAAATGGCATTTGTGTTCATTTTTCTACAAAACAAAAGAATAAATCCTGAAATGAGACATGTTTTAAATTCAACTGGTGAAATCGGAGTAATGAGTGGACACTGGGCTTCTTCTTCTTCTTGGCTCGATGCTCAAGATGAACCCTGCTCTAAACACTTCATCAAAAATTGAACGCGGTCTTCTTCAGGCTGCAGCCTCTTGTCCTATCAGCTGCCACTCAACATTTCAAACACCGATAAAATCCGATTATCCAGCTGTGTCCCAGTGACGCGCAGCTCAGTCTCACAGCTCGAGTAGCAGAGTATTGCGTGGTAACTTCATAGGGTAACTTTGGGATAACCGAGCCTCTGCAGCTGACTGGATGTCTTAAAAGACTGAAAAGAGACATAAAAGGACAACAATTTACCACCTTTTCATAAATTATTCTGATTGGCCAACATCAAATAAACATATATTTATGAAATATTTAATAAAAAAAAAAATATTTCAGAAACTGCTGTGAAAATGTGCAGCTTTTGATATTCGTATCAAGCCTAAAGTGGATTCCATCCCTTTTTTTTGTACATACTTTTAATAAGACATTTTTATTTTTAAAAAAGAGTGGTAGTTTAACATAAAAGTAAAATGCACTGTTGTTTTTTGCAAATGCAGACAGTCACTTTACTCCTTCTAATCAGAGGTGGATTTAACAATTGGCCAAAAAAGGGAGGTCAACAGTGAAGACTTATTAAAAATGTAATATTCAAATCATTAAAATTCATATGTAAAAGTTGAATTCTTAAACTCTCTGTATAAGATGGCTAAAGGTAAGTACTGCCTTTCATGTCATTTAGTGAGACAAAAGCTGCGTCAAAACTCAAGTGGTTAAATAAAACTAAATGATCAGAGATGTGAGGAACAAAAACGAGATTATAGATATAATTTCTTTAAAAGCTAAAAGGCTTATTTCTCTCTTCCGTATGTGAAACAGAACATGCAGCATCAGCTACATGCTCTATGATAAAATACGTTTTTTATCCCAGTTTAGATTAATTAAGTGTGTAACTTAAATTAATAGAAGTAAAAACAATAATTGGTGAATTAAAAGCTGAAGAAAAATTGACGTGTGTTTTAATTACTGCAAAATCTTGATGAGTAATGGTGTTGCTTTACTACACCCTTGAAAGTGAAACGTTAGATCAATGAACAAAAGTTTTTGATTTGTTAATTTTAAAATTAATAGGTTTTCTCAAATTACATTTTTGATTTGAGTAAACCATCAACATCAACCCATTTTTATTTGATGAAAACTAAAAATCCTAAAAGAATTACATACAAAAGTTCCAACACAATGCCATAGCTCTGTGGTTACGAGGTTTTTATTTCAAATCAAGACAATTATAAAAAGAATGTAATTGTTAGTTAGGGGAATAACAAAAGTTCCCTCCAGTTTTTTTTTTTTATTTATCCCCTCTCAGCTTAATGTTAAAAGTTTCAAGCTATTGAAGTGCCAATAGCTTGAAAATAATTGAAAAAGTCAGTTATTAATTTCCATTGTGAATCATTTCCGTTGTGTTGTGGTTTGTCGTCATGTTGTGGTTTTTGTGCTTTGGCTTTTGCCGTTGTGTTGTGAGTTTTGCTGTTGGACTTCGGCTTTTGTCATTGTGGCTCTACTTTTGTCATCGTTTTGTGCCTTTTATCGTTGTACGGTCGGCTTTTGTCGTTATGCTTCCGCTTTTGTCATTGTGTTGTGTATTTTGCATTTACATTTGGTGTTTTACCAGCTTGTAGGAAAACTATTGTCCTTCTCCATGATCCAAAATATCAGCTGTAGTAATGGTAGCAAACTAATTCCTTGTCCTTTGGAAATTTACAGTGTAAATGTAAAATTTGTTTGATATGAATTAGATTGTAAAGTTAAAATATATCCAATTTTAAATTCATATTTTGTTGTAAGTGTTCTGCACACATTATAAAAAAGGAGACGCAGTTATTCATATTTTTCCACTATTTATTTTTAAATGACCATGAATATGTTTCTCCAGTCCCTTTGAGTCCACTGTGAAGTTTGGTGGATTTGCTCCTGGCCTTTGAAACTCCTAATGGGAAGCGTTTTGCGAAAAGAACACACTCTGCCTCAAACCTTCACCATAACGCAGCCCCCTAAACAAAGCCGTTCTCATCTCCTTATAGACTACAACTATCCACATAATGCCCGTTTGTGAATCAAAAGCTGAGCAAATAGCAAGGTCATCCCTCCACTGGTGAAAAAGCAGCCACTGGCCGAAGAAACCAAAGTCAGATAATTGAACGCAGACGCGGAAGGCAGAGCAGAGTTGACAGCTCACAAATACAAAACCTCAAGTCATAAGAATAAGGGCTCCAGCAGAAGTGAATCCAGTGCTGCGTGGTTGTATGAAGTGATACAAACAGTGGTGGTTGTCCATGTGGGCCAAGATAAAGCAGAGACTGGAGAGATGGTGTATCCACAGGCCGTTTGGGCTTGATAGAGCGGGATGAATTCATTAAAGGAAGCGCAGTCTCTCCCAGCTGCCATCTCTCCCCCCGCAGCCAGACTCCGATCAATGGCAGGAAAACATCCAAAACAACATTTAGCACAAGACCTCGGAAGCAGGGGTGCATTTAAGATTTCTCTGTGTGCTCGCATCTCCCCTGGATGTGAGCACTGTTTCGAAATATGCAATTGAGGCACAGCAGCGAAAGCATGGGGGCAATACATCACTACAGAGAACGCTGACAAAGTATTTAGTTTCATTTTTCAGAGTCCAGAGTGTATTTTTATCCTTTCAAATATTGTCAGAGTTTGCAAAAAACACTGGTTTGCATTCAGTTTTATTTTAAGGATATAAGTTTAAAGACCCACTCCAATGAAAATCGTATTTTTTAACAGGTTCTTGTAGCATTTTTCTCATACGCATTTAAGATTAAAACTGCATTGCTGAGAATTTTCTTTATTCTAATTGTGTTGGATCAGGAGATGAAAACCTGTGGTTTGAAAAGTCGCCTCCTTTCTTTTTTCTTTTTTGCTATGCTAATGTTAGCTTAGGGTTGTGATGTGCTATAAGCTAGCAGGAGAGAGTGTCAACAAAGGGCTGATGGGAAATTAGCAGAGGCTAACTTCCACACCAACTCTTGCCTAAAACTCAGAGAGTAATTGCTGCAGCACATATGTTAATCTCAATAAAATATTTTTTATATCAATAAAACAGTAGGTTACATAAGATGGTACAACTGAGCACTTCCCATTTCCTTTTTTCCCTTGATAGTATCATTTGAATTCTGGTCTTTTGGGTCAAATAAATTTATAATTTTTTTTCCAAATTTGATTAAAACATTTTTTTCTGAGCACTAAATTATTATTTTATTTTTTACATCTTAAAAATTTCCAGAATTATTCCCATAGTCATCCAAGGTGGGTTAGTCTGAACTCAGCCATCTCCTTGTCACTGCTTTCCACATGCCACAAGAAGTAAATGAAGGAACGTAAACTTACATTTTACGGAAGATACGGAAGATAACCCATGCATAAAGAAAAGTTTCAACATCCTCCCAAAATATCTTCACACCTAGACATTCCTGAAAAATGTGGAGATTGGTTGGCAGGTGTCCCCTTTATATTGCTCTTGATGTGATATGTTTTTGCTGTTTTTTTTTTTTTTTGAGTGGTCTTTATCTTCTGTACACGTATCAGACTGATCTTAGTCTGACATGGATGGACCTTTGATTGTGTTTGTTGTTTTGTTTTGTCTGATATAATCCAAATAGAAAAAAAGAAAAGAAAACATAAAAAAGAAAAATGACAGACTTTTTGATTTTGCCTTCAAATTGTACAATCATAATAAAAAGACCATAGGAAACTATTTTAAAGTAGAAAAAATACATAGCTGGTTGGATTTTAAACTTTTTTCTTTTTTAAATATGATATATATATATGAAGACATAAATAAATATTTTGTTGGGATCAAAGAATACAGACATAGCCCTATTTTTTTCTGATTTTTGCTTTTATTTATGTGTTAAATTCCTCAGCAATTCAAATCCTGACATCAGCTATTTAGAAATATGAATCTGAATGTTTATTTCCTAATATTAGAAAGTAATGTAATTTCTTCCAACACATTTTCTAAGTGGGTTTGTTGGGTAAACATTTAATTCTTTGATATCAAAATTAAAGCTTTGAATCTAACAGAAAGTAAATCTGTGGTTCTGAAAGTGTGTCATCACTGATAATATGCACACAGTGGCTCCACGTCCACAAACACTGCCTATGCAATCGAGTAAATCCCACTTGACAGTCTTGGTTTAATGTGTCTCTAAATTTAACTGAGCTCATGAAGTCACAATAAAAATCTTCCCTCACAGAGCAGCACCCAGCTGTGTGCCAGCGAGACGCTCCTGTTGGACGTTTCATCTTATCACTAGATTGCTGCATTTGTGGGAAAGAAAACTTGGCTGACCTATTTTTTTTTTTTTTTTTTTTTAGCAGAGATCATAATGTAATGTTAGAGTGTTTTCTTTTATTTTTTCTGACAAATGCCACATAAATCTGCTGATGTGAATCATTACAAGCACCATGAACAACACAGCAGTTTTAAGCTTTTCTGATGCCTGTTGTAATTAAGAGTGTGTTTGAGAGGTGTCAAATGTGACAGTAAAAACAGAAAAAATTATACTTTTATTTTAAAAAAATGAATAAACTTTACTGATTCAAAACTCATTGTAAAGAAACAAGGTTCATTTAAAATGTGTACAAATATAACATTATTTACTTGTTTGTAAAATTAGTTTTGGAATTCAGATTTGTAATGCAAAATTTATTTTTTTTCATTATGAAGGTGCTTAAAGTTTGCTTATTTTCTTTTGTTATTCATTAAGCAAAGTTTTCACAAGTAATGCAAAAGAATGCCTTCTAATGTGTAGATTTTTTAATATGAATGTATTTTTTATGCCATTTTAGTCTTTGCGCTGACTGAAATTCAGTTTTTTTGCAAATATATATATGTATATATATATATACATATATATATATATTTTTTTTTTTATTTGTTTTTTTTTTATTTTGTGCAAAATTTTACTTTTGATTTCACCACTCATATTTAAAATACTTTGTTGTTACTATTTCAACAAAATACTGGGAGATGATTGAGGAAAAGACAAACATAAATTCTTAACAGGCTTTTATTGTGGAGTACTTCATATTTACAGTGTGATAAAGCTGAAAATATGTCATTAGGCCCTTTTCAGAATAAGGCAACAATCAGACAGCCTTTTTCCTTGTCATCATGCGGATCATAAGACAGCTTCATGACATTCCACCTTCATAAGGAGTAAAGCAGTTTCTTGAAAACTAGATCAAGATTGCTTTTACATCAGATTATCAGCACCAGTAGTCATATTTAGTAGCTAAAGGAGAAGGATGTAAAAAAAAAAAAAAAAAAATGACCATGAATTACTGTCTTTGTTATGTTTTAAGGCACAAGTGGAGGAGTGTTCATCCAGAAAGAGCTGAAGATAAGGTGCGTTTGCGCCCTCCTGGTGGCTCACAGGGTGATCTGGGTGCAGTGGTGCTTGAGCTTGCATGGAAGAATCCCTCGGTTTAGCTGGTGAAACTCCACTAACTGGATCAGGTCGCTAAAGCGGGTGTGACCGTCGTCCAAGCTGTAGAACACCTCGCCATCATCGTCCACCTGCAGAGGAACACACGAATGCGCAAGAAGAACTTTTCTACTGCTTTTAATGATACGCTTGTGGACTTCCAGCGGGGTATCTGATCTAATCCAACCCAGATTTACTCAACGTGTACGTCAGTCCCATCAAACATAAAGTCGTGCAATCAGAAAGCAGAATCTTCAGCTGAAAAAAACGACAGTCCTCCCAGCAGATGATCATTGTGTCACAGAAGACTTACAGTAAAGACTTAGAGAAAACCCTAATTAACATTAAAAGTTCAACTCAAAGTACTTACACCAACATACTCACACAGAACTTCGAAAAAATATATGGAGGAGCACCTACTCAAAGATTTTTTTTTGATGAAAAATCATGTTTTTTGAGTTTTTTACATGTATGTGTGGCATTTTTCTTATGAAAGAGAACAAATGTGATGAAAAATCATTTTGTTTTTGCATCTCCAAGTATTTCTCCAAAATGATGCACTAAACCCCTCATCTGATCCTGCTAGCGTGTCTAGTTCAGGTTCTGGAGAACAGAAGATGGTATCTTCCCATTGACTGTGGTCAAATGAGCCGCCGTCCACATTTCTGTGGTCAAATCAGCTATCAATAGATTTTTTGTGTGACTTTTACACAGTACTTATGCAGGGCTGTGAATGCTGAACGAGTCTCCACGGAGCTTCTTGATGTGACCATGGAAATGCGAACGGCGGCTCATTTGACCGCAGTTATAAAGGATTGTAAATCAATGAAAGAGCATTTTGATGTTAGCTTTCATTATTTTACAAACGGCTCTGCTCTGAGAAACCAATGGATTGAATGTATTGATCACATCAACATCAATGAACATTGGATATTTAGCTAAAAAGAGTCTTTGGTGAACTGGAAGGAGAAAGAATCAGGATTTTGGAGGAAGTCCGGTCCATGAAGCTCTACACTTCCTCGTCTGAACTGACATCCGTCTCAAAAAGACATCACCGATACTGCTTGACATTTTTATGTAGCAGGGGTGAAGATTTACACAGAGCTATCATAATCAGGGAGGGTCTGGGGCGTGGTTGCTCAGGTCAGCTCCAAAACCCACGCCCCTTCATAGGAGATTTTGGAAACAGAGGCTTCAGATCAACATGAAAAGTGGCTTTTTAAGACATTTAGGTTGTGGGATTTTGATTAAAAACTTCATAATAATAATTAAAATACTAATGGAGATGGTTTTTTTTCTTCAATAAAAAAATTTACTTAGGGGGACTTTAAAATCAAATTTTGCAGAAGGTTACTCCTTTTCTTGACCATGGTTTTTCAAGATAAAATCTTTTTTTTTAAGCTTACTATTTTTCATCTAAATAGCACAACTCAAATAATTAATTTTACTCACTGGTATGATGGGGAAGTGCTTGATCTTCTGGAGATGGCACAACGAAAGAACAAACGCCTTCGGGCTGCTTTGACTGTCCCTCAGTAAAAAAACTCTGGAACGAAGAGACATTTTTTAAACAAATCATGCAAATTTCAATGACTAATTTGTCATTTCATGTGCAGTAATGGCACAGAATTTTTAAAAATCCTGCTACAATAACAAAATAAAAAGGACAGTCATAAATGCTCACTTCTACTAAATATAAATATCATAAATTTACTGCATTTGTTGCAATTGTGGAGAAAATAACCAAAAATGCTTGAATTTCCCTTCAATGTTCTTCATGAAAACACTGAGGGACTCACCCATCAATTAGACCCTGCTGGGTAATCAGGCGCTGAGCCTCTTCACGGGACAGTTTGCCGTGAAACCACGGCTGGGCTAAGTGGATTGCTAAAATGTAGAATACATAAATGACATGTTTCTTTTTTTTGTGGTACCAAACCGTAAATTAAGGATTTGACAAACCTATGTTTGGCACAGAGCTCTGAGAGCTGGAGGGGCTCCCGTGGCTGCTTAGACGATGACAGCTTTTCCTCTGAAGGACAATAAAGACACAACAGCAAAAAGATTACACCTGATTTTTTTACTCTCCTGATCATCAATGTTTAAGAATGGGTCACTAAAATGTTGGTTTTCAACATTTTCTTTATTGTTTCTTGCATTCCTTTATGTCACATTTACACATGTTTCACCATCCTCAAAGTGAAGCAAACTCACCCTCCATGACAGACCTTCCTCTACAGCCACAGACAGAACCTCTGACGGGTTTTCAATCACTCGGGTTTTTTGCCCAGAAAAGTCCATGGCCACCAGTGAGTTTTCTGAGATGCTTCTCTGAAATAACAAAATTAATTTGAATAGTTCAAAAACATCCAGATAACTTGATGGAATTTTTTAATACAAGAAATGTCTAAACTTTCTAGATTTTTCTTTAAACAAAAACTTTTGTTTCATTGTGGTGCTGTGCTGCCACCTAGTGTCTCATTGATGTCACTTCATGTTGATAAATTCTGGACTATTCCAGACAGAAAACACCATTGACAAGGGATTAGACTGGCTTTGGAAAGAATGACACACAGGCATATTTTAGTCCTTTAAACTGTCATAGATTGAGTGACTCTGAATAACAGCACACACACACACAAGAAAATACTTACACGGATTATCCCAAAGCTTTTAAATTTCCACAGCCATTTCTGTAACACTCACTAAGCTTGCAATTTAAGCAAGTGCTCTTAAAGAATCCGTCTATGTTTTATAAGTCTATAAGTCTATAGTCTTGTTTTCTGGGTTTAACTTCTTTTAGGAATGCAAATCTGCTGTGGAAACCCTCAATCATCCGGCACAAAAACATGCATTTTTTTTTTCTTTCTTTGTCACTGCTTCACTTATGAGGAATGATTAAATGTCCAGTAAATATTTGTCATGGTTCTTTCAAAGTAAATCACACTATCAAAATGTTGTGATGCGCATGTTCACTGTTTCACTTTTATGTCAAACTGGAAATGGTGTATGTTGAAGGATTTAAGGCAAAACCTTATTACAAATGAAGGATTTGGGTAAACGTGGCATATAAATCCTGTCATTAAATTGTTATTCATTCAATCGCTAATAAATGAGTCTAATACTTTAAAGTTAATATTCTTGATGATCATACAACAATTTGACACCAAAAAATGGGAGACAAGGTGAAATGTGGACAGCAGCAGCAGCAGCAATCCATAATTGTGTCCCAAACCTTAAATAAATAGCATTTTCTGCAGTATGAACAATACTTCTTCATTTTAAAATTAGACTTTTGCCTTTTAAATGGAAAAATGTAGGGTTTTTTTTTTTGTTGCTGTTGTTGATGGGATGCAGCATAACACACTACAGAAGGCAATATTAAAGTCCCACTCCAGTTATACTTTTATCTATCGTAAAAGCATTTCCAGTGGTCTTTTACTTACGATTATGCAGTTATTAGCAAAAGTTTTTCACATATTTTCTGCAGAGCTGTAGGAGCTCATCAGAAATTTGCCTCTAGGTTGTGGGCGGGACTGTTGGTGCGGAGTAATCCTATATTGATATCCCAGCATTCCTTTCTTTATACTCTATCCTCAAACTCAAACTCAAACTTTATTTATTTATATAGCGCCTTTTCTTCGGGTGAAACACAAGGCGCTTAGCCTACAGGCCCTCACAACCCCGAGCTAACATTTAGCATAGCAAAAACAGCAGGAAATATACGTGCTATGCAGCCATACAGTTTTGAGCCAGATTCCAACTCAGAAAGGAAAATAAAGATAGCTTTTTCAAACAGGTTTTTATCTGCGCCTGATAAATCCCGATTTGAATAAAGAAATACTCAGAAACACATTTTTTATCTTAAATTATTGTATGTATGTTCTCCATTATGAGAAAAATGCTAAGAACATATTAAAAAGAACACCAAAAACACAATATTTTTGAGAGTAGCTCTTTAAGCAAACCTATAACTATAATAACACCAGACTTGGATTCCAAATAAATATGTTTTTCTTTTCTTAAGAATTACACCTTCTACTATTGTTTCAATTAGTAGTCATCCAAACAGTTACCACAAAGTTTAAGCAAATATACATTTAAAAAAATGAAAATGCTTTTTTTCAATGACTCATCTATGTATTTTCTTTCAAATATTTTGCAACAAAAAAAGTATTTAGCCTAAAACACGTTTGTATACAGCAAGGTTTTGTTTTCAATTGTTCTTAATAAAAAGGGACGATAAGTGTATGAAGACCAAATGAATGTAGCTGTATTTCCTTAATAGTAATTATTTTTAATATCAGAAGGTAAACTGTAGAATATATTGGAAATGCAGGCTTTACTTAAGTCCCATTCTGATCACCTTTTGATATATGTAAAGGATTCTCAGTGGTCTTAATTAAGATGATGCTGTTTTTGGACAAAAAAAAAAAAAAAAAAAAAAAAAAAAAAAAAGCTGTGTCATTTTCTAAGACATAGTTCTGTTAGAGCAACACTAGTTTATTATGAATTCATCTCCTTTTGGGCCGTTGACACAGAGCAACCCCGCCCCCCTTTCCCTCTCCACTGCTGAGAGTTCAGACAGCATCTGCTCCTAATTAACAATTTGAAAAAAGAAATACTCAGAAATTCAATTTTAAGCCTAATTTTCCTTATGTCATCAGAAAAACGCCACAAAAACATGTTAAAAATACCCAAAATTCATCAAAGTGGGTCTTTAAACACTTGCAGTGTTCTGCACAATGATTAGATTACTTACCATAGGTGAGACTTTCTGTTTCTGATGAGGTTGAATAAAGTTTTGGTACAGCTGCATCCCAAACTGAAACGCAGAGCAAAGTAAACATCATGAATCTGAACCCAAACACGTTAACTCTAAACATCTACCAGACCAGGACTGTTATAATAAACTCAGAACTCTTCGTTCCAGTACTTTAGCTTTTATGGATTACTAGGAGTGACTCCAACTTTACAAGATTTTTATCATATATCCAGACAATCAAAACATGCTCCTTATATCAAGTGTAGGAGTGCTAATCCAGCATCTCAATAGATTTTCTTGACCTCCCAGCAAAGCTAAATCGGATTCTTGCAGTGTCTCGGCATTCCTCCTCTTAGATATCACACGTTGGAGTTATTCATCAGCGAGCCAACCTTTAACAAGCGCATGGCTGTGATCCAGCAGGTCTTGGTGTGCTCAACATCAGCACAAAGCAGCTTCAAGTCTCGAGCTGAGCAACTCTTCGTAGACTGTGGCGTGGAGATAAAAGCACGCAAAATCATTAAATGAACTTAAATCACGCACCTCAAACTTCTCTGCGGTTTTGCTTTCATCGTTCTTGTTACCTTGATGCAGAAAGCAAATTCTGTTGGTGCCCCGTATAGCTTCTTGGCAGACAGAACAGAGTAGATATCACAGTCAGTGAAGTCGGCAAAGAACTGCAGGTGCCTGGGTTCCTGTAAAACGTGGAGGAATAAATCCTCAAAAACTTCAAAAGCAAAATGAGCAAAAACGAATCTCCTGAATGTTGGGAAATGAAGGATTCAAATGTCTTGAAGCCGTTTTGGTTATCGTTGGGTTTTCCAGGTCATGAAAGACATGTTAAATATAGCCATAATAGCATATCATCAATAAGCAGCTTCATCAGTAGCTGCATTGTTCCAAAAATAGACAAACTTGCTCAGAGAAAAAGTCAAAGAGGTCCATTGTTCTCATTTCATGTGATGCACTACTCCCACTTCCTTATTTAAATTAATGCCTCAGCCATTACTGTCTTTGCTGACTGACCAGCAATGTGTTTGACCATGGAGAGTAAACACGTGGAGCTAAAAGGAGGTACCACACCAAAGCCTACCTGTGCTCCGAAACAAAAGGTGCACTGTTGTAAATGAAAGAGGCTGGAAAGTGGTTGTGTTAGCAGCTGTGTTAGCAGGGCTTGTGCCCAAGGTTTCAGCTTCACTTGTCAGCAGCACTGAGAGCCTTGTTTCTGGCTGACCACCATGCCAGTCCAAAGGAAAATCAACCTGATGTGTTGAGGACTTTAACTATTTCCTAAAAAACAACTCCCAAATGTAAAGTGAGCATGCAAATATCTTTGGATAACTCATTTTCTCTTGCTAACCTTGGAGGTCCCCTTGGTGGAGAAGTAAAGTCCAGACCTCCGCAAAACAAAATAAAACTTCTTCCAAGACTTCCTGCTTTGGTCTTTGGCATGGAGGTGTCCGTGGACCTCTGGACAAGTGCTGGTTTTAACAAACGTCTGTGATGAACAGAGAAAAGTTTGTGGTTTTAATTAGGAACGTCCAGAAACCACGTTCACCGTTCAAAATCTCACCTCAATTAATTCAGAGGGATCCACAATTCCATTTGTTTCCGAGGATATGGAAAACATGTGATCTGGGAAAAAAACCTGTGGGAACATCTAATATTACAACACGCTTTTACTTTTCAACACACAGTGGTGTGAATCTTTGTCAGAGAATAAAAACTAGTGTTTTTAAAAAATGCATAAAATATAATTCAATCAAAGACTCACCAGAGGCTTCTTAAAAAACTCATATTTTGCATAATTCTTCCTGAAATACAGTCGGCAGTCGGTGTCCATCCCCCCGACTGACAGCACCTCCATTACAGACTCATGATCTTCAATGGTTCTCTCTAGTGAGAATTAGGAGAACAAATCAAAGCAGTGTTTAATAGAAAGTTACACAATGTAAGCTTAGAAAAATTTGTTTTACGCTTTAACAGAAAGTCTGTACCTAAAGATGGACCTGTGTCAGAGATCTAAACGGTCAAAGTTATCAAAACCAAGTATTATTTCCTGTGGACATGGGTGCTTGCTATTCTGACGTCAAACAAAACAGTCAACATGTCCTCAAACACCCCATTAAAGCGGAGCTTTGTTTTGGACACAACATCCACTGTGCAGCCTCACATCCCTTTGAGAGACGGGCGTTTTTAAGCTAATGTCACAATGTGTCCAAGCTAGCATGTTTGCTAACAGGCTCTCAGTGTGGAAAATATTTCATGAAAAAGTTGGATGAATTAATAAACATGAAAACATATATTTACAATAAAGGATTAAACTTGAGTGCTTTACCATATTAACATTATATGACCATTTGTATCATATTTGATGCACACATTTCTTAGACCCCTGACTCATTAGCATGATCCAAACTTGCCTTAAAAACCCTGTTTACAACTTGATACATTTCTGCCCTGCACTTCATAATCATTCCACTAGGGGCAGTAGACAAGCTTTTCCTGGTCATTTTAACAGTGCTGCATCCAAAAATCAAAAAGTTTAGCCAATTTTCAAAACTTTAGTTTAGTTTATCAGGACAGCGTACAAATACATTGAACTTAAAGGAAATATTCTTATTTCCATTTTTAGTCCATTTACAAAACAATACATTTTGGCTAAACATTATAAACGTATTTACCAATTTAAAAGAAGTTTACAAAATCCAATATAAAACACATTCACCAATTTATAAAAGAGAGAAACAGAACAAAACAATTCAAAATTAAACATGTTTACAATTTAAAATAAAACATTTACTCCAATGGTGTGTCTTGTTGTTTTAAATGACTATTTGTTTTATTGAAAGAATGCAAACTGTCACTAATTATTATTCATATTATAGTTACACAAAAATGTGAGGATCAAATTTGAGACAATAGGTAAATAAGGAGCTTTTTTCCTCAAAACTCATTCCAATATTTTTGCATCTTCAGCTAACATCGTATTGAATAAAAATGTGTCAAATCACCCAACGTATCACATTTAATGCTATCTGTATCTCTTAAAAAAAAACTAATATTGTAAATGTTTTTTTGTAGATTTCATCAAATGGCTTTAAAAACATCTTAAGTCCAAAAACTTTAAATTTCCTTTAAATTACAGCAGACAGGGTTGCTGTAGCCATTTCTGCACATTGATCAGTGCTGATTGGTACAATGTAAGTTGCACACATTTTACCTAACTATGACATTTTTTTGTCTTTTTTTTGCCAACAGATAAGGAACAGGTGGCTTATTTTCAAATAAGAGATGGGTTTCACTGCTGCCTCTACTGCTTAAACAGACTGTCAAAGGCAGAACAGCAGCAGCAGACTATTGTTGATGCAGTTCCTTCAGAGCACACTGGTGTCACTGACAGCTGCCGAGTCAGACGGGAGCAACCCTTCATGAAACATTTGTACACGATGAGCACAGGCATGTTCTCCACTGTGGTCCATAGAGTATCCATTTTCTTCTTGTCAATAATTTAGTTGGGCAGCTTCTTCTCTGTGTTGCTGTTGTTCACAAATTATCTAAATGCATAGTATTTTGTTGAAATTTTTCAAAGGTAGCAAAAACATTATTACTGTAGAAAGAGGGCAGAACTTGTAGGAAGTATTTCAGTTCAATAAAGTTTTTTCAACTCAGTTTTAACAACAATAAACCTTTGTACTTCTATCTTAATGCTATGAATTATGCATTTTTTTTGTACTCTTTTTCTGTATTTTATCTGCTTTATTGACAGTTGATGTCTTTTGTCAAACAGTGACATTCATCTCATGCTAATTGAATCATAAACTTTATAGATACTGTCTGAACATCTGGACTGCGGCGACTTGTAAACCTGAACACAATGCCTCTTAAAAAGTTTTCACGCTATTTTTTTTCTGACTTCAGTCCAGGGTTTATAGTATCTCCTTACAAAAGCATTCCATCACAGTAATATTGTTATTTTGCAAAGTAGTGTTAGGCTTTAATGAAGAATTTGAGAATCAAACAAGTCCACTAACAGTCAACGGACTACGCTAAAATGTAATTGGACCTTGAGACTTTGACATTAACAAATACCTTAAACTAAATCTATTTTCTACCCATGGCTGATCACTTAGAGCTTTTGCCATTTTGACTCAATTACTGAACCATTATTTCTGGGTTTTATCTTTAATTTAATTTTAGTCTTTTTTCACAAAGCCAACAGCAGCTGTCTGTCCTGCTGTTGGACATAAGGTGAAATCATTTTTACTTCTTTTTCTTTGTGTGGTGTCACCAGCTCTTTGGCCTTCGAGTGTCATCCCCAACACTGGTAGGTTATGAGGTTGTGAGGTCAACTCCCTGCTTGATACTCAGCATGAGGGGTTGGATGGGGGGGTTAAACCCCCAAATGGTTTCCAAGCCCAGCTGTGTTGCAGCTCACCCCTCCCCCAGGGGGGATGGATCAAATGGGGAGATCAAATTTTACACACCTAGGTGCATGACGATTCATGGGACTGTTCAATTTTAATTTTTAAGGGTATGTTTTGTATCAGGGGTGCCAAAACGGTTTTGCTCAAAGGGCCAAATGGGATCCTGGTCTGTGATTCAACTAATATATTTTTTTCCATGTCATGAAATAAAAGGAGAAAATAAAGAATATGATTGAATTTATTTAATTTGATTCTGTTTTTATTAAGGAAACATGTTAGTAAGAATGAAAAGTAAAGTAACATTTGTCTTTGAAACGTTTAACAGCTTCACTGGTCATTTTTAATTGAAAAATAAGAGCAAGCTACAACCAACTTTCTTCCAATGAAAACAGCAAATTGGGATCCTAATAAGAGACATGGAGCTGCTCTTTTGACTTTATATCGAAAGTGACCATGAATTCTCTTGATAATTTCTAACACAAAAAGTGCTTATTCACTTGGGTTTTTTTTTTCACACATTGCAGCAGGCAAAGAAAGTGCTAACAGAGCCACCTGGAGGCCAAAAGTATATTACAGCCGTGGAGTTAATAATAATCGTTATTACACCAGCCCTAACAAAGGACTGGCGACCTGTCCAGGGTGCTTCACTCCAATGCATTGTTTCCACTGAGCGATCCAGACCGGACTGGTTCAATATTTTGAGTGTTTGATTATAAAATGGACAAATTAGGCCAGACTGATTTGTACTGATGGAACAGACCAGTTAGGGAGATGCTACTGTCGCCATACAATGAATCCATTGATTGGTGGGAAAGTATTCCATCAGCAAGCGCCCGACCAGCGCTTCTCCAGATTTAAGATCCAAGCCAAAAGTTTTGTCCCCTTTTTGCAAAGAATATTAAATTCTTTGTATTCAGTATTCCCCCCTTATTCGTAGAGTTAGACTCCAGAGATAGGCCAAATACAGAGAACCGCCGTATAGTCGCACTGTTATGACGCACTACTACGTCATTGGTCGACACCCTGCATGCGCCTCGATGGTCGAACACTCAATGAAAGCACTCACCTGACCATTCTAAACAGGCTTGAAGTGGACTGATCCAGTCCGAACCGCTCAGTGGAAATGAGGCATAAAGTAGTTGGGATGACCTTAAGTAACCCCTACGATTCTACAAAGTACAAAGTGAGTATTGATGAGGGAGTTGCTGCAGCACATCACCCCTCCTCATTTAAATGAGAAATACTTTGTGGTGCATTTGTCAGATCAGATTACTATGTTCTATTTCTGCAGATGGTAAAACCAAAATAACTTTAAAGTAAAAGAGCAGTCATGTAATGTGTGACAGTTCGGAGGCAGTAATGTTGTAAAGTAAGGTTATTTTTGAAAAACAATGGTGAGTCATCTGTAACATATTTCTTTGAATTTCTATCTAACATGCAATTACTTGTAAATGTTTTCATCATGACTGCACTGATATCAACAACACTTTACTCTGTTCCTGTTCGTTGTGTTGGACGTAAACCAACAATAAACCATCTGATCTCAGTTTTCTCCATCCTCTCTTCTCACAGCAGCTATCTTCATGTCCTCTTTACTTCACCTACTGATATCCTCTTATGTCCTTTCCTTAAGGCAGCTTAAATTTCACTGTTTTTCACAGATAAATCCAATATATTTCCTTCAAACTTGTCTAAATCATCTTTTTCTGGTACAGAAGGCACACAAGCTTAACAAGTAATACATTTAATGACATTGACCGAGCAATATTGGGCATTATGATAAGAATGTGGCCAATAGGTGGTGCTAAGGAAAAACTAAAAAACAGGAGTAACTAAATAGTACATTTAATCCTGAATAATAAGGGAATTTATAGGACAATAATTGAAATTTTATGTGAAAATATTATTGTATTATTATTGGTTAACTAAAGGGTTACACAGTCAGTTTAAATACCAAATGTTTAAAAAAAACTGTTTGAATAAAAAAAAAAATAGCAGAGAGAAAAAATGTTAAATACAATTTCCTGAACTGGGGATAAAACTAACAAATTATTGATAACATAAAGCAATCCTGTTGAGATTTATCAATGATCAAAACTGATATTTTGTTTGGTTATTCACAAATATGTGTGTGGATGGGTGAATGGGACTGTAAAGCACTTTGGGCCTAAATTAAGGTAGAAAAGCATCATATAGTGTATGCCACTTATAATTAACAGAGACTGCAAACTGATTTGACATAATCACATCAGGATAATGACATTCAACTTTCTAGGAAACATGCAAATGAGGGTAAAATCAGAAAACCTTACCTATTCCTAGATGAGTCCAGTGTTCAAACAGAGTCCAGCTGTGGTCGTCAATGCAGTGATTCTTCATGACGAACAGCTGGCATATGTCCCTGGCAGTGACATCGGGAGGCACTTCAATGGCTTTGCTGGTGTTGTCTTCATTGTAAACTTTGATTACCTGAAATAAAAGGCCATTTTAAAATTGAGCCAGGAGTGGACGCAGCTGGATTCCGGAGTCATATTTCACAGGACAAAGAAAACAGATGACAAATAAAGACATCAAGTTATAATTAAATAAAAAAAATGGATTATGTTCACTTAAAATTACATTCAGTTGATTAAACAAAATATCAGAGGCACTGTTTATTTTGATTTAAATGAAATATTGATACAGATTTCTATTCCTAAATAAACTTTGCTTAATTAAAACAGACAATTTTCACTTATAGTAGTTTAAAAATTAGTAATGTGAATTGCTAATCTTATAATAATTATTAGTGGTACAGAAATTTTGCATGTAGAGTAACAAATAAATGGTCCAATTGTAATTTTAGAAATTCTTTAAGCCTAAAGAGGAGCTTTACACTTTTCAATTTAAAGCATACACAGTTCCCACTGTTTAAATTTAATCAAACTTAATGTTATTCTTCAACTGCATAGGAAGGCTAGATTATGTTGTGATGAATGTTTAAAAGAAATATGCCATCCATTCATCTTCTATTGCTGCTTGGTCCAGCTCAAGGTCATGGCTGCTGGAGCCTATCCCCAGCCACTGTCACATGAAGGCGGAGTCCACCTTCTAAAAAAATTCCCAGTTCATGGCGTGACCACACTCAGACACATTAGCGCACACATTCTCTCCTAAGTGTCAAATTAAACACAATTTAACCTAAGAAACATGCTTTTGAACTGTGGGGGAGGAGCCAAAGTTCCTAGAGAAAACCAACTGATGCATGGGAAAAAAATGAAAACGCACAAATATGATTTAGGATTTGAAGCCAGACATCACACCACCGTGCGATTTAAACGATGACCTTATATCAACTCTTAGACACAGAAAAAAAATTAAAAAAAAATATATTCTGCTGTTTGGTGCCAAGTATGTTAACTGTGTTTGGACATACTTTGTGTACAAAATACAGCTGAGTTCACAGCCATGGCAAAAGAAAGTTTTTGTGGTAAACATAAAAACACACACCAAACAGAACATGACGTGTCTGCTGGGAACCACCATGTTTAACTCTACGCGTTAGTGCTCAGTCGAGCTGAAAGGAACATGAAAAATGCACTTCTTGACTCCCCTCTATCACTGTCACGCAGGAAACCTGATTTCACTTCCTAGGCAACGCAATGAGTTTCATCCAGTGTGGTTCTGTCTAACTGCAGCCACAAGGAAACATGTCTGGGTCTCCCTGTGCCCGACCCCAGCCCGGATAAAATACAGGGTTGTGTCAGGAAGGGCATCTGGCACAAAAACTCTCTCCCTGTTCGAATCAGTGAAAGCTACTTCGCTGTGGCGACCCCTGATGGTTTGAGCTGCAAGGTCAACCACAACTTTTGAATTATTGTATATTTTCCTACGATTAAGAGTCAAATTCTTTGCATTAATGCACACAGACTAAGACAAGTGAAGAAACCCTCTGGCTCAAGTCAGTTCAAAGCTTACAGATGATGGTACGGAGAAGTGTGATCAAAGTCCGACTGACATTCTCTGTTTTCTTCTTTTTTACTTTGTTCTGGCTGAGTTTTTCATACAAAATTAGTGATTATGTTCTTTTTTGTTCTTAAAGACACTTAAGTCCATGTGAACTTGTTAGGGAATAGTAAGTACTGGTGATTATGTCACCTCCCAGTGTAAGCCAGTGTGTGTTTAATCAGGCCACATAAAAGCCTACCACGAGATGCTCATGTCTAACAAAGGCAGGACATTCCACCATGCGTGCAGCGCCACATTATCCTGCAGAACTGCAGCTTCAGTATCTTCTGATAATTGATGTCAACGAAGGAAGAAATCAAATAGCACGAAGAAAAACATTCACTGTATCAACCAATGAATGTGTTAGAACTGTTTTAATGAATTTTACCCAGGAAACTCAGTTTATTCACATTAGCGTGGTGCCTGACAAAGCAGGTAAAATAATTAACATCACACAGCTGTTAAATGTTCCACCATGATACATTTTGAAGAATGTTAATGTCAGGATTGAGTACTTTAGTTTGTTTTTGTGGTTGTGTTTTTTATTTTGGTCAAATTCTAGTTGTTATTTTACCTGTCAGTCACACCTGGTTTAGGTTGCCAATCATCCACAGCTGTCTTAGTTTATGTTAATTAGCCTCTGCAAAAATGACAATTATGTCCAAATTCCTTCCCTACTCACTCTTGTCTGAATCTAGGGAGGACATCACAAAGTAAAAATCTAATAAATACAAGCTTTTTATGAAGACTATATTTGAGTAAAATGTGTTCTGATGATGAACATGTGGACGGTTTATTAAAAAAATATTTTTTTTCCACCAAAATTGTTCAAACACAATGCACTGTGGTCTATATGCAAAAAAAAAAAAAAAATCTAGTGAGGGGGTGGACAGATCAATTTGAATACCAATACCATCGATACCAAGGTGAAGTATTGATACTAGCCTGATTAGATCAACGCTTTCAATACTTTTGCATCTACTTTTTTTCAATAGGTACAGTAAAAAAAACTTGAATTTATTCGCAGATTATGTCTATCTGTCAAGAAAAAACAAAAAAACGCCCGATTTGAGCAGAAAATTACCCAATCTGACAACACTGTCTTTCTATAAGCAGAGCGAACCCCCACCAATAATATTAATTATATATATATATTTTATTTATTTAAAACACCAAATAGTTCCAAAGTGCGGCTGTAAATGTAGAAGCTTTTTAAACAAAAAAAAGCTCTAGGTATTGTTTCCTTCTAATTATTATTGTATTGTGCCTTTACTAACATACTAAAATGTTATAGATGTTCAGTTCTGATTGTTGTAACTAGTGAACAAACATTTTATTTGTCAAAAGTCTCTGTCTTGTGTCTCATTATATTCTTATTGAACAAAAAATGTATATTTCCAAAATTATTTTATAATCAAACATTTCAAGAAAAAAAGTATTGGTATTTTTTTTATCATAAACTGTACAAACACAATGCATTGCATTTGCCAATGTAGTGAGCAACAATTCTGGGAAATTTCACAAAACGGGGTGTGTGTGGTCTTCAGTTCTTCATTGTCAGCTCATCTGCTTTGTCACTATTGCTGTTGCTCCCTTGACTTTTGTATCTCGTCATTGACTTATTAAGTGTTTGAAGCCCAATATTCTGCACTTTGGGTCCAACACCGACACATCCTGACAGGTAAAATACATGCACTGTAGAATGTATTCTATCAGTGGTCTGGCTGTGATTTGTATTTTTAAATTGTGACAACAAATGTTTGCATATTTTACTTTAACTAGTAGTGATTCTGTGGTGCATTGGTGATCAGATTAAACCAAATGATACATTTGATAAACTTTACAGAATCACTTAGACCTAAAATAGGAGGAAGCTGGTCTGTTAACAGTGTTTGAAACAGCATAAATTCATTAAAAAAAGGTTTAAATTTTATTTTATGTTATTGTTTTATTAGCAAATGCCAATTATTTGATCCAAATCTATTTTATTCATTGAATGTGAAAAACAATCACCAAAACGGACAATTAAAAACTTAACATGTCATAAAATATGAACAGTTCATTTAAGTTTTACGTAATTTTCAGCACAAACCCATATAATTACGGTTTGAGCTCAATTTAGTAATTGACAAAGGTAATGGTAAAGTTCTGCCACAGCACTATTTAAATAATAACTGTTCAACTAAGTTGCAAGTATATTAAAGAGCTGTGGCAGCGGACTGATGGGGGGGTCAAGCAGCAGAACATCACGTGCTGTAAAACCTGTCTGGACACAGCAGAGTAAATCCAGATACTTACAATGCAGCACTAAATATAGTTTCATAGAACATAAACTCCTCTATTAGACCTTCTTATCTCAAGGACGGGACAGTGTGTGCCCGTTTGCCAATTAGCCTAAGGTTAAACCTTGAAGTGCTCTCCCCCAGCTGTGGCTCTGTCACTGAGTGGTGGTGAGGGGTTGGCCTCCAGCCTTGACAAAGAAAGCAACCAAAATAGTCTTCCCTGTTCTCCAATATGCATTGAAGTATCGGCTGCTTTGCGACACAAAAGAAAGAAATCAGAAATAAAAGAGATAATTGTTTATAGCTTTTAATTTATTTGTACTTTTATATATTGAAGTAGCTGTAAAAAGCAAAAAAAAATGTTCCATTTTGAGAATAAATGCTTTAATTTGGAGCCATTTAGCTTTACACAATCTGAAAGGAGCTTTGCAAATTAAAAGTTTTAGAATACATATTTTTTATCTATTTGAAGTGATAAGCTTTTACAAAAATTTTGATTAATGAAAAATAGTTATTTTGTTTGTTCTAAAACTTAGATTTCTTCATTTTCTTTTAACAGAAACTGCACCAACGATATTTTTCAATCAATTTTCCAGCTCATTCTTACATTTTAGAGCATATTTTCTTATTTCATCGAGAACAGGTTGATCCTAAAATCTTTCAAATACCACTTTAGCTAACACATTTAGAGGTTAATTAAGTGGTCAAATAGAGATCGTGTTCTGAATAGAACAAGGGCTCGTTTAATGTCCAAGAAAACAATTCCTTGAAAAGTTTTCGGCAACAATGAGTCTTCAGAAAGGGCTCACATGTGGCTGGATCTCATCCAGTGTCATCCAAAAAATGAGCTAAAAGTAGAACAGGAACAGAGGCAGCCATTCAGAAATACAACAAGGAGAGAGAGAGAAGTAGAGAGAGAGGAGAAAAAAAAAAGCAAAGTTTAATAAATGTCAAAAGAGCTTAAAATCCTACCCGCTTCTGCAGACAGAGAGGTGTGATGGCAGGCAGGGTGACTCTTCTCGCATGGAAACTCATGCTTCTGCCTTATGTACACAATAAACGTTGAGATGAACATCCATACAAATCGGGAGTATAATGTGCCGATCACAGCTTTGCTGATAGTAGAGACTAGTCTGTACAGTCATTTATAAGAGTAACATTTTTACGACACGATAACCAAACTTCATCCCTTCAGAAACCCTTGGGAGTGAACGCCTTTGCCGTGCAAGTGTGAGAAACTAAAATGTGTTGCATCCCCACAACACAAACTCCTCCTTTGTCCTTGAGGATGTAAAACTTTTTCCTTCTCTCTCCTTTTAGAAAGGAAGTTCCAGCAAACAGGGTAAAGGGAAGGATTTTTCTCATGGTAAACAGAGTTCAAATATACAGTACAAGGCCAGGGAGAGCTTAAATGCTTACAATAAAAGAAACAAAGTGATAAGGAGAAACTAAAACAAAGGAAGGGAAGACAGCACATGTGTCAGATTGTTTTGCTGACTTTAGTCTCAAGACACTGCAGAGCTATTTTTAGATTCTGACGTAAATCCTTATTTAAAAAAAAAAAAAAGAAAACAAACAGTCCTGAGTATATCCAAGTGCTTTACATTTACTACAGTCTTACATTGCAGAGCCTTGAAGTCCCACTCCAGTCAACTTTTGCAAAAGCGTTCTCAGTGGTCGTGTAATTAGGATTTTTCCATTTTTAGGGAAATAAAAAACTGTCAATTTTTCTGAAATAGTTTCTGCAGAACAGCAGTAGTTCACTAAAAATTTGCCTCAGAGTTGTGGGCAGA
Organism: Oryzias javanicus; assembly: GCA_003999625.1. NCBI lineage: Eukaryota > Metazoa > Chordata > Actinopteri > Beloniformes > Adrianichthyidae > Oryzias > Oryzias javanicus. The sequence continues at coordinate 12,569,792 of CM012457.1, read as the reverse complement.
ACCGTTTGTGAGAATTAAGCTTTCCTTCATTTCCCATCTTTCCTTTGTTTACACTCTCTCCCGCTAGCTTACAGCCCCTAACAACGTCAAGCTAACGTTAGCGCTGCAACAAAAAAGGTGAGCAGTATTGGAGCTATCCAGCTGTACAGTTTTGAGACAGTCGGCAACTCAAACGAGGAAAACAAAGACTGTCATGGATCTATTTGTCTGCAAGTGGATGCATCGGAATGGAGTGGAGCTGGAAGCCTGTGGCCCGCCAACTGTAGTTTATACGAAACAACCACAAGCTTTTTCAAAAGTCACTTCTGCTCCTGATTTACCAAGATTTGAAATAAGAAATACTCAGTTTTAAGCTTATTGTTCACTATGTCCTCCATCACGAGAATAACAACACAAGAACATATTAAAAACACTAAAAATGTTTCAATGCAGTGGGTCTATATTAAAAAAAAAAAAATCAACAATGCACTTTACAATCCAGAGCACCTCATATACGGATTACTTCTGGTTGTGTTTACTGATGTTAAAACGATTTTGACTGGTACGTATCCACCGTTTTGTCAAAATTTTTGGTTGGGTGTTATTGGGAATACGCCAACCTGGCTAATGCGTAGCTGAGTCAGACTGTATTTTTATGTGTTATCAACAAGGTTTTAAGTTAGCATAGTCACAGTTATGTTCATTTTCATGGTATTGGTCTGTTTTTTTATGTGTTGCACACAAGGGTTCATGTTTCTGGTGTTGTGAGTACGCTGAACAGGGATAACAGTTAGCATGCTACAAACTAATTTTAGGCTACGTCTAAATTTTCTTACTACTCTACAATTCCAAAATCCAGTCTCCTAGAAATATTCCATAAGTTTAGCAAAAAAACATTGCACATTAATGCTAGCTATATAGCCGAATATAGACCATAATGCATTGCGTTTAAGCAATTAAAAAAAAAAAAATGTAAATGTCATTTTTTAATAAACCATCAATTTTCTTATCATCAGAACACAATGGATTCATAAACAGATTTTGTAAAATGTTCTAAAAATGTAAAAAAGTAAAATGTACTATGTTGTTTTTTTGTGGTTAGGAATTAGGGTGGGAAGTCGGGCATAGCCTTGGAGTTACTGTGAATCTAGTTAATAAAGTATGATTGATTTATGGACTTATGTCTGACTCTTTTTTTTCTTGCTCAATGCTCCTTATGGTTCGATGCACCTTATAAATGACATAAAATTGGGGCATCCGCGGTGCAGCGGTCGAAACCGGAAGACTGCTGGATTACCGCCTTGTCCGTTCATGTACCGAAGTGTCCTTGAGCCAGACTGAACCCCACCTTGCCTCTGGTGGAAGGTTAGCGCCAGTGTGTGAATGTGTGTGCGACTATAAAGTGCTTTGGACCTTCAAGGAAGGTGGAAAAGCTCTATACAAGTATACGCCATTAACCATGAATTAGAAAATAAACAATTCATCGACAGTGCAATTTATAATCCAGTGTCCCCTATAAGTGCAGAAATTATGGTGGTCAGAAAACCTTCTTCACCTGTCTCATGTCATCTCAAGCAAGTTTAAAAAAATAATTGCCACCAGTAAGTAGTGACAGACTTCCATGTCAAATTAATCTCTTTTTAACAGAGTGGGATCTTATTTCCCACATCTATCTCAATAATCAGCCTCTTGTTGGTCAACAGCAGTAGTGAAAGCCATCGTTAACCCAGGAAACAACAGCCTGGTATGGATTCTCTGATTGACATTCACATAATGTATTAAAGTTGACTTTTGTTTACTTTGCCCCGTATGACACAACCAGACTAGGGACAAGTGCTTGAAAGCAGCAGATTGTGTTCCCTTTTGGTTGAATTTTCATAGGATTTTATAACTAACTATAAATTGAAACAAAACTGATTTTTTTTGCACTACTACTGTTTTAGGGCATAGGTTTTGTGTTCAAGTGATGTATGTGACCACTGCAAAATCTGACTAGAGGGTAAGTGTGAGATGGAACAGTGTGCCTGTGTCTTTAAGCCTATAACGCACTGCCAAGTTGCTATGTGTAAATACAAATGATTGCAGAATTTCTGTGAAGAACCCGAAGCAGCTGTGACAGCTTCAGGACAGAGTCCTTTAGCTCTAATGCAGATGATCAAAGATGCAGCTGTACACAAAGAGATTCTTTATGAAGTAATGATCACACAAAGAACGGATCCAGATTGCACCTTATTTGGTCTATTAGTCAAATTTATGCACATTACGGTATGGCAGAGGTCTGGTGTGTTCAGTAATTTAAATAAATCTTCCAGACAGATGAAGCCATAATGTCGCTTTATCTGTTTTACACTGCACTAAAACACATGAAGAGTGATGACTAATCAGTCAACGTTCTGAAACTTGCACAAGTCTATATTTCACTTTGTGAATAGAGGCTTGTCTTTTTACTGTATTTACCTTCACATAGTGGAAAGTGGGGCACTCAACTCATGAGAACAGACAGGGAAAGAGGAACCTCCCACAACAGTCTTCATCTTTATCTGGAAACACAGCACACTAACTTGTGAGAGCACAGACAAGCCGTCGCTTCTACTATCACACAGCTAAAATGAATTGGAATTAATGGAGCCACGACGATAACGCTGTCTCCACAGCTCCCATAACAAAACCGGCTCTAGACACACTGTCCTTGACCATGGCTGAGTCAATCAAGACCTCCCTTTAGGATGTGTCAGTGTTAGTGGCACAAAAAACGGGTGACAACGAAAAGGAAGAACTTCAGTCGTTTCCTCTTGTCGGCTCTATTGTGCTGCTAAGGAACTTTTAACTTGAGCATCCGTGAAGATGTTTCATTTCTTAACCTATATCTTATTCTGACAACACAAATCATTACCGGATCAATTTAAATCAAAGGTTAAATTGAGATTAGGATTACTAGAATGAAAAAAAAAAATGCTCAAATCGATTTGTAAACTCAATTGAGTATCAAGTTCAAAAGACTTTTCTGTTGTTTCAAGATCACCAGCACTCCAAACTGAAGCCTCACAATTTCCAGTCCAACGGTACAATAACAGTTAAATTAAAAAGAAGATCAATTCAAACACAGGTAAAATAAAGCAACAAAGAACAGGATTTATAAAACTAATTTAAAAAAGATTTTTACTTATATAACATTGCATTCTTGTTTACTGTAAAGAGCCACAGACCAACTGTTCAAGGGAATTTAATTTTGCCCCACCAGTTTCATGGTTTGATTGTTGCAAATGATTCTGTATTGTTTTAAAATCTGTCTGCGTGATTGGCATTTCTAACTCCTAATAGTTCTGATGTCCTCCTGGTTTAGAAATAAATGACAGAAAAAAGTTGGAAATCTTGGTTAAATGACTAATTCACTCAAGCATATACAGTATATTATAAAAGAATCCAGTATGACCTTCAATGCTAGTGGAAGTTATTCTGGAATAAATGTCTGCTGAATTACTTGTAAGTCTAATTTAGGGATTTCTCTTGCAGCGCCTGCAGTCTCTCATTTTTTTTTGTAGTTTTTACACCGTATAATGCATATTATGGTGTGATTGCAACACCATTCTCACCGTACTCAAGTGGGTAATACACAATAATGACAGCATGTTGTAGTGTTTGTTCATACTTTCAAAATAAATGAGAGGAGGTGATGATATACTGTACCAGTAGTTTTGTATAGATCAAAAATTATTTTGAAATTGGGTAAAAAAAAAAAAGAACTAAAATTAAAAAAAACACTTGTAAACAACAGAGCTTAAGTTTAGTGTGGAATGTGTATAAGATCACATAAGCTACTGTTGTACAGTCAAAAACTTGAATTTGAATAAAAAGGCTTATAGCTGAAACTGATAACAAAAAGTATTAACTTGTTTCCAGAAGAAAATAAAACTCAAATGAGAGAAATTGATTTTGACATTTTTTTGTATATATTAAGGTTTATCTGGTTGTTATTAGTAAAGTAAGAAGCTTGTGGCTTTTTTAAACATTTTTTTTTTTCATTTACTCCTAATTCACCACAATTTGAAGAACAAAATACTTAAAAACAGTTTTTATTCTTTTTTTTCAGATAAATGTGTCCTCCATCATGAGAAAACACTACAAGAATATGTTAAAAACACATTTTTCATTGATGCAGGTCTTTAAGAATCATTGTTTTGAGTCAAATGACGCTTGCAGACTATTGACCATTGAGAGGTTTTGTTAGTGGCAATCTGTATGGAAGCAGGTGACGGCCAAAAAATGAAGTACATAAATATTACTATAGTGCTGGAGTCTGTACCATTATGACAAACTGAGGTTGGGTTCCTGAAAAGGTTTACAATCAGATAAAGTGAAATCAAATAAAAAAAAAAGGTGCTTTTAAACCAACATCAGCTTTAATAAAGTAGGAGTTTGTGAAGCCACGAGAAGGATTAACTAATTGTTACCTAACTGAGGCTTATTAATAAAGGATTAAACTTAAAACAAATGTTCAATTCACTATTTTCTTTGAAATATAAAAAGTGATTTTATGGCTTAAGTGTGATTTAAAAAAAATAAAAAAATTAAATTTCCTGAGGCAAACTTTTCAGCGGGATTTTTGTGATTTTTATTTTTTGGCCGGACTTTTACTCTGGGTACATTCAGAGCTCTGTTGCACTGCACAATAGAAGCACCAATAAAGTTTTTGCGGAGCAAAAAGGCTAAAAAAAAAAAAAAAGAAGACGAAAAGCTGAAGGGTTACAAAAGTAAAGAGAAATGTTTTATTAAAAAAAAAAAAAAAAAAAAAAAAAGAAGAAGAAAAAAAAAGCCACATGTAGTTCAACTTCTAGTTTGGAATAAAAGCTTATTAAGAACCAGCGGGTATTTCCCAGTATTCAGTGCATGACAATCACACACCTTGTCCTAAAACAAACAGTCCTCTGGGCTCTGAGCCAGGTATTTCTTGGGTAAACCATAAAGTTATCAAGTTTCAAATGCAAAATCTTCAGGTGGTACAGCACCCCACTTGAACTATTTTTACTCTGTTTCGGGTGGCTGACTGGCAACAAAATAAAACACATTTTCATCAAATACCACTATTTTCTGATAATAGTGATACTGCATTATTTCATGACTGCCAACAGTTTTCTTTACTCATACAACCGGTTCATCCATCAACATGTCTCCAGGTTTCGCTCACATCACAAGTCAAACACTGTGTAACCATGCATACAGGAGCAGCTCAAGCTCTGGAAACTGGACACTGGCTCACCTGAGTTGCACTAGATTTGGTCCACGGTGACAAACATTCAGAAACAACGAGTGTCGGCTGAGACTCAGAGGATGGATTTGGGACAGGGAAACATAGGGACTCCTCTTCTTCTTTAATGCTCCTAAAAGGCAAAATTAACAAGTTGCACAATAAAGAATAGAAGGGCGGCACACATCAAGCCAGACGTCAACTGAATAATACTCGACTCGGCCAGGTGAATTTCCTATCAAAAACAGACTTATCAAATAGAGGTTCGGTAGCCTTATAGATAAGATAGATCAAGAATACAGTTTGAGACAGATTCAAGAGATAAAAAAACTAAATAGTGTGTTTATATTGTTAACTTGAAAGTAAAAGAAAGTTATCAAGCAACAATTAAACATCATAAAAGTTTATGTTGTAAAAAACGTGAGCACATTTTCCTGCTTTTAGTTTCTTAAAAATTAAATGTCTTGATGTGTCATTGCCTCATATTGAATTGCATTAGTTTCGACAACTTTTCTTCTGAAAGATAAATCCAGATTCTCCATGTTTGTTTGTCAGAGTAGTGCCTCAACAACACAGCAGCTCTCAGGCATGTGTTACCAACTCCTGCAAAGAAGAGCTGTTATATTGCAGGGCAACTCGTGCTAAGAAATACTTCTTTATTTCCATTTATCTATCTATCTATCTATCTATCATGACTGACTGTCATAAACAGCTGACTTGCATTCAAAGTGCATGCAGAGAAAAGGAGAAAAGTACCTGTTCTCCTCACATGGCTTAGTCCGGGTTTTCTGAGCATTTGTTGTGAGTAAAGACTCTTGCAACGGGATCAGGGCTGGGCTGGGAAAGCCACTCACATTACCACTCTGAAAAATCTCTGCTTTGTGTCTGAAGCTTAAAGAAGTGTTTATTTTGTCCAGTGTCCTATTCATATCACTCGAGCGGGTCGGCTAAATCCAAGGCATCATCTGGAGCAGGAAGGAGAGACGAGTTTTTGGAATGGAGCTTGTGGCAGAGCCCGGTTGGAGCAGGCTGGCTCGCGGGGCGCTTCTCTTTAATGCTCAGCAGAATGCACTCAAACACACAAACATGCACACTCACACATCACTCCGGCTCATCTGCTACCCACAGGGTTGGCCCAGTGGGGCAAAATAATCCCTCCTACCTCCCAACCCCTACCACAGCAGTGTTCTTTTAGGCTTAATAAATCACAAAACAACCCACTTTATTTACAATAAAATCCCTTTTAAAGTGTGTGTGTGTGTAAAGACAGGAAATGTGCACAGCAAGTACCTCCAAAACAAAGAGTCTGATATAAAGTCTTGCAGGGTTATAAAACTGACTGTTCTTTTGTTATGGACTTCGCACAGACTTTGCTCTTTAAACGCAGTGTACTGTAGATGGCTGTAAAGACTAGCGAGTCCAGGAGGCTGGCTGTGTTACTGGCGGTGTCATTCAGTGACAGGCTCCGCGTGGGGGATGGTTGGGATGATAACATCGCACTGAAAGGTAATGTGTAACAGACCCTGACCGGGACGATGCAGAAAAGTAGGCAGCGAAGGGTTAAAACAACAGACTAACACTAAGAGTAGATGAAGCCTAGCTTGTCTTCTAACAGCCCTAAAACTATGACAGGAATTAATTAGTCAAAGCTGGAGTTGAAACAACAAATATGTTTTGTGTGTTTTTGAAATCTTTGCAACAACAAAATGCTACACTATAGTTGACACCTTTTAGCCTTGTTCTCAGGAGTCAACACCACATGCCTCAAAGCATAGAGGTTCTACTTTTAATAGTGTAAAGCTTGCACCATCTCCTGGTGCATGCTCTGCTGCATGCTCAGCATATCGCAAAACTTGTCTGACGGTAACATCAAGTCCTGCATGGTTGAATGTGGGTGACAGTAAAGCAGAGGTCTCTGGTGGCCATTTGCAGCCCCCAAGACGACATTTTGCAACCCCCGCTTTAATATGAAAGTTTAATGTTGGTGTTTTGTATGAATGGCAAGTTTACAGTGCTGTGTGTGGAGCTGATGAGCCAACCAAATTCCTCGATGATTGTATTTGCTTTTATGATGTTTCAGCTTGCTTTATGTTTAAAACGTTGCATTTGTCATTTTTGTTGGATCTGGTCCTTAGAAAAGTCATTAGCAACAGTTGTTAGCGTTGTTAGCTCCTGTTGTTTCACAGGACAGTACATAGACAAGAACAAATGTTCAATGAACTTGTTAGTAGACATAGACCATGGGTCTGGAACTTGAGGCTCCGGAGCCACATGTGGCTCTTTGACCACTATATTGTGGCTCTCTGGTTAAAGAAAATTAAAATGTTTTTCATTAAAAAGAGCCTATTTTTCTGACCATGAGGCACATTCATGAAAACAAAACAGTCAACTTTATTTAACCCAGTCACAAACATTTGAAGAATCACTTTTCACTTCACTAGGCTCCTGACTACGGTTACAGCTTTGTAGTCGTGCCAAAACATTTAGACAGCGCGGCGTACCACCAAACTCAAAGTCAACCAGGATTCACAGACGCCAGATTATAAAAAGGACTGTTTCAAGGGTTTTAATAGTGCCATATGGTCCGAAAAACACAGTAAGGGTCACCAGTTAGCTCTAAATTATTTCCACATTGCTAAGTTTATGAATTTCTACCAAAAACTAGAAACTCTATTTAGTATTTTGAGATGATCCTGTCTTTTATTTTAAAAGGAAGTTATGCCAAAAGTTGTATCCAATTTTCATTTGTAGAAAAAAATGATATTTTTCATGTAAATGTATGTTTTTTTCATGCACAAAATCTCAATAATTTATTGATATTAATCAAAATAGTAAAAAAAAAACAAATAAAAAGGAGGGTCTTATTTTTGTAAGAGTTTTTGTGGCTCCCGCTGATTTGTGGTTGGTGAGAAATCGACCTGGTTGGCTCTTTAAATGTTGAAGGTTGCAGACCCCTGACATAGACAATGGACAGAAAAACTAAAATATGTAAAAACATATTTTGAAACAAATGGAACCCCATCCAGCCTAGACTAAATTGAGTTTGAGACCCCTGCAGTAAAGCCTCGTTTCCACTGAGGGGTCCGGAGTGGTGTGGCATTTGCCAGTTAACTCTGGTGAGCGTTTCCACTCAGTTATTCCTCACTTCCACTGAGCGATTAGCTTTCACGGCGCATGCGTGGTGTGAAATGCTATTGTTTCATTGTGTCACTATAGTGCGACAACTAGAAAAGCAGTACTCGTGACCAAAACAGTACAGACAAAACCACATAAACCCAAATGCTAATAAACGTTATCTTAAATGAGCGGAATATTGGCACTTTTTAGAGTCATATTCACCGTCAGCCAAACAACAGCTCTAACCGTTGCATTTCCCTTTTCAATGGATCTACAACCAATGAGGACCTCCAAGTGGTACAGTTTGGTACTGTTTAACTGGTCCATTTTACAATGGTAACACTCCAAATACCAGAATGTACTGAAGTAGGAAACGATGCTTTAAGACTCTCCTCTTAAACCCACAAAACAGCAAGGAGGCTACAAATCTACCTGGCTTTGAACTTAGAGGAGCTGTCTCAGCTGAGTATTTTCTGCTGCTCGAATTTTCCCTCAGAATCTCCCTAAAGGATTTGAGACATCAGCCCTTCAAACAGGATAGATCTCAAAGATGATGTCTAAAAGTTTGACAAAAAATTGCAACTTTTCAACAGAAAGGCAAAAGTCACTTAAAAACCCACTCGAATGAGAATCATATTTTTTTTAGCTTTTATTATGTACTAGTAGTATTTTTCTAATGATGGATTACTTATCAAGAAAATTAAGCTCGAGATAGCATTTCTGAGTCTTTCTTTAGTCAAATTGTTGTGCAGCAGGAGTACATGAAACTGTGTTGTTTAAAAAGAGCTTATTTGTGTTGTGGAAAATACACCAGGCAGGGCATAAGATGTCTACTTTGATCCTCTCTGCAACAGGTAATGGAAGAGGGGCGGGGTTTGTGCGAACGGTACTGCCCACAACTCAGAGGCAAATTTCTATAAAATTCCTGTTTTTCTGCCAAAAATATGTCTAGAAAATGACAGATTTCTCAATTTTGTCTAAAAACGGCATAATCATAATTTATTTACCACTGAGAGCACTTTTACAATAGATTAAAAGATGATCAGAGTGGGTCTTTAAATATTAAGTTTTTGGGACTTTAGTATATCATTTATGAGTATAGTTTCTGAGTGCACCTAAAACACAAGTATGTTAAAAAATATTAATAAAATCCTATCAAATATATAAGCATTGAAATATTTATTTTGTTAAAATATGTTTTTTTTCTCTGCCCTGCTACACAAGCTCATTTCTGTTTTTACTTCTAGCATCGAACCACCTGGACATTATATTCCAGATGGAATACACTTTTGATCTCACTCAGTCATTTCATATTAACAAAATTGCTAAATAAAAAGAACAAGTTTATGAATTATGTAGAAATTAAATTATAGTACTTTTAAGTGAATTATCAGGCTAAAAAAACTGCATCCTAAGTGGATCTTCTGAAGGCTTTTAGTATCATTTTTATTACATTTAACAATTCTTAGACAACAGAGACATTTATAAAAGTCCAAAAAAAGACACAAAATATTGTTATGGGAACTAAACATGCAGTATATAAATTGTAGTTTTGAAAAGCTGTTTTAGCACCATCTACTGTATCAGTGTGAAATCAAATCAAACTTTATTTATAAAAAACGCTTCTCTTATTTGCGTAGCTCGAAGTACTTCACAATTAAAAACAAAGACGCAGATGTTCAAATAAAAACCCAAACTCTTCTGTTACGGCCCTGGGCCGTTTGTGTCTTTTTCTGCTGCCTGTCCCTCTGCTCCTCCTCTCGCACAGGTGCAGATGTTTTCCACTCAGAGAGGATGGAGATAAAAGGAAGCACCTTTGTGGTGCTTGCGAGAGACCATCCTACGTTGGCTGACCAGATCCATTGGTTGCAGCTCTGGTTCTGCTGGTCCTCCTTGCTCCGTTGGCTGTTCGTATGCTCATTAAAAGACTTTTGGTGCTATAAACCGGTCTCGTCTCCCCTTTATTTGTTGCGGTTCAGAGCCAGCCGTAACAAATTGGGGGCGCGTCCTAAGGCGTGTTTGTGTGGTTTCCACGTTGTTTGTTGGTGGGCGGTTTCGTGTGTGCGCTGGCTTTTGTTTGTGTGGGCTTTGCGCCTCTTTGTTTTGGTTGCCGCGCGCCTCGATGACGTCTTCCTGTTTGTTTTGGTTTCGTTTGGGGTGACGTGCCGGTTCTTGGATTCGTTTGGTTTTTGGTCTTGTGGGGGTAAGTTTTTTTTTTGCTCTTGTTGTGCACTGGGTGTTGGGTGTTGTTCCCTGTCAGGCTTAGCGGCGTTTTTTCATAGGGGACTCGCCGCGAGTTTTGGTTTTAGTGCGGAGGTACGGCGGGCAGAGCTTCCCTTTTCCCCTTCCCCTACGTCGGCTCGGGAGCACGTCCGTGGTTCGGGGGGGGTGGCCCGTTTTACTGGTCACTTTCCCGTCCATCGGATAACTAGTGCGTAAATACCCACCGCTACGCCTCCTGAAGACTAGGGTTGAGCTAGCTAGTTTGGCGCTGAGCAGTTAGCGGGGCACACCTACCTCTCATGTGCGCACATTTGTTTGTTGTTGACGCCCCTTTGCGTGTTTGAAACATGGACGGAGTGGTGGAGGACTTTATTGAGTCTCCTTCAGAGTCTGGTTTGGACATGTGCACGAAGAAACAGCTGCTCTCACTCGCGGAGCATTATCGTGTTGACGTCGGTGACGCTAGAATGAGCAAGGAGCGGATTCTGGTGCATTTAAGGACAGGGCTGTCAGAGATGGGGGTTCTGAAGCTGGGTTCGGCTAAGCCTCTCCTTGGTGCGTCTTCTTCGTCTGCTGGATCCAGTAATGATTTAACATTTGAGCAGCAGAAGGAGCTGCTGTTGATTCAGTTGGAGATAGAGAGGGAGAAAGCTCGAGTGGAGCGTCCGGTTCATCTGGAGGCTGGCCCAGATGAACTTAACGACTTTGGTTTAATTCCGAAGTTTAATGAAAATGACCCAGAAAACGTTTTTTTGTGTTTATTCGAAGGATACGGTTGGCAGAAACACGAGGTTGGTGCTGAGGGAACACGTTTACTAATGTTTACAGTGTGTTCTGACTGGTAAAGCACAGCTAGACCTTCTCAGCTTTGAGTCGTGCTGAGAATGCTCGGTATTCCACAGGTAAAAATCCGCAGTCTGAAGGCTTATGAGTTGGTACCAGAAGCTTACAGGCAACAGTTTCGGTCCCGTAAGCGTCGGGGATTCAGACTCATTTGGAGTTTTATGCGGCGGAGCTGCGTCCAGGGATATTTGTTTCTTGGTGTCTTTCTGTGGGGCGTCCCTTAGCACGTTTTAGTCTAGGTCTGAGAAGAACTGATGCTTCTGAAACAGTTCAAGGCTTCTTGTACCATCTAGCATTTCTACTTACAATCAGTGATCGTGGGGTTAAGTCCGTAGCTGAGGCTGCTGCTCTTGCTGATGAAGTATCATATTTTGAAGTCATTCGGTGTTGTGGGGCTCAACCAGGTCCAGCTCGCGTCTCTTCAGGCAGACCAACGTGGGTCATCAAGGTAGGCAATTTTCACCCCACAAGAATATTTGTAATAATTATTTCACCGGTATGGACACTGGAAGAACGAGTGTTTTCTCTTGAAGTCTCGGCGGGGGAGAGTGAGTGGTGCTCCTCGGCCGTCTTTGTGTGCCTCGTCAGTTCCTCCGGTTAAATCTGAGTTTTTGGTGGGGGGGTCCAGTCTGGACAGGAGTCTTATTTGCCGTTTATATCTGAGGGCTTTTGGTGTCAATGGCTGGTGTGGGGATCAGGTGCACGTGAAGATATTGCGTGACACTGGAGCTTTGGACTCCTTCATTGTATCCTCCACTTTGCCATTCTCTGACATAACCTTGCAGGCTCTGAGATTCCTGTCATGGGAATGAACCTGGACGTCGTAAGTGTCCCTCGCCATAGACTTGTGCTTTGTTGTGGTTTTTTCCAGGGGGAGGTGTCGATGGGGGTGCGTCCAGCTTTGCCCGTTAAGGGTGTCCAGGTCATCTTGGGGAACGACATCGCTGGTAGAGCAGTCTGGGCTGATGTTCCCCCCTCTGTTAGGGTGGCTGGTGCTCCTCTGCCTGGCTGTCAGTCTGAAACCAGTGAGCGCTGGATGATGGAGCAGGAGCCAGGTGCATTGGAAGAGCTTCAGGGCTTGGTTTGTCCTGATGTTGAGGTTGCTCAAGCGCTGGAATCAGGTCCCCTCTGCTTAATGCAGCCTGTGCCGTCTGTGCTCCTGGATGTTGACCTCCTGGAGTCTCACTCTGCCTGTCCTGTTTCCCTCTCTCATATGGTGGGACGCTAAATGGGGGAATTACCGGATTCGCCTGGCTGCCTCATGCGTACTCGAGGTTGTTCATTTTTCTTTTTTTATTTGGGGCTTCTTTTTTTTAGGGGGAGGGTGTTACGGCCCTGGGCCGTTTGTGTCTTTTTCTGCTGCCTGTCCCTCTGCTCCTCCTCTCGCACAGGTGCAGATGTTTTCCACTCAGAGAGGATGGAGATAAAAGGAAGCACCTTTTGTGTGCTTGCGAGAGACCATCCTACGTTGGCTGACCAGATCCATTGGTTGCAGCTCTGGTTCTGCTGCCGCTTGGCTGTTCTTATGCTCATTAAAAGACTTTTGGTGCTATAAACCGGTCTCGTCTCCCCTTTATTTGTTGCGGTTCAGAGCCAGCCGTAAGACGCAGATGTTCAAATAAAAACCCAAACTCTTCTCTCCCCTTTGTTCACACATGACCCCCACACAATAAAATATTGACTTCATACAGAAACCTAAGGCTTAGGTCTGCGGTGAGGAAACGGTATTTGGGAATATCTTCATACCAGGAGCCAGCGAGGGCGAAAACCATGGCAAAAACCACTGACGAGCTGGCAAGCCCTGGCATAAAGAACCCCCCCAGGGAACACTGGGAAAAAAAATACGTAGAATAGATGAAATACAAAAAAGCAATACATATAATAAAAATAATACAATTGAATTAATAGATAGGTAAAATTATCTTAAAGCAACATTTAAAAAGTGAGTCTTGAGTCAATTAATCTGGGGTTGACTTTTTTGTTTTCTGGGTCATAAAAAAATCAGATGTAAAGATCAGAACCCAAGTATAAGCTAAAATCACTAAAAGCACCAAGAATTGTTACATACAAAGTAAAATAAGCATGTTTTACACTAAGTAAGCCAAGTTTTATCATATTCAATTCACACTGCTTTACAGGAAAAACAAGTATAAAAGGATGCGGGCAAAAAAACGACACAATCATGATGCAAAACTATTTCAAATTTGTACAAACCTTTGATACATGTTGACTTAAAAGTGGAGGAGTGAGAAAGTCATAGTGAGGTAAAGAGATGGACACATTTGGCAAAATACGAATTAAACAAAATGAGCCAAATTTAACTGTTAAAACATGAGTAAATGGAACGTGGAATGACTCTATAAGCATCAGTAGTACGTCTTCCTCTGAATTTTTGTTTGAGTCAGAAGTGTTTCATTTAAGACCAGCAAGTCAGAGATGTACTTTGGTGCTTAAGCCACGGTGTCCATACGGAGAGAAGCTTTTAAGATCTATCTGCATGAAAGGAAGGAAGGCAGTGCAGAGACATGAGCACAAGACTAATGGGATTGTTTTTCTTGGTTTTAGTCCCGACACCCTGGATGAACAGCAGCTGCCTGGCAGCACGTTAACAGAGTCCAGAGAGCAAATCGTCACAGTAATCTGTTGGAGATGAACTTGTAATTAAGTGTCTCAAGGTCTTGTTCATAAAAATGTTTCTATTACTTGCAATGTATATGAGATCATAAAATGTTACTGTATATTGAATGTGACTATTGATTTGGTCTTTGTTTCTCTAAACCGAAGATCATTTCAGTTTGTGTTTAGCTGCAGGAAATTGTGCCGCATCCACTCAGTCATCTATTGGATGAAATGATAAGAGTCAGCTGGTCCACGTTTACCTGCTGCAATTAAAATGTTAAATGTAAGGGTCATCTACATGTTTGTGGTAAAATTGATCAGTGCTGTATTAGCAAGATGAAGCTCGTGTGGATTGAAAAGGCACTTTGAAATATTGGTGTTCTGTTTTCCACACAATGCAAATTAACTATATATTTCTTTATTTTAAATAAACTTTTAGAATCAAGGAAAATTCTGATTTACATTCTAATTTATTTACAGAACATCCTGCCTTTTTTATGGAAACTGTTCAAACAACTACACTGGATGCAACTGAGGCTACTGCATAAAGATTGTAAGGAGCATTTAATGCAAAAAATTAAAGAAAAGCAAAAAAAATAAAATAAAATAAAATAAATGCATCCACATCTGAATAAGAATAAAACTTCAAAAAGCCTTTGAAACTTTAAAGAACTGCCAGAGATGATCAAAGTTGACACATTAAAGGACAACTTGGTAAGTATATTTAATTATTTTTTTCCCATTTATCTGATAAGAAACAAAAAAGTACAAACCTAAGCCAGGTGTTGGTATTCAAGTGAGGGTTCCCATCTGGACCAAAGTCCCATTAGAACATGGTAGTTTGAGCAGGTTACACCTTAAGAAGCTTTAAGAAAACTATTTAAAATTCCCAATTTTCTCGTCAGTTTGACAATAATATTCATTTTGACCTTCACATTAGACCTTACTTCCAATAAATAGAAATACATTTTTACTCCCTACAGTTTGCATGCTACCATAGAAAGTTAGTCAGCCCTTGGAGGCCCTCTAGTGGTCAAGACATGTAAACACCCCCTTTATCAGTTCTGGGGAAGTTTTTACTTGGTTTTTTTTTTGCTGCTGATCAACTCAACTCACTTCAGCAAATGTTCTCTAAAGTCAAACTCAGGATCTTCGTCACAGATGGAAGCTTCTGATCCGCAGATCTTTTTTTCTGACAATTTAGAAGAAGAAAAAAGTCCGCTTCACTCCCTCTGTTGATTCTTTGTCATCCACTCAAGAGTTCACTCAAGTTATTGGCCTTTATTAAACATTCAAAGGCTTTAAAAATACAGAGAAAAGCACACTTGAAACACAAGAGAAACACCTGACAGGAGAAACTTTATCACAACTCAAGTGTACTGTACACACTGTATTTCTGCATTCAAAACTCATACTTAAATACAGACCTAAAGTACAACATAAGACATTAACCTGACCTGTTTTGTCCTAAACATTCTGTATTATTTAGATAATACAAACCAAATAGTTGCAATAATTTACGAAATTCTAATTTCTGATTGCTCAAAACACTGCATTAAATGCATGATAGTTTTCGCTCTAAATAAACATTAAAATATGCAATAATATCTCTTAATTAAAAAAAAAAAAAGAAAAAAAATTACAAAATAGTAACCATCAAAATACATATTTTTATGTATCCTGGCTGGGTTAGAGGAGTCACAGAAGAGGCTTTCTTCTTTTCTGGTGATTTAAGCTTCTTGAGAGCTCCAGGAAGACAGTATGGACTCCATCTGAAAGACATACTAGGATGAGTATATTACTGAAAATATGAAGGTGTTCTGGGTCGTGCAATGCGTCAGCAGACAAACATTTTTTAGGGACTGCACTCTCTGGCCATCTGAAGCCCCTCCTCCCTTTGCAGACTGGAGTCATCCCCCTCCAGCGCGCCGCTTTCACAGTCCTGCTGTGGTACAAAGAATGACAGAGCATGTCAACGGTGCGGTGCTGAGAGCATGAAAACAAGAAGGTAAACTTAATTCAAGACATTTTGTTGTATATATGAGGAGAAATTATTGTTAAAAGGTTAAAAAGACCCACTCACATGAAAATTGTGTTTTTGGTGTTCTTTACATTTTCTTTTGGTATTTTTTTAAACATACATATATATTCCATTTGGCTAAAAGTGGCATAATTATAATTAAAAAGACGACTAGGAACACTTTTAAAAATAATCTTAAGATTTATCAGATTAGGTCTTTAAACTTTAGTCTCTGGCATAAATCCTTTGAAATTCCCTAAATGGTTAAAATTTAACAAATTCAAATGTTTTATTTTGCCAATAAGAATTTTTTTTTTTTTAATATTGCTACGGTCACAAATACAAGACATCTCCCTATGAGGGAGGCATCAGCACAATCTTCTAGATTTTAGTACTTTTTTTTTTTTACAATTGTTTGCGTGGTCATAAATGTAGACCGTGACGGTGGCCGGGATCGCCAGATTGAGTTCTGGTCATCCCCGAGGTTCCAGCCCACATCAACAGCCCTCGGCGAGTGCCCGAACTACTACCAACTGATTTGTAACAATTGAACAGGTGGCAGTGGGATGGCAGCACAGTGGCAGGAGGGTGGCAGTCTAAAATCAGCCAATCAGACAACTGGATGCTGCTTTCCTGCCCGTCACTGGATTGCCACTTCCAAAGGTCGGCCACTGACCAGTGTCAAAAAAAAAAAAAAAAAAAATTTAAAAAAATCATGTAGTCGCCACAAAATTGTTACTTTTTCCTCTGACCTTAGCAGCCGCCACATGCCGTGTAAAAAATGCCATTGCGCAGCTACTGGCAGATTTTGCTGAAGAACTGGCATTGATGTCGCTGTGTGCTGGTATTTTGGGATATGTGACCATAGTCTAACCAATTACTCCACAGTGAAGACTGAAAATCAAATGCTTGGAATTCATAATCTTCCTCAGTCAAAGCACGGACAGCTGATAAAAGCCTCTACACAGAGCGCTAACATCAAAGATAGAATGAAGGCAGGGCACTGCAGCCTCATCTCCATTCCCAAACACCAGGGAGCACTAAGAGTGCACTCCTGTCAGTTGCTCTGAGTGCACTTCTAATCGATCTGACACTGACTGGCATCTGTGCTCTTCAATTAGATTAGATTTGTTCCTTCCCGAGTGCAGCTGTGAGGGAACCAACCTTCAGACAGAACAGTCCTCTCGTTTCTGTGACTGATGACAGACTTGGAGTGGGGGAGGTGGGTGTGAAGGGAGGCGACTTGGGAGCGTGCGACAGAGACTGGCTCCGTTTTACAGCAGAGGAGACGGCCTGGGCGAAGCGGGACGGCGTTAACGGAGAGTAAGGTTTAGGAGCTGCAAAGCTCCTTAATTTTTCCAGGCTCAAGCCTGCGCTCGACTCCCTCAGCGGAAGACTAGCTTGCCTGGACAATGCCACCTTTCCGTCGACCTGCTTGGGGCTCAGCTGGACGCCGGCGGCCTCTGTCGTTTCCTGTTGACACTGCACAGGAGGTGGGAGAGGAGGGGGTGGCAGGGCTGCCCTCTCTGAACTCCCTGAAGTCTCCTTGAGGCCAAAGCCCGGACCGGCACCCGGACTTTTCTCGGCTGCTGAAGTTACATAATACCCAGGTGTTTTTTTTCAGCTGCGGCAGGCGGAAAGAAGTGGGCTTCGGTTTGGTCACAGGTGGAATTTTCATCTCCTTGACCTCTGCTGGTGAAACTGCTTGAGACACTCCATTAGCTGCGGATGAGCTCTCGTCTGTGCTGTGTAAACTTGCCGGTGAGGAAGGCTGGGACATATCCCCGTTTAAAGTGTGCTGAACACTAGTGTTCTTCAGTGAGTCTTTACCGGGTGTGTCAGGATGTGTTGTGTTTTCTAAAACTTCAGTCCATCCCGTTTGTTTGGCGCTCTCGTCTAAAAGAGGAGAAGCAGCGTTTTGTCCCTCTGCTGGAGCTTTAGGAGGGGCTTCCAGTGTCAGTGCAACTTCAAAATATCTAAGTTTTTCAAGGGATTTCTGAGGAACTATGGTGTAGGTCTTCATCCCCACTTTAGGGGTATAGTCTCTTGTAATTTCATTAGAAGGTTTAGGTCTTGGCTCAAAGTCTGAGGCAAACATGGATGTCCCTTTTGTTGCAGTAAAGGCGCTCGGCGGTGAGTCTCGGCATGGAGGAGTCTCCGAGGTGTGGGATGAGGAAGAGTTTACGAATGCAGGCCTGTTGTCTGCGTGTTGGGGTGGAGGAGCAGGGAAGACTTCAAAATCCGTTTGGACTTGAGCATCCTCTCCCGTGGGTCTGGATGCGCCTTGGGGATCTAAACTTCCCAAGCGGTCAGCTTGTTCCAGTGGGGCGTCAGTGTCCGTCTGAGCGGAGGTCTCTGCATCCTGCGTGATGGCTGGAGGGAGGCTGGTGGCGTTGATCTGACCGTCAGTGGTGTCAGATGGGGGCCCGTCGCAGATGTCGGGTTTGCTTGGATCTTCAACGGGAATTTGACAACCATCTTTAAAGAAGAAAAAACAAAGAAAACTAATTTACTTGAACTAGTTGAAATAGTATTCATATTTTAGCTACAATTTAGTGAAACATTCTCACTCCCGACTCATCATATATGAACATGTGGTTTGGGTGCTCTCTGGGTCACTTTTTGGCATTTTGGGTATTCCCAACTCATCGTTTGACATGCTGGTCGTTACCAATAAATCAGGACTGGTACCAGTCTGAGGGCTGCTTGGTACTGGGCCACAGACTCTAATCAGGGGCCCGCAACCTGTGAACCAGTCATCATGAAACTCACAGTGAACGCTCACAAGCACCCCCTGATGACAAGATGTTAATTTGGTGGCTTAGCCCCCAGTGGTTAACCCGTTTTTAGAATCAAAGTCTGATCGGAGCGAAACGTTCTCAATTCTGCTCGTGGTGGTCCTACCGACGGGATATCAAAAGGTGCCCAAACGCAGGGAAATGGGGTCCAGGAGACCCACCAAATATCACCAGAAACACTTGAATATAGAAGCCAGAAGATCATCTATGTATGTAAAAAGTGAGGTTAGGGACTCAGGACCATGATCCTGGCATTCTGGGAAGTTTGTTCCCAGAAACACCTAAGGTTGGGAACGCATGCCCATGATCCTAGCATACCAGGATGTTGGTCCCAGAAAACGTTCAGATGGTGAGGTTAGGACTCAGTAACATGATCCTGGCATACCTGGATGTTGGACCCAGAAGACTTTGACAAAGTGAGGCTAGAGACCTGAGACCATGATCCTAAGATTCTGACAAATTGGATCCAGTCGACACAATAGGTCAGGGGAACAAGACTGAGATCCTGGAGCGACTAGTCCTGGAAAATGCCTAAAATGACCCACTCAAGTAGTCAGAAATGGCCATGAAAAAATCCCTTCATCGATAATGATGGAATCTCGTCCCATTGACTTGAATGGGCGTCCTACTTTGCAGTTGGGATAATGGGGTTCAGCCAATTCTTTTTCATTGAAAAAAAAAAAAACCCCAACTTTGAACAGGTTGACCCAAACCCTTACGCAGTACTGGTACCCTAACCCATTACCTGTTCTGCATCTGTTACCGTGTCTCCAGAGTTAGGGACCTGTGACTTAATAGGAAAATCCAGCACGTCAAAAAAAAAATGACGAGTTGGGGACAATCAAAACGTCAAAAAGTGGCGTGTCGGGGGCCCGAACCATATATCCACGTATGACAAGTTGGGAGTGAGAATGTGTATATTGTAGTAGGAACCCACTGTTTGGTGCCACGTCGGAGTCATTCATTTTCCCTGCTTCACTTGCAATAGCAGAATCTTTCACCTGGCTTTGACTGCAAAATAAAACAAAAAATTAAATACCTCCTGATGCAGATAACTTGAATAATTCGATGAGTAAAAGTAGAGTTCATACTGATCAGGTCCGTCCTCCTTGTCGGCCTCCACCGACACCGTGCTCTCCGTCTCAATATCTGGAGACAAGTTCTGCAGTGAGACTTCCGGTGAGACGCTGAGGCTCCGGTCCTCCCCCTGGACGCCATTATGAGCTGTAGACGCTGAAGTCACTTCCTCCTTCTCCATAATCTCCTCCAGTGTTTTAGGAGCTGTAATCACTATAAAACATCAAAATCATGAGTGCCTTTGTCTCTATATTGTGAAAACCATGTGTTGGCCGGAGGGTAAAGAATTCTCAATATGACTTCACTACATTAAAATGTGCCTCTAGGCAGTACAAAGAACATTTGATCTCAAATCTTATGTTGAGCTTTACAGAAAAAATGTTCAAAACAACACAGTTAAACAGGAATAGCGATGCATTTTTTTTTTTCCCACCAAAGTTATAAAGACACCAATAAATTCTGCGGCAAAAACATAACTTTAAAATGCCTTGAAACAAAAACATCTGAGAACTAACAGACACAATCAAAACAAAAATCACACTTAAAGAGTTTAGCTCTTGATGGATGAACGAAATAGGAATGTCAAGGCCACTCCAGCAAGAGTTTCCATTGTCACCATCTGATCTCAATTTATACACCGAGGACTTTCAGGAAAGAGCGGAGGAGGTGACACTTCTCGGTGAAGCTAGTGGAACAAATGCTTCATGCAGCACAGCGCTGTAAAAACAGGAGTCATTTATATCCTGAGATCTTGGAGATAGAGTGTAACTGAGCAAATAGAAACAAAACTAACATTTCTAAACTGAAGAAAACTACAATTTTTAAGATATTTTTAAAACTCTACAAGGAAAGATCCCATCCTAAACGAATCAAACATTTGAGATTCTGGTCAGGAAAAAAAATCGGACCCAAATTAAACAAATATTTTCAAATATCTGCATGTTTTTTCTGTGCATACGGGACGGGCGGAGTTTCCTCGAATAGGATCTAATGCGACTACACAATCACAGGAAAATGTGTTGAAACAAAAAACTATAAACAACCAGGAAAAATAAAATTCCTGGGATTTTATAAACTACGATAAGCCAAGCTTCCTACTAACATAAAAGGTAAACTATATGATAATAGAAATAGAAAATGTGCAACAAAAACTAGTGTGCACTAAAGCTTGACTTATTTTAGATTAATAATTGGCCTTTCTGACCAAATGGAGCAAGAGTTCCAACAAATAGGATTTATTGAAGGATTAACAAGATGATGCACTTTTGAAAAATGACCACAAGGAGGCACAAAAGTCAAAGAAAACATTTCAAAATGAGTGTTAAACTTTTGATAAAAGTTGTGTACACTTTATTTCATTAAAAAAAAAAATTGATTTTCTATTCATTCATTTCTATTCTATTCATATGAAGAATCATAAAAGCCAACAGGAAGTGCTGGTAAATAGATTAAATGAACACTTACCCTGTGAAAGTTCCTCCTGAGAAACCGGACTGTGGACGACGGCACTTGTTGGAGGTGGAGGAGCCTTGCGTTTGGTTCTCCTCAGCGACGATTCTGCCGACGAGCCACGACTCACGCCCGCCACCTGCATCAAATTTGCATAAAATCAAAGCGCAGGAAGGCGCAAACCGCAGGTTTTTCATCTTACGCAACTGCAGGGCGTCTAATGGTAACACTCGGTCTCCACTCACCTGGTCGAGCTGGGCACCGGGTTCGGAGCTGAACCTCCGTGTGGTCCCGATGTCCGAGTTGCTCCTCTGAAACAGCCGGTTCGGCGGCTGAGGCGCTCGCCTCTTCTTTGGGGTATCAGCAAAGTTGGAGGAGTTTGAACAAGGCAGGGCCATGCTCAGCGGTCGAGGCTTGCTCACGAGGACAGGAGAACCGGGGGCGCTGGCCGTCGCTGGCTTTAAAAGGCCAAACATCCAATCAGAATGTGACGAGGACGGCAGTTTCCAAATAGAACAGTGAACATTAACTAATAGCTGAGCAAAGTAAAGAAACCTCCCTCTGGGGATTTCAACGTTCTATGAAAATATGCAACTCCAGGTTCTGTTTATCAGAAAATCCTTACCTGCTCGGACTTCTTCTTGCTTTTTCTAAACATGCTGAAGAGGCCTTTATTCTCCTCTTCCTTCAGATTTTTTGTTTTGCCTGGTGTGATAACTCCTGAAAAAGAGTGCATCAGTCAAAAACATGAGCCCTCTGTCACGGTCACCTGCGCCGTTCACTCAGCAACATACCTGCTGGTGAGTTTGGGCAAACAGGAGAAGCCGCTTTTCCTGCAGAACCGACATAAGATTTACTACACACAGACTGGTAGTACAATGACACAGTGTTAAGTAGCGCAAATAATGATGCAGCGTGGTTTGAAAACATTGAATTCCTACCTTTTGTGTCTCTTGCATAAACCTCTCGTATTGCGTAATCGTTTAGAGAATTGGACAAGTCCAGAGGGGTCAGTGACTGGCCGTCTCTCATCAGAACCGTAGTCTCCGTGTCAAATTCACATTTTTCACAGATTGCTGGTAAGAGCTCAGAAAGGGGAACACGAGGATTTACTCGCAATATGGTTTTCTGGGTCTTTTTGTAGTTGATCACCATCCGCACGGTTGCCTGGAAGATACACACATTTAAAAAAACAAAAAAACACAAAAGTCAAGCTGCTTTTACGATTTCTGACGATATACCTCAGGCATCTGAGGGCCTGTCTTTTTATTTTTATCCTCTCCTTTAGTTTTCAGGATGACCTTCTCGGCATCCAAAGTCCCGATGAGGGCGCTGGGTTTCAGCTTGATGCTGTTCTTGTTGGCTGTGACCAGTTCTAAGGTGTGGCTCGCTGGGTTCAGGTGATACTTTGCACAAAGAGTCACTAAGAGATCCATTAGGGGTTTGCTAAAAGAGTAAAAACAAATATAATCATGAAAAAAGAAAGTTAGGAGGAAAGCAACAGTTTCTAATGTGGAAATATTAAAATCGGTATTTGATAATATTAATGGAATTGGTAAATGATCTGCAGTTGGACCGGTAAAATATAAATGACTAAACAGAAGTTAAAGGCCAAGTCTAATACATATTGGATTTTAACACATTTGTGGCATTTTACTCATAATGGAGTAAATATTAAGAAAATTAAGCTTTATGTATTTCTATATTCAAACAGAAAGATTGAAAAAGAGCTTTTTTTTTTTTTATTTAGGGAAGTGGGGGCGGGGTTCCTCCACAACAATAGTCCCACCGACAACTCAGAGACAAATTTTTACTCAACTACTGCCGCTCTGCAGAAATATGTCTTAGAAAACAACACAAACTCTAGGCTAAAAAGAGACATCATCATAATCAAAATAGCTCAGAAGATGTTCGGAATGGGACTTTAAAGCAAAGTCACTTTTTACTGTTTGTTTCGTTATTTCATTGCTTGAAATAAACTAATTCAGAATGCATAATGGAACTTCCTTTTTAAATGTACAGTGCTAAGTAAAGGCAGAATTCTGTTTTTTTTTTCTAAAAATTACAATTATAGTTTTTTTTCTAATTTGACTTTTCACAGAAACTAAAATCAAATAACAGATTGCATTAAAATTTTTGAATAGAATTTCAGAATAGAGTGAAACACCTTCCTCATTTAACTCTTGATGCAAATTCTGTGCAGCAAAGAGTAAAACAAACATTACGCACAAGTCAATCTCAGATCAGTGTTTGAAGACCCCCTCCAATGAAAATTATCTTTGTGTTTTTAACATGTTCTTGTACCGCATTTCTCTTGGCATAAGAAATGATAAAGAATTAATGATTAAAACAGAGATTCTGAGTAATTCTTTATTCAAATCGGATGCTTGACAATACACAGGCTAAAGACGCAACTACTGAAATGGGGGTGCCAAGGTCTCACCCTGGTCCGCTCACGCTTAGGTATGCGTGACGTGATGAACGGTCAACATTCATGTAGCAGTGAATCGCAATTCTGGGTCAAACTGTACAACTGGACTGATCTGTTATAGCTTGTCGTTATTTTTGCGCCACTAATGTTAGCCTGAGGCTATGATATATGTTATCAACAATGGGGAAGGGGGTGGGGTTTCTCCGTGTCAACAGTCCCACCCACAAACTAGAATAGCCTTTCTAATGAGCTACAGCTGCTGTGCATAAATTATTTTTTTTGTTTGTTTTTTTATAAAGAACAAACAAAAGGGTTTTGGATTTTGGCTAAAAATGTCATAATTATAAATAAAAGATCACTGGGAATGATTTTATAATAGTAAAAAATATGGTTGGAGTGAGACTTTCATTTCATTTCAGTTTGGCAATTACAAAAAAAAAAAATGGATCACTAATGAAATTTTCACTGTTGACACAAAAATGCAGCTTTTGTCACTCCAGTGACCACATGAAATAAAGCCCAACATTCAGGTACTCCACCCATCTGACTCACTCTGAAGCAGGACGCCATGTGATCACTTAATCTATCATTAGTCTCATGATCCGGAGCTTAAAAGTAACTTAAGATGGTTTAGTTTCAAACTAAAAGTGAATTTGTGCAAAACATAATGTCCATATATGTAGGGGATTTTTCCCTTTTGTCTTTTTGTAACTTTACAAAGATTCCAACGCAGTGCTCCACATCTACCTTCCATGAACCACTGTCATCTGTTCCACTCCTCCAGGCAGAACTACAGTCAGAGAAAGCTCCTTGTCTTGCAGGTTCTCCTTCTGGTCCATGGTTAGGTGAAGGTTTCCGGGGTGCCAGGGGGAAAATCCTTGGGAATCTAACCTCAGGCCCGGAGGGGACGGGGCTTTACTTTTTCTCGACACCCTGCAGTTTAAGAAAAAAAAAAAAAAGGTAAGAGCTTTGACAACAATAGAAAAACAACCCGCGTGAATCTGCAAGGATGTACATTAAAAAGCATTTCTGTCATTTTAGACGGAAATCTCATTTTGAAAATGTAAGCAATGGAAGCAGCCCCTCCTCTGTAGGCCTCACAGAGCAGAGTGACTGCAAGATTTAAGACTTTAAGCACAGTTAGGACACAAGTCACAAGACAAGGAAAAGGGCAGCTATGCTCTCTGAGCCCGAGGAAAGGGCCTGCGGACGAACATGTGGATTATTCCCTCAACTTCCGTCACCGTGAAACATTCAGTTAAAGGTGAATGGGTTTAGTTGGTACAGTAAAGGTGGGGTGTGTAGCCGCTTTTCATTTGCTGCAAGAAGTATGGCAAGAACCTATCCTTTTCCACTGATTTCACTTCTTAAAATGTCACAGAAAATGTGTCAAATAGCCATGGAAGAAAAAAAAAAAAAAAAGCACTATGTGGGTTAACAAGCAACCACATAAACACTCTCCAAAAGGGAAAAAAAAAAAAAGTCACACAAGTAGTTTCTTTCCCACAATTTTCAGTCATTTGGACAACTGTTAAGCATCTATGGGAAATCTACTGAAATAGTCAAAGAATGTAAACAATGATGAATGATTTTCTTTGAACAGCATGGTCTCCACAGAGTCAAAATTGAAGCAACATCGGATGCAGTGGCAAGAATCCAGTGTAAATGGGAGACGACACCTTCGGTGAACCCTCATGTCACAAACATCTGAAGCGGTCATGTGTTCTGTCGGTATGCGACAGAAAAGCTTTTTTTTTTTTTATGCCCACAGCTCAGAGTTACCGTCTGTAAAAACTCACGTGGGGGCACCGCGTATTCAAACAGAGGAATCCGAGCAATGCAAGGTCACAGGTTCCACAGAGCAACGTCCACTCAGGGATTATTAGTGCCGTTAGGAGGCCGAATGGCCTTAAAACACTGAAAACAGGACGCAAACACACAGATTCACCAGAAAATCCTGTAATTCAAAAAGTAGGATGTAAAACAGGCTTGATTTGTCTTTGGGACACTAAAGGCGTAGTTTGGGCTGTATGGGGTCCCATTTGTGCCAATAATATAATTTTGCTAGATATTATATTGTAGATTTCGTGACAGAAATATTGCGCAATCCCTCCATCCAGACGATGCACCCGCCTTAGCTATTTTGATGAGGTTGGTGATTACACCAGATAAGTTTCACGAATAGTTACAAAAAAAAAAAAAAAAAACAAGTGCACACAAAAATTCCCCAGCATTTCAGCCTTGAGCCTGCAGCATAAACAGATTCACACAGACACCTTTCACGCACAATAAACCAAAGAAAGCAATTGCAGAGAATTCAGCTGCTGCACACAAAGAAACAACCTTGACCCCGCGTGGAAACACATACACTCTGTTTTATAGCTAACACATGCAGGACCACACTGGGGTCGGACGAAAAGCAAATAATGCAAACACAGTTATGTAACTTAAACCCCCAAAACACACAAACACAAAATGAAAATGATGTGAAATAAGACTTTACAACGCCAATAAGGAAAAAACAATTTCTCTTTCTTACTTAAATTGGTTTAAAGAACAATAGACAGATCTGTTTTGTTAAGACAGATCCTAACTGATGTTGGCCATATCCAGAATATTTTTTAAGTCCTATGCCCCCCTCAATTCATTTTCACAGCATTTTTAAACGACAAACTAATAAACTTGCTAATATTTTATTTTTAGTTATTGTGGATTCACCATTTTTGCCAGAGTCCAAATGTCATTAATGATGCATACAGGTCTTTAATGACAATTGATTTTAACTAATCTTGTTTGTGACAACATTTTGCTCATTTGTTTTATACATTTTTCCATTTTCAAAAGAAACAAGTCATTTTTTTCCTACCCTGATGTTATTTCATTGATCTTTTGATCTATTTTTTTTTTTTTTAATTATGACATTTTTAACCAAAAAATTGTGTTGTTTTCTAGTTTCTGCAGAGCAGCAGGAATTCATCAGGAAATTTGCCTCTGATTTGTGGGTGGGACTGTTGGCATGGAGTAAGCCTTCCCTGACTTCCCATCATCCCTTGTTTAGATGCTCTCCCACTAGCTTACAGCCCCTCACAACCCCAATCTAAGGCCCTGTCCACACGTAGCCGGGTATCTGCTAAAACGCATATATTTTTATCCGTTTCGGCCTATCGTCCACACGTAACCGAAGATTTAAGTCACTGAAAACGGAGCTTTTGGAAAACTCCGGCTAAAGTGAAGGTTTTGGAAAACTCCGTTTTCGCGTCTGCGTGTGGACATGCATAACCGGAGATCTCCGTTTTTAAACGTCACTCTTTGCGACAATTAGTGCATACATGTTGTTGTGAGATGAGTGTGTGTTCCAACTTCTGCATCTCAGCTTGTTACGAAGCTGGGGGGGGGGGCGTGTGCATGTGAGGAGCAGCGCGCTCTGTGAGGAGCGAGAGAGAGAGCGCGCGTGCTGCGGAGAGAGAAAGGAAAGGGGAGGGGCGCGCGCGCACATTAGCTGGCGGACAGTTGTTCACGGGTTGGTCTGCAAGTAAAAGTAATAAAGAAATCAGTTCCTCTACAACAACTAAGTGTAATTATTCGGCTTCGCATGCTCATTACATCGCCCAACAGCGGAAGTATGCGGGGACGTGTGGACGGAATTATTTTTAAAACGATCACGTGTGGACGCAACCGTTTTTATAAAACGGAGGTCGGCAAATATGCGTTTGTAGAAATACCCGGCTACGTGTGGACATGGCCTAACATTACCGGCGCGACAAAAGTGGCGAGCCTTATTGGGGCGATCCAGCCGTACAGTTTTAAACTAGATATCAGCTCGGACGAGAAAAAACAAAGACATTAATGGATCAATTTGTCTGCAAGTGGATACATCGGAATGGAGCAAAGCAGGGAGCACCCGCATCTCTGCTACAAGCTTTTTCAAATGGATTTTTTGCTTTTGCAAAAAACAATGTGAATAAAGAAATACTCAGAAGTGTAATTTTGATCTTAATTTTCTTTATACGTGTCCTCCATCATGAGAAAAATGCCACAAAAGCATGTTAAAAAACATCAAAAACAGGATTTTTATTGAAGTGGGTCTTTTAAAATACCACAATACATGTTCACATGGTTTAAAAACACTAACAGTTTGTCACCATCATCTGTCAAAACTGTATCTCAATGAACATCGTTTAAAGAGTTTGTCTTTTTTATCATTTTTATTTGTTTAATCAACTTGGTGAAACAGCTTTAAAGATGGTCATAAAGCAATGAATGTGTGGCTAGTTAACAGGTTTTAACTCTTAGATAATTTGCTTTGATCAGAAACACAACACTATCAACCACTTTTATATTTGTTTTACCATCCATATAGTGAGTTTAAGTCGATTCCTTTGCCACAAAATAAAAGAGAATAATGTCTCGTGTGCCTCACTATTGTAAGCAACAGGTCACTCCACTGGGAGCAGTTCAAATCAAACATAGTTATTAAATATTTAAAGATTCAATATTTATTTGTCCCTGAAACTTGTTTTGCTGAAACCCTGCAAATAAGTTCAAGTTGTAAAATATCCAGTCAAACCAGTTTCAGTAATAAAACATCGCGAACATTAAAAGGCTGGAATGACGGTGGTGACTCCCAACGCGTTCAAAAGGATTTCAGCTTTCAGGAACCAGTTTGATAAACGAAAGGAGGAAATGCGAGATGGTGGCACGGATAACTTGGGCTTCTCTAAATTGCGAGATGCAAAAAGCTGTTAGAATGCAAAATTTGCACCCAGAGGTCAAGAGAGATACTTTAAAGAATGCTAGCTATGATTAGATTAAAAAAAGAAGCGATTGGCTTTTGACCTTTCTAATCTCTAATGGTTGGAAATTTGACAAGAAACTCAATCGAGTTCAAAGGTTAAAAGTGTGGTCAGTCATTTCTGAATTTGTTTCTAATGTAAAACTAAAATTAAATAATCATTTAAATAACATTTCAGTAAAAAAAAAAAACTTGCATTTTTCTGCATCTTTTCTAAGTTCAAAATGATTTGTGTGAGCCAAAACTTGAGAGCAAAATCGCAGGAGTCAAAACTACTGAAAACAAAAAAAGCAGAAGTTTGGAGAAAAAGAAAATGGCCCCAAATCACAGCAAATGTCAACAGGAAGCTTTACTAAACACAAACTTTGCCCTCTGGGGAGGCACACATGCCAGATTTTTAAAGTTTAGTCATTTGTGTCTAAACTGCTTACTGACTTTTCAGAAATGCTCCAAAGGGCAGTTTAGTAAGGAGATTATTTCATGACATGCTGTCCAAACAAAGCAAAAGAAAACAACAAAATCACCTGAAAATGGAACAAGCCAAACTTCCTTTCTAGAAACAAAAAAATTGGTCAAAGCTAAAAAAGTTGAAGTTTTAACAAAATAAAACTATGGAGAACGGCAACATCCATTTCTCTGGTTTCTAATTCTTCAAACATCCATGAAGAGTTATTGATGTTAGTAATAAAAAATGTTTTTTTTTTTAATGTGCTATTTATGTTGCTATGTTTGAATGTCTTTGAAAAGTTTCCCTTTGCTGCCTCATTTTCTTTAGTTTTAACACTTGGTTTACCAAAAACTTGGATAAATGTCAAAAACATCTAAGAGTATAAGGTAAAAAACACACCTGGACACAAAATATGAACTATAATAATTGAGTGTTCCCAAACATTACAGCCAAATATTTCATGGATCATTTATCTTCTCAGCCCTTTTCCAGTTCATGGCAACCTCTACTACAACTGTCATTTTTGTGTCTCTTGGGTTTAGAATGAAGCATAAAAAAACAAATACAGTAAATGCAGTAAGTCAGGGCCCCATTGGTCAACAAATATATATTTTTTTGCAACCAAGTTATGAAGTTGCACATTTTGAAAGCAGTGTAGCTCATAAATTTGTCTCCAGAACAATTAATCTAATGAATTGGAGTAAAATAATAATGCAAAAGCCAAATTCCTGACCCTGCTGTCACAGCAGTGTCCCTGCCATTTTGGACAGGTGACAAAGTTCAGCATGTACCTTTCTCATTGGTTTGTTGCTGATTGGGAGGAGGCAAGTCGCAGCTTGACTGTGCCGATGCCTCACTCACGGGCCGCCCCTGGGAGGCCCGACATTCACAAACAAGTCCATTCAGAACTGCAGAACAGGCTTGACAGACGCCATCGCAGACCAACAGGAAATAATAGGCCTGTTGTCATCATGTCATTTCTTACACTTCGTCACAGGGCGATCTTATGATCTTCAGTAAACAAAAGCCTAAAAAGCTGCATGTGTCAAAGGAAATAGTGGATCCAAGCTGCATTTATGAATTCAGACATTCATTGGGTAGGAAAGAGAGGAAAAAAAAAAAAAAAAAAAATCAGGAATAGATATGAGCATTCTTTAAAAAAAAAAAGAAAAAGAAAGAAAACATACCCGACTCGAAAGGGATATAAATCTGCAAACTTATCTACCAAATTTGGTATCAGTTGAATCTTAAACAAGAGAAAAAAAAAAAGCAAATCTGGATAACTCTTCTGAAAAAAATATGTAAAATATTTCACTTTCTAGTTATGTAAAAGGTGGATGACAAAAAAAAAAAAAAGATTTTAAACATGATTATATGAACCACCTAAGTGAGCAAATACAAACATCCCCTTCCCCATCACACTTTGTTCCAGGTGTTATTAATTTACCCAGACAACGTTGCAGCCTTTCTATCAGGATTTTTATTTTCTCATTTACTTGATGGATTAACACAAAAAACATGCCAAAAGTCTAGAAAGAAAATGACAAATGCTTTATGTGAAATTCTAGCAGCTGCTCAGTAGCAGGATGGGCCCTTGAAGATTCAAAGATTCTATTGTAAAACACATCAACTGTTTGCCACAGACATTTGCCAGCAGTAGCTGAGCTTTACAGTCAAATGTACAAGCTTAAACTTGCCATTGTTCAGGAGTGGTAAAGCAGCACACCTGCCACTTCAAGTCAGAACACAAACATTTGACAGCATGAAGGCAAAAGGAAAAGTTCACGTCTGTGTTGATAGAACAACTTAAGCTTCCCAATCACTTACTTACCCCTCTACTGAAGCCTTTCCCCGCTCCCATCAATCTCCATTCTGCTGGATTCTCACATGTGTAATCACACCGACTCAACTTCAGTGGTTTAGCTTTAAAAAGCCCACCTTAATGCCACGCCCACAGGCGTGACATCAGAAATCTGCCTCCACCTAGATCCGGCCTGCCGTCCTGCTGTGCCTCCAGGAGCTTCAGAGCCGAGCGTGCTGGTGCTTGGAGTGGGGGGGCGGGCTTAATGATCCCGTGTGCGGGTAAAGCTTTGCTTTCTTGTTCCTGGGACAGGACGAATGAACCTGTAGGTGTGGAGGAGCATGAGCAGATGACAGGGCCGGAAGAAGGCAACTGATTTGCCTAATGTCTTTAGTGGATCGTTTTCTGTTGTCTGCAGGGTTGATATCTCAAGGGCGTGAAGAAAACAACTCTCAGTTTTTATCTTCTGCTGATGGTATCCACCGTCGTCCCTCCCCACTTCATCATTTTCTGCGCGTGCTGTAATGTTCTGTTTTTTTTTGTGGATGAAGAATGCTACCGACTGTTTGAAGCCACACCTCATTTCTGCAGAATTGACTCACAGCTAAATTATGCTGGAGGACTTCTTGGTTGGATGAAACCATAATGACAGTAATTCCCAACAAAACAATGAAACAACATGTATTTCCAAACGGTGAGGACGGCCTCTGTGGAAACACGCTGGAGTATAATTAAGCACTTTTCTTTCACGTAAAGCATAGCAACAGCAAACCTGGAAAGAAAACATGCCACCGTTACTCTAAAGTGGGCTTCAAACTCCAAGATTGGGTCCGAATTCCTTCACTACTCACTACTTAGAAATCAATATAGTGTGTTCTGCATTTTTATAGAGCAGTCTGTATTAATAATTGAAAAATCCAGTGAAATTTCCCATGAGTCTCTGCAAAAAACTATGACTGTTCACTAGAGTGGCAAATATAGATTGTGTTTAAATGATTTTTCAAGTGAAAAAAGTAGTTAAATGTATTATTTATAAAACTTTTCATCATCAGAATACAGTAAATAGTCTTTGTAAAATGTTCTTATTGTTAAGTGTTTACTTCTTTGACATAATATTTGCAGTTAAAAAGAAAATAATGCAAAGAGAATGGTGTCTGAATTGTTTTATTAAATCCAGGGCACTAGATATTCCTGCCCTATCTTTTAGTAGTTATGGACTATATGTGCTTTCACCATTTTGTAGCACTGCCCAAGTCAACAAATCCAAAATCAAGTGTCCAAGAAATTACCCATAAGTCTTTGCAAAAAAACCAGTGTGCATTGATGCTCACTACATTAGTGAATATTGACCACAATGCATTGTACTTTAACAATTTCTTGCAAAAAAAAGTTCTTAAATATAATTTTTATTAAACCATTCACATTTATACTATCAGAACACAGTGGAGTCATAAATAAACGTTTTAAAATGTTCGTATTTTAGATTTTCACTTTGTGAAATCAGTGATGACATATCCGCTGTTTAACAAAAAAAAAGTAATTTTTTTCCAGGGCACTAGATAGTTCTTTTTTGTAGCTATGGAGTATGAAGAGTATTCAGACATACTCAGCAATCCTAAAAAAGACCAGAGTAGTCACTATCTGATATGTGCGGGGACCAATCGTTTTGGTGTAGGTAGCAATAATGCACTGAAGGTCACTAGATCATCAAATATTGACCACAATGCATTGCGTTTGAGGGATTTTTCATTTGAAAAAAATTATTTCAATTTTTTTTTTAAACTGTCCAAATTTATATAATCAGAACACAGTGGTTTCATAGTCCTTAAAAATGTTCATATTTATTACATTTTTTTTTTTTTCCAAAAAAATGTTTAAATATATTTTTTACAAACCATCCAAGTTTACATTCTCACATGCTTCATTTGTAAATTGTTCATATCTATTATGTTTGTACTTCAGGAAATGGGTGAATTCAGGAAATTCAGAAACCCACATATCCAACAAAGTAAAGGTTTTAGACACAAATCTAATATTTAAAAAAATGTGAACAAACGTTGGAAGCTTTAAACTGGGTTTCTCAACAACATTTGTACTATTTTAAATTATCTCATTTCTGCTAAAAACGTTTAAGTAAAAACACAATTTCTCTACAGACCTGGTGAAAGCTTGAAGTCATGTAAGGTCAGGAGACGGCACACCGAGTGGTACGGAAGCAATAAATTCAACTTTTCATTGTGAAATGTGTTCGCTGTCTGTTCTTTATCAACACTCACAGGAAAATGTGTAACTCATTCAACAAACACCCCCAACAAATAATATAAGCAAATGATAAGAAATTGAAGTTTTTTTTTTTTTTAATTGTGGCATTTCTAGATTCACAACTTTATATTTACAGGAGCCACAGAAAAAAAAATGTTTTGCAACCAGATAAAGATTAAGAACATCGATGTCTATAAGCTTCAGTGTATTACAAAGACTGAAGTGTTCGTGCAGTGAAAGTGCTTGTATTTGTATTTGTAAGTGACACGCTGATTGTTGCTGTAAGGGTTTGACCAGATAACTGATAGAATCTCTGCTGAATCAGAGTCTTGCTCTGAATTCACGTGGGAACTTGCAGAAAGAAGAGTCGGTGTGTGAGCGGGACCAGCGTTAGCAGGCCAGGAAGAGGGAAGATCTATTAGAGCTAAAAGACAAAACAGCCATCTAAAAACAAACTGCAACTGCTTTTTTTGAAAGTGTGACAGCAAAACTCCAGACAACACTTGGCAATGTTTTTATAGGCTACTTCTGTGGTAATCCGGTCAAGCTGCAAGCCAGATCCTCCTTTTGTAAGGTAAACAAAAGGCTAAATATTTGTTTCCTACATGTGGAAATAAACTAGTGTAAGACGTTTCTGTAGATTTAGACCTTCTGTTTAAAACGATTGCTTCTTCTTTTTTTTTTTTTTTGCCTAAAACATAATACAAAAACACACTTTTTGTCTCATTAATAACTATGATTTAGAAATAAGAAAAGTATTAATGAAATTAATAAAAAAAATTTGCTCCATAATCTTAACAAAAGAAAAAAATGATTTGAGACTGAAATTGCACTGTAATTTTAGATTCAATTTTAAGGATGTTATTTTATACTTCATTAAACAGCAGCTGGATGGCTCAGTGAAATGGGTGTACGAGTAATGCGCGGGAAACCAGGGTTCAACTTCCAGGGGGCGCAATGAACCAATTCATTGTGGGTCCTTAGGAAATATTCCTCACACTACTGCCTATCTATGTAGCCACAAGGGGGCCCAAGTCTAGGGCCCTAATCCAAATTCTTCTCTTCTCCCTTCCCCTTCATTTAGCCCTCCAAACAGAGAGCAGTGAAAAAATAGTGTCTCGTAATTTGAACGTCACTTTCGTTCGATGACGTCACCAATAATTGCCAGTCAGCTCGCGTTAGCGCGGAGCTTCCAGCCCTCAAAAACATATATAACAAAAGCAGTTTTATAACTTTAACAAAAAGTTATTAAACTTATGTAGTTCAGAGCGCACCCACGGGAAGAAAAGCTCTTTTTAGCGCAATCCGGTTTACGCTCGCGATGGCGGACTTTGTATCCCTGTGCTTGGAAGGCCAGATTAAAAAAAAAAGCATTCTGTACACACTTGCACTAAGGAGGGAAGAATTCGTATTGGGCCTAGATCTACCTGTGACAGTGCCTAGCCCAGATAACATACAGGGTTATGTCAGGAACAGCATCTGGCGTAAAACTGTCCACTAAACCACCAACGCAAATCAGTGATAGTGACGCCCCTGACATGATGTGTCGAAATTCACTTGTTTGACCCGCTGTACCCCGAAAGGGATCCAGCAGGTTAAAAAAGTGGATGGATGGACTGAATATAGACTCCATTTTCAAAGTCAAATTATTGGAATTTCTCATTTTTAATCTATATTTGCATCTAATATTAAAAGTGAAAACAGTCTGATTGTAAAGACAGACCTTAAACATATTGTTTTCATCTTCCCATAACTCGCCCCTCCTTGCAAGAAGTATGGACACCCCTTGAGTTAAAACACACCCTGCATCCCATATTAGGAGACTTTAAAGAGTAAAATAGAATCGAATCGAATAGAATAGAATAAAATAGAATAGAGGTTCAAATATCAGTACCATAAAATAACATAGGACTTATAGAAGAATTAAAACACAAGTATATCATAAATTATGAAACTTAATCTATAGGTATCCCTACTGAATATTAGGCTTTTAAAAAAAATAATGGCAAAGATTTACTCAGAGATCCGATGACTAAAAAGCATATTAGTAATTGAGAGGATGTTGCTTTCAAATATGACTGGATTCCATTGGGTAAACAGCAGTTTTACAAAAACATTAATTTTCCCTCGATTAGTGCTTCATATCCTTTGGCTGAGGAAGTACTCGTCATGTACAAAACTTTAGCTTCAACATAATTTCCATGCAGCTACAAGCTGTTGGTTCACGGTCAATTAAGCCCAGTGACCCAATTGTCCCATTTTGGTGTGAAACCGTATTTAAAGTCATCTAGGGAGCATTTTAAAAGTCTAAAATTAGATTTGAGGTTCTACCTGAGCAGGTCACCAGTGGCAACACAAATAAATGAAAGATGAATGAGCACACGTGGAGACACGGACTCCAACAGTCAACATCGAATCACCAGTCAACCTAACATGCATGTGAAGAAAACCCATGGGGAAAGCTGGCAAACAAAGGCTCCAGTCAAGTTGTAAGATAGAAACTTCTTGCTGGGAGGCAGCATTGCTATCCACCATCACGGTGTCAACTCCTTATTTTCTACCATTTTTTACTCTGGCTCTTACATATATTTTTCTTCATTTAAAAATAGAAATACCTCACTGTGAATTGGCCCTCCCTATAAAACCTCAAGTATAAGCAAACATTAATACCTCCATTCTTATCTCTAGACTTTTTTCACCCACTCTTTAGTCTTGCCCAGACATACTCTTACCTTGAAAACATCGTTTAATCTTTCATATCTTTTAGGATCCATGGAGCTTCCCTCATGGACAAGCTGTCATTTATCTGCCATAGAAAAATGTCTTTAAAGAATGAGAGGACCACGTCTAGAGAGGCGGCCACCCCGACAAGTCACCGACCCAAATTAGCCTCCTTGATGGTCTCCATGAGGGCAGACTCTCTGAATTCCTTAATACAGAACATCTAGATAACTTGAAACAAAAAAAGAATAAAATATATATTTTCCCACTCAGTTTGATAAACCATCATCTGTTACTCACTACTCATGGGTCACTGATATCTGGCATCCACCTCAAAAATCACCTCTTCATCTCCATTAAATCCCAAACCTTCAAACTACTTGAATTCTTATCTGCCTTTCTTTTCAAACGCAGTAGCGCTCATACATGTATATATAACCACACAAGCTCTTTTCCTCCAAGGATCCCTCTATCATAAATTTCACATTCTTAAGTTTTGCCTCTGCAATCATTTTTGTGTCATATTTCTTCATTAAAAAAAAAAAAAAAAAGTTAGAGGCTCCAGGGTGAGGAGCAAGAGTTTCTGACGAAAGACAAAACACAGGGCAAAAGCCACAGCTGGTAATCTGGTGAGAGGTCACTGACAGTAAACACAAGCATTTTAAAGAGGGCCTGGAAAGACCATTACTCCATGAGCAGAGTGAAAGGGAAAGAGATTACTATGAAAGAGACCCCATGAGAACTTCCCACCTCCTGTGCGTATTGTTTATGAAATGCATACAAAACAGAGAAATTTCCCACGGTGGTTTTTCAGCACGGTCCTGATCTCATTCATCGTACCCACTGCATATAAATGATTCCAAATCAGACTTAACAGAGTTTTTTTTGTAGGGCAATACATTCGTCTAATGTAATAGTAGACGAGTTATCAGATCAGATCGTCTTTCCAAAGAACCGTGAAAACATTTAATGTCTTTCATCCTGAATTGTAATTCTGATTTCTAAAATGGTCCATTACCCTCACCTTATCCACTCACACATCAAATATTTCCCTTTCCTTTGAGTTTGGGGGAAAAAAGTAAATGAATGTTTTAATCTGATTGAGCTATCTGCATTTCCCTCTACAGAGTAATTGCTGTTGATAATTAATCTCGCGAGACTGTTGCGTAACTATAATGTGAAGTCCAATTTTAATAAAAGCGATCACTTCAGCAAGTAAACTTTCAAGTCATATCATGCAAACAGATTATTTTTTAAGATAATCTCTCTGAACTGACAAAGATAGCATGTAGAATGTTAAAATCAGGGAGGGGAATGAGTCACTAGTACTCTACTGTGCTGAAACAGCTACAGTAACACCAAAACTCGCAGTTCAACAAGTCTCCACTGAAAAATGAGGTGACAAAAGTAAACAATGCTTCAGGTCAATTTGGCTAGATTTTGTTAAACTGGAATGAATTTATAATTCAATATTTATGGAGTACTTGGTCAGTGATATGTACCGCACAATTTGTCTTTCAATGTGCAGCATCACAACAATTCAATTTATAGATTAATAGGCAGCAGGATTTTCTGGGATGACAGAGAATGAATGGTTTGGTCTTGTTTTACAGTGTTTTGCTGCTATAAATTCAATTACTTAAAGATGGTGCAATCAGTCAATCATCTAAAGCCTGGCTTTACTGAAATTGCACAAAAAGACCACGACTGTAAGAAAATGTAGTTGGAAAAGAGAAAAATAAATAAATAAAAAGGGAAGTTTTGGCCAAGTCAGAATAGAACACTCAGCTTGATCGTGGCAGAATCTAAACAGATTACAACACACAAACAAACGCTCACTAATCTAAATAATCTGAAGCACCATTGTAGACATAAATCGTTTGGGATTAAAATAACCTGAAGTGATGCACCAATAATGTCAGACAGAAGCAAAGATTATTTTAGGGGCGGAGGACTGTTTGCTCAGCGTAGTGGTTGGCACTCTTGCCTCAAAGCCAGAAGGTCCTGGTTCGAGTACCGGATGGGACTTTTCCGCATGGAGTTTGCGTGTTCTCCCTGTACATACATGGGTTTTCTCTGGGCCCTCCAGGCTCCTCCCACAGTCTAATTTAACTCTCTAAATTGCTCTTAGGTGTCCATGTGAGTGTGTCTGTTTGGCCCTGCAACAGACTGGGAACTTCTCATGGTGTACCATGGCTAGGTAGACTTCCACAACCCCGTGACCATGAAAGGGATTCAGCGTACTAAATTTTTTGTCAGTTTGAAAAAAAAAGATTTTCATGTTTTCCCAATAATGTGTTTCCCGATGTTTTCCTTTAAAAGTCAGACCTAGTTTGGAGTAAATACGTTGTAGAAACAGAATGATTTCCCTGAAGACATATTTGCAGCTCTCACACTGAGCCCCTTCATCTACGACAATGCAGCATTGTCCAGGCCGGGGCATCTTTGCATGTGTTCCATCTTTTGCTGATCATATGAACTGTGGTTTATAAAAGCGAGCAAGCACAGTGGTCTTAAAGCAACTTCTTTTTCTCACACAGGAAGCATGCCAGATACTGAACGCGAAGGGGTCGGCAGTCGGTCCTTCGCATTCTTTGAGATTCAGTCTGAAGAGGAAATTGAAGTTTTATTTAGAATTTCCTAAAAATAATAATTTAAACAAAGCAATGTCTCTGAGGCATGTCCTGCAGTGAACAAAAATATTAACTTAAAAAATGTGTGTGATTGTATCAAGATTTAATTTAAAGATGGCTGCACTCCTCTAACTATTGCTGGGCAAAAAGATGATACAGTTGTGTGGGCAATAGAGAAGTGTCTATTGTGCCTTTTCTCTTCTAATGTGTTTTCCTACTAAGAAACTTGAAACTATTGTGGACTTTAAAACACACTTTACATTTTACTTGAAAAAAAAAAAGTTAGAGAAAAAAGTAAGTAATTATATTTTTGTCAATTTTTTTTTAGAGAACAACTGAAAATATACTTTATTGTGAAATAAAATAATATTTATGTTAATATTGAATTTTATTTCCATATTGCCCAGCAATACCTGTAAATGATAAAGTTTACAATTTGTGATAATGTTGGTCTGCAATAGGTAACCATATAACAGTGAATACTTTAACTGTTTTAATACTTTTTCCATTACTTTTATTATAACAGCAAAGCCTTCTTTTGCTTCAACTTAACTTTTATTGCAAAACAACTTCTTGTGAAAGAGATCTGAGCAGTGCCAGCCAAGACTGTAAGGCATTTTTCTACAAATATCTAATCTAAACAAACCGAAACTGATAACGAAGGTCAAGCAAATTGAGGCAATTTGTTCTTTTGTCACATGGAACGTCTAAATGTTTTTGGAGATATGCAAACTGTTCTACTGAGAGCAAACAAAGGCCTAATTCAAGTGAGGTCATTGTGAATCTTTCACAGACTCGGAGTGGGAGGCATCCAACTGTAATGGCCTGGAAAAGTGCATATCCAAAACAAAGAGGGGCCAAGTCTTCCAGCCCGTTTAACTGGTGCACAATCAGGACCAGTGAGGCTGATATTTTCTAATACAATATCAGTATTATACAAAACCCATAGCAAAAAAAGGACATTAAAATGGAACGTTGCTAAAAAGTCTTGAATGAAATTCATGACAGACCATAAAGAAGCATGCTCAGACTTTTATAGTCTCTGCATCTGCTTCAGGGTGGCAACAAAGACGACCCATTGTTCCACATTTTCTGAAGTTAAGCTTTAAACTTGTGAAATAAATAAATAAAACATGAAATATAAACTCACTTGTAGCAGCAAGCACTCCTAACGTCTTGTTATTGCATTAAGTGTGTGGATATTTTTGAATGACAGTGTTTATCTTACCTATGGAGCCCGGAGAATCTGAGTTTGCTCTGAGGGCAGCAGGCTGCCGACCAAGTTATGCATCATCCTGAATGAAGAGAGCTTTTTGCTGTCCCGCAGGAAAACTACAAGGAGAAAAACCCTCTGATACGCTTCAGCTTTCTTCCAGGCGCAGTGATTCCACTACCTTGACTCGGGCTGCTGTGTTTCAGCTCCACATTCTTCAAATACTTGAGCTAGGTCGGTCAGTCTTGCCGTAATGTTCATCTGGACACGCGGGAGCAGCTGTGCCTTTGGACTGCCTACATGTCAGAAAGCAGCTGTGGGGATTCACAACACGCTAACTAACTCCACATTCTGCCCCGAGGAGAGCCAGCCATGTGAGATCATGCTTTAAGGTGTGTCCAATCATCGCGGCCAACTCTACGCGGTGCCTTGCACACAAGACTGAACCAATGTGCTTTGAGATATAACAGCAGTGCCACTCAAACTTCATATTTTGAATTATTACAAAGAACTGCTTCCAATAATCACTCAAGAAAAAGCACTTTATGATTCTGCTAAAGACTGCATAAAGTTAGGTAATAATATAACGTGTGCCAGCAACATTTCTGCTAAAAAACAGTCCGCCAAGTGATTCTGGCGAGGTCAGTATTTGGATAACTAATGAACCATGGATCTTTGCTGAAGGGGTGTCACATAAAATATTCACATACGACTGCATATAAAAAGACAGCAGGTTTAGTCATCCTGAAGAAGATGCTATAAATAAGGCAAAACATATGTCTTCCCACCGACAGCAGCAGGTATAGAAGAGCGCGGTGTACTTCTCCAAATATGACTGAAACCGTGGAGAGATTTACGCATCCGCCGCTCACTCCTGCTCTCAGGTTTCACAATATGTTTTAGAAATATGAAAACGAGCCACACAAAACTATTTTTATTTTGAATAATTTGTCTGAAAACACTTTGCAAGCAGGGGCTGGAAACTCTACAAAGCTGCCATGTCTTGGAAAGCATCCTGCACACTCATCCCACCTAAAATTTAAGCTTCAGCATCTCAGCATATCGTCTATGAAAGCCAAAAGAGGGAGAGAAGACTGTAAAAAGAATAAACGAAAAGCTGGAAACTCATTCACCTTTTTTTTTTTTTAATGATTTCAACCACTGGAACACTGGCAGCCGGCATCTCAAACCTGATGGGAAATTCCATTCAAGTTGCACACTCCCATCCAGGCACCGCTTAACAGCTATTTCATTAACTTGGTGAATATTCAAAAGTCTATTGAATGCACAACATCGATCCAGCTCATCACAGAGATAAAGGCTGAGAGTTTTTTGCCTCCAAAAACAGTTCCCATGACCTCCGCATATGGCAGAGGCAATTTCTCAGTAAAACAGGAAATGAGGAGAGTTCAGAGGTTGAAGCGTCTGCAACAACTGTGACTCTGCTGGGATGCTCCGAGAGGGAAGGAATGCTTGCGGAAAAGTTGTTTATGCGGATGCATTAAGTGACAGAGGTGGCACTTTGTCCACATCTGAACCAGCTGCAGGGAGCAGCCGGATGTGTTCTGCCAGCAGATCTGCAAATCATTCTTCGCCACAGATAGAAAGGCTATAAAAAGAAACTTTCCTCGTGTAAATGAATGCTAAAAGGTGTTTTGGAGTCTAAAAAACAGGTGATTTGCAAAAACAAGTGAAGAATGTGACAGTTATTTACTTGCCTCAGTCCAGATGTCCTGGGATGGGACTGGGATCCATGATCATCCATGCCTAAACTCTCTAAATTAATGAGCCAAACACAAACAAAAAGCAATTCATTCTTAGTTACAGGATTCACATCAAACTGCCAACTTTGCTGTTTTACAGTTAAACCAAAAGGCTAATAAAAGCCTCAAAAGAGGGCGAACCCCTCATGAGGTCATAAGTTTCCAAGTCCTAATAACAGCTCCTTACTTATGACATCGTCATTATTGCTTACCATGAATGAAGATCGAGGCAGTTGTCCGCTTCCATTAGTCTCTAAGGAGGTGTAGACCGTTATAATCTGATAATGATGGAGCCACGGCGCGGCGGCTTGGAGGAGTCTGTTGCGCCATCATGGAAAACATCCCAGTGTGCTTGCTGGCTTTCCTTTTCCTCCTGGACGCTCACATTCACACTGCTCCCCTCCTGACGCAACCCAACAGTGCCAGCTCTCCCCCCTGACCGCCGCAGAAAACACCGCCGGGCTCGCGTCGAGCAGGAAAAGTGGGGCGTTTCTGACACGCTTTCCGACAATTAATCATTTCTACTAAAGTGCACGTGACACTCAGCGAGGAAATTAAATGCAAAAAACACACGCAATCAAAACGAAAAATATAAAATTAAGTTTGTAACCAGGAAAAAGCAAACACGTCTGCCTGTTCTCTGTGCGCTTTTCTTGTACAACAGCGACACCATGCGGCAAAATGTGGAAAGATCTAATTCTAGTGGGTAAAAAAAATGCCCCAAAAACGGACTTAAACAAAATATATTTAGGTTAAACACAAATTTAAAAACTCAAATGAAATATGTATCTTCATTTTAGTTTTCTTTCCATTTTAAAGGGTAAGCTTTTACATGTTTATATTATTGTTTTTGTCATGAATAATTTTCATATTTTTATTAATATTAAATATATTGTTGACTTCATTATTAACACGTTTGATTCTTTTTTTCTTTTTGATAATAATCCAACTTTTTACAGTGTACAAAAATGAAAGCCTGAGCTTCTAATTTTTTTTTTTTTTTTGGTTATCCCATTTTACTTTTTTAGTCATACAACTACTTTAGTAACTTATCTGCTAGTATCAATGACTCAGTTTTCTGTACTCATCTTTTTTAGCTTTTTGTCTTGTTTTTGTTTAGATTCATTTTCTTTTCCAGTCGTGTCCAGCTACACACTTTAGGCTAAGAACCACCTGCTGAAAACAACATTCTTTCAGTCTGGGATCAGACTTAATTTAAAAGTGGAAAGGCATTCCTAAGTATGTTTACTAATGAGCTAATAATTAGGTTGAGCCATTTTATGAGTTGTACGGCACACGCATAAGCTGAAACAGACATACTCTACATTCCATTTACAGAAAGGCCAAACCAGAAACCCAGTGAAAAAAACAAAACTTGTAGAATAATTTGATATTATCATGAATAAACACCAGACTTGTTTATTGTTTCTTTTTTTTTTTAATGAAAACTGTGTATTAAAGATTTCAAGTTATATCCACACTTATCAACTTTGGTTTCCAGTCTGCAACGATTAAGAGGTCAGACATTTCTGGCTGCTTGATGGTTTAATAAGGAAATAAACAAACTGCTTTGTTAAAAAAGAAGATCAATCCCTCACTCGTTTACACTTCAGGTGTTTAAAGTAAAAAGAAACATTTGTCCCAACAGTCCCCCACCACCACTGTTTATTATTTATGCATCTTTTTGACAAGTATTGTACCAGAGTTCTTCATTTGAGGTAGGTTCTCCTCATTGAGGCGGCACTGTACCAGAGATGTTGGCATCTGCACAGTAAAACATCTCCACCCCATGTGAGCAGTCTTGGGGATAGAGACCTGTCAGGATCAGTCCAGTGATCATGACAAAAAACCCGATTATTATCAACATGGAAGCAATCAGGTTTTCCCCCTGGAACCAGCGGCCAGAGGAGAGTTTGAGGAAGCAGGCAGACGGGATGATGAAGATCAACGGAGTGGCACTCAGAGCACCCTGAAATCAGAATGATGAGATGGCAACAGTTTTTCCTCAAACAATGAAGTCATGTGTATACA
This sequence comes from Oryzias javanicus, assembly GCA_003999625.1. Lineage (NCBI taxonomy): Eukaryota > Metazoa > Chordata > Actinopteri > Beloniformes > Adrianichthyidae > Oryzias > Oryzias javanicus. The sequence goes on along the minus strand of CM012457.1, from coordinate 12,526,327 downwards.
TATGGGTTTCATGGAGCAGAATGGACTTACGTTCAGCTCCAGAACAACTCCCAGACAGTCAAAAGCCAGAGACAGTGATGTGCAGGCTGCAACAATGAGCACCGTAACAGCCATATGTTCAGCTTTTGAAAGATTTCGATTACAAACCAAGTTTGAAATCACCTAAAAAAAGAAAAAAAGTGTATAGTTAAGTTATGAACACAAGATATGGAACACCTCCCAAGGAACAAGCAGGTGAAGCAAAGGTTAAGGAATTTTGAAATGCATAAACATAGTTATGATTTCCTTTCCTCACCTCGCGTGTAACAAAACACTCCAGAGGAAACGTAGTTATTATGCTCAAGCCAAAGCAGAAGCGGCCAAATGTTGCCAGGTTATCATCTCTGCAGTAGTTCTCAAATATGTCTCCTAAAATGTATAACGTGAAATATTAAACATCGACTTGAGATAAATAACAAACAAGGCTGACTGTTGATACCCTGTGTGTAGCCGGTGAATGTTGTGTAGCCAGCAACAGCAAACGCAGCACTGATTATTAGGGCTGAGGACACAGAGATGTGTGTGACGCGACACCAGTTGGCCAAGCTGGGCTCTTTCAGAGAGCCGTAGATCAGAAAGCTGTTGTGGTGACATATAAAAGCTAGAGGGACACAAGGCAAAAGTAAATTCACAGAAATGATTCACTGAGAACGACATTTGTTTAGTATAGATAAACAAAAAGGACTTTGCTAAAGAGATCATCACAATCATTGTTTTCTTTACTAATCGAGAACTGACTACAAAAAATAGAAAATGATTCCTTTCCCTCTTTGACTGAATATGCTTAAGTAACTTTGCCTAATACTTTTTCGCCTGAATAAACCAACATTTTCTGGTGGTAAACTTGTCTAAACTGCAGGCCAAATACGATCTGACATTTATGACGTCAGATGGTTGTTTCTGTGAAGTTCTGCATTCACATAAGAAAGAATTATGTATTCAATACATTTTAGTACTTTCATCTTGTTGTTTTAAGGTTTAAAGCTTTTTCATGGTAGCAGCTGCAACAACCTCGACTGCAGCGGCAAAGGAAAGCAATTTGGTGATCATTACGAGTTCAGGAAGAAAGTTCACCTCTTGTCATTTGTTTTTGTCCAGATGATGAAGCAAAATTTTTTTCAAAGAATCAAAGTCTAAAGTCTAAAAAGTTCAATTCCTCCTTGTGTGACATTTCCTCCTCGTAAGATTATTTATCTCCTTCTGTTTTGCTTCACCTCAGTCTTAAAAATGATCAAATTAAGGAAACAGGTTAAATTAAGCTATAAAGTTACTCATCTTTTCTATAGTCTTGCTGTTGTGATAAACTGTGGAATAAGTTATAACAGCCTGTGTGTGTCTGTGTGTGTGTGTTTATTTGCTTAAAACATGTTAATAATTGGAATACCAATTGTTTTTTTTTTTTTGTTTTTTTGTCATTGCTGTGATTTACAACATTTGGGCTATATGACCATAATTTCTTTGTAAGGTGTACATTAACATTGTCTATTAACACTTTTTAATCCACACCCAGCAGAACCAAGTCATCTGCAGCACGTTACATTAGTGAATAATAACATTTCATGAAAACCCAGATGTAATGTTGACAAAATGTTTTTTATTTTGTTTTTGGTTTTTTCCCGGAAAGAAACTTTCTTAATTTTATTTCTCTCTTCAAATACAAAATTAATAGTAATGTGGGTAAAATGTATTTACACATATTTCCGTTCTATATGAAGAAACAAAAAGCATCTAATTGCACCACAGTTTTCATAAAACATTTACACTTACAACATTGATATAATTGTATGAAACAATTCAGTTTGCTCATAAATAGTGATTGGTGCTTTTCCTGTTGTAGTTTTCTTGGTCTTAATTCTACTATATGTTTAACCAAACTTTTAACAATTATTGTCACAGGTTTTTAAGAACACATGCTATGGTTTTACTTCCTAAATCATCTGTTTAAAAGCACTTTTAACAATCAGATTTATTTTTTTTGCTGTTCAGATTTTAACTTTGTCTAAAACGGGGGTCTGCAACCTGAGACTCCGGAGCCAACTACGGCTCTTTTACCAATCATTGTGGATCTTTGGATTCAAGAAAAGTGCTAACAATTTTAATAAATATTAAATTTGCGAGTTGAGTATAGCAATCTAGTATCATAGTGAAAGAAAATGTTAAGTTTGACTTGTTTAGCTTGAATTTTTATTGAAAATCTGCTGCCGCAGGAGGCTCTTATTTGAGACAGAATGTATTTTTTTTAAAGGAAACTTGTATTTGTTGTCAAAAGTAAATGTGTTAAAGTTGTTATTTATAGAAAAATATAACACTTTAAAATTCAATTATTGTAAATATTTGAAAGCTACATTTTCTAAATGAAAAGCTAAATGTCCTCATAAAAAATAAAGAGTATTTTCTAAAAGATTAAGTAGGATTTGGTGGCTCTCCCTGGGTTCTGGTTTATCAGAAAGTTTGTATATATGAAAGTATAGTGACTTTGGGTCTTTTGGGTCTAAACCTTTTTTAAAATTGTAACCATTGCTTATTGAGTTCATGATCAGAATCTTGCAGACTCACCAAAGGACATCACCCCGACTGCCTGAATGGCATTCCACTTGGCAAAAGCCCACGCATTCTCTGTAGGAAGGCTATAGAAAAGAACAAAGATGTAGAAGTCTACGTCTGAGTGAGCATTCACAAAGGATAAGGGGCGAGATGCAGGATAATCCGTCTTACATTTGGGGTCCAAGGGTGGCTGCCCTGACCACCACAATGATGAGGATGGTGAGTGTGAGCACCATAGACAGGAAGGACACCTGGTGGTAGACGTTTTTTTTTTAGATCGCGTTAAAAGCTTTTAAACTTCAAATCCATCAAACTCACCTTCCCCAGTTTCTCAATGTTTCGGTAGAGTGATAGTGGCAGAGTGAACAGGACGGTGGAGAGCAAGATCACAAAGTGTCGCTCTGCCAGTATATGATCTGGACCAACTGTAGACATGAAATGAGCAAACCCTAAAATAACACCCATCGAGTAGAAACGTGCATTTAGACACGTCAAGTCCTCCTACCTCCTGGGATTCTCTGAAACACTTTGGTGAGGGTGTCACCAGTTGTTATGTTGTAGCTTATCATGGCTGGAGGAAAACAGCAAGTTGAAAAAACATGAATAAAATTCATCTAAAAAAGGAAGGAATGCAGATGTAAAGAAGATGTGGAGGAGTGAAGGCTTGGATGACTGATGAAATATCTAGAGCAGGGGGTCATCAACCTTTTTGAAACGGAGGGCTAATTCATTATGAAGGGCTACCAGTTTGAGTTTGCCTTTAGTTTATAGATTATTAATAATAAATAATGATCCTCGTCTATGTAAAGACACTCACCATAATTATCAACAATAGCAACAACCTAGTAAACCCATATTAATAATCAGCACTTTATTAATCTCAGTAATTGGTACATTTTAGGATAATCACTTGAATCACTACATTTCGTGGGAAAAATGTCCTTTTTACACTATGTTGTTCCATGTTTATCAATTGTGAAATGTTAAAGAAATATCAACTTACACATCTTTAAACAAATCTTGTCACATTTTGAACTAATGACCAAATCTGCAGCATTTTAACTAAATTAATGAGCTCTGAACTGGAGTAGGTCTGAGGTCACCTTTATCTAAACTTCATACACCATGAACATATTTTTAAATATATGTAAATGCAAGTGTAATTAAAAAACTAATAGTAACAGAATAAATGTAATTTTCTACACAGCTCACAAGTGAGTTGTGCTATTTTAAGAAGAGACCTCCGGGCAACTTGTGTGGTCTTTGGGGGCAACCTGTGCCTGTAGCACTGTGTTGGTGACCCCTGATCTTGAGGATTTAAATTGTTTAAAACTTACCAATAAAAGGATAAAGGAACTGCAAGATGGATAAAATCAGAAATCCAGGGAAACCAAAGGTGCTTTGCACCAGCGACTGATAGCTGTTTGAGCCTGAGAGGTTTCCTCCTTTGATTAGTAGGACAATGGAGTAGTCTGCCATAAAACAAACATAACAATTTATGCATTTAGTTAGTTATTTATTTGACTTGACTTCTTTATTTTGGAGAATCCAGATTAGTAAAAAAAAAAAAAAAATGTATTTATATGCTTTACACCCACCTGTGATAAATGCAACAGCAATCAGAAGGAATAGACCAAGTGGTAATCCTGCCTGGTTCAGTGCATATGGTAAACCTGGATTTAGATGTTATAAAAAAACAATAAATCAGATTTCACAAGAAAAAAAAAGAATTAAATATGGGGTGCCGTTTGTAAATCAGAGATGTCAAATTTTTACATCAATGTTTTCAGATATTTAGCGTGTTTTAGGAGAAAAAAAACAGGTTTTGTTTTTCAAATGCATATTCTCACCCTTTAAATTAATATATTTATAAATGTTACATTTAATAACTAAATATTTAGTTAACCAACTAAATATATAATTTTAAGCTAAATATTTAGCCTACAAACTAAATATTATAGTTTTGCAATTAAATATTTAGTTTGCTCATTAAATATAATTTAACTTATTTAAATATTTAAATATCTAACCTAAATATTTATTTTTTTTTCAAACTAAATATATAAGTTTTGCAGCTAAATATATAGTTAGGATTTAAATATTTAGATTAGTTTAATATATATAGTTATATAGTTAGGATTTAAATATTTAGATTTGAGTTTAGAATATATAAATAGTTAGGATTTAAATATTGATTTAAATTAAATAGTTAAGAATTATTTATATTTTTGATTTAAGTTAAATTATAATTTTTATTATTATATATATATTTAAGATTTAAATATTAAATATTATAGTAAAAATTTATATATTTAGATTTATAGTATAAATATATATTTAGATTATTTAATTAATTTAGATTAGAGAAATATATTTTATATTAGATTTAATATATATTAGTAAGATTTATAGTTAGATTATAAGTTATATATAGTATATATATTTAGATTTAAGTTAAATATATAGTTAAGATTTAATATATTTAGATTTAAGTTAAATATATAGTTTAGATTTATATATTTAGATTTAAGTTAAATATATAGTTAAGATTTATATATTTAGATTTAAGTTAAATATATAGTTAAGATTTAAATATTTAGATTTAAGTTAAATATATAGTTCAGATTATATATTTAGATTTAAGTTAATATATAGTTCAGATTATATATTTAGATTTAAGTTAAATATATAGTTTAGGATTTAAAATTTAGATTAAGTTAAATATATAGTTCAATTATATATTTAGATTGAAGTTAAATATATAGTTCAGATTTATATATTTAGATTGAAGTTAAATATATAGTTAGGATTTATATATTTAGATTTAAGTAAATATATATAGTTAGATTGAGTTAAATATATATATTTAGATTTAATTTAGTAAAATATAGTTAGATTTATATATTTAGATTAAGTTAAAATATAGTTAAGATTTATATTTAATTTAAGTTAAATATATAGTTAAGATTTAAATATTTAGATTTAAGTTAAATATATAGTTCAGATTTATATATTTAGATTTAAGTTAAATATATAGTTCAGATTTATATATTTAGATTTAAGTTAAATATATAGTTAAGATTTAAATATTTAGATTTAAGTTAAATATATAGTTCAGATTTATATATTTAGATTGAAGTTAAATATATAGTTCATATTTATATATTTAGATTTAATTAAATATATAAGTTAGGATTAAAATTAGAATTTGAATTTAAAATGTATTAATAGGGATCCGAACGCCTTTCTCCTAACCCTAACCTTGACCCGCACCGATGCGGGTCGGGTCCCAAATCCTGCTGACCGTCCGGTTCCGTGATTGTTCCGTGCATCCTAGACGTTGCTATTTTACGAGTTTTGAGCCCGAAAAAGTCAAGAAAAACAAACAGTGACGGTGTAGCACCGTCAGCTGATAGCTGCACTCAGACACACGCACGCACACGCGCGTGCATTCACACACCCGCAGCCACACACGCGCTCCATTCATCCTCGGTACTTACGTTCCTCTGTGTCCCTCTCCCTCTGCAGGTCTCCCTGGGTGTACACAGGGTAGCCGACTCCTAATCCATGGCATACATTCACATATAACCGATCATGCAGTCACCTGTAGCTCTTTTGTTTACAGGAAGTCAGCGTCCAATCCTGCCGATCACGTGACTTACTGTACCTGACACCTGAACTGCATGTCCAAAATAAATGCATGTAAATATATAAATCATCTAAATATATAAATCTGAACTCTATATTTAACTCAAATCTAAATATTTAAATCTTAACTATATATTTAACTTAAATCTAAATAAATAAATCTTAACTATATATTTAACTTAAATCTAAATATATAAATCTTAACTATATATTTAACTTAAATCTAATATATAAATGAACTATATTTAACTTAAATCTAAATATTTTAAATCTTAACTATATATTTAGCTTAAATCTAAATATTTAAATCTTAACTATATATTTAACTTAAATCTAAATATTTAAATCCTAACTATATATTTAACTTAAATCTAAATATTTAAATCTTAACTATATATTTAACTTAAATCTAAATATTTAAATTTTAACTATATATTTAACTTAAATCTAATAATATAAATCTGAACTATATATTTAACTTAAATCTAAATATATAAATCTTATCTATATATTTAACTTAAATCTAAATATATAAATCTGAACTATATATTTAACTTAAATCTAAATATATAAATCTTAACTATATATTTAACTTAAATCTAAATATTTAAATCTTAACTATATATTTAACTCAAATCTAAATATTTAAATTTTAACTATATATTAACTTAAATCTAAATATATAAATCTGAACTATATATTTACAATCTAAATATATAAATCTGAACTATATATTTAACTTAAATCTAAATATATAAATCCTAACTATATATTTAACTTAAATCTAAATATTTAAATCTTAACTATATATTTAACTCAAATCTAAATATATAAATCTTAACTATATATTTAACTTAAATCGAAATATTTAAATCTTAACTATATATTTAGCTCAAATCTAAATATTTAAATCCTAACTATATATTTAACTCAAATCTAAATATTTAAATCCTAACTATATATTTAGCTGCAAAACTTATATATTTAGTTTGAAAAAATAAATATTTAGGTTAGATTTAAATATTTAATGAGCAAACTAAATATTTAATTGCAAAACTTAAATATTTAGTTTGTAGGCTAAATATTTAGCTTAAAATTAAATATTTAGTTGGTTAACTAAATATTTAGTTATTAAATGTAACATTATAAATATATTAATTTAAAGGGTGAGAATATGCATTTGAAAAACAAAACCTGTTTTTTTTCTCCTAAAACACGCTAAATATCTGAAAACATTGATGTAAAAATTTGACATCTCTGATTTACAAACGGCACCCCATAATTAAAAAATCAAAACTAAATCAGGAAAATACATATTTATTATGGTGCAATGTTTTGTGAATTAAAAATAAAAATTATACCAAAAAATATGTTTATGAGTTTAAGAACTTTATTTATTTATTCATTTTTTCTTTTGGAACTTGAAGAGTTAAATGCGTGCAGCTGACAGCAACAGGCGCCAGTCATATGATGCAGAGCTGCGGGGCTTGAGTGCAAGATTTTCCTCGTTGCGTCAAAATAAACAACATTAACAAAAATCAATGTGAGTTTCAGCAAATTAAATATAACAGAGGATATAACCAACTACAGAAAAAAGACCTACCTATTATTCCAGATCCTATGATAGAATTGATGAAGTTAAAAGACGCGGTTATCATTGAACTTGTTGACTCTCGAGCAGCTTTTTGAGAGGCAATTAATGCGTCTCTTTCCTCATCGTTTCCCTAAAAAACAATAAAAAAAATATACATGCGTGATTATTTTAAGTTATTAAGATCCAGTCTGACTGTTTCGCTCCTACCTGCTGCTGCGCCATCACGCTGGAGGATCCTGATTGTGAAGTGTGAACTCTCACATATCTGACGTTTGACTCGCAGCAAAGTCTGTCAAGACTTCAACGATTATTTTTTTTTCTAGAAAGAAACCTTTTTTCCTGGAAAAGAAAAGAAAATCTTCGCCCCGCATTGATTCTGGTTGTAAACAACATAAAATGTCAGCAAAAAAAGAAGAAATCGGAAGTGGAACTTTTGCGCATGATGACCTAAATATTGAGATCAATTATCCAACGAGGAATGAGTTAATAAGCATCAACTCACTGATGGAAATTTGGAATTAAAGGATTTAGAACAAGATTAGAGCCTAAAGCTTACCATTCAAAATGGGAGAAAAAAAATGCTCTTTTGTTCACAAAGATGCGTGCACGCAAAAGTTAGATTTATTATAATAAAATAAACTTTACTATTGTATATTAATGGTAACCTTATTTTTATGTTTTCGGGGGGGGGGGGGGGGGGGGGTTAAGAAAGCGTATAGTTATTTGCAAGAAGTGAAGAAAATGAGTTTATTTTAATGTGGAAATTTCATCATGCTGCTATTCAATCAGTGTCCACCAGAGGGCAGTAACTAGGTGTCAAAACTAGACCCTATAATAAGGAGAATCCCCCACTTTTTACAAACTAGATTTATTTATCTAATTAGGAGAATATTAACTTAAAAAACAAAACAAACAATCAAAAATTTAGGGACACACAAAGATGACGAAGTGTTAAAACAATAAGATGCTCAAAGCTCTCGCAGATCAGTCACTAAAGCACTCAATTGTATATCTCAATTTAAATTTAATTTCGAATAGTTGGAATTTTGCTGCTCATCGTGACTATTTTAAATTAATTGATTAACACGCACGCATTTACGCAGACGAACGCACAGAGGGGGAGGAGGGAACTCGACTTCATAAATCAATTAAGCTGAAATGAGCTTTTGCTTTCTTTCTTTCTTTCTTTGATCATTTCCTTCTCGACGATAACGGATAACCGGTGACATCTGGAGTCGGACAGCCGCCGTCTTGCCCCCCCTGCCCTGCCCGGCGGGAACCCGCAGCATCCGGAAGCTGCTCAGTTGCGCTCCCAGCTGCTCGCAGGGGCGGACGCTGACTCCTTCTTCTTCTTCTCGTGAACGTGGTGGGAATTATCCGATCCACGGAGGAATAAGACTAAAAGTGCGGAAAGTGTCTGAAGGTTTTTGTTTTCCATTTCTACTGCTCCCCTGGCTGCTGTAGAAAACTGATGGTGAGTTGAAAACATATTTTATTCTTAAATAATAATTTCATCCAAAAGTAGTTTAAATATATGACTTTATATATAGAGACCACCACATCATCACAACCAAAATGTATTAATACTTTAATTGGATTTTATATATATGAAGTATGTCTGATGTATTCCACACTTTTACAGTTGGATCTTGTTTAATTTAATTCTGAACATTTTTTATTTTAAAAAAATAATAAAGGAAATGTTTTCTTGTTGCACTTTTTAGCTGTGGCTGGACTGTAGAATGCCACAGACAGTACATTTCAGAAGTTAATGGGCGTGACAGCAATTATTAGCCCACACTCTATTCTGGATGACTTCCTGTTTTCCTGATTGTCAACATTATGATTAGATTGCTGGAAATTGGAGATGAAACTTTCCTGTTTGGCTTTTATCTGGGTTTTTAGTGAGGATGCAAACAGCAACCGGTACTATAAAATATATAAAGTGACGCAGACGATGTGGGAGACGAGCTGTGTTGCCAACGCCCTGAATGAGCAGGTCTGAGACCTGATTTTGTTATGGTGGTGAGATGTGAGCGATGAGAGATGGAGCACACAAGCATTGATTCTAACTCTATCACCAAATACACTAAAATAAGACAGGATCCGATAAATCAATTCTCGCTTCTTGCATCAAAATTTATAGCACTTGTGGTCATGAGCAGCTTCTGTGGGTCTAAAGCTTTGCTGGTGCAAAAAGAATAAGTTCTCTTTACAAAAAGTGAACCACAGCAACTTCCTATAACCAAAACTGTCTTTTCAGCACAGCGGGATCCAGTATCGATAAACTTATCTTTTTTTTCCAGATATATAATTTTCTTTTTAATTAAAAATACTTGTTTTTTATTGTTTATTTAATAAAAAAAAATTAGTTATACCTTCAACTTTCCTTTGTCATTAAATCCATTTATTCAATGTAACTTTGACTCCAAAGTTACCTTAATTTAGCATCTGCATAAAAGCAAAAACAAAAGTGATTTATTTAAGGGGTTAAAAAATAGAGAGCAAAGATGTCAGGCTTTGGTGTGTGGACACAATTGTGGGACAGCTGTGAGTTCCAAAAAAAAAAAAAAAAAAAAAGTGTCTTTAATAACAAAATCCAAAACTAAGAAAGAGCACAAAGCTGAAAAAAACAGGATCAGTCACTAAAGTCAAAGTCCATAAACCAACCAAGGCTAAACTCCAAAAATCCAAATGAACACCACACAAAGTCCTGGCCTGGGAGACTATATTACATGCACGATGTCACAAGACAAACCTGCAAGGAAGTGAGGGGAGGAACCCATTATATACAGAAAGGGAAGTGAAAAAACAAAAGGACACAGGTGTAACCCGTCAGTGAGGAGTGGCAATCAGCCCAGGGGAAACGCATGGCAAAATGTACTTTAATATAGATGCATTTTCATGGATTTCAAGGATCTTTACTGTCGTTTCACCACAGAGTGGAATAAAATGTGTGACTCTAGTCGGGGTGGGATTATATAAGTTCACTTCCTTCCACCCCCTTTCAAGCGATCTACTTGTGATTTATTATGTGATGTTATTCCATGTATTATAACCTGATTGCTTGAAATAAACCATTTCATTCATTCATTCATTCATTCATTCATTCACTCTGGTTCTGGGCCAGCCAATGCAACTACTTATAAAAGTGCAACTTTATAAGTTTACAATATTACAATCGATGAGTATCCTCTGGTTTCAAATTGACTCTAAGGCCTTAGATCTCATTATGTGTTGAAGCCGTTGAACATTTGCGGTTTTTCATTAATGAGCTTCTGAAGATGTACTTTGTGTACTGTGTGAGAACCATAAGTGAAGACCTGTTAGAGCAGACCAGCTGATACATTATCAGCACTGATGCATAAAACATGACATATAGGAACTCCTTTTTTTTCTTGATCAGTTGAACACACAATTATAACTTATCTAAAAGTTAAATTCGTTTAAATATGACAAGATGACTCTCTTTGTATGTTAAATATGATGGTTTTTGAATGGCTGAATTTAATTTTAAGTACAATTCAAATGAATATTTCACCACTTTTTTTTCTCAAATAGTAAAAATGTGTGTCTTACATGTCAAATTATCCAAACTTTTAATCTTACAAGTATGTAAAATAAAATCTGTCTTAGCTGTAGAAATGATACGTCATAATTTTTCTTTAATAGAAAGAAAAACAACTTTCTATAAAGTTCTAGCTTAAGATGGTTGATTCACCACTGTGGTAGCGTATTCAGTGCACTCTGAAGTGCATACATATTTAATACTGCATAGGTCTTCCTAACACATCCCACCAGCCAGGCCTATTAAGAGGATGGATCTTTTTCTCCTATTGCTCTGAAGGGGAAAAAAAAGGCCAGAGTCATCTTGAAGGATGGTGGAAGGGGGCAAGTACCTCACCTGACATCGATCATTGTCATGTCAAAAAGTTCATTCTATCTGCAGATGGGTTGATCTATTTTTAAAATGAACCTAATTTTAACCTAGCCTATAAGGATGTGCTGAGATCGTAGGCCTGCTTCCTCAAAGGAACACTCATCTTACCTCATATCTTCTCTCACCCGAGACCACCTGTTAAAGGAAAATTAGACAAAATTGAGGAATGAAACATTTCTTGTTTTTTCCTAATTTTTTGTATTTTCAACCTTACAGGTGTTTCTCTCATTGAAGACAGAGTGCTCACCCTGAAATTGCAGGATGAAAAGATGGCACAACCTTATCAACCACCAGATCCAGAAAACTTGCGTCTGTTTACCCGAGAGTCCCTCAATGCCATTGAAGCACGGATTGAAGAGGAGAATGCCAAGAAGCCAAAGGAAGAGAAGAAAAAACGCAAAAGCAAGAGAAACTTCAAACCCAACCGAGATCTGGAGGCAGGCAAGCCCTTGCCCATTCTCTTCGGGGACATTCCTAATGGCTTGGTCTCAACACCACTGGAGGAACTGGATCCAGCCTACTACAATCAAAAAGTAGGTTTCATTTATTTGAAACTCTAAGGCTTGGTCTAAAAAAAAAAAAAAAAAACTTTTTCATTTACTGAAAATTTTCAATATTATATGTTTTTAAAAATCTAAAAACGTATTAATGGATGGCCGTATTTCAGTGGGTTAAATAGTCGTACATTATGACAGATGATTGGTCATTTGATAGCAAGTAAAATAAGGTCATAACCAGAACTACATATTAACTGTATTGTAGAAGTATTTGTAGAAATGTTTATATCACCTTCCTAAACTTCAAATAAGACTACGAAGCATTAGCTGCCCTTAATACTCAGAAAGCTTACTGTTTAGGAATGCTCTAAAGTATTTATTCTCAGTTGTTGACATGATTAACATTCTGCACTCATGTATCACAAAACTAAATCTGTAGCTCTTAGATTTGTTTTTTATGATTTTTGAAAAAAACTCACATATCAGTAGGACGTCAAGTTTAAGATCCACTCAAATGAAAAGTGTGTTATTAACATGTTCTGTTGGCAGTTTTCTGAAGAAAATGAAGCTGAAAACTGCATGTCCGGGTATTTCTTTATATAAATTCCTGTGAATCTAGACCAGATTAAAAAGAACCGTTTGAAAAACAGTTTGTTTGTGGTGCAGAGAATAAGTTGGGCAGGCTCTCTGATATATTGGGAAAGAGAAGGGTCTGCCCCAGAAGTCCTACCTACAACTCAGAGGCCATTTTCTACTGAACTATGCTTTGGAAAACACAACAGGTTTGACGAAAATAGGATAACCGCAAGACAATGAGAACACTTTTAAAATGGATCAAAAAATGATTGGAGTGAGGCTGCAATGTAAATTGACAATAGCTGTGAGATTGGCTGACAGAAAGGCAGGAGTTGTTTTTGTTTTCTTCCCCTGAATTGCTAAATAACTCTCCCACCTCTGTACATGAATGCAATAATACCTTTCAAGAATTTGTGTTGTATGAATGCAACAACCTTTTCTTTTCTATTTCAGACTTTTATAGTTTTGAATAAAAGGAAGGTGATTTTTCGCTTCAATGCTGCTCCTGCCTTGTATATCCTGGGTCCCTTCAATCCCATTAGGAGAATATCAATCAAGATTCTGGTTCACTCATATCCTTTACACAAGCTTGTGATTGATTGTGAATTAATATGGTTTAAGAAGGGTCATGTTTATTGTTTGAGGTAAAATGATATACGACTAGGGGTGTAACGACTATGTTTAACAATGATTTGATTTAAATCATAATTCATAGTTGCCAATTTGATTCTTGGTCGATTTTAGATCATTTTTAACTATATGATTCTCTGACCTAAAATTGATCCAAGACATATTTTGCTAAAATTCAACCATTATGGCTCAAAGACCTGGTACTGAACATTGAGGGTGAAGTTTTCTCAATTCCTACTCGTATTGCAAGATAATCAATTGTGACAAATCATTCGCATTTTAGTTTAGTAAAATTCAGCCCACTGTTGTTTTTCTGCAGCAAAAAAAAATACAAATGGAAAATTACAAGAGCATTCTATCACACTGGTTTTGCAAAATTTTAAGTGTTTCTGCATATTTGACTGTAGTGATGGCTTGATCATTCTCAATCACATGTGTGTTGTCTGCTGTGATGATACTTAGTTTTAGCAAAAAAAAAAAAAAGGAAAGAAAAGCTACAGTGCCTCAATCCAAATGATATTTTCCTAGATTGATTATAATTGACAGATGGATCTGGTTGGATCGTAGGAATATAAATTGATTAATCGATGAATCGTTACACCCCTACATGCAACAGGTTGAGTCGAACAGTCAGAACATTTTCATATCAGTCGATTTGTCCTACAAGCAGATATAATTCTGACTTTAGCATGAGCTTCAATTGTTATTTTACTGCAGGTTTTCTTTTAGTGTTACTAAGAAAAAAAGAACACTATTTTAGATTCTGTCATCAGACCCTTCCAGCAACTATCAGGAGGAAAAAAAGTGATGAATTCCCGTTATCCCGTAAATGTTTCTGGAATTTGACTACGAAGTGTATTTTTCAACATTCCTTGACAGCATCCTGCAGATTGTTTAATGTGTTGATCATGTGCACCATCCTCACCAACTGTGCCCTTATGACTAGATCTTCCAGTGCTGATAATAATTCTACGAACTGGACAAAGCCTGTAGAGTGAGTGTTTTGGATTATTACCACAAATGACATGATAAAAAAATGCTCTGAATGAACTGAAGATTTGAAAGTTGTTTGAACAATTAAGAGTATCTTTTTTCTTGCCTGCAGGTACACATTCACGGCCATCTATACTTTTGAATCCTTGATAAAAATTTTAGCTCGAGGATTCTGCATAGGGGAGTTCACATTTCTCAGAGATCCGTGGAACTGGCTGGATTTCTCTGTTATTGTTTTAGCGTAAGTCAAATATTTCTTTGGATTTTTACACTTTTTTGTTGTTTGACTTTATTTTTGTAAAAAAAAAAAATTGTCTTGAATCAGCATAAGTTAACTGAAGTTTGATAATAAGGAGTTTTATTAAACACAAACTATGTTTAAATGGCCACTTGTAATCGGAATGATCAGAATAAAAATGTCTCATGTTAACACGCCTTTCTGAATACTCTGACCCGATCAGACACAGTCAGATCAAAATTGCTTTCTGTGGGTGATTGCTATTGTTGATCCAATCTTGGTGCATGTAAACAATTTATTCCGATTGTGGGTCATTACTGCGATGGATTTTACATCCGTATATCAGACGGTATGCGCTGCAGAGGAGGCTTTGGAGCACCTAGCTGCTCTGCACGAGCAAACCATGTCTCTGAACAGAGCAGCCAGATTTGTAGCTTTGTCTTTGCGAGCAGGGGAGGGTGCTTTGTTACGGTGTGAGCTCTGGAGGAGGCGTTGGACCGCATCGCAATCCGTCCGGCTACTCTGCGTGAGGTCTCCCTGGAGAACAGTATCTTTGAGCCGAATGCCGGCTGGAGCAGCGTCGTCTGTGGCTGTAGAGACCAATGCGAGAGAGGCAATCTCTCTCGCAGAGGTCGCAGCGGTGAAGAGTGTTTGGTGTGGTGGAGTGCTGGCGCTCCTGGCGGTTCTTTCTACTCGCTCGCTTTTCTGCTGCGGCGTCCATCATCTTCTCTTCCCCTGCTTTCAGATGTCGAGTCAGGGTACTTCTCCATGCCGAGCGGTTGGCTGCAATGTTTTCCCAGGAATCGGCATCGATGCCAACAGCCTTCATGTCTCTTTTGATAACGTCTTTGTCGCGCAGCTTTGGACGTACAAGCCAAGATGTACATTGCAATAATACCCACACGGATGTGCATCCAGGGCTAAATGGCTAACTCTAACTCTTCCTCCAGGTCTGTGTGGTCAAGAATAAAGCATTTGTGCCACGTGTTTAGAAAATTCACTTACAAACAGTCACTTAAATGCAATAATAATAATAATAATAATAATTATTATAATAATAAAAGCATGCTAAGAAGATCCTCTCGCTTAATGGTGCAGCTTTGTGCAAGAACTCGCAAATTCTTCTTCCGTGGCAGTTTCTAGTATGTTAGATACTTCTGCACATGTCACCATGATGTATTCCGATCAAAAGTGTGGCACATGTAAATGTTTCTTGTTATAGGATACATTTTTTTCTGTGGTCATGTGGACAGTTCAATTCCAATCCAATCTTTGATCCGATTAAAGACATTTTGAAAAAAACCACAGCGACAGTCATATCACTTTTTGTATTTTTAAGCATGTGTTTTCTTCTGCAGGTATCTAAATGAGTTTGCAGATTTCGGCCGACTATCAGCTCTTCGAACATTCAGAGTGCTAAGAGCTTTTAAAGCAATCTCAGTTATTCCAGGTAAGCAGTGCAATCATGCAGATGATGGTCATCCCACTGCCTTCTTCCTTCCACTTTATCCCTTCTCAACCTCAAACATCTATTCAGGTAGATTTCAGGTTGACAAGCGCAAAAATCATTTTAGACAAAACAGATAACACAGCCTCAATTTAGAACACTGGATATTATTTTCTGTGCACTCGCTGCTTTTATATAACAAACAAAAACCACTTAATTTTGATTTTGGGATAGTTCATAAAATGCCCTGAAACAGATATTTCACAGTCTACTTGTTGAGGCTTGAAACAATTTCTGTAATTTTCTGAAAATCCTGTCTATAAAAAGTAAATGATCACAGCCAACCTTCATTAAACAATCAAATAGATGAAAAGTTCCTAAAAATGAATAACACTTGGTTTGTTGTTTTTTTCAGGCCTGAAGACCATTGTTGGAGCACTGTTCCAGTCAGTGAAGAAGCTCACTAACGTCATGATTCTAACCGTTTTCTGCTTGAGTGTCTTTGCACTTGTGGGGTTGCAACTGTTTATGGGTCATCTGAAGAACAAGTGCATTCGCCTACCAGACCTTTCCTTTGAAGAGAACGCAACTGAGTACTGGAGACTCCTTTTAGAAAATGCAAATAGCTCGAGTAAGTAAGAAACACCTACTCATCAACACTCACTGGCCACTTTATTAGGCACATCTGTCCGACTGCTTGTTAACACAAATTTTTAATCAGCTGATCACATGGCAGTAACTCAATGCATTTAGGAATGCAGACATGGTTAAGACGATCTGTCGCAGTTCAACCGGAGCATCAGCATGGGGAAGTAAGGTGATTTAAGTGACTTTGAATGTGGCATGGCTGTTGGTGCCAGATGGGCTGATCTGTGCATTTCAGAAACTGTTTTGATCTACTGGGATTTTCATGCATAACAATCTCTAGGGTTTCCAAAAAATGGTCCAAAATAAGATAACATCCGGTGGGCTGAATTGCCTTGTTGATTCCAGAGGTTAGAGAAGGACAGTCAGACTGGTTCTAGCTGATAGAAAGGCAACATATGTATATTTATGTTCATAAGAATATGTGCGTTTGTAAATGTTTTAGATATATGGTGCCATGACAGATAAATTTATCCCCCTGGGATATTAATAAAGTTCAATTCAATTCAACAATAACTCAAATAACCACTCGTTATTACCGAGGTCTGCAGAAGAGCATCTCTGAACACACAACACGTCCAACAGATGGGCTGCAGCCGCAAAAAACCACTGGGTGCCAGTCCTATTAGCTAAAAGCAGGAAACTGGGGCTACAGTTTACACAGGCTCACCTAAATTAGGCACTAGAAGTTTAGAACAATTTTTCCTGGTGTGATGAGTCTCGATTTCTGCTGCAAGGCTGGAATGGTAGGGTCAGAATTTGGTCTCAACAACATGAAAGCATGATCCATACTGCCTTGTTTCAACAGTTCAGGCTGGCGGTGGTGGTGTAATGGTGTGGGGGATATTTCCTCAGCACAGTTTTGGCCCCTTAGTACCAATTCAGGCTACAAAACCACAGCTTACCTGAGTATTGTTGCTGATGCCCATCCCTTTATAATCAGAGTCTACCGATCCTCTGATGGCTACTTCTAGCAGGCTAAGCCGCCATGTCATAAAGCTGGAATCATCTCAGACTGGTTTCTTGAACACGTCAACAAGCTCAAAAGACCTCCAGTCACCAGATCTCAGCCCAATAGAGCAACATTGGGATGGGGTGGAACGGGAGATTCAGATCATGAATCTGCAGCTAACAAATCTGCAACAACTGTGTGATGCTATCATGTCGCTATGGGCCAAATTCTCTAAGAAATGTTTTCAGCACCTTGTTGACTCTATGCCACAGAGAGTTAAGGCAGTTCGGAAGGCAAAAGCTTTCCACTCCAGTACTAGCAGGTGTACTAGTGGCCTGCAAGAGTTAACGAAATGTCTAATAAATAATTTCACTTTCTACACTCTTTTTAGAAAAAAGTAAATCAACAAAATTATTGATGCATTACCTTTGATCTAATGTAGCATAAAAAAGTTTAAACAGTCTGCACATAAAAGATTTGAAGCCTCAATGCCTCAACTTCTAATTTTATCCCTTTTTTCTGTATTTTAAATAAACATGCTATGTTTTTCAATCTGTTTTGAGGGTTGTGGATAAAAATCTCCACCATGCTCAATGAATGCTCTATTCTTTGATATGCGTGCTTCTGCTTCTTGAGTGTTTGATGTTTATAGAGATCTATAATGGCTTTTGTCTAACAAAATCAGAATCAGCATCCATTGTTAAATTCTGATGTTAAACCATCAAATGGTTTTCAAACTGTGACCTCTAATTTAAGGGATGTGTGACAACAAATGAGACTCTAACTCTAACTAAAGAACATTAATCAATTTACATATCTAAAATATTCTGAATAAAGACCATATTGGAGTTATATTATTCTTGAAAATCTTTTTTTTTTTTGTTCAACAGTGAATCAAAATGTGACTAATGATCGATTTACTTTACCCCATAGGTTTATTATCCATAGTCTGGAACCACCTTCTCCAACAACAGCTGACTTTTCAATGCTGTTTTTGTTCTATGTTGGATTTTTTTTTTATTTTGTATGCCTGAATTAATGACACATTAGAACAGACAAAAATATCTCAAGTTTGAAAAGATTTCTATAGAGGGAGTACTATTGTTTTAAATGCAAAACAGAAGGACTTTTTTAAATGTAGAGAATAACCAATTTCCACATATTTTCCATTGTCTTTTCAGGTCATCAATATTTTCTTCCTGGCAAAAGAGATCCATTGCTATGTGGAAATAGCACTTATGCTGGGTAAGCCCCGCCCCCCCTCTCATATATTGCTTACACATTACACACAGAAAGCATAATTTTTATGATCTAATGCTTAAGTAATTTTACTGTCAACCAGTGAGTGAGTTACTTTTCTACTACACGGTTTCCTGTTCAGGAAGTGTCCAGAGGGCTACATATGTATCTCCTTTGGAAGAACTCCAGATTTTGGCTACACAAGTTTTGACTCCTTTGGGTGGGCATTCCTTGCCCTGTTCAGACTGATGACCCAAGATTACTGGGAAAACCTATACCAACAGGTATGTGCATAAAAAGGGCCCTGGTTTGAATCCCAGCTAGGACTTCTCTGTGTGGATTTTGAATGTTCTCCCCATCAATGTGCGGATTTTCTCTGTACGGCTTTCACAGTGCGGCTTCCAAAAACATGCTATATAGGTTAAGTGGTGACTAAATTTTCCCTTAATTGTGTGGAGAATATACCCCACCTTTGCCCAACAATAGCTGGGATAGGCTCCAGAAACCAGCTGAGCCCAAATGGGATTCAGCAGGTTGCGGGACCGGGCCTTTAGGTTTAGTTTAGTGTAGCAACTAGCTACTATTTATATTTTATGACTGACTTTATGTCTTTGTACAGTTCCCGGTAAGCCCACTAAGTCGATTGCATTGTGATATTTGGCTATATAAACGAAAACTGAATTAAACTGAAGACACATAAAATTGTTATTCGAGTTTGATAAGAGATACTTTTAGTGTGTGAATACAAAAAAGGTTTTCAATAAAATAATAACAAAACATCAAGAAAGTTTTGCAGAAGAAAACATGCAGCGTCCGTTAGAATTACAAAATTTTGTTTGCATTTTTTTCAGACTTTGAGAGCTTCTGGGAAACCCTACATGGTCTTTTTTGTCTTGGTGATCTTCCTGGGTTCCTTCTACTTGGTGAATCTCATCTTGGCTGTAGTGGCTATGGCCTACGAAGAGCAAAGCCAGACCAACATAAAGGAAGCAAAGGAAAAGGAGGAAGAATTTCAGGCCATACTTGATGAGTTGAGACAACAGCAAGAGGAAGTTCAGGTATGTTAATCTTGTTGCTTTGTCCTGTTTTTTTTTTTTTTTCCTTTTTACTGATCCAACTCTTGACTGTAAAACCATAACATAATCAGAACTGTGAGTTTTGTGATCCATTGCACCCCCTACCCCTTTGTGTCTGTGTGTGTCTCCTATGTTTATAGTCAAACTTGGTGATCTGAATGGGAATCATCCATAATTTCTAACTTTTTGTTTCCATTTTGCTATCTTTCATTATTAAGGCAATAGCAGATACAGGAGAAGGTAAAAACCTCGGTGACAAAGGTGATGGCACAGCAAATTTGTCATCCAAAAGTGCCAAGGAAAGATGTAACATAAAGAAAAAAAGGAAAGAGGAAGAAAGAAAGGACCCTGCTGATATTCCAAAATCAAACTCAATAAACAGTTTGAAGAACTTGACAGTAGATGGAAACCTGCTCAATTCTGACTTGAAATGCTCAACCACACATCAGGTGCAGTACCATTTCTAAGCATACAATATTTATTTAATTATTCTGGTGGCTTTTTATTTCTAATAATTATTGGAAATCTTCAGTTTTAAAGTCTTTGCTCCATGAATCCATTTAATTCTGTATTCTATAGTAGCTTTTAGAAAAATATAGGATTAAAATTTGTCAATTAACTGATATGATGAAAATTGCAAATAAAACAGATTTTAAAACTCTGTAAAAAAATGAAATCAAACAAAAATCTTTAACAAAAGTATTAGCCCTGAAATTCAAAGCTTTTTTTCCCTTCAAAATATTCAGACAAAAAATAATAATATCATGACATTAATCCTGTCATTTATTTGCATTCATGTACATCAATATATATGCATAAAAGTCGAAGTAAAAATATTGTGATTTCATCTTCATCATCACTGTCTCCGTCTTCATCATCAGCATTTGCCTTTCCCATCGTCATTTCTAATCAGGTCATGTTTTAGTGTGACTTCTTGCAATCATCAATATGACCATCGCCCATCTTTTTTGCTTCATCATCATTATAACGAAATTGAAGATAATCATTTTGTCACATTTTACAAATCTCCATCTTTCTTTTCTTTCTCCATCGCCTTATGATACCAATCACTTCCATTACGCTTCTTTTCTTTGATACACAGTCATTCTTTTTTTTCATTGACATCATTCTATCCTCCATGTGATTAGAATATTTCATGTTTCCATTGGAGAATATTTTTTATTCCTAGTCCCTTCTGAGTTTTCGTGGAGCCCTGATCTCATCCAGAAGATACAGCAAGACCAGCCTTTTCAGCTTCCAAAGCCAAATACAGGATCTGAGTTCAGAAAATGAGTTTGCCGATGATGAGTACAGCATTTTTGAAGAAAACCTGAGTGGGAGTGGATCCATGTTTCATCATCCTCGTGATCGACACAGCAGCAGTATGAGCGAATGCATCTTCTTACCGCCTCTTTTACTTCAGCCCAATGGCCTCAGGCATAGCTCTATAGGGTGCAATGGGTGTCTGTCTCAAAAGGATAGGAGTTCACCACCTCTGGGGTTCCTTCTGTCTAAAGTGGCAGTAGATAAGACCTCCAACCAAGAAAACGTAAGACATTCTCTTCGATTCACAAATTCATGTGGTCATTTCTTATCATCATAATTCATATCACACAAGCCATTTTTACACACTGCAAAAAAATGAATCATTTTTATTAATTAGGTAATAGTCTTGGTCTATTATCTTCAGAAATTGAAATATGAATTACTGTATGATCATACTTTACTTATGGATTTCAGTTAGATATTTTTCCTCATCTTCTTTTGAGTAAGACTTATTCTATAAATAGCTTTTTACAAAGCAGAATACAAAATTATACAAAAAAATATATAAATATTTTATGAGGTGCTTAAGCTTAATTTCCCCTTAGTAATCATGATTCACCGTGCCAATGCATAAATGAGAGTGTATTTAACAGAAATGTTGGACAATCTGGTTTTGTTGAAAAAGGTTGGTTGCCAGTTTAATCATGCAACTGGGATCCCTCTGTTTTCAGATTTTAAAAGTTTTTATTTAATGCTCTGTTAATTCTAAACTTTATTGCTGATCTTGATCTAGATTATATCGGTCTAGGTCATTTAGAAACTGCACTCAACGAACTGAAATATTGTTTGCCTTTTTTTTATTTATTTGTAATGATAGATTCAAATCCAGAGTTGAAATAACTTTGGTAGAACATGTGTTGTCTTTTACGTGAAACTGTGGTTCTGACTGTGCTTTTGTTATGCATAAAACCCCACAACCAAAATATTATCATTAGATCTTATTTGAAGAAAAACCTACATTGGTGCCTGATATTAGAACTTCAAAAAGTAACAGTGAGATAAAATTTAGTGGACATCAACCAATGAAATTTAGACACTGCTTTTCAAATACCCTGGCAGCACGAGGGCAGAAGGGTTGTGAGGAGGTGGCAGTCAAAAATCAGATAATAATCAGACGATTTGGGGACCTTGGAGACACTCATATCCATCAATTATGGCGCTGCTGCCTTGTTACCACCGTGCAACCTTGAAATATCCCCAGGCTGCCATTGACTGATGTAAAAAAAATTCCCTGGTCATCATAAAATGTTAAATTTTTTAACAAAACCTTGGCGGCCACCGCACTTTGTGTTAAAATATGACCGCCGCCTCCTGATGACAATGGCCATAGCACGGCCACCATTTGCTAAATTACTTGCATTTAGGTCGCTACATGGTGGAATTTTGGGAAATGTGACCGAGATTCAACTGACCAACACTCTTAAGGGGTTGCCTTAAGCCAAACTATTTTATTTTTACAATGTTAAAACCAGATAGACTTAAATTATGTCAAATATTAACTTGTTGGCAGATTTGTATGAATGTTTATAATGGGTTTTATTGAATTATTCTTACATCTTCAAAAAATCCTCTCTGTGCCTAGGCAAGCATGACAGAATCACAATACAGGCGACCAAGTGCAGCTTACAGTGATTTAATGGATTTCCTTGAAGGTCCACAGGCAAGACAAAGAGCACAAAGCCTAGTTAGTGTTATAACCAGCACCGTGGAAGGTATGTGTTCAATGGAATATTTGTGAAGAATAGTCTATTCTTTTGGTCTGTTACTTTCACATATAATGTGTTTTTCCTTAAGAACTTGAAGAGTCAAGAAGGAAGTGCCCACCTTGTTGGTACAAATTTGCCGAAACTTTTTTGATCTGGGATTGCTGTCCAGTATGGCAGAAAATCAAGAACTCTGTCAAATTGATAGTGATGGACCCATTTGCTGACCTGGCTATAACCATCTGCATTGTTCTGAATACTTTGTTTATGGCTATGGAGCATTATCCAATGGAACCGTCATTTAATGATATGCTGTCTATTGGCAATAAGGTGAGAAGACTTAAAAACAGTTGAGTATTAAAAACATTTCCAGTTGTTAAGACTTTTTCTTATTGTTTTTGTGAAGGTTTTCACTAGCATCTTCACAGTTGAAATGATACTCAAGATCATTGCACTAGACCCATACTACTACTTTCAAGAGCGTTGGAATATTTTTGATGGGATCATTGTCACTATTAGCTTGGTAGAGCTCTGTTTTTCAATCACTCTTTTGAGATCATTGAGACTGGTGAGTTTGTTCCCTGAAAATGCATGCATTATTACAGTTTTCCAACAGAAATATACATTATTGCAAAACCACTTTATTTACAAAGGACCCTTGATAACAACATAAATGTAACATTATACTGTCTTCTTTGAAAAATAAATGTTTTTGCGTAAAACAATTATTGGCTTTTTGTTCTTTAATTTTTCACTGTAAAAATAATTTTTAATTGATTTGTTTGTCCTCTTCACAGCTGAGAGTGTTCAAGTTGGCCAAATCTTGGCCCACTCTCAATACACTTCTCAAAATAATTGGCAATTCAGTTGGAGCCATGGGCAACCTGACTCTGGTGCTGGCCATTATTGTCTTTATATTTGCTGTTGTGGGCATGCAGCTGTTTGAAAAAGATTATAGGGGCAATCTCTCGAAAATCACTACGGACGGTAGAGCACGCTGGCACATGATGGACTTTTTTCATTCATTCCTCATCGTCTTCCGAGTGCTTTGCGGAGAATGGATAGAGACCATGTGGGACTGTATGGAAGTGGCTGGACAAACTAAATGCCTCATTGTCTACATGATGGTCATGGTTGTTGGAAATCTTGTGGTACATGACGTCTTCAACTAATTCATGTCTACATCTTTCACTTGCTTTTAATCTAGTTTTGTTGATACATTTTTTTCACAATATTTTCTTTTACAATAACAACAGACAGAAGATTAATTGTACTTTCAATATTTCACTGTCTTGCAGATGCTGAACCTGTTTCTGGCCCTTCTGTTAAGTTCTTTCAGTGCAGACAATTTGGCAGCAAGTGAAGAGGACAGTGACTTGAACAACTTGCAGATTGCAATTAAACGGATTTGTAGGGGCTTTGACCTCATTAAATCATTCCTTAAAAATATCTGCAACAGTGATTGCCATAGAAACAAAAAGGACAAAACAGAAGACAAGTCTTTGGGTGAACTTAACAAACCTTTTGGAACAAATGATCTTCACAACCATACGCTCAAAAACTTTCCTAAGAACAGCAATGTTGATGTGACTGGAGTGGACAAAAGTGGAAACAAGTACATAGTCAACAGCAAAAGTGATGATTCCATTATGTCCTTCATCAACAACCCAAGTCTGACTGTTGCTGTTCCCATTGCTGCTGTGGAGTCTGACTTTGAAGTTCTGAATACTGAGGACTTCAGCAGTGCCTCATCTGATGTTCAACCATGTCGTGTGGTAAGAATGCAGTTGTGGACTAGTCCAAATAGTTTGTAAATATACTTGTGCCATAATCAACAAAAAATCTAGAAAATACTTTGATCTTTCCACTGTGTAGTAGCCACCAAAAGTATGCAATACAGTTCATACATATGATCAGTTTTCAAGGATAATTCAAATGCAGGCACACTGATGCATCAAGTTAGGTGACTCATGGTTGTGTGCAGTGCACTTGCTTTAGTATAGAGTACAAAAGCTATTGTCTAGGGTATTGTTTTATTCAAAATCAATGAAAGACATAGGATTAATACAACAGTCAGCAAGAAGAATACCCACAGTTTATTCATAAATGTCTTTACTGGAACCTAAATATCTTTAAAGGGGTCATACCATGAAAAACAAACTACCTGAGCTTTTAAGTGTATTATAATGTTCATTCCTCACTATAAAGAGCCCCAAAGCAGTTCGCGCATTTCTGAGTAATCCTCTAATCCTCTACAGCAGCCCCTCCAATACCCACTTAAATGGGCAGGTCCTCACGAGCTCACATAGATTGAAGACAGCCCCTTTCAGGAAGAATCTGTGCTTCACCTCCAGGCTAACATAAGCACACACAAACTTTCTCCGCGGGACAACCACCTGTACATGAATGCAGTCTGAAGGACTCCGCAGGTGTTGTTATTTTAGCATAGAATCTAAGAAGAAGTGGTTCCTATTGTTTCTAATCTGCAGAGAAAACAATGGCTTGTTGGAAAATATATTTTAAGTAGATAAAAGGTTTTTTAGGCTGTAAGAGATTTAGGAGTTTGTTCAAACTTCCAAATGAAGAACCTGCTCATCAGAATTGGTTAGAGTTCATTTTCAGGAGCACGCAGAAGACCAGCCAGGAACTTTTGTCCGTGATCGCCACATTACAGATGACTGCTTGTTAACCTTGGCCTATATCAAAGTGGATTGGCCTATGATAAATGCAATGTTACAAAATAAACTTCTCTTAGCTTTTCATTTACCAGTCAGAAACTTCCTGCAGACATCTTTTGGGCCGCTGTGGTACCAATTTTACTTCAAATTTCGGATCAAAAGTGTAAGGCTCCACAATATGCAAATCCATCTTTAAAAAAGTTCGGAGTTACGTAGTGAAATGGGCGGGACTGACAAGGAGCAACAGGCGGTGTTTCAGAGATCGAGTTGTTTTACTTCCTTTTTTTTTTTTTTCTGGTTCCGGGTCATGAGCAGCAGACGTTTGCGTCTCCATCTCTCCTCTACTTTCTTGCTTTTTAAGTTGCTAGCAAGCGACTTTAAACCACTGCAAGCCAGACAACGGACAAGGAGAGTGGAACATGGCACCAAAGAAAAGTTTCAAAGCCGATTTGGCGGAGTTTAGACTCGCTCTAGGTGATATTCAATCGAAATTAGCACCCATGATGCATTGGGATGCTAAGCTAGCGGCACTTTTTGAGCTACATGCTAAGCTAACTCCGATGTTGGAGGAGTTACAACAAGAAAAGGCACGTAACGAGCAACGGGATAATCGCCAAGATCTCCTGGAGAGAAGAATGCACGACCATGATCAACAAGTAAGGATGAATAATGTTATTCTCACAGGACTCCAACTACAACCCCGAGTGCGGCCTGGTGCTACTAGCGCTAGCACGGATGCTAACGGAGCTATGATGGATGCTAAAGCAACCGTGGAGGATCAAATTTGAGTCTTTTTTTGAGTCAAAAGGGATTACCTGGGACCTAAACACCGTTGAGATTTGTCATCCGCTTTCTCGAAGAAAGAACACGGATAAACCAGCGATCCTGATCAGTTTCGTGAATCGAAAACACAAGATGGCCCTGATGAAACAACGTAAGCAATTAAGAGGATCGATGGCGTACCTGAATGATCACCTTAGTAAATATAACGCTGATCTGGCAAAACACGCGAGAATTTTGCGATCTAAGCGACAGATCCAGTCAACCTTTGTACTGAACTCCAGAATCTTTGTTAAACTACTCGGATCAGCGGACCTTGTGAGGCCTCTGGAGATAAAATCCATGAAAGACTTTGAGAACTGTGGGATTACGCATGTTTGAACCTCTAATACAAGCAAAATGTGAATTGTGGACTCATGAAACCGTCGGAACCGTTGAATACGAACTCTGACCCGATTCTGAAGAACTCGAGCACAATTCCCTTGAAATGAGACCTTCATAGTCTCTCAGTCATAACAACAAAGATGGTTTACGTGGCCTTAAACTTGTTCCGAAACAAAGCTGTAGCTCTGATCTGCTTCAATTTTTGATGAATACAATCTGCTCAAATTGTCTTTTTAACAAGAATATTTTGAAGTTTTTCTCCATTAATAAAGCTCGATTTTTTACTTAGCACTTTTTCATTATAATAATTGTTCTTTGATAAATGCAATCTGCTCAAATTCTCTTTTTTAATGAGAGTATTCTGATATCTTTTCCTGCAGTAACAAATGAAGTTGATTATTACTTGATATTTTTTTTAATTTTTTCTTAATGAGAATGTTTAGATTATTACTGATGATTAATATAAATGACTTGTCTATGGATGTTTTTGATATTCTATTACATCAACAATATTAATGATCTTTTATAACCTGAAACTTTATTAAAATGTGATATTAAGTCCTGAACCGGATATTGATAATTCATGTAGAGAAAATGGTATGGTCGAGCCGGGGTGGGATTATATAAATTCGCTTCCTTCCACTCCCTTTCAGGCGATCTACTTGTGATTGATTATGTGATGTTATTTCATGTATTATAACCTGATTGCTTGAAATAAACCATTTCATTCATTAATATAGAGTCCACAAAAATAAATAATATTTCATAAATAACTTGTATTTTAGTGTTTTAAAGGTAACATATGATCAAAAATATGGATATAGTTTAATCTGAAAGGCCTAAAAAGAACAATCATGGTATGGCCCCTTTAAATGTAGGTAATCTGTATTTGATTGTAATACCTCTTAAGATAACTTAGCAATATATGGTAATTTTTTTTTAATTCTTTGCTACAGCCAAATCAAAAGCATCATAAGGTTGTAGTAACTGATTACATTTCCCTTTTTATGCAATATCTTTTTAGGATTTTTAAGCTCTTTAGAGTTAAAAATGTATAGCAGCTTAAAGGACCATACTAAAGCACAAACAATTTATAAAAGACTTCTACACATGCTAAATTTGATTAATGCATGTTAGTTTTTATACGCAGTTTTGGATTTTTCAGCAGATTGTTGATGGTGATGAAGATGATGAACTTAGTTCCTCTGAGGGAAGCACAATCAATGGATGTGAACCTGGAGAGATGGCAGACTCTGTCGGTGGTGATCTAGAAGAAGGCATGGATCCTAATCCCTGCTTTCCTGCAGGTGAAAATTGGCTTTGTTGTTTTTGTCTGAGTTTAATCAGGGTGTGTGTGGTGCATGTCCAACACAGCATATACATTTGTCTTGTTTTAGTCTGCCAGCAGAAGTTTAAATGTTGCCAAGTAAATGTGGAGGTGGGCTTCTGGAAAGCATGGTGGACGCTAAGGCAAACCTGTTTTAGGATTGTTGAGCACAACTGGTTTGAGAGCTTCATCATCTTCATGATCCTTCTTAGCAGTGGAGCCCTTGTAAGTTTAGTTTGTAATCTCGGCAAAGAATACCAAAAGAACTTTTGAATAACTATCAATAAATGTATATTTTACCTGTTTGTTTAAGCTGACTAACTGTTTTAAATTTCTTACAGGCTTTTGAAGATGTTTACAGTGAGCAGAGGAAGACAATCAAAGTTATCCTGGAATTTTCAGACAAAATGTTCACTTACATTTTCATTTTGGAAATGTTATTGAAATGGCTGGCATATGGATTTGCCAAGTATTTCACAAATGCTTGGTGTTGGTTGGATTTCCTCATCGTGGATGTAGGTTGGAGTACTGGATGTTAAATTGGATCACACCTAGTCTGAATTTTAAGCATTAACTATATAAGAGAACTGGATATTGTGACCCCTTCCCCCTTACATTCCAAATGGAAAGTACTGGTTAGCTCCATAAAGGGCATTCAGATCTCTCAATAAAAATAGGTGGTCTCACTTATAATATTTTTCTTAGGAGTCCACTTACAGTGGAGCTTGTTGAATGTCATGAAATGTTAACTTAATCACTGGTCACTGAGGTCGTCTGACTCCAATACGCCAGCATCCATCGCAAAAAAATGGCGACCAAATGGACTTAATTTTGTAGGACCCAGAAGTAAGGCATTTTCTATAGGTGGTGTCACATTTACTCTGTTCAGTTTTCTTATACAGTCAATAACTGTAAGCCATCATATTCAAAGTTTGCAAATACGACCACATTTACTACTGTATTTTCCACACTATAAGGCCAACTTGATTATGAGTGAACAGTCTCAATTACGGGGTCTATATCTGTATGTAACCTATACATAAGGCACACTGTATTAACAGAAACAAAACTGAGTCTGGTGGAACTTTATTCTACTATGGAAAAAAAGCACATTACAATTTAATCAATCTTCATTCACAAATCCATCAAAGTCCTCATGAATGGTGTCTGATTTGAGCAGCTGGGCAATATCACCAAGAAACAGAAACAGGTTCCCACTCATCATTGTTAGAGTCAGTCTTGTTGCCAGGTTGATGATGCCGGTTTTCGCAAAAGCTTGGATAACAGTTGAAGCACGTACCTTAGCCCAGGCATCTACAATCCCTTCACATTTGGTGGCGTAACTTTCTTACTGCTGCCTCCTAGTCTTAGAAAAGGTGTGCTCGCTGTCTGTCCCATGCAACTCACAACTTCAATTTAAATGCCTTGTTTACACCATCATCCAGTGATTGGAATTCTTTTGTTAATCCTCCCGCAATAATGGCAAGCTCCAAATTATTTTTTACTTCATTTGGTATGTCGTAGTAGTGGTGAGATGGGCACATTTTGAGTTACAGATCAGCAGAGACAGTAAAGCAAAAAAAAAAATCTTCCGGTTTCTTTATAAAACAAAAGCACAAAGACGGAGCTCCTTGAAAGTGTTAGATCTTCATGTCTTTGCTATCCTTGTTGCCTTCAGTTAAACAGTGACCATAGAGACCTTTCTCCTGGATGTTCTATGTTCAAAAATCCATTGTTCAAGTTGGTCTTCAAACTGTGGCCAACTCACTTTGTTCCCACAGAAACTCTGTTTTGTCTTTTAAGTCTGTGCATGTCATTTTCTTGTTTCTTCCACTTTCAAACCATAGATTTATTAATGTTGTATTATTTTACAGCTGCTCTCTTCCCAGTTAGAATTACATAACTGATAGCCTCCAGTTTGAATTGTACCTTGTAAGCATGTCCCTTTAGCTGCACTATTTTCAGGGTTCGTAGATAAACAAATGCTGTTTTGTGGCATACCGGTTTTGTACTTACCTGAGGCATGGCATAGGAAAGTGTTTGTACTTTACTTACCGTATTATGTTTAGTTCTCTGATTGGTTTACTGCTGCATGCATTCATAGTGTACGTATTGCATTCCGGTACCAGCAGAAAATTGTTCAGCAGTCAATCAAGCAGAACATTTACCGAGGTCCCACTACAACATTTTGTAGATTTTGGAACTCAGTGCACACATAAGGTGCACCAGATTATTAGGCACAAAGCTAACTTTTAGGTGTGCCTTATATTGCGGAAAATACAGGTATAGTAAATGCATGAGGAAAATAAAATAGGCCATTGACACTCCTCAATAGAGCTAATGATCAAATTGTGTTCAATCTTTTTTATGGGTGCAATCATTTTTGTCAAGATTTTTAAGATGAGTTTGCTTAAGAACAATTGAAAAGCAAAGTTTAAGTTTGATAAAATACTTGAAATAAAATGTTAATTATTTTTTTGTGAAATATTATTGATCAAAACCTCATCTAAATGTAAAATGATCAGTGGACATATGGAACTTTAGATTGTTATAACCATGTCTGCAGGTATTAAGATAAAGGTTTAATTAAAAGATATGTTATGTATTACATTTCAGAGGCAGTACTATTCAATAATGACTGATAGTTTTTCTTTTTAATACTGCAGGTCTCATTAGTCAGTCTGGTGGCCAATGCACTAGAACTTACCGAACTTGGTGCAATCAAGTCTCTGAGAACTCTTCGAGCACTAAGGCCCCTGAGAGCACTGTCACGGTTTGAGGGCATGAGGGTAAGATATACTAAATGGGCCACCTTCTGAGAAAAAAGATCATATAAAATATTTAACATTTAGGCTGAATCCAAATTCATTCCCTATCCCATTGGCTGGAGGGCCTTCCTGAGATCTTCCCTGGCCTTGTTATTGGCCAGAATGTCCTGCGGGCAGCATCTAGTTTGCAAAAATACTGGTGGTGAATGCGATAGGAAAGTTCAGCACAGATGATCTTAAAAGTTCAAGTTCTTTCTAACACCCCCCCCATATATTGCTAGAGATGGCGCACTAGCCTGTGATCATTGTCCGAGATACAAACGGAGCGTTGTGTGGTGGAAAAAATAGTTGGATCTGATGGAAGAAATGTTGACAAACGGTTTTAAGAATGTTTATTAAAACAGAGCAGAGAAAAGTACATGTCTTGCAAGCATGGAGGAGAGGTCTGCAGAGCCCTGCCTGTGATGAAGGACATTCGTATTTTATAGAGCCATACAAACAACTTAAATCAGAAACTTAGGATAGGAACACAAGCGCCATATCTAATATGGACAAGATGTTCTAATGAAGTCAAAATGTTTATACAATGTGATCATGGCGTCCTGACAATAAGAAAGCAAAGTCTGTGGCCTCAAGGCTGTGCACAAAGGTTAGACACATTTAATTGTAAAGATGAAACGTATACGTAAACATATAATTTCCATCACACTTGCCATATTTGAATGTAATATTAGCATTGAGATGGGGCTTTGCAGATACAGTAAACAAAACTCTGATTATCACAAAAATAAATCCAGGTTCATGGTATTAATTTTTAAGCACAAAGTGCTACAGATTAATGGCATTTTAAACTTTTTGATAAATTATTACATAGTTAGATAGAAAAAATAATGCATACCTGATGCATGGTTGTGATTTTATTCAAATTTACACAATGTAAGATTTACATAAACGATTAGACTCCTTGGTCAGTGTTTTAAGATGGGTAGGTAACTGACATGTGAGGTCCAGGGCGCATCCAGTTTAAAGCACATGCAACAGCTGCTGGGAATTATTATCGAGCTGGACCCCTTCGCGACGTACCACCGAGGGGAAATTTACCTGATTGGGGGGGGGACTAGGAGGTTGATGTTTCTAAAACAAAATATATAAATATTGTTACCTTGACATTAAAAATCAAAATATTTATTTATTTGGTTATTGGTTTACTGGAATTATCTTTTTTCTGTTTTATATGCAGGAAAAACCCTGTTAACCCTTCCGCTCTCTTTGGGGTCCAGATGACTCAAACAACATATTGATCTGTGATACCTTCAATGACAAATGTGGACAAAGGGGAACAGGATTTTATGTCTGCCATGGACATTAGTGAAACTCAAAAATCAATGAAAAAAAAAAGTTCAGCGCACTGTCTTGTGGGGTCCAGATGACCCCACTTTTAATGTAAACAAGCCAAGGAGACCAGAAGGGTTTAAAGATGTAGGCTGAGGGAGGATAGTGTTTGGTGGGCCAGAGCCACATCTAAAGACCTAGTATGTGGAGAATGTATAATAAATCAAGTCCTAATGCAAATTTAATAAACCCTCTTCTTATTCCCTCTGCGTTTTTTCCAGACAATTCTTTATGTAACTCTTATAAATGTATGCCATTAGAAATAGTTCACTTGTACAATCGTTTATTGCTGTTTAAAATTGGGTCTTTTACCATTAGCACACCTATGTTGTCTTTCTGCATTCATGTACAGGTGGTTGTCAATGCCCTGCTGGGAGCTATTCCATCCATCTTCAACGTGCTTCTTGTATGCCTCATCTTCTGGCTGATCTTCAGCATCATGGGAGTCAACTTATTTGCCGGAAAGTTTTACAAGTGCATCAACAGGACAAGTGGTGAAGACTTTAATGCAACCATTATTCCAAATGAAACATTCTGCCAAGCAGAGAATGATGTTATTTGGAAAAACCTTAAAATAAATTTCGACAATGTTGGTATGGGATACCTTGCACTTCTGCAAGTGGTACGTTACTGAATATATTCTATCTTCAAGATAATTACACAATGTAAATAACATATACTGTATATATCTTTTGTAATACATTTTTATGCAGGCTACATTTAAAGGGTGGATGGACATTATGTATGCTGCTGTGGACTCAGGAGAAAAGGTAAATACATTTTCTTTGTTAATTCAAGTACTAGCTTGAGGATTCCGTGTTTTTTTTTTTTTATATCATCACAGAAATTTGATCAACACATTATTATTGCAGGAAGCTGGAATTAAATAGGATCCAGGTAACTAACTGAAGGCTATCTGACTATGAGTCTCAATTAGCCTATTTTTACCTTTGAATCTAAGAGTTTGTACAGCTCAGTTAGACATGAATACAGCAAATGGTCTCTGTTATGGTGTATTCACAATGGACACGGTACGTGCTTCAAGTGTCAATGTAAAGATGTGATCTGATGTGGAGCGGCACGTCTTGGGTGTCGGACACGTCAACTAATCAGGGACTCGGCTTTGGGGATGTGACGATTTCAGTCTCTAGAACAAAGGGTAGAAAAGGAGATTCAATATGGCAGCTCAATCCAGGGATTTTCGTTCTGAATTTTCATCCTTTTTTTTAAACAGCAGGTGCCGCGGAGTTGCCAAAGACTGTCACAATTACTGTTGGGCAAAGGCTGAGAACACCCTGAACAGGTTGTCAGCCTGTCACAAAGCTTATGGAGCTGGATCAAGGGGCAACGCTAGCCAGCCGCACATTGGACAGCTTCGCAAACTAAAGAGCTCCATTTTCCAGTTGTCAGCGGAGCTATTAGCAATCGCTGCTCCCCAGGCTCCATCAGAGCTGATAGCAATCACTGCTGCCCAGGCACCGAGCAGGTCTAGCAAGGTCTACTTCCCAGGCCCCTGGCAGAGGAGCCTAGTCTGCCTACTTGCTGGCTGATAGCTGCCCAACAGCCCAGAGAACTGCCTCAAATGCCGTTGTAGTGCGCAGGATAGCTCTAGCTTTATGGGCTTATGATGTTTTTCTTATTTTCATCACTACAATGATTAAAAAAAACATCCCCGAGTTGTATTTTTATTTCCCCACTCTCGTCGTAATGCTCGAGCTGGGCCACAGACTGACGGAGGTAACGTTTAAACGACCCTCAGGTGCAGCTATCGCTGCACGAGTGGAGTATGCCGCAACAGGAGAGACTCTGGTGAAACAGGAAAGAAGATCTGGTGAAAACAAACAAAGTGATGTGCTTGCCAACACATCTATAAACCCAAGCTACTCTCAACATCACCCATGTCTTCCATGATGTGGCAACAAATGAATTCCAGAACAACTTTGTGGTTGCTCTGCTGCAAGGCATTGTCATCAGACCCCTGTTTCCCCTTCTGGCCTTCTCCAGAGTTCTAGCACTTCCTAGCTCTCCACACTACACTTCCCATCAGCCCCTGCTGTCACTCCTAGGAGTTCCACAGCTGATTTTCACCAGTAACCACTCCCAGCAGTATTTAGTGTGAGCACTGAGCTCTGCTCAGTGCAAAGTCTTATTTGTGCCACTCTGCCTGCATCACTGGGCGTTCTCAACCTGACCTGATCTTTTGTTTCTTCTGTCCCTGCCTCATCTGCCGCCTGCCCTGATCCTCGCCTGGATCCTGGCTGTCTGAGCAAAATAAACTTTCTGCACTTGGATCCTGCAGTCTGCCTGTTTCTGACAGGCATGAAAACTATAAGCAATAAATTTGACATTGCTTTCACGATTGCTGGCTCTCTTTTGACACGCCTGCCGCGTCCGGTGTGAATGCACCATTACTAATCTTATGAGTTCTTGCGTCAGTGCTTTTGTAAAATACCTTTGGTATTCTCTTGAGTTGTTCATTTAAATTAAATATATACACAAGTCTAATTAATTTAATTTTTTTCTTTTTGTATTTTGTAATTGTAAAACAGCAGGGGGATCAACCAGATTTTGAAAGAAACCTCAAGATGTACTCATACTTTGTTGTTTTTATAATATTTGGATCCTTTTTCACTCTCAATCTCTTCATTGGAGTAATAATAGACAATTTCAATCAACAAAAGAAAAAGATAAGTATTACTTGTGAGTTTCTTTAATAGT
Organism: Oryzias javanicus; assembly: GCA_003999625.1. Lineage (NCBI taxonomy): Eukaryota > Metazoa > Chordata > Actinopteri > Beloniformes > Adrianichthyidae > Oryzias > Oryzias javanicus. The sequence continues at coordinate 12,491,193 of CM012457.1, read as the reverse complement.
TATATTGTTGCCATAATTTAATATGCTTTGTATTTATTGTTTACTTTGGAGGTAACGACCTTTTTATGACTGAAGACCAGAAGAAATACTACAATGCCATGAAAAAATTGGGGTCAAAGAAGCCACAAAAACCAATTCCAAGGCCATCAGTATGTACCTTCTTAAATACCTCTTACTCTCATCTGCTGGACTGATTTGTTCTTCATTACAGAGACATATTTCATTCTTTGATTGTTTCTTTGTTGTTGCTTCAGAACAAGATTCAAGGATTCATTTTTGACATAATCACCAAACAAGCTTTTGATATTGTGATCATGATTCTAATATGGCTTAATATGGTAACCATGATGGTGGAAACAGAAGACCAAAGTGAATACAAGACTTACATCCTCCGTGTCATCAATTATGTGTTTATTGTCATTTTTTCTGGGGAATGTTTGTTGAAAATTATTGGACTCCGCCATTACTTTTTTTTGAACGGCTGGAATATTTTTGACCTCGTCGTGGTGATTCTGTCAATTGCTGGTACATATTTACTCTTGTTACTGGCTTGAATAAATTGTAAATTTGTGATGGGCCTCCATGATTTTAATTGACTAAAATCGTATTCTTTTTTCTTCCATAGGTGTTTTTCTTGCAAAGATAATTGAGGAATTTTTTGTCTCACCAACACTATTCAGAGTTATTCGACTGGCTCGGATTGGCCGTGTCCTTCGCCTTATTAAAAGTGCCAAAGGAATACGCACACTCTTGTTTGCCTTGATGATGTCACTTCCTGCCTTATTCAACATTGGTCTCCTGCTCTTCTTGGTGATGTTTATCTATGCCATATTCGGAATGTCAAGCTTTGCTTATGTCAAAAAGGACAGAGGAATCGATGACCTTTTCAATTTTGAAACCTTTGGCAACAGCATGATTTGCTTGTTTCAGATCACCACATCGGGAGGGTGGGATGGCCTTCTTGATCCCATTCTAAACAAATATGACACTGATTGCAACCGAGACGCAGAGCATCCTGGAAGCATCTATAAAGGCGATTGTGGAAATCCCCCTGTTGGAATAGCATTTTTTGTTAGCTACATCATCATCAGCTTTCTCATTGTGGTAAATATGTATATTGCAGTTATTCTGGAAAACTTTAACGTGGCTACTGAAGAGAGTGCTGACCCACTGAGTGAGGATGACTTTGAGATGTTTTATGAAGTCTGGGAAAAGTTTGACCCTGGTGCAACACAATTTATTAAATTCAACAGGCTTTCAGACTTTGCAGACGCTCTCAACCCACCACTACAAGTACCCAAGCCAAACAGGATAGATTTGATCTTTATGGACCTTCCAATTGTGAGTGGTGATCGTATTCACTGTCTGGATATCCTGTTTGCTTTCACAAAACGTGTACTAGGAGAAGGTGGGGAGATGGACATTTTAAGGGAGCAGATGGAGGAGCGCTTTATGGCCTCAAATCCTTCCAAAGTGTCATATGAACCCATTACAACCACCCTGCGCCGTAAAGAAGAACTTCGGTCAGCTACTGTCATCCAAAGAGCATTTAGAAGATATACTGAGAAACAGAAGTTTCCCGAAGATTCAGATGATGGAACTGAGAAGGATGAATCACCCACTGACAAAAAGGACTTTGTCAAAGAGAACAATAAAGAAACTTCCAGTGCTGAAAAAACTGAACAGACGGTTTTGATGTCCTCTGCATCTTCCTGTGATAACTTAATCATAAATGAAAAAAATGAACTTGAAACAGACCAAAGAGAGAAGGAGAAAACAAGCAACGAAAGAGGAGACCAAGATACATAAAAGAGGAGAGGAAGTTCAACAGTCATGACAAAATGTTTACAGTTCTTTGAAAGTGACTACCTTCTTGAATGTGTATACCCACTGTTTCACACAGACTGTTCCTACTTTACAGAAGGGGGAGATAGCTCATATATGCTATATTCAGACCATTATGAATGATTTCAGGGGCATCCATAGGCTGTGCTGTTTACAAAATTGTTATTATTTATTTTCTCCTCCAAGGCACACCTTTTGTGCTTTAACTTTTATTGCAGCTAGTTCTGCTGTCCGGTGACTTGAAGTAATGTTATATCAATTACTTTAAATTGCAGGCACTCATTTTTTCATTAAAAAAAGGGTTTCATATTTTTTAAGCATCTATTTTAAGTTAACTCTTTTCTTATAGGGTAGTTTCCTCAGGTACAATACTATGAGCATAAAGCCCTAGGCTGCTTCTGATAATGCTAACGTTTGACACAAACAAAAGCCATGATCCATTATAAATGCATGAATGCCTATTCATGGTTATGCATGAAAAAGATTTCCATTATTGTCATTTTTCTCTCAAAACGCATGACAAAGAGATTTTCAGTTATTTGGATTTTATTTTGTGGGTGTCTGTATGAGTGGGTTTTGTACATGAAAACATGAACTTCAACAAAGCTACATTTAATGCTGCATATTTTAGACTTGGTTCCAAAAAAGTGGTCATGCCCAGATACAGTGTCATTATCATACAAATTATCATAATTGTCTTCATAAAACTATAATAACCAATATCAGAGATGACTGGAGTGGTGAGATTTAAAGCTAACAAAATATTCCCAAAAGAAAACTTCTTGTCGTTTATGTGAAGATGTCATTTTTATTTTTTTCATTCATTCATTCAACTGGATGTGACCTTTCCTCTGTGAGAAAAAAAGTTGGATATCTGTGATGTTAACCTTAAACATGATATCTGTTGTAGTTAAAGATGTGGCAAAGGAGGATGGGGTAAAATGTGGTATTTTTCTTATTTTTTGTTTCCCAAATTCCTTTGGGAGTAGTTACTGAAATGTATACTAGTATTTTTTTTAAGTACAAATCCCAGTTTTTATGATAGCAAACAAATATCAAAGGTGGACAAATTAGTGCTCAGGATATTCTAAAAACCACAAGGAATTGGATCATACTTTTCATGTATTTTGCCATTTTAAGCTATTGTTTACATTTTTACATCAATGCTTCACACAACGGACACTTGAAATTGTCACACTTATCTGTGATCTTTTGCAACACAGGTTATAAATCCAGTGGTGTAGTTACAATTTGCATGTCATGCACTTATGCTGCACCTTACCCACACTGAAAGAATGTTTTTATTACAGATCCATCAACTCTCATATTGTTTATATGCATAATAGTTGTGTTGTGTAAGTTGAGTGCATGTTTCCATAACTCATTTCACAAAAAATAATTAAACTACTAAAAATAAAGATTGCATTCAAGTCACATATGTCTTTGAAGTAATTTATTTTTAATGATTCAGTTATCGTCCCTTTTAAGGTTTGAATTTAGCAAACAAGGATCGGAGTACCTCTCTGATCCTCTTTTTATGTATTATAAAAATTTCCCAATGGTCATTTAATTATGATTACGCCTTTTTTAAGGCAAAATCAAAAAAATCTGTGCTGTTTTCTGGGACATAGTTTCTGCAAAGTTGCAGGGATTCATCCGAAATTTGCCTGTGGGTTTTGGGCAGGGGCTGTTGGGGAAGAGCAAGCCTGCCCCATTTCCCATCATCCGTCTATTCACACGCTCTACCATTAGCTTACAGCCACTCCTGGCTAGCTATATCGCAGCTATCCAGCCATACAGTTTTGAAGAAGATGCCAGCTTGGAAAGGGAAAACAAAGACGTACATGGATCTATTTGTCTGCAGCGGATTCATCGGAGCTTAGATGGATGATTGTAGCTTCTACACCACACCTACACCTACTGCTCCTGATTCACCAGGATCTAAATAAAGAAATTCTCAGAAAGGCAAATTAAAGATTAATTTTTGTATATGTCCTTAATCGCGAGAAAAATGCAACAAAAACATGTTAAAAACACACACACACACAAAAAAAAACAATTTTAGTTGGAGTGAGTTGGTAAGAAAAAAAGGGAAAACTGATTTTTGTCCGTGTAGAAATAAAGGAATGTTTAAAGAATGTTGAGAGACAATCAGAATTGTTCTAGTCATCTTCTGCAGACACCAGGATAAAGTTACTTTTTCCCACTGCCTGGATTAGACTAGAGGTGGGACAAAATATCGGTATGGCGAACTATCGCGATATTTCAACTCACAAACGATTATTGGTCCTCTCTTTCCCTGAATCGGTGTCCTAAAATAATACCACAAAAAATCCACCAGGGGGCGCTTTGCGTGAGGACAATGGTGAAATGCAAGGATGCCGTCAAGACATTGTCATAATTTTTTTTACCTGTTTTAACAATAAGTTTAGTCAAAATGCCTAAGAACATAGTTGCACAGGTACGGCGTGGACTCGGAGAGCACTTTGTTCCTTTTCCACATGCAGGGCAGGGGCGGGGCTCACCACCTGCTCCGCATACAGATGAAAACGCACGCGGGAAGTAGAGCGGCCGCGAGTGAAAAGGCCAGAGCTGCATCTGTATTTTTCTAAAGTAGAAGTAGACAGTGCGCTGTTTCTAATGTACCATAAATAACATGGATTTGTTATGGTGGTAACAGCAGTGACCTGTTCAAACACCGCGCTAAAATCTATGGAAGCGTATGTGTCACAAAAATAAAAAGAAAAGTCAATACTGGAAATGCTATTTCATTTTCAAAATGTACCTGCATTATTTGTCTCTTAAATGAAATTAAAAAGCAATTCTTAGAACTGCTTTCTCATTTTCTTCTTCTACACCGCTCATTCTGTAACTTAATTAAAATAATAAAGACAATGGCAATTGACATTTCATTTTCAAAAAGTTCTATGGTAAATCTGTAACAAAATTCAATCAGGAATATTAAACTTGAAAACTAAAATGCATAAACAGAAATGCTATTTCATTTTCAAAATGTACCAGCATTTTTTGTCTCTTAAATCAAATGAAAAAGCAATTCTGAGAACTGCTTTCTCGTTTTCTTCTTCAACTCCGCTCATTCTGTAACTTAATTCAAATGACAAAGCCCATGGAGATTGCTTTTTTGTTTTAACATTCTGCCGCGCAATAAGTGTAACAAAAATCTAATGGGTACTGGAACGTCCCAAGGGCGCACGACGATGACGTCAGAGCTCCTCCTCCTCCGGTTTGGTTTGTTCTGTCTGGAACAGCTACAAGCTGTTCTTGTTGATTTATAAAGAGAAAAAATGAAGAAAGAGGTGGAAAAATGAGCTCAAAGCTGAGATTCATCATTCCTGATTAACTTGTGTTTTTTAAAACCTTAAAGACAGAAAAGCGGGATACACTGTGGAGAGACACTAAGAAGAAGAAGAAGACACTGTGGAGAGTTTGACAGTCTGTCACTCCCGCCGCCTCTCTGGCTGCAGCCCGATACAGCCGACATGTCCATCGGGGCTCACGGGCTAAATGTACCGGCAGAAAACGAGAAAGCAGTTCTGAGAATTGCTTTTTCATTTGATTTAAGAGACAAATAATGCAGGTACATTTTGGAAATGAAATAGCATTTCCAGTATTGACTTTTCTTTTTATTTTTGTGACACATACGCTTCCATACAAATCCACCTGATTCTAGTGGAGAGGTGCGCAGCGTCTGACCGTCCAAAGGAGATGTCTAGTGGCATTATTGATCCAACAGGTGTGTATCCTAGCGGTACACACGTGGAGCACCTCAACAACTTGTTGATTATCAAACAGAAATGCAAGAAATTTTAATGAAAGGAGGGGGAATAAATATGAATACCAGCACTGTAAAAAACAATGATATATTAACAGGGTAAAAGTTCATATTTTGCCTAATAATCAATTATCTGACAGAAAATTAATTAAGATGCAGAATTATGAATTTTTACTTCAATTTCTAATGCTCTTTGAAGTGAGAAGGTTATTTGATATATTCTGCATTTGGTTCTTAACTGGAGCTTTGTTTATTAGTTACCTTAAAATGTATGTTATTATTGTAAAGACACGTTAGTATTTATTGATAAATTTATTTTAATGTTGGAAAGGATGTTAAATAAAAATATTGGGTTCTAAATTCTTCTGAAATAAGATTTTGAAGAAAGTAAAAACATACATTTAAAAATAGTTATATATCAATGTAATGTATTGATTATTGCAATGTTTGCCATATTGAGATACTATTGGAATCGTGAGCATATATCGTGAATCGCATCGTATCGTGTGTTACCCTGAGATTCCCAGCCCTAGATTAGACCAATGAATCCTTGAATCTTGTTCTGAAGCTAGATTAGACCCATGTCTAACCTACCGGTAGCTAATAATCAGAGCCTATGAGGAGGCGATAAAATGAGATTGTTTTCCTGAGTGTACTCTCTTTCTTAGTAAGGACAAATTAAAAGAAATTGTGAACAAAAAATTGTCAAAAGGGTTTTATTATTTTTTGACTCCTTTTGCATCTGACTATAATGTTATTAGCACTGAAAATCTTGAAATTTACATAACAATCTGTCTATGAAATAGTTATGGTCTGCAGATGTCTCAAACTCATGACTTTTATATGGCATTATAATGTTTGCCATCACTTTTCATGTAAAAAAGGTTTTCATATAATTTATCAAGCATACATTGTTAACTCTTTTTTGGAAGGGTAGCATGCTCAGGTATAATATCTAATACAAAAAAAAGCAATTTTTGAAAAAGTTTTAGTCTTTGCAGAAGTCTCAAATTAGCCAGGTTTGAACAGTGCCTGGTGACCTATGAAATAAATGTGCCAGTCCAGATATTTAAACAATACTAAAACATGCTTACCTTATTGACTCAAGTAACTGCCCAATCTGCAGTCTACTGATGCAGCCTTTTAGTTGATTTATTCAGTATTGACTGTGCAGATGTGTTTGAAAAAGGTGACTCAAAGGTGAAGGAAGTTTCTGACAACACCTGAAGAGAGATGAACGTGTCATTTTACTGCAAAATCACACTAATATTGAAGCAAATTACAATTGATTTGCATAAATATTAACCACAGTAATACAAGTAATTTTCCTAAAGTTCTGCGAGGGCTATGCCTTCTTGGTTTTTGATTCCTTAAACTTTTTTTCACAGTGAAATTTTAATATTCGAACTATACAATGCTACAAACTGTATCCCAGACTCAAGATAAGGACATACCTATGAGCAAAATAAACTCTGTAAAATGCCCCTTTAATGAATCCTCTCTAATCAGTTTTACAAACCATAGAGCAGTTTTAATAAATATGTGTCCTCTGAAGGATAAACAGAGCTTCATATGAGTTGACTCAGTTATGTTTACTGAGTTTTCATTATACAGAAATAACTACTACAGTTTCAAACTTATTTTTTACCCTAGATTTCACTTGAGATGTATTTTATTAGGATATAAAATTCTTATTTTTTTTCCAAAAAAAGAACACAACAGAACTGATAAATAAAACAAAGCAGGTCAATGATAATCAATACTGCAATAAATTTGGGGCAGAAGAACACACAAAGCGAAATAGAACAACACCAAGAAAAAAACCAAACAGCAACAATACCAGAAAACACAAAACTTAATCACGGACTTCGAACAAAGCAATTTATGTTTAAAATGATCTATTTTTAATATTGTAAAAATGTAAACTGGCACCTAATTAAAGGTTAGGCAAAGCTAGCAAACAGGGAGGCTATCTTGGTTTTATATTTATTTACCAGTTTGTGGTTAGAGAGCCATCAAAGTATTTCAAACGTTTAAAATGAAAAATAGGATTTTGTCTTTCTGGCAGGAAATACCTCAAATATTTATTTATGATGATCGTTTTTTTTCTTTACATTGTTTTAATTGTAACAATTTACATAACTTAAAAAAAGGCAATTAACAGTAATAACTTAGTACGTCAGAAAACCTGCAACTATCATTGCCCATGCTTTATAACTGTATATAAGCTGTTTGCAATGAATCAGCCCGATTGCCTGTAATTTTGTAGGCAGAGCACTTAGTAGTGCCTGACTTGTGGAATCATTTGACTTTCATAGCATCCAAATACCTCCTAAAGACCTTTAAGTTATGTTTTGCCAAGACAGGAAATTCAGAACTCTGAGTGTGTCCAAGTTAATGAGGTTTTCATTTTAGTGTGCAAAATGTTGTTGCACACAACCATGTAATGGGCCAGAATTGAATCTGGTTTCTGGGTATGTTGTGTGGCTTATGCTGGAAGCTATTAGCATCTGAAGTGGATGGAACAATTTATCAATTATTAACAACGGTCCTGATATTCATTGTTGTCCGGTATTGCTCTTGCTTTTTGTGGTTGGAGAAAATATGAGACGGCGAAAAATAAGCTGATGGCAAAGTGCTCATTATTCCTGCCATTTTGTCAAAGAGCAATGATGTGATTATCACTCTGTGTCACACCCACTCACAGTACTTTATATATCACGTGGTTTCTTGACAGAGTACGCAGCACAATACTTGAGCTCCCTTTGTCTAAGTGTTTACCAGCATGCACTTTAAACTCTGGAAAACTATCACAGGAACAAATCAGCAATAATTTAATTGTGAGAAATATTATCGTGTAAATGTTTTTTTTTTCTAAAGTATCCATATGCAAGATCTAACACTGGGTTTCTAAACACAGAGGAACCAGCAGACAGCTTCAGTAATGGCAACAAGTAAGGTTACTCATTGCCTTTTCAAATGGTCAGTAAATCAAGAATGATTCTGCAGATTCTCCTCCCTAGTTGCCCAGCAACATGTCAGCAAGCTCCTACGTTACACTGCATTAGGGTGGAAGGTCGGATGTTGGTCTGCCATCCCCACCCATGGAGTCTTGTATGCTGGACACTAGTATGTAGACGTATTTATGTGAATGGACGTGTATTCCGTTTAAAACTAGCCACTGGTAAGTATAGGGCTTACAAAAAAGAAAAAAAAAACATTTCACAAAGGAAACCTGAGAGTGCTTCCCTTAACAGCTCTGTAATTTTATTTACTGCAAGTAAATGGCCAGAAAATCCCATTACATTTGGCAGTGGTGAGTTTCTCCCTATACCTTCCCATTTTGCTAATAGAGAAATAGACACACTGAAGTGCTCACCAGCTCAGAAAAAGATTAAGTTCACCCCTAAAACACGCATGTTTCTAGAGATAATGTTGGAGGTAATCCTCCTGGTGAAACAGAAATCAAAACAATAGAAAAATGAGCATTTCAGTTTAGATAAAGAAAGAGGAATAGAGCACCTGTTGTATCTCAGCAAGGGAAAGATGGGAAGCAAATCATTTAAATTTAAAGTAACTTTTGTATGCAACACGCATGGAAAAAAGTAAAAGAGCTCATTAAGAAGTGAGCTGTCCTGTATGATTTGCATGACGCTTAGATCAATATTGGTCAGTGCAAACCGCAATGGATATAGCCATTAAAACACTATAGCAATATACCCCTGGGAGTGCGTATTCCAACGTCCTCCTCTAATAGGTTTTCAGATGCCTTCTTTGAAAGTGCAACAAATGCATGCAGTATTTATTTCCCTGTAAGAGTACAAATGCAAAGTAAAGTAACTCTCACACAAAAAAAGAAAATAAATAAAACACCAAAAATAGGTTATTTAATTGTAATATGTGAAACTGTTTTAAGTTTGATTTCCTCAGATATTCCAGCAGGATATCACAAACTGTCATCACACGTGTGTATTAGAACAAGGAGGGTTTTGTGTTTGCTGCACTGTACAGAGGGCTCAATATCAACCTGATTTACTCTTTGGTTGATGTGTTCTGGAGAGGGTAATGATTATGTGCCAGAGTTAGTGCTAAATGCTATCTGACAAGTCATGGAAATGTTTGTTGGAACAGTTGCACCATGGACTCAACACTGTAGACATCATACTTAAAAGTCAATTCATGGTGTTGCATAACTGTGAGCCACCAGATGCTTGATGTTTCCACTGTTCATCATAAAGATATGTTGGTGTGTAATAATGTGTGCAAACAAGGCAGAAGATATTATGGTTTAGTTGTGCAGTGATTAAAAGGAGGTAAGTTTTTTTTTCTTTTTTTCATAAAAATCCTCTTTGCTCCTTAAGCCTTATAAACTGAAGCCCAGTATTAAAAAAGACAACAAATGTTAGTGTAATTTAAACCAGGAAGTGTCAAGTGTCCTTAAACTATTTCTGTTTATTCTACAAAGGCTGCACTAACTTGACCTTTGTCTTCAGACCTTTAGTGCATTTTAGAGTAGTAATTGCGTAAATTGACAATAAAAAAATGAATTGAACTTTATTGATCTCACAGAAGAGAAATTCACCCTTCATGGCCGATCAAAAGAAAGACGTACTACAAATCACCAAATAACCAATTGCAAACAAAAGTAAATAAACAAAACTCTATATCTACTTATAGTCCCATTCCAACTATATTTTTTATCACTTTAAAAAACGTTTCCAGTGGCCTTTTAATTATAATTATGCAGTTTTTAGACAGAATAAAAAATAAAACAGTCATTTATTGAGACATATTCTGCACAGCAGCTGGAGTTCATCAGAAATTCTCCTCTGAGTTGTGGACGGAAGTGATAGCGTGGAAGTAACTACAACGATACCTCGGTTGCTTACATCTTCTCACAACCCCAAACTAAGCATGGCAAAATAAATAAATAAAAAGGAAAAAAAAAAAAAACAATATTGGAGCTATGGAGTCATTCAGTTTTGAGCCAGATGCCACCTTGGGCAAGGGAAATGATGACGTTAATGGATCTATTTGTCTGCAAGTGGACACATCAGAATTGGAGCGGAAATGGGAGACTTTGAGCCCCTATCACAGTTGCTGTGTCACAAACCTTACCTTTTTCAAACCCCTGGTTTTTATGTGGTTCGGATCCACACAGATATGAATACAGAAATACTAAGAAACATAGGTTTAATCTTAAATTATTTTTTGTGTCCTCCACCATGAGTAAAATGTTACAAGAACATGTTTAATTACCAAAAACACTATTCATTGAAATGGGTGTTTATTTGCAACTTTAAAACTGTAACTTTTGTTGTTTACGAAAAATGTATGTGTATTCTACAGCTAATTAACGTATAAAATCTTCCACTGCTATAATTTATCAGGATTATACAAATTAAACTGCAAAGTCTGCACTTTATTTATTCATGTATTTATTTATTTTAAATTAGAACTGAACAAGTTATATGTAAAACTATTAACCCATTTATTTCATTCATTAATATAAACATTTTACTAAGACTATTTATGAATCCGCTGTAATATAAAACCTTTTTTTTTTGGTACATAAAAAAGCATCCACACACAATGCATTGTGGTCTATATTTGCCGGTCTAATGAGCATCAATGACAACAGTAACTTTAACAGCTTTTTTGCAGAGACTTCTGGGAAATTTCGAGGGCACTATGAGTGAGTAGTGAAGGAATTCGCAAACAAACTATGCCTTAGCATGTAGTAGATAATTAGCTAACTTCATCAGTCGCTTTTCTTAACAGTGACATGTTTGTGAGTTCTACAATTATTTGAACAAAGATGAGTAATTGCAAAGTTATCAATACTTGACACCTTAAACATAAAGGGTTCAAAAAGTCTATTTTCAATCTTAATGTTAACATACTTGCTAACCTTTTCTTTGAGCGTTTCTGCTTATCATCCTTTTCTTTTGGCGCGAAACAGGAAGTGAACTGCTCTGGTCATGTGACCATTTATAGCGAGATGCGCATTTAAATGACAGCTCATATTATTTCTATATCTGCTAAAAACACATAGATAAATCACTCAGTTACATTTTTATAGCCTGTAAATAAAACATTGTTTTCGTTCAGAATTGTGCTAGCGGAATGTTTCACAAATGTTTGTGGTGTCACTGCGCCATCTATTGATACAAAAAACAAACTACATCAGACTGTTATTTTCCACGTTACCTTTCAGGAGTTTTTTTTTTTATTCATTTATTTTTTTTTATCAATACTATATTCAATCTCATACCCCACATTGTATGTTTTTATTTTTTGTCATAGCAAGCAATCAATTCGGGTTCACGGCATAAATGTAATATTAAAGCTATGGATTCGGGATGCTTCTGCTTGGGAAATGAGACCTGACAGTCAAAGAAGAGGGTTTAAGAAACCCACTCACTGTTCCCTACGTTACCATGCAACGCCAAAGCTGTTGAGCAAGATGGCGAAAGCCCAGCAATTTCCACCATAATGTAGATATCAAAAAGTAGCGTTTGGGACGAAATACACATTTGAAAAAACAAACTAACAAAAAAGGTGTACATTTTTTAACAAAATGGAGGACGAGGAAACGCTGGTAAGTAAACAAACGTTTAGCTTGTCGTAAACAGAAGCTGAATAGCAAACATTAGTTGCCGTTTCAGTCAAATGAAAAAAAAATGGGAGAAAATTGAGTTAGCTATGCACAGGTCAGGAGAAGTTACTTTGTAGAGTGACATTTAGAAAAATGTTGCAATAAAAGCAAATTAGTTGCCGACGAAAAAAGCTAATCTTCCTTTAACAGCTAGCTCGGCTACATTTCTGTTCTCGTGCAGTCTGCGTAAATAAACACAACAGATATAACCTCATTTTAATCATCCCACAGGCTTCAATCCTATACTACTGCCATGAAAAGTACTACAATCATGCTGTAAAAGCAACATCAGACGCTCAAAGGAAATACACCAATGATCCCACATACATTTTCTTCCACGCATATGGGACTCTAATGCAAGGTGAGCTGAAAGAACTACAACTTACAACAAATGTCAGACTTCTTTTTATGTAACCCACTCAGTAGTAAGCAAATAATTACTTTCAGATCAAATTCAAGAAGCAATAGCAGAACTGGACACACTAAGAGACGATCGGCATGTTTCTCTGTGCACACTGATGGCTCTTCTTTATGCAGAGAAAAGAAAAGCAAATCCAGGTAAGGCTGAACAGTTTCTCCTTTTCTTTCTTTTTTTTGTTTTGATATCCAGGAGTGTAACAATTCATTTTACAATCAACTCAATTTATATTATTAATTGTCATTTAAAATCGGTTCATTTTGAACAGTCCGCTTCACTGAACCTCAAATTGATCCAGGACATTTTTAGCCATAAATTCAACCAGTGTGACTCAGAGATAAATACCTAGTACTGAACAGAGCAGGGGAAGCTTTCCAGATTTCTTGTATTTCTTAAAAGATAATCTAGTGTAAATTTAATTTTATTTTGTTTAATTTATTTCCAGTTTGTGTGCAATTATTTAACATATATGATGCATAGACTATACATATGCTTTACATCGCTTAAAAGGGAGTTGGAGGATGAGAATCTTTTTTTTTTCTCACTCTTTTTACATTTCTTAAACAAGAATTAAGGGAAATTCCATTCAATCGTTCAGCCCTGAGTTGTTTTTCTGCATCAAAATAATACTAACAGAACATTATTAGAACTTTGTACCACCCTGTATGGTCACATCTTTTAAAAATTTAAAGTGTTTCCACACATTGGACTGCAATGATGGATTGGTGATTTTTATTGCCATTGCTTGTTTGTTGTCCGCTTTCTTGGAATTTAGTTGTTTTTGCCTTATAACGAGATAAACCTACTGTGCCTCAGTCCAAATTATATTTTCTAATATTTATGTAATCTGTTTATTTCATTTTAAAACAATTTTGCAATGATATTTGATTCAATTAACAACTTACCTCAGACAGATCAATCTGGTTGGATTGTTGGCATAAAGATTACTTGAGTCTATTAATTGTTACACCCTTAATTTGATTCTACAATTGTTTTTTTGTTTTTTTTGCTAGATGACGTTATTTTAATGTACATTAATTTACGTTATTTTAAAAGATTTCTTGTTGTTTGCAGACAAAGAGGTCATTCAAGAACTTGATGCAAAGATAAAAGAAGACCGTAAAAGTGCACCTCCTAAGAGTTTGTACTACGCTGGGACCTTTCTCTGGCTATTGGGGCGAAACGATAAAGCAAGAGAGTATGTAGAAAGAATGATCAAACTCTCCAATGGCTCTAAAGAGGTAGGAGTTCAGTCCATTATATTATGATGAAAAAAGTCACAAGTTTTCATGCAAGTAATATTTTGAATCATTGGGGTGTCTATTGTAAACTGTTCTCTTATATTTGTTGTTTAGGGAATCATTCTCAAAGCTTGGATAGACGTTACATCTGGAAAAGACTCCAATGTCCGAAAGGCTGGGAAGTACTTTGATGAGGGGCTGAAAGAAGGAGCTGATGTTTTCGCTCTGATGGGAAAGGTAATATGTACCTGTCTTAGAGCTCTATAGTGAGCTGCTTTTGTCAGCCAACATTAAAAATGCCAGGATGTTATATTTTACGCTGATCAAACTGTTTTATATAAATGATTGACTAAGCTCAGGACTTAATGTATTGTTTGTCATCTTTGTGATTGGTGTTAGTTCACTTTGTACAGTTTCATTTCAAATGGAAAATTCAAACAACACAAACAACATTTTTAACTTATATTAAATTAAAAAAAAAATCATATTTCCTAAACATTTGATGTGTTTGGACTATTTTTAAAGATTGTTGAATCTATGTTAGTTTTCATTCAGTTTGAAATTGTCGTTTTTTTTTTTTCATTTCAGCTTATTTAATAATTTTCAGCTGCTGTAGCTTTTATAGTGTCTGGACTATTTAAATTTATGTTTACATTTTTCTTCTGATATTTCAAACTTGTAGGATTTTGTTTAAAATTTTAGATTAAATCTTACATTTTTACCCCATAACATTAAAGCTTTTGCTTCCTCCTCTTAACTTGGTTTGAATTTGTGCTTTTCTGTTTTCGCTTTTCTAACCATTTTTAAGTCTGTAAATGTCCCTTCCTCATTGATGTGTGTGTTTCTTATTCCAGGCACAGTACTATGAATACCGGCAGAACTACTCTGGAGCATTAGAGATAGTTAACCAAATCATAGTGAGTTCCCCCGGCTTTCTACCTGCTCTAATCAAGAAAATGAAACTGATGCTAAGCCTTCAAAACTGGGATCAAACCGTAGACACGGCAGACAGGTAATTGATGAAGTGCGTTTGGGATAGTCTATACTTTGGTGTGCTGGACAGAAGGCAGAGTGGTTACTTCCAGTCTGATACCACTGAGGTCTGCTCCCTGATCTTGGGAAAGATGAAAGAGGATTCCTCACACTCCTCCGGAGTGCCCTCTCCATTCCTTTTAGTTTAATGTTATTTGACTGGCAGCTCAACACTGCAGTGCAGGAGTATCAGATACGCCATTTCTATTAATAATAGAAATCATAGCTTATCAAATGTAAAGGATAGACTTCACTCACACCACCTTGTGTTATGTTTCAGGCTCTTACAGAAGGATAAAAATAACCTGGAGGCTCTGCGGATGCTAGCACTACATTCTGTGTGCAGAGATGGGGATTTCACTGAGGTAGCGCTTCATATTTAAATTTTATTTTGTTCGTAATTACAAAATTAATTCAAAAATGGATGGAGTTGTAGTATTTATCTCATCGTCTCTACATGTTTTTTTGACAGGCAGCAAAGCAGCTCTCCAATCTCATGAGCAGCTTAGACATCCTGGAACCGAACAACCCAGAACTTTTCTACAGAATGTCTCTTGCCTTCACTCGTGTTGTGAGATCCGTTTTCAGCATCTTTTAGATTTTTTGAAGCTGCAGAGAGGGAAAATCTATTTCCATATATTCTCTTGCATTGTTATTGATCCTTGTTATTGTTGTAATTTTTTTGCATGACAGTGTGGGCGCAGTAAAAAAGTGATTGAGCTGACATTCAAAATGGTGGAAAAAGCCTTCTCGTTGGCACCAGGGGACCCCGATTTAGCCATTGAACTGGGCTACCAGATGGCTCTAATGGGCAGGACAAAGGAGGCTCTGAAGTGGTACAAGACTTCTACATCCAACAAGGAAGCAGCTAGTATTTCAGCTCTGATAGGTAATCTTTCCAGATTGCTGCTTTGATCTAAATTCCCTCCCTTCACACTAAAGCTCTCCTGCTGTCTCTTTTCAGGTATAGTTCGCTGCCATCTGATGGAGGGTCACATTGACGATGCAGAACAACAGTTGGAGTTTCTCACAGAAGTTCAAAAGTCCATAGGAAAATCAGGGGTAAAAACTTTTTAGCTGAAATATTTAAGTGTTTTCCCTATTTATTCTTTAAAGATTTTTAAAACTAATATTTTCCTTTCCTGTTCACTTGACAGCCGGATTTTTTTGCTTTTCTTTTTGATCTATTAATCCATTTTTGTTTGTTTGTTTTCTTCAGGATCTCTTGTACCTGCAGGCCGTTCTGGCAGCAAAAAAGCGGCGGTCCCCGGAAGAGGTGACCAACCTGCTGAACGATGCCGTGGACACCCACTTCTCCTCGCTGCAGGGCTTGCCTTTAGGAGTAGAGTATCTGGAGAAGATGAATCCAGACTTCCTGCTGGAAATCATCCAAGAATATCTCGCTCTCTGTCCCGCAAAGGTAGGAAATTGGTTAGGTTTGTGCTGTAAAATCTCTCGTTGTTGTATTGGAGCAGTTCAGAAGTCTGGTTTGGTAGAACTCTTTGTAAAAGGATATTTTTTGTTTGTAGCCTCCTGCCGCGGGCCAGCCTCCTGCACCTCAGCTCCAGCACTGTACCAAGCTGTTGGATACTGTGGTGAAAATCGTTCCCGGTCTTCTTAATGCGGTTTTTCTGATGGCCAAAGTCAGATATCTCTGTGGTAAGCGTATTCGATTTTTACCAGCTTCATATCTGTCTTTTTGCATTTTAAAAGGCATGGATTCTGTACTTTTCCAGGTGATATCGATGCTGCTCAGAGCAGTCTCCGTCACTGCCTAGACCAGTGTCCATCTCATGCAGACGCTCACCTCCTAATGGCTCAGATCCATCTGCTGCAGGGAAACATTACTCTGTGCACCCATTCTCTAGAACTCTGCCTCAGCCAGGACTTTGAGGTAAGATCGCAGCTTGCACATTAGTCATAGCATCCAAAGAATAATGGTGTGTTTCTGTGCAATATTCATAGCAAACTGTCCACTTTGCAGCTACTTATATGGATTTACAAGAAGACTTTTTCCTCCAAAATGACTGAGCTGGGGATTTATTTAAAATAGAATTACAGCAATTACAAAAACAGTATTCCTAAAGAGAATTACGCAATAAAAAATAATGTAAAAGAAAAAAAACATTTTGTTTGTGGTAAGATGTGAATAAACGCTTTCTGTATCCATGATTTGTTTATGCACTTGACTCTATGTATTGATCTGTACTAATGCACTCAGAAGGGTTTTAGCACACTGAAGTTGAGATCAGATTGTATTGAATTTGTATAGAGATACTCTGGAATACATTGAGGGCTATCAACGAGGAAAAAAAGACTATTCTTTTTCATTTCAGTGAGCAAAAAGTCCAAACCACTCATCATTTAGGGACAGAGTGCAGAGTCAAAGCGGAAACATTTCAAAGAATTAAAGTTTTTTTTTTTGATTGAAGTTTACATTTTTTTTGCATTCACACTGAAATCGGAAGTGAAAATGTGCTCATGCCGGCTTTGTGTGCCCAAACCCCAGATTGCCTTTTTGTTCTCTCTAGATTCGAGGCCACCCGCTGTACCACCTGATTATGGCCCAGGCTAAGAAGAAAATGGGCGAGCTTGCAGAGGCCATTCAGATATTACAGATGGCCATGAGTCTTCCAGGTGTCCGTAGAGCTGAATCCTCTTCAAAATCGAAACAAAAGAAGATGGAAATCAGCTCTGCTGACTGTGTTTCTATCTTCTTGGAGCTCGCTGAGGCCCTGTGGCTCAACGGACAACAGGTGACTGAATTTAGAAATGCTCCTGTACAACATTTTAATTGATTCAGGATTTGAAACACAAATATATGTAAGAAGCTAATGATTATTTTTTTGTGTTTTAGCATGAAGCTGCAAAGGTGATGCAGGACGCCATAAACGAGTTTTCCGGAACGTCTGAGGAGCTGCGAGTCACCATCGCTAACACAGACCAGGCCCTGCTGCGTGGAGACACTGAACTGGCACTGAAAATGCTGCGAAACATCACCCCTGAACAGCCCTACTACATCCAGGCAAAAGAGAAAATGGCAAACATATATCTGACGCACAAAAGAGAGAAGCGGCTGTATGTGAGCTGTTACAGGTGAACGAAAAAAACTAGTTCTGTTTAATATTACCAGAAAACCATAACATGTATTGTATGCATGTATACAACATAAATGCTGTGATGCAATCTTTTTAATAGAGAAATTGTGGAGAAGCTGTCCAGCCCTCACACTTATCTCCTTCTTGGTGACGCCTACATGAACATTCTGGAGGTGAGGGGAAGAATTTTTTTACTTGTTTTTATGTTAGAGAAGCTGCATTTTTAAGTGAACTATATGTTTTTTTTAATTATGACCAGTTTTTAACAAAATTTCTAACCTAAATGGCTGCATGTTTTAGGAGTATGCAAAGACAAAGATGACTCATTACTAATATTCTGCTTTTACTCACTTTTTGATGCCATCTCTTTTTAAATGTAGCTTTTCTTTGTTATTATCCTAACATTTGTATTGTCTTAGTTGGCAAAGGAATTGGTCTTGTTTGAAAACTTGGGAGGAAGAAAGACTTCTAAATGTTTGGTCTTTCCTATTTCATACAGTTTGTTTACTGAACACTGAACATGTTACAAATTTCTAAGCTACTACAAACATAACCCAGTAATGTTTGGTGATTTTTTTACATTTTTTTCTCTTTCTAAGTAAAGAATTAAGAATTTGCAAATGTTTCGTTTGTGTTTTTTTAGAGTGTTCATAAAGAATAAAGCAACTAAATGTACATTACTTTAATCTGTATTTATATGTCCATTTTTTTAATTTTAGATTATGTCATCGTACAGGTTACATGTTTGGGTTTTGCCTTTCAGTCCCACTCACACTATATTTTGTTCAGTTCTAGAATCATTCCTAGTGCTTTTTAAATGATATTTTACAGTTTTTAGACAAAATCGAAAAGCCTGTGACTTTTTTAAGACGTATTTTCTGCAGTGCAGCAGGAGCTCATAAGAAATTAGCCTCTGAGTTGTGGACGAGACTATTGGTGTTGAAGTAAGCTTCCACTAATTAGTGTAGCCAAAAAAAAAAAAAAATTGAATATTGTACATTTTTGAGGCATATTCCAACTGGGATGAGGAAAATTAAAGCATTATGAGATCAACTGATCTGCAAGTGGATGCAGCAGAATTGTAGCAGAGAAAATAGACTTTGGCCTGTCCATGGCACTAGCTGTGTAACAAACTAGAGCTTTTTTAAACATTGGATTTTCTTGTACTCCTGATCTATCACAATTTGAATTAAAAGAATACAAATGAACCAGGTAATCAGTGTAGGGACTTCTGACAATTACCTTGTACAGGTGTGTTCAGCCAATAAGAACATGCCAGAGCAGGGTATGTTGGAAAGCATGCAGAACGGTGGCTCTCGAGGACCAGGGTTCCCTACCCCTGCGCTAGAGTGACAGGGATTTTTTTTTAAGACGTAATATACGTAAACAGTTTTAGCAGAGTGCAAAGGGTACGAGCAGCATGATAAATAAATTCAATGCAATAATTGTAAGGTGCATTTGTTTAACAGCATGCATTATGAACATTGACAGTTTTGAAGGGAATCTTTTTCTTTGGTGCACATAAAAGAGCGGAATAAACCAAGTACACGTCATTCAAACATAGTAGTCTCTCCCTTCCATCTTTTCAAAATGCATCAATTTATAGTTGTAGTTGGGATGTCAGATACTCCATCTAGTAAACTTGTTTTAGTTTTTGTATCCATTGATTTTTTTTTTGTTAATGGATTTGGTTTAAGACAATTTAGAGTAATAATCTTTCTTGAGAAATGCAGTTTAAATCTTGATCTATTCATATGTATCCAATAATGAGAAAAATGCTATGAGAAGGTTTTAAAAACACAATTTTCATTGGAGTAAGACTTTAAACTTAACTTCCAAATTAAAGATTTTGTCTTTTTTTCCCAATTCTGTCTAATATATTGTAACCAGTAAACACAAAAAAGCTATTCCCAGTATTTACAGTTTGTACTGTCAAGTATGCAGCAGCACTTTATGCTGTTTATCCCATTTACAACTGTTTATACTGATTCCAGTTGCTGGTGTGTGTGTGTGTTTTTTTTCAGCCAGAGAAAGCCATTGAGGCGTACGACCAGGCTCTGAAAAAAAATCCCAAAGACTCCATTTTAGCGAGTAAAATGGGAAAAGCTCTGGTCAAGACTCATAACTACTTTGAGGTATGGATTTGACCCTAAATATCTCAGACACAGATGGACTAGTGATAATCCAAGACTGTTGTCACTATTCAGGCCATTAAGTACTACGAGGCTGCACTGCAGACAGAGCAACACACGTTCCTGCGCTACGACCTGGCCGAGCTCCTGATGAAGATGAAGCAATACGATCGCAGTGAAAAGGTCCTGCATGACGCTCTGGCTCATGAACCAGGTACTTAAGACGTCAGCGGCCGCAGCAATGGGAAGTGACTCAAACTGAAACATCACTTGTTTTTCTCATGTGTCTTCTAAAACTATAAACAACGGATTAAACAGTTGAACCTGGATGTTCACAAATATTTATGAAGCGGTGATGCATTGCTTGAATTTCTAAGCCGAGTAATCTGATATTTCTGCAATGTTTTTTTAACTGAAATAACAGACCGGTGGGAGAAGAGAAGACAACATGTTAGTCAGAGGGTTTTTATATCTTACTTTTAAATCTAGCTTGTATTTGGGATCTTTAAAAGTTATTGTTTACTTAAAAATACGGTCTAAACTTTTAGAGGCTTTGTTTACTAGATAGACTAATTCAAATAAAAACCAGCAGATGCTAAAGAAATACAGATGTTGTCTTTAAAAACCCTCTCTGATTACCTTTTGATCTACTGTAAAAGTCCTCCCAGGGGTCTTTTAATTGTAATTTCCTTTCAGGAAAAATAAAATAAAAAATGGTGTTTTCATTAAAAATTACCCTCCAGGTTTTTGGGACTGTTGGCACAGAATAATTCTGCCCTTATTTCCCATCATCCATTTCTGTACACGCTCTCGCGCTGGATTACAACCCTGACAGGATCTATGTTTCCTGCAGCGTTTCTTTGTCTGCCTCTGATTCACAATTTGAATAAAAAATACTCATAAATGCATCTTTTATCTTAATTTTCTTCTTGTATGTCCTACATCATGAGAAAAAAACCACGATAACATGTTAAAAACACAATTTTCAGTTCAGATCAGCTTTAGTTATCTAACAAAATTATTTGACCACTAGGGGGTGCCAGAACAGACTTTTTGTAATAACTTTTTGTTGTGTGTTTATTTAGTGAATGAGCTGCCTTTACTCTCTGATGACTGCCGTTATCTGGTCCTGTTGGCAAAGATTCAAAATAAAGTTGAAAAGAATGAGGAAGCTTTGTTTTCTTTGAAAAAAGTAAGTCCTTCCTTTTTTCTTTTTTGTCATAAACTTTAAAAATGTGATTTTTTTTTTTCCCCCCATATAATATGATCCCAATTCAAAATGTTCATCTTCTATAATCTGTTGAAAGAGTTCTGATAATGCTGTTGATATAATCTTGTTGAATAAACACATTTTTGCTGTTTGCAGGCGCGAGACGTGCAGGCCAAGGTGGTGAAGCGCGTGCAGTTGGAGCAGCCCGACGCCGTCCCCGCGCAAAAGAAGATCGCAGCAGAGATCTGTGCCGAGATCGCCAAACACTACACGAGTCAGAGGGGCTACGAGAGAGCCGTCCAGTTTTACAAAGAAGCTCTTGTGTATTGCGAGACAGATCTCAAGGTCAGCGGCGCTGAATTGAAACCATTGTGTGTGCTTACTGCAGCTGTGATTAACAAGCATTGGCATCTTCTGGAGCCTGCTGCCTGTGTGTCATACACTCTCTCACTTGTTGATCTAAGCAAAATGTTAATTTTGTCCTTTGACATAAAGGTTATTTGACTCCATTCAGATGAACACACCCCCCCTGTTTGTAGGTGATGGTGGAGCTGGCACGCTTATACCTCACCCTGGATGAGGCGGATGCTTGCAAGGAGCAATGCCGAATCATTTTAAAGCTTGACCCACACAATGAAGACGCAACTCTGGTTTGTTCTGGTTATCTTCACTTGCAATAACAGGTATTTTAACCTGATCTAAAAGTCTATTTGTCATCCGTGCTTCCTCTTTAGATGATGGCAGACATCATGTTCAGAAAACAAGAGTACGAGCAAGCAGTTTTTCATTTTCAGCAACTGCTGGAGCGGAAGCCAGGTGAAATAAATGTTTGATATCTTTATAATAATTAATTAAAGATCATTATTTCATTTTTTTTTTTTTTTTTTTTTTGAACAGACAACTACCTAGCTTTGTCTCGCATCATTGACTTGTTGAGAAGAGCCGGCAAGTTGGAAGAAGTCCCCCGGTTTCTTGACATGGTTGAAAAACATTCATTTAGGTCTAAAATAGACCCTGGCTTCCATTACTGCAAAGGACTTTATCTTTGGTAAGTTACAAGCACACCTTCCAAAGGTGTAGTTTTTCCCTTTGAAGATTAACTTCTGTGCTCTGCTCAGGTACACAGGACAACCCAACGATGCACTACGACATTTTAACAAAGCTCGGAAAGACAACGACTGGGGTCAGAACGCCGTTTACAACATGATTGAAATCTACCTGAACCCTGACAACGACACACTCGGAGGGGAGCTGTTTGAGAATCTAGATGGTGAAATTGGGTGAGTGCATTTAATGAACTTTCACTTCAAGATCGCCAGTCTTTCTTTTAAATGACAAAGCGCCTCTGTGGCGCTCAACAGCAACTCCACGGAGAAGCAGGAGTCGGAGCAGCTTGCGGTGAGAACGGCTGAGAAGTTGCTACGGGAGATAAAGCCTCAGACGCCAGGCGGACACGTACAGCTCCGCATCCTGGAGAACTACTGTCTCCTTGCGACCAAACAGAAGGCCAATATAGAGAAAGCTCTTAGTGTTTTCTCAGAGATTGCAAGCAATGAGGTAAGTAAACTCCAGATGGTGCACGCGTTACAGCACTCCCTCTTGTGTAAATATGCCCACACCGAGAGATTAGCATTATTTCAGCATCCACCTTAATGACAGCAAATATCATTAGGATATAAATTGCGTCAGACTGTTGGTCGATTGTTTTATTGCCTTTAGTTAGGCTCAACTTTGGGGTTAAATTCATAACTTCATACATATCTCTCATTTCTTTGGTTCCTCTCAGAAAGACCACGCACCAGCACTTCTGGCCATGGCAACTGCATACATGATGCTGAAACAAACCCCCCGAGCCAGGAACCAGCTTAAGATCATAGCTAAGATGAACTGGAACCTGGCCGATGCAGACGAGTTTGAGAAGAGCTGGTTGCTGCTGGCAGATATTTACATCCACTCAGGAAAGTTTGATTTGGCTGGAGACCTTCTAAAAAGATGCTTAAACCATAATAAGGTAACTTAATTGTGCAATTAATTCAACCTTTTCTCTCATATTATTAATTTTTTTTGTGTTTTTTTGAAGTCTTGCTGCAAGGCTTATGAATATCAGGGCTACATAATGGAAAAAGAGATGGCGTTCCGTGACGCAGCACTTAATTATGAACTGGCTTGGAAGTATGGGAATCAGACCAATCCAAATATTGGTATGGGAACCAAAATGTCCACTTCTGACTAGAAGATTATTCAAAAAAACTACATTTTTAATGGCAAATATCTCCTTTTTCCTCAGGATATAAACTTGCTTTTAACTACTTAAAAGCAAAAAAGCATGTTGAGGCCATAGACGTCTGTCACAAGGTAAGACATAAAGATAATTGTTTATCCATCAGTAATTTTGTTGTGATTGCAGCTCTGATTTTGAAAATATTTCTGTCCACAGGTTCTTGTTCTTCATCCACATTATCCAAAGATTAGAAAGGAAATCCTGGACAAAGCTCGTGGTTCCTTAAGACCATAGTGTGTGAAAGTCTAAAAGATTATGAACCATCATTTATTTTATCTTTCAAAAATTCCTTAGACACCCCTGTTTCTTTTTTTATTCTACTTCTGATTGAACAGACCTTCATATGTTCTAATAAATGTAAGTTTTCCTTTGAACGTGGTCTTCTTTCAAAAATGTGTGAAGAAACAAACCATCTTTTAAATGTTTTAATGTGTTTTTTTTTTTTGGTCATTTTTGTTTGATGCCTTTTTAGACATGAATCAATGCATCGGATTAGATCAATGGAAACGATGAAAATTTTCTATAGTTGATTGGAATTGAGTGAAAGGAAACAAATATGTAAAGATTTTATGAAAGCCCAAAAAATAATAAATCTAAACCACTTGCTAAATGTAAAGGGGCTTGTGGAAACAAGATGCAGAAAGAGTTTGGGTGTAACAACTCCTTTTAATGATTCAATTTATATTATAAGGTGTGGTTGCAAATATGATTTATAGTTTATATTTGTTCATTTTAAATGGTCTGATTTACAGACCTACAATTGATGCAGGACATTTTTATGAAAAAAATTCAACAGTACTGAACAGTACAGATTCCTTGTGTT
This sequence comes from Oryzias javanicus, assembly GCA_003999625.1. NCBI lineage: Eukaryota > Metazoa > Chordata > Actinopteri > Beloniformes > Adrianichthyidae > Oryzias > Oryzias javanicus. Next base: position 12,466,662 of record CM012457.1, on the reverse strand, counting down.
TCTTGCAAGATAATCAAGTGTAAATTAAATATGTGCAAACAAACAAGAATTAATGTCACATCCATTCAAGTTTCAGTTTTATAAAGTTCAGCCAACAGTTGTTTTTCAAAAAATTATATTAGAACTTTGTTCACATTTTTACAAAATGCAGTGTTTCTATAAATTAGACTGTAATGAAGGATCTTTGTCTGTCCACTGTGAAAACACTTGTTCGTTTTTACAAATTAAAGGAAAATAAACAGTGCCTCAATCCAAATTGCATTTTCCAAAATTAATAATATAGATTGATTTGATTTTTTAACAATTTTATAACAGTATAGCTCGATTTGACTAACGACTTGTCTCAGATTGATTGATCTAATTGGATTGTAGAAATATAAATCAATTAAGTCGATTAATTGTTACACGTATGAGACCTCGTTGGAGGCTTAAGATTTTTGCCTTTATGATAAATTTAAAATGTTTTCAACAATCCACATTTTTTGTTTGGATACTATTAGTTCAAGATTTCTATTAATAAATATGAGTTTAGTTATAGAAAAAAAACTAGTTTAATCTTCCTCTAAATGCAAACTATATTTATAGTCAAAGTTAAAATGAAATGAAATGATGCGTTCACTGTCTCCAATAAAACATGTAATTCTACGTGCATTTTCTTTTTGACAAATGTTTCGATTCAACTGTGATTTCTTTGAGTTTCTTTTTGATGATGTTTGTCACGTGTGGAGATTTAGATCAGCTAAATTTGGTGAGCACGCTGATGGGCAGGAACGGTGTCCCTCTGTCGGAGGGGGACTCCACAGATGGAGTGTAAATCAGAGACGGAGTGAGGCTCCGAAGTGGGCACCAGAGCAGGCTCCCCGCGGGTAGAAATCCACGTCCTCACTCCTGCAACCATTCAGCTCTTTGTGAGCTCCATCCAGCGGGACATTTTAGGGGGGATTAGACAGGCTGCGGGGAGAGACGGATTCCCAACCACCGCCGGCAAAACGCGGAGGAAGTTAAATAAAAGGACGCTCAACTTCTGCAGATTTTTTTTTTTTCTTCTTCAAAGTTGAATCCCCGCATGCAGGATGTGACCTTTTTTCCCCCGCAGAACTTGGGATGCGGTGGGGTATGTCGCGTTCCTCCGTTATTTGTAACCAGGCAACTGTCCCAGTGAATGACTGGTTGAACGAATCCTATTAATGACACCGTCCGTTTTTAGGAGCAGCTCCAACCTCCTTTAGAGATAGTTTTTTTTTAGGGCTCTGATTTGTCACACAAAAAAGGCGTGAGGCTCCGCTGTCGTGTCTTTGACTTTCGGACCATTATTTTGAAAAACAGTCCCCGCCTTGCGCAAGCGCACCATGCGTCACCGCCTTCTACCTGTGAGAAGCACACCTGGATCCAACGAGACGGAAGTTTGGTGAAGTCAGCGCGCGGCGAGGCTTTTGTCGCTGGAGTGGAACCAAAGTACATTTTTTGGGGACTGCAGTGATAGCACCATGTCACTCTATGGATTCACTGAGAAGCATTAAGAGGACAAAGCGACTCATGGTAGGTTCACTTCTGAAATCTGTTTTCATAAAAGTTGATTCAGTCCAAATGTCTGACTACTGAAAGTTCCACACAAGTGTTCAAAAAGAAAAACATCATAATGACACCACAAAAGTTTTTAATTTCCTTTACTGACACCTCATAGTTTAAAATCTGAAATGGTTTGATGTAATGGATGACAAAATATTTGATTCTATTTGTTGCAGCTGCTGGTTCTCAGCCCAAAGCCTGCCTGCTCTCCATTAAAGCACAATGACAGCTCTGCGCAGACTGCTCCGAAGGCGACTGCACCCACTTAAACTAGCTGCAGTGGCCCTGGTCTTTGTCACATTTGTCTTCCTCATACAATGGGAAGTGGGGACCCAAAGCCGGCCGGAGGACCCCTGGCTGAAGGAGGTGGCGGTGAAGCGGGACTCCATGTTTGGGATGGTGATGGGAGCTGTGAATAACTTCAGGGACGCCATTCCAAAGATGCAGATCAAAGCCCCCGTGCGGCTGCAGGAGAATCCCGGCGGCGTGTCCTGCCTACCGGGCCACTACACAGCAGCTGAGCTCAAGCCGGTCCTGGAGAGACCGCCCCAGAACCCCCTAGCTCCTGGAGCTGCGGGGAGACCTTTCAATCCAAGTTCTTTAAGCCCCGAAGAGCAGAAGGAGAAGGAAAGAGGCGAAGAAAAGCACTGTTTTAACCTGTACGCAAGTGACCGCATCTCTCTGAGTAGAGACCTGGGCCCGGACACCAGACCTCCAGAGTACGTCATGAATCTGTACTACAAAGCTCTTAAGGTCTCACAAAGTATTTGTAGTCAGAAGAAGTAAGAACTAGAAGTTCCTGCTGTTCATTTTTAGCCTCAGTTTTCGACACACCCATGGAAACGCCCAGTCTATTGAAATCTCAATAAGCTTGTACGTTACAAATACGCAACGCAAACAATTGTCTCATACTTGTTTTTTTTGGTGCGGAAATACGTTGGGCAGAAACCATGATGATTACCTTGACTCAAGCTGTGTAAACGTCCCTGCCCCGCTGCAGCTACAGCTCTACATCAGAGAAAACACCAGTTAGCAGTTGGGTATAAACACAATGTTCGTCCGTGTACACACGTTTTCATGTCCTTTGTCCCTCCTGGCGCAGATGTATCGAGCAAACCTTCAAGCGGTGCCCCCCTCTACCAACCACCAGCGTGATCATTGTGTTTCACAACGAGGCTTGGAGCACCCTACTCAGGACAGTCTACAGCGTCCTGCACACCTCCCCTGCCATCCTCCTGAAGGAGATCATCCTGGTGGATGACGCCAGTGTGGATGGTAAAAACTCAATGGGGCCCTTCAGGACTGCCCCGCTCAACTTCTGGGTCTAATTTCATGAAGCGTTCTGGGTGGGCAACTCTGAGAAGGTCTCAGTTGTCTTGATTAGGTTTGAAGTGGAAAACGAGCTGCTGTAACCGGCTCCTGAAAACTTTTCTTTGTGGAGTTAGCAGGAAGTTAGGTTCTGACACTGGATTTATTATTTAAGATCTGCTCTAAGGAGAATTGTGTTTTTTGTTTTTTTGACATATTCTTGTGGCATTGTTTTGATGGAGGAGATTTGTAAACAAAATTCAATCATTGTGATTCAAGAGCAGATGTTAGAAATGGTTGTAGATGTGATGTCAGAGATACTACGGCAAGCCAGAAGCACCCTGCTCCGTTCCATTTTGATGCGTCCACTTGTAGATGACTAGATCTGTGTTTGTCTTTTTTTTCCTTCTCTGAGCTAGCTCAAAACTGAACGGGTGGATAACTCCAATATTGTTTGTCTTTTTTTTTTTGCTTCTTTAATGTTTTGTTGAGGTTGCGAGGGGCTGTAAGCTAGTAGGAGAGAGCGTTAACAGATGGCTGTCGGGAGGTAGGCTTACGTTGTGCCAATAGTCCTGCCCATATCTTGGATGTTAATTCTGCTTTGCAGAAACTATGTCTGAATCCAAATTCTTCCCCTATCCCTACATTTAGCCCTCCAAACATGGAGTTATGGAAAAAAAGCTTCCTCAAATTTGGATGTTACTCCCACTTGATGACATCATCAATTGTTGCCGGTCAGCTACGTTAGCCTAGAGCTGCTAGTGCTCGGAAATGCAAAACTTCGATTTTATAACTTTAAAAACGAAATGCCAAAACAAAAAGTGATGACTTGCATTTAAATATAAATGTATGCGCAGCAGAACACACCCACTTGAAGAAATGCGCCTCTCCTCTGTGGCACAGTGCAACGTGGTTCACCCTCTAGACCAGGGGTGTCAAACTCTAAACTTTGAACTTGGTTCAACCTGTCTAATCTCAAGTGGGCCGGATCAGTAACATAACAGCAAAATAACTTATGGTCAGCTTGTTATGTGTAGCTTTGTTTTTTCTCAATTGGAAAAAATGCCTAAAACAACCTGGTAGTCTAATCACTTATGATATTAGATCTATTATTATTATCATCGTTTTGACAACATTTTGTTTAATTGTGGTGTCACCTGATAATATTTATAGCAACAGCGGTGAGGCTGGCAGGGAAACTAACTGCATCTTACTCGGATGTGGCACATGCTGTCAAAGAAATGCTGTGTATTTCTTGATCTCTTGTTATGATGGCGTTTCTTTTCCTTCGCTTCCCCTGGTGGTGGAATTTTATATTGCAGCCATTTCTTTAAATAACCAAAACTCAGGAACTAGCTAGAAATTTTCTTTTTTTCCCAACATCCTTATATTTTTTTTCTCTTCATGACTGGGCCAGATTAAACTATCTAACAGGACGGATGTTTGACACCCCTGCTTTAGGCTGAGGTCTCTGCATCTAGAGAAGGTTAGCCCTTTAAAGAACTATTTCGGATACCTCTACCAGTTGGAGAGGCCGTAGGGGAAGAATTCAGATGTGGCCTATGTCTTGGAAAACGTCAGGATTTTTGCTAAAAGAAAAAAGGCATATTTATCACTGAAAGAGCACCAGGAATGTTTTTACAATAGATCAAAGAGGATTGAAGTGGAATTTTTAAAAGTTTTTACTGTCAGTTTATGTTTTAGAAGTTTTAGGTTTCTAAATAGGGATAATACAACCTGTATCTTTTTCTCCACCCTTTCAGATGTACTGAAGGACCAGCTGGATGAATACTTGAAGCAGCTGAGTATTGTGCGCGTGGTCCGCCAGCGAGAAAGAAAAGGCCTCATAACCGCTCGGCTGCTGGGCGCCTCTGTTGCCACCGGTGACACCCTCACTTTCCTGGACGCCCACTGTTAGTCCACATCACTCATACATTTCAAACAACACACACACAATATTTGCTTCTTGAAAGCAAAAAGTACACTTAATCAAATTATGATGTGCATGTGACTGACAGGCGAATGCTTCAATGGATGGCTGGAGCCTCTTCTGGCTCGGATAGCTCAGAACTACACCGCCGTAGTGAGTCCGGACATATCCACAATTGATCTCAACACTTTTGAATTTATGAAACCGTTCCACAATACAAAGGCACTGACCAACGTCGGCCAGACATCAACGGGGATTTGACTGGGTCTTTCTTTTGATGGAGAGAGAGAGAAACTTCCAGACCGAAAAAACCAGTTAAAGGAATAACATCCAAGTATTCTTGTGTCAAATCACGCAGAAATTCTTGTGCATCTTTTGAAAACTCAAAGGAAATTTGTCCCATCTACAGGACTCCTACGTTTGCAGGTGGGCTCTTCTCCATATCTAAAGAATATTTCTATCAAATTGGAAGCTATGATGAAGAAATGGAAATCTGGGGAGGGGAGAATATTGAAATGTCGTTTAGGGTAAGGCGTCAGCCAGCTGCCGTTCTGAGGAGCAGCCTGCTTTCTTTTATGTCGCTGAGGCGGCGGGCGGGGGTGTGTCTGACTGCCTCCGTCTGACCTGCAGGTGTGGCAGTGCGGAGGGCAGCTGGAGATCATCCCTTGCTCCGTTGTCGGTCACGTGTTCCGCACCAAAAGTCCGCACACCTTTCCTAAAGGGACGCAGGTGATCGCCCGGAACCAGGTGCGGCTGGCCGAGGTCTGGATGGACGACTACAAGGAGATCTTCTACCGACGTAACCAACAAGCTGCGCAAATTGCCAAAGAAGTAAGCAACCCCCGATCCAAAACAAATCATCGTTTATTTTTTCTGTGAGCAGCAAATCACTCTAAGGCTTTGTCTCTCATTTCCACTTTTCTTAGCTGTAAATAAGTGTTTTTCAAGGCCTCTCATTATCTCCTCCTTCAGGCAAGTTAGAGCAAATCCCAACTCCTGTTCCTGCTTACAAGAGGCATTAAGTCTCATCCCAGTTACTTAACATGCTGTGCAGGAAGAAGCACATGCTCTGCAGCAGAATCCTTCCCTACTTGCAAGATTTGTTACAACTGAACAAATTCTGTAGAATGTGGGGGTATAGAGCGGGGGAAGAAAGCTTGTTAACCAACAAAAAAGCCCGTAAAGAAGTCATTTCTGGTGAACGTCAGTCTGGTGACTTTGCCAACATTTGGTCTCAGAGGGGCAATAAACATTGCCCTGAAGGCTATGCCCCACAGAGGAGGCCAGACATGTCCTGCTGACTTCAGACAGATGCACAGTTGTCCGCTGCTTTACAGGGTCCACTGCTGGATCTTCAGAGGGCTCTGAAGAAGCAGATACCGTCTTTGGATAGCAACTTCATTGTATTGCTTGAGAATTACTTTAAATTAGGATTTATTTAAACATTTTTGGTTTACTTAAAATTGAGACATTTTTTATGGCAAAAAAAAAACAAAACAAAAAGCAATCTGTACGTTTAAAGTCCTGCTTTAATTATCTTTTGATCTATTATAAAAGCATTCCCAGTAGGGATGTGTATCACCAATAATTCCCAGAATTGTTTAAATTAATTACTGAATCAATTTGATAAAGATTTTTTTTTTTTATTCTTTCGATCCTCTCAATTCGATTCAATTTTGAGTTTACAAGATTTACACATTTAAGCACATTTGTTTACAAATACATTCATGATCTATATATATAGATATATATATGTATATAGATATATATGTGTGTGTGTGTTTTGAAGATATTCATTTGAGACAGTTCCATACTATAAAATGTATTAGTGAAATTATTATGAGATTGCTGATATCATACAGTTTTTCATGGATGTATCAGAATTTATGAATGTTACACCTACAAGGTTTTTCTTATGACATTTTTTGTCTAATTCACAATGACTTGAATAAAGAAATACTCACAATTTTAATTTTATATGTGTCCTTCATCATGACAAAAAATGCCACAAGAACATGTTAAAAGCATTATTTTATGTTGTGATGAAGACTTTTCCTTTGAAAAACAAGATTCCTCCCTTATTTGAGAGAACTTTTTCCTGAATTTTTGAGAAAAAAGGTTGTACCAAAATTTTTGTTTTTTCATTTTTTTTATATAGCTGTTTTATGTTTTTATTCAGTATATTTTTTTGAACATAAGCTTCTTGGCCAGTCTTGAATTAATGACGTGTCTGGTTTTATCCCCTAAAAAAGCCTAATTCGTGTATATATTTGCTCTCTTTTCTCTTTTGTTTTTGTTGATTATCGCTGCATCAGGAAACTTTTGGAGACATCTCCAAACGCAAAGATCTTCGCGACCGGCTCCAGTGCAAGAACTTCTCCTGGTATCTGAAGAACATTTATCCCGAAATCTTCATGCCCGATCTCAACCCGCTCCGCTTTGGCTCGGTAAGGTCGCACATCTCACTACAAACCCCACAGCTCTGTCCAGCAACTGTGGGTTTCCACTTGGAAATCTCCAGAGGCTGGAAAGCAGTTCCAATTTAACACCACTGAAAGCACTTCAGAGGCTAAAGTTGTTTGAACAGCTTGCACTGGATGTTAGTTTTTCATTTTGTTTCCTCTGGCTTTCCCTTTTTTTTTTCTGCAGGTGAAAAATGTGGGCAAGGACTCGTGTCTGGATGCTGGAGAGAACAATGAGGGTGGAAAGGAGCTTATTATGTACCCATGTCATGGACTGGGAGGAAACCAGGTCGGTAACCAAAAATGAAAATAACAGATCCACAGAAGCATTTTATTTTGTTAAAATTCCCATCATTCTTTTTCTGTCTCTCCTGTTCCTCAGTATTTTGAGTACTCCACACACCATGAGGTTAGACACAACATTCAGAAGGAGCTGTGTTTGCACGGGGCAGGGGGGGTCGTGAAGCTGGAGGAGTGCCAGTACAAAGGCAGGAACACGTTTGCAGGAGCAGAACAAAAATGGGAACTGAAGGATGTGAGTTTGACGGTTTGTATTTCCGTCTGTGTGATCTCACTTTGGTTCACACTTTTTTTTAAGGAATTGCGACATGAATCCTCTGTTTCCTACAGAACCAGTTATTCTACTTTCCTGGAGGGAACATGTGTCTGACAGCCCGCCAGGATCATCCCTCCTTGGCTCGCTGCAACCCCTCAGACAGATACCAGCAGTGGTCCTTCATCTGAGTGTGCAAAACGTACACGCCTCATTGTATGCATGAGCATACTGGGACACATGCATTTAATAATGCAGGGTTTGTTTTTTTTACTTTTAAAGAAACCAATCCGTTGAGTTTTTATTTATTTTTTATACACAACTGAACTTTAGATTCTCAAAAGTCTGGACTTTAGAAGAAACCATCATGTGCCTGTTCTTTTTGTGTGTTTTGTGTTTTAGCTGTTTTCACTTCTCAGAGAAGTGAAACTCAGTTTAAAGAGGATATTCCCCTGTGAGTCACACTCTAGTGAATCTGAAAGCCCTTTAAATGTTACCAAAAAAAGAGGATTAGGAAAATAGATTTCTTCTAAAAGAGATGCTTTCATTGGCAAGCCATAGATTAAAATTTGGGTGTATTCATTGATTCTTTTAAAAAAGCGGTTTTCTTATAATCTTTGGATCCGTCTAGTGCCTTAAATGCAGTTTTTTTTTTTTTAGTTTTGTCAGTCTGTCTGGTTGGTTAAGGGAGTGCAAATGTTAAAGCAAATTCTTGAAAAGCTTTTTTTTTTTAATTTTTTGGGCCAATTTACTTGAGTGGGTTTTTGTTTTTATGTACAGTTATAGCAAAATACGTTGTAAAAATAATAGAAAAATGAGGCCTTGTAAGTGATGGTTATTGGGTTTAAATTTAGAGAAAAAAATGATCAAATCTTTAGATGTTATTTAAGTTTGTTTTTAAAATGAGTTTTTTATTTAAAAGTTATGCCAAGCGAGGTTCTTTTGCTCCACAGAATGCCTGAAGTCTTTCTCCACTTGTAGTTGGAGTAGGACGGAGTTCTATAACAAGTGTGAGGTATAAATGTCTGTGAAAGGTTATTATTTGACTAAAGATCAGACAGAATGTATGCTTTCCACACATCAAAACCCAGTCATAAAGATGGATTCATGTGGGCTCAATAAATTTAGTTTTATTGCCGGTTATTCTTTTTTTTTTTTTTTTAATTCATCCTTGTGGCCTGCAGAGGGCGCTTTGCACTTAAAAATGCCCAACCTTTGTTCCACTTTGTGATCATTAGCTGTATTTCCTCTGCAAGAGGGATATTGTGACAATTTATTGACATTGCAGAAGAATTTTTAATAAAATTTATTAGAAAAAAATGTTCAAATGATGCGACTGGATGATGTAGTTTCTATTTACAGTTGAAAAGAAAAGCAAACACTAAAATAAAAAATGTGCAAAACGTATGCATATTACCAAACTAGAAAATAAATAACTAAATCAGGCATATGAAACTTCACAACTCACTAATGCATGTAAAACAAAAATTCACTTTTAAAAGATAAAGCAATTGTACTCATTACAGACTTAAGTAAACCCCAATAAATACACATTTGTATATATCATTTGAAAAAGATGGATTTAAAAAAAACACTTCTTATCAAATGCATTATCATTGTTTTGTCTCACATTAAGCTTTGGCACGATAAAAATACACAAAAAGCTTTGATAATCTGGTTGATTGCTTAGTACTCTTCTTCTGTATCATGAACAATTACCTGACTATTAAAGAACCCCTTACATTCAACTATTAGGTTTCCAACCTACATAAAGAGCACATTTTGTCAAATTAAAGACATTAAAAGTTCCCTTTTTTTCTCGATAAACTTTAACATTTTTATAATTTTGCTCACAAAATTGGAAATAAGATTTAATCACATTTGCTGGCCAAGTATAGTCAGTGTTTTAACAGTTAAACTTCTGTCAACTTTTAACATTTGTTCACATTTGCCTTTTTTTCTTAAACATTTAAAGGTAAACAAGTAGGATCAGTCTGATCAAAGGCTTAATATTTACTTTTTGATATATGGAGATCTTAGTCATGTGACATTTATTTATCAAATTCTTAACTCTAGAATACTTAAGTCATAAAAAGTTACACCATCACTCTTGCCGGGTAATTTTTCCCTGATGTAATATGCCATAAAATCATGTAAATACTTTAGCTTGGGTGAAAATCACCCAGCGATAGTGCTTTAGGGTTAAAAAACAAAAAATTTAAAAAGAGCTGCATCCTATTGACTCACCACATACATAAGTGCAGAAGACTTTAAAAAATCATATGTCTTTATAGTAGGAAATCCAGAGTATTCAAGCTTTTTAGACATCCAGTCATGACACAGAAGAAGAGCAGAAATGTAGATGTATCACATATATATGTCTATATATGTCTATGCAATAAGTCAAATCTGATTGAGACTTCCATAACAGCATGCGCACTCTTATCAAAGCATTTACAATAAATAGTTACATGTAGAATTCATCAATAAAGCGATGACAGGAAACCTGTTTTGCACATTTGACACAAAGCAGACAGAAAACCTTCACCTATAGTCCAGTGCAAACTAGAACTTCACGCATGGATTTACAGAACACATTGCAAAAGCATGGCATCAACTGTGGAATTATGTTTTACGGTTGCAATAATCTGTTCTTTTAAGCAAACGTGGTGGTGAAGTTTAGTCCTAAAAGCTATGGCTTCATAGTCACAGATGAAAATGTGTCTGGAACCTGTAAACTTTTGTAAGGTTGGATCATTTCAAAATAAAAGACATTCATCGAATGAAATAAAAGTAAAGATTTCCTGGTAAGTAGGAACATTTTTAAAGGACGGGTTCTGTTTAAATGGCTGTGACCTCAGGGCAGTGGTCTGATAAAGGGATGTTTTTAGGATTGCTTGCTATTAAGGTCAAGTCGGAATGTCCATTAACAGCAGAGTTCTGCAGAGGCTGTTCAGCTGTTATACATGAGCTGCTGTAAGAACCCGGATCATTATTGTTATTATTAGTATTATTTAAGTAATTCTGAAACTGGTTGTGGTTCTGCTCCGCAAACCCAGCTGTTGATAACAGTTTGCTCTTCTGGTCTGGGGTGTAGCAGGCCACGGGGTTGGCTGGGGTGAAGTGGTGGCAGGCTGCATATTGCTCCTCCCTCTGGTGGGAGTAGTCTGCGTACTGCTCAGCGGTCAGGCTGAACGGCGTCTGGGCCATGCTGCTGTTGCTGACCGGCGCTTGGAACGACAACGCGTACGGTTCAGCGGGTTGACTGGTCTGTCCGTTAGAGCCGCCGCTGGAGTTTCTCATCTGATAATACTCATTGGGGGGAGAGTTTATTAAATATGTGTTTCCGTTCAGGCGGTTGTCGTCGCCGTAGCACGCCGCAGAAGACAAGGGAGTCCCATCGGAGTGAGAACCCGCTGGGTTTGATATGTCGCTCTCCAAAGTCTCAGTCTTCTCGTCCTCCTCATCCTCAGAGTCACTGTTGGCCAAACTTTGGGTGCTTGAGTCAGACAGCCTGCTGCAGACACTGCTCCCATCCTCCTCGTCCTCTTCATTGTCCTCCTCCTCATCATCATTGTCCTCCTCGTCCTCATCGAATGGCTCCTCCATCTCGTCCGCAGTGTCCAGGTGCATGCTAGCCGTCTGTGGGACGGCGTCTGGCAAAGAGTACTGTAGTCTGGGCTGTGGCTGAACGAAGGGGTTTCCGCTTCCCAGCTCACCGATCTCCCCACCATAGCCGTTGGTTGGAGATGTCTGCTGCTGCTCGCGGTTCTGCTCCAGCTCCAGCTTCATGATGGTGTGCAGGAAATGAGTACGAACGCGGATGGGATTAAACTCTACTCTTCCGGCTGTATTGCTGCACCCCTCTTTTGTACAGCCACACGGAAACGACATCCGGTCCACCTAAAAAAAACAAAAAAAGAAACGGCATTTAAATGTTAAATTGAATAAACCCTTTTCACGTGACGTCACACAGAACAGCGAGTGTGCAGAGTGACTTCCAGTTATATATTATCTCTATGGTTTTGAGCGGTAAAGCTGACTCCTGTTTAAAGCAATTTTGCATAAATAATAAAAGGTAACCTTACCAATTGTAACCGAAACTTGTACAACTTGTATTTGTTTTCCCCTTTTAGATGGTTGACAAATCAAAGTCCTAATGTCAGTAGTCCTGCCTGCAGAATGTTGCACAGCTGCTTCCCCAAAATCGTATGGATGATATAAAACGAGTCGTGGAATATTTCTGTTTGACAACCCAGTCATAGTTAGACGAAGGTTACAGGTACCTCTTTGAATGCTGCTTGTTTGATTATGATGGTAATTTGGATTTTCTTCTTCTAATTTATGCTAATGCTAACGCTAGCTTTCCGCGACAGAGATGAGACGTGGAGCTGCAGAAGATCTTTTCGCCCCAGTTAAAGTTGCTTACATTTCCGTGTTCACAAAATCACTAAAAACAAAGCTAAAGTAAGACAATTTTAACGTGTCTTACAATAAAGGAAAACTAATAACTGTTGCTTTATTTTCTGACTTGTCTCCTATCATAACTGTGTCTGATCCTTCCGGGATAATGAAGGTAAATAAGGATAAAAATATTGTCAAAGATAAATTCCTGTATAAAGCATTCCTATCTTTACAATTATCCCTTAAAAAACAAATACCTTTTATTACATCAACTAAATTTAGCTTTTGGTGCCGTTAAACAGCCAATATGCAGCAGTGTGCATCTTAGCTCCACCTATTATGTGTGGCCAATATGAATTTCCATCAGTTTTTGTGCTCGTTCGTACTTAAAACATGTGAATACATCAAGCAAAATAGACCCTGTTAGAATAATATCTGCTCAAATGAAAGGTCGATTTTTTTCAATTGAAGGATTATTTAAATTTGAATATAGATTTGTGAAAGATCTAGGAGAGTAAATGAAAATACAGTTTGGCAGGACATTTATGAAATAGTCATTGTACAAGTTACATTTTATTATTTACGTGAAATTGTATTAAACAGCATTCAGCTGTCAGCTTTGCTGTTCTAAACTTCTAAACCGGAAGTAACTATTTGCATTTTTGGCCCTGTCGCCATTTTGTCTGACGGCCCAGTGAAAAGGAAACTATTCCTCCAACTCACGATCTGTGAGTTTACCTGACACTTGATTCCTGCGATGCTGCATGCACAGGTCTCCGGGTCACAGAAAACTCTGCATTCGCAGCCGCAGTCCTCCCTTGAAACGCGAATGGCCCGAAGTTCGTGCTTCTCCTCCACGTCGATCTTCTTCACTCCAGAGGAGCGCAAAAGTGCTCGTCGCTTTTTTGTGGTGAGAGGCTGCAGAAAGAAGTACTCGTCCACATCCGTGTTGTCCAGATCGATGTCGTCGTCAGAGATGTCCTCTGCTGTCAGAGTGTTGGCCTCCTCAGACTCCACCGTGCCGTTTTTAGTCAACTGCAAAAACACAGAATCAAACGTGGATTTTAAAATAATCTAAAGGAGTTCATTTTGTGCGTTTTAACTTGAAAAAAAAAGCATGAAAAAAAATTAAATTAAAATTTTAGTGACTGAAGAATCCTGATTGGATGGACTCTACACAAACGGCTCATTTTTCTTTGAGTTAGACTACAGCTGATGCCTAAGATCAATCTATGTGTTAATGTGTAAGATTATGGGTAAATGCAAACCTATTAAAAATAGATAGTATTTTTAAATATATAAATTGTTATTATTCTGTCTTAGCAAACACTAGAATAATTGTTTTCTAATTAAACTAGACACAAAATCTTCATCTGTCTGTAAGTCTTTCTATAAATAGATTGCAAACAGCAAATTCTAAATATTAATGTAAATATAGATTAATTATTACTTAAATCTCAAAGTTTTTACTCAAATTTTGTGAAAAAATTGTAAGTTTTAGTGTTAAGAGTAAATTTATATAAGCATCCTGTTAATTTAAACTATATTATAGAATAGGCAGGTTTGTTCTTTACACAGTTCTGCTACTTGTCTGTTGAGAAAGAAAAAATTTAAGTAGCTTAGATAACGATTAACTCTTGGATTCCTAACTGTAAGGAGTCTTTAAGCAAAATGTCTGTGAGTGGAGAGCTGAAATCAGCAGGAATGAGCAAAACCAAAGGGAAAAAACAAGACTACAACAGCTCAACTTGTGAAATTTATGATTTGACATGAAAGAAAAATTGATTTTTGCTTGTGGAAAACACTCATCCTGGTGGTTCATTATAAAAGAGGAAAACTCATCTCACATGTCTCAGTCATCTTTTTCTGCTGGAAGTAGATCCAAAACAGGGAGGAGTATCTTTCATACAGATTGAAGTGGAGTCCAAATTATTTTTTACTGAAAGCTCCTGGGAGAAAACTCACAGCGTGCATGTGAACCTCTGAAAACTCCTGCAAACTTGTGAAAATTTGTTCTAGATTATTTGAAAACTTAAAAAAAAAACATGCTTGAAAGTCTAGTTTTTTACCCCAAAGTAACTTTTTACACCAATAATAACTATAGCTATAATTAGTAAACTGATTTCAAATAATAGTGGTTACCACCTTTATTATCTTTACATTGTTTTTTGGGGACAGCTTTATTTTAATGAAAAAGTTGGATGCAATGAAAGTAATGAGGCTGGTTTGCAACCTGAGTGATTAGAAAAAATTTAATTTAGTTCTAAGGTTTAAAAAATAGTTATACAGCACAGAAATCTCTAAATAAAAAGGACAAAAACAAATAAAGTTAAATCAAGTGTTTAGCAAATACTATTTAATGAAACATCAGAAGGAAATCTTGCTCGTCATACCTCCAGTTTGATAGAGTTGAGCTTCTCCTCCTTCAGATGATCTCTGAGCATGTCTCTATGGATCCTCTCTTGCTCCAGAGCAAATTCTCCTAAAGAGTACTGTCTGACCCAGGTGTGCCTGCTGGACATGCCCAGCGTGCTGCCCCCCTGACTGGGCACGCTGGTGAAGCCCTGCCGCCGGACGAAGTAGTACACCGTCACATTCTCGAAGTGCACCCTCCTGGTTCGCAGACGCTTCTCTCGCTTCAGTATTGAGTCAGCTGTAAAGACAGAACACAGTTGGACACATCTGCACAGAGGATCCCATCTGAAAATAATGAAACACTCGAGCACTGCTTCGTTTTAATTGTTTATCATTTATGCTTTAACAGCAAAAACGACTTTTTGTGCAAAATTGCACTTTAAATGACTTTCGTGCATCAACCTTCCACAGATCTCTAACTTAGCACAGATTTTCCAGGCTTTTAACTTGGCATGCAACTCCCCAGTGGACAGTTTTTAAGGAGAAGCTCTACCGGGGGGGTGGGGGTGCAAAGAGGAGGGCAACGTCAGAGCATAAATAATCCCCTGCCTGGCCCAAAGAGGAAGAGCACTGGTTCATACTCAGAAGCAGATCCCCCCCCCCCCCCCACTCATCAGGCAGACAGGACAAATAGAAACCATCTGGTTCCTGCAGCTCTCCTCCACCAGCGAACAATGGATTTCATTACAGCTGTAGCACCGTCTAAAAAATGCTGAGAGGAGGTGGAAATGAGATGCAAAATATCGGGATTTAGCAGATTTTAAGGTATGATTAGTCTAAATTGCTTAATAATAATACGTTTACATAACAAGAAGTCACATTTTCTCATGCATTTCTTTGCAGAAAAACAACAATGTGAGCTAGCTACTAATTAACTTCTGAGCAATTATTCTTTCTATATTTACTTTCTATTTTGTTTCTTTTTTATTCATTTATTCTCCTTCTATTTTTTTCAAATTTCATTCTTTAGTTCATATTTGATTTTCCAATATTTTTTTTTCTATTCCAAGCTTCCATCTGTGGGGGGCTTTTGTAAACAAAGTCTGTGGATTTGAACCGAGCTTGGATATTTTAACCCACTGTTATGATTGCCAGGCAACAGTGGGGCTGATAATTGTTTTGCTTCTGCATGACTGTTTCACTGCAATATGGGTGAGAACGGCGAGGATGAAAGCACTGTAATCTACTAAAGCCGCACATAAAAAGGAAGCAAAAGATTTGTACGTTCACTCTGTCATTACAGACAGTAGTTAAGTTTCTTGAGTGGATATGCAAATGCAAACAGCAGTTTATATGAGATGTTTTATTTATTTTTTTGTATTAAACCTTTATTTAACCAGGAATCAACCCGGTGAGATCAAGATCTCAAGAGTGACCTGGCCAAGAGGCCAGCAGCACAATCGTCACAACTTAAAATCAAAGGGTTATAAAGTAAATTAGGTGCAATCTTTGTGGAAAATTGCAAAATGCATTTGTTTTTGCCAAATTTTCATATCAAATTCAAGCAAAACGTAATATTTTTCACCTTTGTTATGACAAACAGTGTGCTTGCCCGCAAGAATATTGTGCAGTTCTAAAAAAAAAAAAAAAAAAAAAAAAGGGTGGTAAATAATTGAATCAATTATTTCCAAGCTACAACACATGTGACATTTAAAGTTTTAAACTATTTATAGTACAAATGTTCTCTTTTCGATGAAAGCATAGTAATAATAAACAAGTTTCTCAATTACAATCAAAGGTACATAGTATATTGTGTACTTGTACTGCCCTACTTAACTATGCTATCGAAGTATGGGGCCACTATGCACTTCACAAAAACGAGCCATGTAGAAGAATTTATAAAATTATTAGGACCATTTTATTCTATAAATCTTAACTATTTAAAGTTACAGATATAGTAAAATATAATATAAAAATAATATGATGCAACGCATTTATAAAGCTAAAATATACTTCCACAGAACACAGAAAAGCTGTTTCAGGAAGGAGAAGGAGAATAACTACCAAGAAAAAGATTATAGAGCACCAAAAAAAAGTATGGGAATTTCTGTTTGTGGGGTGAGGTTGTAGAATGAGGAAAGTATTAAAATTAACAAAATTGTTATACAGTTTAAAAACAAGAAAATTGAGAAGCCTACCGGGACAATAATGTTCTTGGAAGTTGTTAAATTATTTTTGCTATAGTTTAGACGTTTTCTGTTCTTCTGTCTTTTTAGTGCTCATTCGAATTATAATCAACGTTAGCATGTGGAAATGAGTGTGTAAAATATAGCAAAAATGACACAGCAATTAATATGTTTTATTTCTTGTTTAGAATGGAAGTCGGAAACGACCTGCACTACTTTTTAAAAAAAATTTCTAGATTACTATCTCATTATCACGAGAAAACTAGGATTTTGTTTCTCCTGACAACGAGATAATGAAGAGGTAATACATTTTACGTCTTTTTTCTGGAAGACAAAAATGACGCACCCTACTTTTTTCCCCCCAACTGTTTTCTTATGACAACCAAATTCACGTCCTATTATCACGAGAAAAAAACAGTTTTGTTTTCTGATGATACAAAATAATGAAGAATTAATACGTTTCACTTCGTTTTTTAAGTTGGAAGCCAAAAACAGCCTATCCTATCATTTGTTTTAATGTTTTGGACAGTTTTCTTGTGATAATGAGATAAACAAAACAAAAAAAAAAAGAATTTAATTTTTTTATGGTGATGACAAGATAATGAAGAATTAATACGTTTTACTTTCTTTTCAAAAAGGCCTACCCTGCTTTTTTTTTACCATTCTCTCGTGATAATGAGATTTACGATCTCATTATCAGGAGAAAAGAGGATTTGGGTTTTGTGTGGTAACAAAATAATTAAGATTTAATACTTTTCACTTCATTTTTTAGTATGGAAACCAAAAAGGAAATAAAAGAAAAGAAGAAAAGGAAAGAAATTAAATTTGTTTTCTTGTGATAACAAGACAGTAAAGAATATGCTGTAGTGTCCCCTCTCTCTTTCACAGACTGCAAAAATGGTTATTTTTTAAATTTATTTTTTTGTGGAGCGTTTTCTTCTGCTGTTTTTCTTGTTGACCACAAGATAAAGAGACTTAAACACATGAAGTCTCGGCATCTCAGTACGGAACAGAGAGACAAACTACAGAGAATCAAGACAGTGTATTCTTCATTAGCTCGTTATCATGAGAAAACAAATTTAGTTTTCTTGTGATAACGAGATAGTGGATCTCATTATCACGAGAAAACGATTAAGAAAAAAGTGGGTCAGGTTGTTTCCTGCTTCCATAATCAAGCACATTTATATTTATTTTTTTATATCTATGTCGTTAATTTTGAGTTTGAAAATAAAACTCAATCAAATGAAACAATCATATAATTTCTTTTTTTATGAATGACATAAAGAGATGTTGAAATACTTGGTCAGTTTTATTAAACTGTTATTTTTTCCAAGTCTAAGCTGCTTTTTGAAAATAAAGCTTTTATTCCAACAGACACCTGGATGCAATAGAATCAAGCATCAGTGCACGGCTGCTGCCCTGCTCCTCCACAGCAGTTCATCCACAGTGCATGTACAGTGCATTGCACACACAGCTTCTGACGACACCAGTTCATTCATCTTGCAGGGCCTGCACACTGTTTCTCCTTCTAATGAGAAGCTGCCTGCACGCTGCCTCTTTATCACAGCACCGGCTTCTCCTCTCTAATGCACAATCTCAATTCTCAATTCATACAGCGCTTCTCATCAGCTGAGAGATTTGTTTTCTTTGAGGTGCATCCCGTAATGACTGCGAGCTACAAAATCGGGCTCACTCATCTTGATTAAAAATCTCTCCGTTTTAGCTTAGTTTCCTCTGATTTGATGACATTTGTTTTGTTTTTTTTATTGTCAATGAGAGCTAATTCGCCACACTGGGAATAATCTGTGCGTACGAGACACTCACGAGTGAAATGACCTGTGGCAGAGAGGCTGACACTGTCGCTGCTATCCCCACTCTCGCTGCAGGAGACCTCATCATCTGACTCCCGTGCAGACAAGCACGGGGAGGAGGAGGAGGAGGCCTCCACCTCCTCGAATTTTCTCTTCAGTATTCCACTCATGGCCCGCCGGATTCTGCACCTGAAACGAGGAAGACAGCAGAGAAGGGGCCCACAAATTATTTCATCTCAAGTTTAGGGGCATCTTTAGCCTCACCTCTTGCACTCACACAACAGAAAATCTCTTTCTACCATCCCAGCTTCCAGGCATTCCCTGGGCCATTGATCACCTTGGCACAGAGGAGCGTGGAGAGGGAAGCAGAAAGCTGCTAATTAAATGCTGTTTCGGAGGAAGCTCGTTTAAAGTGGTTTATTAAGAAAAGAAACAATACGACAGCATTGATAAAAAATCCTGACAAAAAAATGTCACGTCATATTTTTTTAACACATGCTCTTCCGTGTAGCTTTTCAAGTATGACAAGACCATTAACATAAAGTGCTACACAGCTTCATCCCTATCTTCTGCATCTTTAATGAGACTCTCTTGGGTCGGAGAGCTTCCAACAATAAAAAAAAGAAAGGAAAAGCCTGGGGTTAAAGCAGCTTCAGGAACACGCTGAGAAAAAACAAATAAAAAAATCCATCAAAGGTGCAACTGATCATGGATTCTTCCACTAATATACGCAACGGTCAAGAACCGTAAAGCTTTGCAAGAATAATGTAGCTTTATTATTTTCATATCAGCAGCCAATAAAATCCTACGAAATAGATGTTGTGTGCACATTTACAGCCTTGTAAAGGGTCTTGAAGACTTCAATGTCAATCCAGAGTCCATTAACTCTTCCTGCCTGATGATTCAATTAAACAAATACAGGCTCATGTAAAACTAATGCACTATAATTAGAAAACAGTATATCCTTTGATTTATTTTTTTTTGCTTTTCAATAACATACCACCATTTTTTTAGTGTGTAATGGACTGTATGCGTGACTCGCTCAATACCATTGAAAAATCCTCCTTTTATGTATTTAATTGCAAAAGGTTTGCATTCTTCTGTTTTAACAGCAGTAAGTAGAACACCATGTCACATTTCAAAATAACGCTGCAGTGTGACTGGCAGCTTCTCCCACACTCTTAGAAGCTGGAATCAGTGGAGACAGCAGCGCACGCATCTTCAACCAGCCGCACTCTGTCTATCTGCCAGAGCAGCTTGTGGGGGAGTTTCATTCACAAACAGCCTCCGTATTTCATTTGGGCCCCGCTATCTGGTCATTACAGATGCAAATTTTGCCTGAGAGAGAGGTGCAGCTCACGGAGGACTTAGCGCTGCCAGCAAGAGGGTCATTGTTCCCTGGAGGCTGTGCTCGTTCAGCGCAGTGACATGGCACAGCCAGCAGTTGGAGATCCTCCAGAGTCAACAGCTACAACCAAGGAATGTGAGGCATCCTCCATGTGAGAAAAAAAGTGCACCGAACAAATTGAAATGATTTTTTTTTTTTTTTTCGCAGAACAGAAAAAATTAGAAGAGAAAGCTGAGCCTGAGGGGACTGTCGTTTGCTGTCAGAGGAAGCTGAACCTTTACTTCTGAACCAGTGAGACAAAGATTATCTATCTATAGAAGAAGAAAGCGTATTACATAACTCTAGCTTGTGAGATTTCAAAACTGGACCAAGAAAAGCTGCCAGTCTCACATCAGACACACATTTCCTCTAGTTTGTTGCCGAGCAGGAGTGGAAATTTCCAACAGAGATGACCTGTGCAATTTTCAGTCCATTTCCTCGTGAGGGTCCTAATTAGACTTTATTGTTGGAACCGTACTCGCATGTTTTGCCCCTAGCTGATGCCGCACCAGGCTTTGATACCCAAAGTGGTTTCCATGGAGATTTTGATGTACCTTCACAACTAGTACTTCCCCATATGGCCTTGTTTCTAGTACTGTACAGTGGAAGAGGACAACAAAGCTTCTTTAAGGCTGGAGCAAATTCTCTTCAACTCCCCTCCTAAGATGAATGGATTTCTAGTTTATCTGCATTCTCTAATGACAGCATAAAAAAAGTGGGATTCTGATGCCGAGCAGGCATGACATCATTGAGGGGGAACCTCTTCCATCATGACAAAATCGAATAAAGAGGGGAAGAAAAAAAAAGCTTGCTGCTCCTCTCCGCAGTGTTTTCTTTGTCTCTTGTTGGTGTTGCAGCCATTTCGGCTGCACATTTCTTGGGAAAGGGACCAGATCCATGAAAAAAAAAATAATGCAGTTAGGAAAGCCCCTCCCTGCGTGTCCATAACTCCAGTCGCATAAAAAAAAAAAACCCTCGTCATTCACAAAGTTTCCAATATCACAGCAAAGCCACGAGACATTTAAAAGTCATCCCAAGTGATGCCGGCCAGCCTTTGGCATATGGAGCAAGTCATGTCACATCAATCGCACTCTGACTTCATGACACTTGTGAGCGTGTGCCCGCAGGACCAACTGACCTGTATCCGCTGACGGAGTGACTCCCGTCACCTCTTCTCACGGAGTGGGCAGCCACCCGGTCACAAACGGAGCAATTCGAGGAAGAATGACGAGATTCCCGTCTTGCCTGACTTGCAGTGACCCCTGAGCTCCACCGGCATGAGGAAGGAGTACGAGGGAGACTAGTAATTTTCCTGCTCCGTCTGTGCCCATATGCTTTATTGCTGCAAGACGGTAGACTTTCTCACATCAACTCCCCTTTCTGTCACCGTGTTGCTCCCTCCCGCTCCACACAAAGGCTCATTAGCTGCAGCCGGCAGAAAGGCAGGAGCCTGACTGGAGAGGAGCGGAGGCAGCCTGCGAGATCACATGGGTGGGATGTCTGAGAGAGAGAGAGCCAGGCGTGCCTCTGCTACTGCTGTCTGCAGATATTTTTACCAACACGAGCTCGAAAGGGGAGGAGGAGGAGGAGGAGGGCAAGGAGCGGGGAGGGAGAGGGCTGTGTGCGTGGAGAGGGGCATCGTTTTTAAAGGAACTGATGAGGGGAGGCATAAGGAGAAAATGTGGGGCAGTGTGAAACTGGAGCAAGAGAGAAATGCACGCAGGGTTCTGTCGTGATTTGATAGTTTCCCCCCAAAATGGTAAAGATAAGATAGAAATTGACAGGATACTGGATTTGTCATGACTATGCTCCTGATGCTTCCTATAGCAGGAAGTTCAGCTGAAGAGTTAGTGGGGCCTCAGCCAGTGCAGTCAAGGAGTCATATTCTGGCTCTCAGTTGGATTGTATATCATCATAAAAGGTCCAGCACTTCCTTACAGGGTAGAGTTACCCTTTGATTCTTCTTTTTTTCTCCCACAACAGCTTGTTGAGCATGTGGTCATTATAAAGTAGATGAAGCAACTAAAAAGTTGCATGAAGCAACAATAACGTTTTATCAAAGGATCATAAAAAGGTTTCCAGTTTGTTACTGACCAAATGTTCCACCTCAATTAAAAAAATAAATAAATACACTTAATCTCTGTGTTCGAGAACATTTATCCATTCTTTTATAAACAGTGCCTTATAAATATTTGAAATTATGATACTAAATTATGATACTAATAATTTTTTTTCCATATTTAAGTATTTTAGCTTCTTTTTAATCTTGACAGCAGCACAGACAAGTTCCTTTCAAAAACAAAACTCAACCAGTGTCAAACACACGATGGCCCTAAAGTGGAAATCACATCAACAAATCCCTCAACACAAAAACATTTCAAAGATTACAATAACATTTTTTTTTAATGCATTAATTTTAGAAATATGATGCCTTAAACACACAAAAACATTTCAGAAAAGAAAATGAAATGTTTTTTCGTGTTTCTTCTCTATTGTGTTTCATTTGTTTCTGTCAGAGTGGGACTTCTGTATTTTTGTGGATCTTTGTTGATTTCTTCATGTGTGGAGCTGGAAAGGTGTTGCCCCGTTGGACTAAAGCAGCATGTGGACCCCCAGCCCACGAGAAGGGAGCTTGGCTCCAACCAGTCTCCGTTGCAGCTTGGTGCTCTTCTCCATCTGTTATGTTGTTACACTTTGTAGTTTTTGTAGAGTTTGTGTTTAGTCCCACTTTGTGTAGTCTTTGGTGTTACTTAAAAAAATGAAACACAGTGAGAAACCGGATAAGGTAGGTACTGTTGGACATCACTGATTGGATGACGATATCCAGTATCGCTTTGCCAAATAATATTTAGTTGAAATCATGGACAAATGTCATCATCCAATCAGCCATATCCCATAATATCTACCATTTCCAGTAAAAAGTAAAAGTAAATTCCAGAAATCAAAATGAAATAAGAAAAAAGCCACAATAATTGAATTGATAATAACCAGTAAATTGATCTGACAATAAATAAAACCTGTTCAGTTATCTGACATGTTAAAACTCTTAACACCACAGCAAAACTTTATTAATTAAAACAAATGAACCAATACTACAAAAAACAAACAAACAAACAAAAAAAAAACAATATTTATTCAAACTGTTAGCATTGTCCTTGATCAACGATGGAGGTATAAAGAGATGACTCTGGAGCTTCAGGTTCTGACAACGCAGTTCAACACGAGTTCATGTTTGTATTTATTTACCAAACAGATGTGAAGGTCAATAAAGTCAAAAAGTGGCCTTTTATGCATTTCTTTCTCTCCTTAATTATTAAATTGTACTCATTTTCTAACCTTTATTTCCTCTGCTAACACGACAGTCGAGCCGCTTTTCTCCTTCAGAATCTGCTGGAATTTTGTTGATCGTGAACGGTTGAAAAGTTACAATAAATGAAAAAACATAAGCACTGGAGCTCTGGTGTTAAAGGGTTAAATGTATTTTTTCTCTATGAATATTATACTGTATATTAAGCACTTGAGCATGCCTTAAGGCCAGAAAATATCCGACAGAATGAAATCAAAATTAAGAAATTGTCCAAGAGGAGTTAAGATAAATATTTGGAATAAATCACTGTTTTTTATGATTCATTTTTGTTGCTTTTTATTATCATCAAGCTGCAATAGCACACAGAACAAAATCGATAAAAAACTTTCCAAATTCAGTAAAAATATTTTACATAAAACTTTATTCCAAGTCTACTACAAAATATTTTCAATTTTTTTCTCCTGCTTTTATCTAACACTGTTTCAAATGAGCTACTTCACAAAAAGTCATGGTCAGGTCAACACCTCTACTCAACAACCGATTCACAACAAATGTGCACAATTATCACACTCATTGTCTTAAACTGACATTTCTACAAAAACGTGCATTAGTACCAAAAATATATATACATTAAAATTTAAAACTTGCTCCAAACTTGGTTTAAAATTGATTTACTAAATTTACCAGAATAAATAAAAAATACTTCAAAATAAATAAAATTTTCTTTTAAATTCTTCTTTTAAAAAAGAGGCATTCAAAACATTTTCTTTTTACAAACAAGTTTATTTTTGGTAAACTGAATATGTCACATTAATATTAATCGATGATGATAATAAAAAGCAAAAAGGTATACTAAACCTATTCGATCCTTTTTAGTGTCAGACTCACTAAAACATCCCCATTAGATTAATGCTGAGTACACAGAAAATAACCTCTGAGTCTTCTACATGACGCACCTCCATGTCCTTATTGTTCAAAATATCTAAATTAATTGAAGAGTTTGATCTACTTGCAAGAATACAAAGAAGTTCTCTGAATTTACTAGATGTCAAGCTTGTAGAGAAAACTAGAAATCACCAAAAAGCAAAGTGTCTATGAAAAATGTTTCCATGCAAACTAGAGGATTCATAAGAAAACAATATGGAGGATAAAGAGCCAAAATTGTTTGGGATTATCCTCAAGAAATAATTATTTGGGCTGCAAACTTTAATTGGACTCAACGCTAGTGGTCTTTGTTAATTAAAAAAAAAAAAGCATTTTCCTGTTTCATCCTTCAGTGGATTATCAAAAAGCTTCACAGGGCGGCTGCAGTTTCAAATGATGTTTTGCCGTGTTACAGTGGAATAATACCAGAGAATTTCAAAAAATCCCTTTCCATCATTATTTTACACAAGCTTATATCATCTTACCGATAAACTAAACAACCATTTTTTTGGGGGGAAAATATCAGTTGTTTGTCACCTAAAGCATGACACATTTAAAAACAAACTTGCAGCAAAATAAAGATTTTATTTAATCTCTTGTGTGACACACGTATAATAATTATCGTATAAATACACAGAGCCGGTAATATTGATCATACGAACACTTAATTTGATCAACTTTTAAGACTGTATGACCTTGTGGATTTTTACAATCAGAAGAAAACATTACTATGTAACATTCAAAAACTAATGAATGAGGCAACAAACTGAGAGGATGTTGGAACTTCAGGATCAAACTGATAAAAAACACAAAGAAAAAAACTCTGCCCAAATATTAAAATCTCTTTCATTGTAATAAAATGTTCAAATTATTTTTATATATATGAAAAAATTATCAATATTGTCATACTGAACATTTAGCAAAAGCTAGATCTCATGAGATCTTGTTGTTGTTACCGCATATGGTCATGAGTATCTACTCTTTTAAAAGATGCTATCATCTTCTGTTTTTAAATATTCTCATAAATTAATGACTTAATTTATTTATTAATTAATATCTGCTTTTGGTTTCTATGTATGTGCTTTGGATTTTTTTTTTTAAATTATATTTTATTCTTGAAATCAATTAATCAAATCAAATATCCTCTATTTGAAAGATGTTTCTATCACCCAAATAGGAAAAAATTGTAGTCTGTAGAAAAACTGTGTTGTTTGGTTTTATTTTTTTCTTGTTTAAAATAAATGTTCTGCTTTTATAAACTTGGTTAATCTGTCTCCATGACCTAAAACCTCTTCTATCTATAAAAATACATTCAGCAGTCAGTGCTTTTTGTCCAAAGTGTTTATAACCGCCTCACATAAAAAAAATAAAAAAAAAATATTCTGCCGACGTGGTAGCAGCAGAATATCAAGTATAATAGAGTAAAACTTGTGGGTTCTTATCAGCCTTTGACAGAAATCGTTTTTTTTTTTTTTTTTTTTATGTGGTTTGTGCACAGGAAGCCGGGGAAACACCGGTAACCTGGTAGAATTCAGTTGCATGCTCAAAGAAAGAACTGCAGCAGAACTTACAAATGTCATTTTACTTTATTTCTGTACTACACCTGTGTGATTTTAAAGGCTTTGTTTCTAAAAACTATAAATCTTAAAAATGTTTTCAAAGGAGGGAATTAATTGATGTGATAAAGCATTGAGTTTTTACTGTTTTTATGGGTTTTCTGAAGTCTTGATTAGCTCATATTTTACAGACAAAGGAACATTAAGCCGAATGTGAGGCTTTTATGTGTCACAATTCTTAACATTATGGGGATAAATTGATAGACCTATTACATCGTTTGTGTTTTCTAAAAATCTTTAATATTTAATTAGTGTTTGTAATAGAAGACAGGATGTCTTTGTTCGATTTTTCTTTTTTATTTAAGGTCTTTAAACCATTTAAGATCATCTTTTTGTTCATAATAAAATAAAAAAACTAAATTAATGAAAGGTTTTATTCAAAGATAAATGTCTACTTTGTGGAAACTATATCAGTGTTTTCAGTTACGTATTAAATGTGTGTACAAAAGAATATAAACAAATACATTTAATAAAAGTGGAATTTTATGAATAAACATAATTATCTGCATTTCTGTCATTGTGCAGAGGAATCACATGTACTGTGCATGCTGCCCTATTACATAAAAATGCAAAACATGAGCGGGAAAGATGGTGTTTCTTACATTGCACGATTGAGATGGTGACCTATATTTGCTCGGGTGTCAAGAGGCTTTCTGGTCGGCAAAAAAACTAACCAGGATATGTAAAAAATATACAAAAACATATAGAAATGATATTCTTTTCTGGAGTGGGCATGTTGTAATTGAGGTCAAATGCAGAATTCTAATATTTGGGTCAACTGTTCGTGAGAGCCATTCGAGTTGAACAAAAGTAACAGGTGATGGTGGTATTTGTGACCTTACAACAACACAAAAACATCTTAGCCATGATCTAAAAAATACAGAGTCTCTGCGACTCCTCAGCAGCTGAGAGAAACAAAAGTTAACAGAATCATCACACCCCACCTTGTTTCTCACTTTCCTTATCCTGATAAGTATTCAGCTGAGCCATACTCTCAAATTAAATAAAGATGTAAGCATCTTTAATCTATTTCATCACCAAAGATCAAGGAGGTTTAATGTTGTAAACAGTTATTGATCAATTGAGCCTTACAACAAAAGTTATCTTTGTTAAAAGGGTCTCAAATGGTTAGTGGAAGTCTCAAAGCCTTCATGTATTAAATAAACTATAAGAAGGTTTTTTTTTTTTTTTTTGTATATTGATGTGACTAACATATGCTGCCGCCTGCTAAAGCAATAAATCAACCTATCAGTTTTTGACTATTAATTAGTAATAAAAGGTAAACCAGATAGAAAAACTAAATGTCAAGAAAACTCTCAAACAGGACAAACAAAACAGTCAGACATAGAATTATGAAGAAAAAAATCTTAAAACATTTCAAGATGAAAATTTTATTAGGAAAAAAATAACTTGTTTTAGACAAAGTCATATTTTAAAGACCCACTCTGAGAAAAATTATGTTTTTAACATATTCTTGTGGCACTTTTCTGATGATGGAGGACATATACAAACAATTTTTTGTACACCAGGAATGTTACGTTGGTTGAACACTAGAGGAAGAGAGTTGATGGGAAATGGGGTCGGGCTTACTCTGCAACAACAATCTTGCTCACAACTCAAACGACTTCTTAAAAAACAACACAGGTTTTTATTTTATTTTTTTTATTGACTAAAACAGTAATAGTAATTAAAAGACCACTGAGAACACTTTTTTAAAAAGATCCAAATATGATTGTAGTGCAAATCCAGTTGTTTACACTTATGATAGCATGATAACGTAACGATGAAACCAGCTCATAAATTCTTTAGGTTTGAAAATGTTAAAATATAAGTTTTTGAATTAAATATTTTAAAAAGCTGTAAATGTGAGAAGAGATTACGCTGGCAAGACTTGTTTGTGGAAAGTGGTCACCAGCAATTTTGTGCATTTGGGTGGTTTACAGTTTATTTTTGAAGTGTAGTTTGTTTACTTACTGAACAGTTTTTAAAAAAAAAAATACAATATTGATTAAAGACCCACTCCAATGATGCTTTTAACATGATCTTGTAGAACCAATCTCATGATGGAGGACTTATATAAAAGCATTTAAGATTAAGATTGTGTTTCTGAGTATTTCTTTGTTGAAATCGTGTTGGAGCAGACAAAAACCTGCTTTTTGAAAAAGTTTGTTATATATCAACTGTCATAGGCAAATCAAAGCCTGCTCCGCTATAATTATAAATGCATCACCTGCAGACAAATAGATCCATCTATGTCTTCATTTTCCTCATCTGCGCTGACATGTGGCTCAAATCAGTACGGCTGGACAACTCTGATATTGCTCGCTGTTATTTTTTGCTACGCTAGCCGTAAGCTAGCAGGAGAGAGTATAAACGAAGGCATGCTGGGATATCGCTGTAGGGTTACTTTTGTCCCAACAGTCCCACCAACAACCCAGAGGCAAATTTCTGATAAACTCCTGCCGATGTGCAAAAAACTGCATTATTGTAACTAAAAGACTGCTGGGAACAATTTTAGAACATATAAATATAATAGGAGTGGGACTTTAAACAAAGACATAAATCGATATTCTTTTTAAGTCATGTTTAGTATGTTGTTAGGCAAAAGCAGCTTGAGAAACTAATAGTTGCTCATATAAAATAATTATAATATTATAGTAAAAGTTCTATTTCAGATTTGGTTTGAATTATTAGCAAGTAAGGTTTGAAAAAAAGCTATTTTGTCAAAGCATGAATTCAAATTGTTGACTTAAATTTCCTAATCTAGATTCATTGTTTTGATGGTAATACCCAGCTCCATTTATTAATAGTTCTAAAGATGCTCTCACAGACCTTTAAGGACCATCCGTATGCTTGGAGATCGCCTTCGCCTGTGAGGAGGAGGAGGAGGAGCCAGATTGAGTATAGATTGATATAGACTGTCAGATAATTAGCTTCCTTGTTCTGTCTGCTTCTGCCAAATGCCCAAGCCATTCAATATGGCTGCAGACATCTCAGCCTACAAGTGTGATGAAGAACAGACCGATAGAGTACAGATGGCACAGAAGATCTTTTCTTTCTTTCCTTTTCTAATAAGCATTTTTATTTCATTTCATTTTAGCAATCACCAGTAGATTCCACTAAACTGGAGCCATGATGGTACGTAAGGAAAAAAACAAAGCCTACAACAATAAGATCCTCCTGCTCGAAGCATGTCGGAGGTTGGCAGTAAAACTCATCCATCAAGGTCGTCACACCCGGCCATAAACAGCAGAAAGAAATTAAGGAGAAAGAGGCAGGAAGATAAAGATTCGGGTCTAATCCGGGTTCCCCTGAGGAGAGGCTGTGGCCTGGATGTTTATACAGCTACAGATGATGTCAGTGCAGAGTCCAAGCCAACTGACAGAACCCAAAACACCTCCCTCACATATGCACGGATGGGTTTTGTGGAGAGGGGAGCTTCCCTAATCGTACAAGAAAGAAGCCTAGCGTCTTTTCGCGAGGTCAGAGGTCGTCTGCTTTAATGTGTTCAAACTCCTGCCATGTTCAAGGATAATTAAACCAACAATCTCCTTCAGTCATCACGGCCATGGAGACAATTGCTGGGTATAAAAATAGCTGTGTAAAGACATATCGATACAGCAAAATATTGCGATACTTGTATAGATTTAAAATACAGCCAAGCTGATATTTATTTAATTAATTATTTATAAGCAAACATGTTGTTCAGTCTAACTTTTGTTTTCCACTTAAATAAAGAAAAGAACCATGAATTTGTTTGGATTAAAGCAACCTGTTCATGAGATACAATTGCTTAATGTTCTGATTATTAAATAACATGCATTTAACCATTTTATTTTTGTAAAAAATGAAATATTCAGATAATTCTTCAGTCATAATTTAAATAAAAATTGAGAATTATCGTCTATTGAGATGTATCGGGGTATGTACTGTATCTCCAGACTCTTGCTAACACTAGCTAGTTATATAATCCATGTATGAATAACTACCTGTGTGGATCTTCTTAGAACCACATCTAGTATTCTTCTTTGTCTGATGTTTCAAAATTATTTCAAGACAAAAAATAAAATAAACGCAATTGAACACAAAGAAATCCGTTTAACGAAATGTGGTGACATCCACAGATTTATGCAAATGAGACTTCACATTCGCTCCGTACATTTGTTAACTTGCACTTGCCCGAGGCTGCAGACAGATCTGCTCCACACACATGAAAGGGGTGGAGGGGTGGAGGGTTGGGGGAGGAGGAGGAGGAGAAGGAGATGGAGGGGAGGTGCAGCCCACTGCTCAGCACTCAGCACACGGAGCAGCTCCAGCCCGCCGATGCCTGCTGCAGCCTCTCTCCTTCTGCAGCTACAGGGGCTGGCAGTCATCGATCTCTTCTTCCTCCACTTAGAACAATGCAGGAAGCACGGCTCCTGATTAACAGCACACAACTAGAGGGAAGGGCGCTCCTTCAACCACATCCACATATGCACCACTTCCACCAGAAATGCATTAAATAACAAATGCTTGCAGGACTCAGACTGAAAAAAAATGGATAGTTTTCTGATAAATACCTGCTATTCTCACATCAACTTGAGGAGCTCTTTCAACTTTTTTTTTTTTTTTTTTTACTCCAGACCAGATTCCGTTAAATATTTCACACCAAACAGCACCGGCAGCATTTTAATGATAAAAACGTCTGAAGGGATGATTATGCACGCATCTCATTCAACACCTTCCTCTGATCAAAATACACAACAGCAGACAAGCATGCAGACAAACAACCCGCACTCAGGCTCATGCTCTGATTTGTCATAACCAAAATCCCACTCGTGCGGAGGCACAATCGGGTCTTTTCACCCTCGTGTCAATCACAATGCACGCCTAAATTATTCATGCCTTCTATATTTTATTTATGACTCGACTTTCCCATGACACCTGAAAGTTAGCGAAAGCCAGTTTGCCAGCAGAAACAGAGCTGCCAAAGCAGTTCACGGAGAACGAGCCGCTTTTATCTGAGGAAAGCTTTGGAGTTCATATTCTGCAGACGAGCCTTATCATTTATATATAACCGGGATCGTGTTAAAGGTCTTAAACTTTTCTATGCATGACATTTAGGCTGCTATCTGAGAACGGAAGAAAGAGAGAGGTCTGAAAGCTGTTAATGGTAAGACTGCAGGACTTTGATAGCTGAAGGTTTGATGCATGACCCTTTCACATTTTAGCAGATTTCCCACAAAAAATCAATAAAAGGATCTAAAATAGGAAAATGATCATTTCTACTTTTGTAATATTTGCTGGAATCTATCGGGAAGATATAAATTTTTAAAGGAGGAATTTATAAAAAGTGTTCTGATAATAAAACCACAAGTACAGGTAAAATCAAAATGTGTCCAGTTTATTTCCACACATTTGGGGCAAACAGAAAAAAACTGAAGGAATACCAGGATAGCAAATGTTTAAGGCTAACGGTGAACAAAACTTTTTTTTTAATTTTGTACTATCTTTAGATATTACTCAAAGTAAAGAATTTTATGTTATGGCTTATTTTTAGCAGATTAAATACTTTAAATAGTGCTAAAATAAGTTATTTGATGTTTAAAATATTTATTTGTACAATTTATTTAAACTATTGAAGTCAAAATGATATTTATTATAGTCTGAAAGTAATTTTTCCATTTAAATGCATACTTTATGCTTTACAAGGAATTTTAAATTTGTAAAAAGGCTTTTAAATTGTATACTTATTTATGAACATACGCTTACGGACAAATGTATTTAATTTTTTTGTTTCTTTGTTTGTTTCTTGAGAAACATAAATTTGTGAATGTGAAGCGACTGTGGTTCAGACATTTCTGGCTCAAGACACGGCATCATGTTTGGGGCTTTTCTGCATCAACAAACGTCATTCAGTGAGTCACTCTCTGGAATGGCATCACAGATGGGGGTCAGCATCAGACATATTTATCTCCATTCAGTTGCACGTCGTGTTTCATTTGCTGGACTTAAAAGCTGCAAAACTGATGGAGTCAGAAGACAGGAAGAAATAAGCTACCTGTGATGTCACTGGGAAATGATTGTCCTTGCATTATTACAAAGATTAATAAATAAATGGAACATATATTTCCTTGTGTATTTGTATAATGCATACAATAAGCCTTTCTGTAGAAATTGATTAAAAAAACAGAAAAAGTAATCTCTAGATAAATAAGCAAGCAGTATAGGCTTATTTATACTCATCAGCTTTTTAAGTGGTCTTTTGAAACAACACATTGTTGTTTTGTGTTTGCCATATTCAGCCTCACATTGTTGTGGGTGTGAGGGCTCCCTCTTCTTAATAATTCTGCTTCATCTCATTGAGGTTGTGAATTTCTATAGTTCTCGCCACAGCACTTGAAACCGTCCATACTCAACACGGCCTCCCTATCCGTTGCAGATGAATGCAGATCCACTTTTAAGCCTATTGAGGCTGTCTCACTGACATTTTTATTTACAGTATTTTGACAGATGGATAACATTTTCCAATAAACCCACCAAATTGTAGAGAATATATGTAAAATATATTGATAATCCTAATTATTGCGTCTCATTATTTCAGACGTCTCCCCATAGATGGTACAATATAGAAACATTGCCCTCCATCTAGGTTAAAAAAATTAATCTGCATTTGTGTTTTTTTTTTTTTTGGCATTTTTACAATCATTCCAACCGCACGTGAACGCAGCATTTCTTTAAGTTTGAATTTTTCTCTGAGGGACATCATCAGTGCAGTTGGCACTAAAATTAGAAAAAAAAATCCCAGTTCTAAAAAATGTTCTGTTTCAAAATATATTCTTTTTCATTTAAAATTAGCAGGTCTCTTTCCAAATTCCATGATATATTTTTCTTATTTTAAGAGGCAGATTACCAAAACACGTAACGCATCTACTCCTGGTCCGGAACCTTTTGTGGCCCAAAATTGAAAAAGTCTGCCCACCTATGGTCTAAAATAAGCCCATATCATCAAAGCACTTCCAGTGTACTGAATAGTAGAAATGAAATGTTCGTACTTATTCATTTTGACAAATGTAACAACACCATTGCTAAGATCTCACCTAGTTTTGACCCATTAAGTTTCATTAAAATAAAAGTTAATTTAAGATGTTAATCCAAGATTGTGTGAACAATTATGTAACCCAATGTGCAAGATCTTGTATAATGGATTTTATGTCTATATGATCATAAAAAACCCAAAATAAATACATTTTTACACCTTACATGACTGTAGTAAATGTATTTGACATTTACATCCATATTTTTCATGGCACAGTATACATTCCTGTTTGTGTACCATCGAAACTGTAATGCATTTACATTAGTGATAAATAAAAACATACATTAGCATCATCTAACCAGAAGTAAGAGTCATATTTTTTTGACATTTCAGAAGCCGTTAACAGAAAGAAAAAAAAAGAAAACATAACCAAATTGATGTCATGGCAACATCTCAAGAGTGCAATCCTGGAGCATGAAAGCTCAGCGCAGCTCTGCCAGGAAGGAACCAAACACACAAAAAGAGTCACATCAAAAGCTCCTAAATTGGAGCCCTGAACCCTGCTGAGACTCACAAAGCTTCATAATCTAGAAGGTAGATATTAGCTCACATGCTGCTGACTCTAGATTTCATCCAATATTCATACAGGCAGTTCTTTTTTCATAGAGTAAATTAAAACAAGCTGGCATTACTAGATAAACGAGTAAAAATGTTGAAATTATTGAAGAACTGCTTTTATTTTTATTTTTTTCAACAAAACTGGATTGCGTGCAACCTCTTAACTTTTTGCTGAACCACTGAAATAAATGTACACAGAACAGTTATTTTAATAAATCTGATTTTAATGTATTAATTCTAAGATAATGCTGACATATTTTACAAACAAATTCTGCGGGACGGGAGGATAAATAGAGCCTTAAAAAACACTAACTCAGTATTTTTGTGTACTTAATGATTTAAATTTATAGGATAACATTATTTTTGTATTTAAAGGGCAGGAAAGGCAGCTTTTAGAAGAAATTGACTTTTATTTTGAAATTCTTATTTCAAAAAACATGTTTTTCTAACCATTGCATTGGATTTTTTTTATGTAAAATAAGGATTTTCTGAACAAATGCGGTTATATTCTAAGCTCCGTGTCAAGTCAGTTGTTCTTTCCCCTCATAGATTTAAAGAAAAAAAAAAAAAAACGGGTTAATCGGTATGATTCATCGGTGATCTTTTGTGTGCAGACGAGTCACCCACGTCAGCCTCCTGCACAGAGACTCTCCGGCAGTGCTGAGCCATAACACCTTCCCTGCAAATCTTAAAAGGGCTGCTGCGTTCACTGTCATCAACTTTATCTGCAACACAGTGTGTAGCACCGGCATATCGCCTCTTGAAATAAGCCGTCATTTTAATGATGCAGCTTTTCACCCCCCACCAAAAAAAAAAAAACACTCAACGTTTCTATATCCTTAAACTCTGCGCCACGTGCGCTAATTAAATTCTGTTCCCAGTAGAGGACTGGCTGCTGATAGACCAAGGAAACAGATGGATTGAGGAGGGAAACCACACAGTTGCAAGAAGAGGGGCCCAACTCCCCGAATACACACACGCACAGAATAAAACCTCACTTTTCACATCTCAAACCACAGATATGGAAATGCTTGAGTGATTGCGTTGCTGCCTTTTTCTTTCTGCACTGAAGGAACAATAACGAAGGCAGAGCTGTTCAAGTGGAGCAAAACGGACGTTTCACATTCAAAGATATTAAAATAATTTACAAATCATAATAATAGTTCTGGGATTTCCAGCTGTTTTAATTAGCTGCTCCAACATTGCATCATATATCTCACCATCAGAGGGTTTTTGTGGCATCTTAGCAACAGTTGCTCACACTTCTAGCGTGTTATGGTGGCACAAAGATGGGAAACATGATATTTTACACAGAAAAAGCCAGATGTAATCTTACCTTGAAGCTCAATGTGTTACCCTGCAGAAACCCACTTTTGATCTGCGAGGCACAAAGAAGACAAAAACTCATGTTTATTTATTTTTTCTTCCACTAGTGTTAAATTACTCAGAAGATTACATTCATAACAGCCATAAAGTCAAATGCTGTGGGTTGTGTGAGGACTGCCTGTCATAACATTTTAATCTTGATTTGGTCTCCCTTTAAAGCTGCTGGAGGAGAAGTTGTTGGTTCAAACCCAAAACTTCACAAAAATGTGAATTTATTTGATTATTTTTTTAGGTTTTCATCTGCTTTTTTTTGGGTATATTTTTGCAGGGAAATTGACTGAATGAAAACTTGTTGAAGTGCATTTTTCTTGTTTTAGTATTTTGTAACATAACATGTGGCACTCTGTATTAATAAGTGAAGCTCATTTTAAGAGATGGACTAAATTAATGTGTGCAGAAAAAGAAAAAGAAAAAAAAAAAACAGTAAACATATCAGATTGAAGTCACCCCTGAACAAAAACAAATATTCCTCCTGCACTGAGCTCACTCACCAGTCATGTCGATGAGGACCTCAGACGGCTGTTTTCTCTGCTGTCAGTGGTTCTCCTCCGGTTCTCCGGCTGCGGGTTCGGAACCGGCACAACTGCCGCATGCAGCAGCGGCGAGACAAGCGCTTCTTCCGGCTGCCGAGGGAACAATGGTGCAGCATCAGACCGGCAGCTCCCCGGACAACGTGACTCCATCTGTCCAATCATGAAGCCTTGAAGCGGGAGGTAGGACCCCCACCACCACCATAACACCCCCGGTTCATTGAGAATCACATGAGAGCTCAGGGAATAATAATAATAATAATAATAATAATAATAATAATAATAATAATAATAATAATATAAATATATATATATATATATATATATATATATATATATATATATATATATAATTAATAATATTAATAATAATATTTGGTTAAGTGTTGTACTGCTGTGTTTTAACGAATTATTACTTTTTTTTATTTGTGATTGGGTGTTAGGAGGATAGTTTTAAATAAGCCACAACTTCTTCCTTTCTATTTTTTAAACATGTTTTATTTTGAAATTACTCTTCATCATTATTGTTGTTGTGACATGCTTTCAAAAGCATGTTGCCCTTGATTCTGGACTCTTCAGTGACTAAAGGCAAACGTGTCACCTCTAATTTGTTGGAGTTTATTGCTATAAACAGATTAAATTTACTTATGGAGTTCAATGTTGCCAGATAACTGCTCTCATACACATTTAAAGCCTATATATGCATATTTATTTTCAGTGCTGTTTCTTACATTTTTGAAAAAAAATTTTTGTACTAGTTACTATTTTCTTGTTATAATAGTATTATGTCATTATTAATACACAAGTACATGTTCTATATTTGATGTATGTTCTGTACAGATTACTGTTTTATTTGCCAAAAGTCTCAATCAGTATATTTACAGAGAGAAGTCTTGGAATCTGCATCAATATCTGCAGTACTAGCCCTGTAATTACTTATTATTGGATTGATGCTTGAATTCCAAGTATCATCCTCCCACTACCTCCCATTACATGTTGTCAAATGTATTTAGATTTTTACCCAATTACTTTGCCTAAAGACTTATTTCAAAGAAAATTGTGTCTTTGATATTTCTAACAGCATTTTTTTTTTTATGATGGAAGACATTAATAAACAGGAAAATTGAACTCAAACTTGTATTTCTTCATATTCCTTTAGTCAAATTGTGGTGAATATGAAACAGACAAAAAATACTGTTAGAAAAGGCTGTACATATAACGTGTAAACTACAATGGGTTAATCATAAGACTTTTCGGATGCATCCACTTGCAGATAAATACATCCAGGAATGTCTTTATTTTCCTTGTTTCTTCCTTACAAAACGTAAGTGAAGTTATTGTCATCCCATTTTTTTTCCAGATAAAGTTGACTTACTGGTAGGAATCTTCCCTAATCCCCTCCCTTGGTTACAGAAACTCAGGTTTCAGGTCAGACATTTGATGATCCAGGGAGCTCAAACAGAAACACATAAGTTGCAGTTTTACTTAAGTACAAAAAAAAAAAAAAAATACAAAGAAACAGAAATTAGATTGATATGGTTTATAATATACTAATCAATATAATGCACTAATTATACAGTCAGTATAACTGGCAAAGTTAATATTTAATTAGGTGCAAAAAATTGAAAATTTTAACTTTGAGAAAACATACTGTAAATGACCTTTGACCTTTAAACAATCCCATTTAAGATAATATTTTCACACATTTAAAAGCTCCAGACACCATAAAACACATTCAAAGCATTTTACCTGCATGCCTCAGCTTTGATCAATACTTTAATTGATTACTATATAACTCATCCCTTTATTATTCCTTACAGTATACATTAGCCTGAATAAATATTATGCAGTATCTATCTCCTCATCAGATAATGTGTCTATGGGAACTGCACACATTTCTGGATAAATTACGGTAACATTTTTTATAGTCACTTGCAGTCCAGGAATATTACTAATTAATTTCTAACATATTAAGACATGAAAAAGATAGATTGAAAGTTGTAATTTTGAAATGAGCCACGATCTTGAATAGAGATGCTATAACCATCCCAGAAATTGACCAAAAAGCATGAATCAAACAGAGTTAAACCCTACTCCACGCTGAAAACATTCATAATTTAAAGGCATAAGTTCAGCACAGCAATTGGCATTTTAAAAATGCAGTTTAGAGAATTTACTAAGATGAAAGATAAAGTTGAGTCGGTTGAGGGTCAACATGACAGCCAACAGTTAAATTAGAATTCCATTACAATTCACACTTTCAAACTGTTGCCCAGTTTATTAATGTTAGAACCTTAACAAAATATCACTTATATGACCTTTTACCCTCAAAAACTTAATTTAAGTCAAACTGTGATCCTAATCAGATTTAGATCATCTTTTTCTGACAGCTAATGTTGCTGTTTTTAGTGCTGGCAGGAACTAAATTAACATGGAGATGGCTGCAGACAGCAGCTAAGATAAGAATTGTTCATCAAAAAATATATATTTTGCCTAAAAGTCACAGATTTGAATGATGATGGATATTTTTAAATATATATTTATTTATATAGAAGCTTATTTGTTTTATGTAATGTAAAAAATACACATATAAAAAAAATATATATTTTAAAGCATTCTGCAAAGCAATCAAACTTCTCAGTTTTGATTTGACTATTAAACTATGCTGAAAATGTTCTCAATCATACGGAAAAAAAACACGTTAAATATTCACCAACTCCTTTATTTAGAAATCAAGTCTGCTAGATTATGAGAGAATAAATGTCAGAGCAAAAAACATTAGATGCTTGCTCTGCACAGTCATTAAAAAAAAAAAAACACTGAGAGAATGAAATGATGGGGGAGGGGAGAAGGGGTTCCTCTGGCATACCAGGATGAGTCCTTTGTCTTTATTAAATAAATAAATGAGACCCCTTTGGATGAAACACTGCCCTCTTGTGTTCAAAAGGTCAAACTGCACCCAGTACCAGCTCACCTCAATATTTCAAGAGCCAAAGTAGTTTCAATAACGTTTAGAAATCAAGTTGTATAAATAGAAATTATTTCATTTTTATTTTCATTTACACATTTAAACTGAGATAGGAGGATAAACCCCTAGAGATGAAACATCTAGTCTCAAGTATGTTTGAGATGGATTAACAGAACTTTCTTGAACGATATCAGAGATAAAAAGGATTATTATGGCGTAAATTATGTTGGGAAGTAAAAGGAACAAGGAGCTGCTTCAAATATAAAGGAAGATCAAGATAAATACATTTGAAAATAAATTGGATCCAGAGAAATTGCCTTCTAGCTGATAACGAAAGCCAACCCAGTCGTTAAAATAGTACGCAGTGATGAGTAGTATAGGGAAAAACTACACATAGAGTTGTGGATGACAATAGAAATTATAAACTAAATATGTTTTTTTTGAGACTGCATGTTTTCACATTCACCTTATTGTGCTGGTTTGGATGCTTTAACTGTCAATTTAGATCAGAAATGACACTCCTCCTATAATGTCCTAAAATGTTTGTGCGGGATAACCAATGAAATCTGATCTGAGGATCTGAGAGCAGGTTTGTGGAATCTAAGAAGCTCAGAGATGTAATGTGGGGTCTGACCAAAGCGAGAATTAAAATCTTAAAGTGAATTCGGAAACGAACTGCAGTGAATTCTGAAAATGGAATAACGTCTGCTTTTTGTTGGTACTCTGAACAGCCTAGAGACAGTAAAGCTTCTTTTGGCTTAAATGAGTGAAAATCCAGTCCAGACATGATGAAATGAATGCATGAATAATCATTTCAAGCTTTGCCTTTAAAGTTCTTCAGCAGGAAGCTACAGTTTCTGGTTAAGATTTGAACACAGTGACTGTGTGGCGTTGCTTAATCAAACGCCAATGTTTCAAGGGCTGGATTAGATGGAAGAGAACCAACGTGGTGCCTGATATAAAGATAATGTTTTTTTTAAGGGGCAACGATTAAATTCTCTGGAAGGTGGGGTAAACCGTGCACAGGTCACACATGTCCAACTCTTAAAGTTAGATATATTACTTTTCCTGTTTTTTCCCCTCTGACTCTTTCCTGATGAACATCTGCTTACATTAATTCTGCATCTAAAAACCACAGAGCGTGCCCAATCTTTAATTAATTACACAGAACATACTTCAGTGTAACTTGACACCAACCTTCCTTCACATGATCTGTACTGGAACACCAGTGTACTTTTATTATTTTAATGAGACACACATCCAGAGTAACTTACTGCATTACTGGAAGCAACTTTAGGAACACACTTCTGAATTATGCTACCCATCATTTATCCTTTCAAAATAAAATATCATGAAAAGTGGTTTTCACATTACAACCATAAATGCATTTTTGTTTTTTTTAACAATCCTGCTGACAGTGTGTCAATGGTATAATTCCAGTCATTGTTTGTCTTCTTTCAACATTTTTACATATTATATGTCATGGGACACATAGAACTTTAAGAGTATTGAAAAAAAAAAAGAATAATATTGTCTCATTTAACTGCAAAAACATAATTATTTACGTTTCTTACATATTTCTCAAAAAAAAAAAATATTTTTTAGCCTTTTAGCTAACATTATTTTGATTTTTACTTTGGTAAAATTATATTTGAAAAAGTACCGCATTATAATGAAATGCAAAATAAAAAAAGTCTTAACAAGGAAGTGTTGTTGGCTATAAAAATGTTCAATGTGCGATATAAGACTCCAAAATGCAAAAAATAATAAATACATACATTTACTATAATATAAAATCATTTTTATTTGTATATTAATTTAACTAAAATCCAATAAACTGTGAAATAAAATAATTTAAATTAATTTATTTAAATAAAAGACAAAAAAAAGCACAACGTTTAATTAAAAAAAAATCTACACAATTAAAGACAGGACATCAACATTTTGGAAGGGTTTATTATCACTTACCCTCGTACCAAACAGAAGGAAATAGAGTAACAGAAACAGGTCCCATAGGTCATTATTTTTTTTTTTTTTGTTTCCTTTGGGTTACTCTTTTGCTATTTTTTTGCAACTCATAGTTGCTTAAAATTAAAGTAAAAAGGCTAAAAATAACGTTTTATGAGAATTATTGTTTGAATTAGGTCATTTTGAACATAATTAAAAATGCATACATTAATAAATTAGCTGGAAAATATGAAACAAATATACTTTGAACTTCTGGTAGAATGCATTTTTTATGTTGCAATTGGACTGTAATCATGTTAAAAGCTGCCCTGAAAGCGTGGTCCGTCAAGAACCCAAATGATACGTTCTTGAAAGAATTACAGTTAATTTTACTTGTAATATTGACTCGTCCACTTTTTGTCATAAATCACAAAATTTCATTAAATGTGGCATGTTTGTTTCACTGGATGCACGCCTGTCACTTCCTTTATTTTCCCATGAATGATGCAAACTCATGAATGATTCAAAGTGTTTTTTCCCAGGATGACCACCAGATGGGGTTAAAGAGCTTGATTTAAAAAATGAATGCCAGAAAAGTTTATTAGTCCACAAAATGCCTTTTTTAAATAACTTTCTTTGTTAAAGTTGAATATATATTATATGCAGCAATTTTACAAAAAAAATTCAATTTTGGAAACTGTTTTTTTTTTTTTTATATAACCTTTGTTTAACCAGGTGAATCCCATTGAAATCAGTATCTCTTTTCTAAGGGTGACTTGGCCAAGAGGTCAGAAACACACGTCTTATAAATAAGGTTACAGTATAAAGCAAAGTACTTAAAAAATTGATGATTTTAGGATATTTACAATATAAAATTGGAAATTGAGGTGCAATAAATTCATTCAGACATATTTAGGACAACATGTTGTATGTCTGCACTCTTCATGAAACAGACAAATAAACAGATGAGAACAAATCACAGTTTTCCTGCCCAGTATTTAATTCATTATTTCATTTATTTTTCTTTTAACATTTGCGTCTTTCTTTCTGTTCAATCAAATAAATCAAAATAATAGTAATAATAATAATAATAATACAAATTCCAATGTAAAAGTACT
Source organism: Oryzias javanicus (assembly GCA_003999625.1). Lineage (NCBI taxonomy): Eukaryota > Metazoa > Chordata > Actinopteri > Beloniformes > Adrianichthyidae > Oryzias > Oryzias javanicus. Next base: position 12,425,265 of record CM012457.1, on the reverse strand, counting down.
AAAATGAAAGGAATAAAAACATGTCAGATCTCAGAACTGTTCTCTGGTTTCCCTTGCTCTCCTTTATTTTTTCTTTCTTTAGTCTAGACTGAATTGGTTAAAAAAATAAAGCATTTTCCTCTATAACTTGATGGTTTTGAGTGGAAAATTTATGGTGTGACTTTACTGCAACTCATGATTTGCATTCAGGAGAGATGATCTTGGGGACCCCCTGAATAGAAAAGCATTGAACGGTCCAGGTTTTCAGTGAAGGAAAGTGATCAGCTCCTCACATTGTAACCTGATGGCCGTGCATGGACAGTAGGCCAGGTTTCATGCGACACTCAACTCCAGCCCGTTCTGAATTATGCATTGCTCTCAGGTTATCGGAGGATATCCAGTGTCTGTCATTCAACATGTCACAGTGGAAAGATCAATCAAATCATTTTCTGATGATTTTTTTTTTTTTTTAAGTCTGCAGCCACAAAAAAAGTCATCTGTCAAAACTGCAACAGGTATAGAGAGGAAGTTTGCAATAAATTTAAGCCAATTAAACTAATTAGGAGAATTTCATGTCAATTGATTGAACGTGTAAGGCTCGTTGAGGCGTTCCTGCAGATGTGCAGAACATCTGATAACAGAATAAGGGAGTCTATCTCTCTGCTGAGCTTTTGTGTGGAACCTGCTAATTTCAGTCCTTTGAAGAGCTGCTGATAGAGGCCCCCCACTCTCGCAAAGAAAGTAGAAGCCTGTCGAGTGTGGTGACCCGTGCCCACTCCCTCCTGTAGCTCTGGCGATACAATTGCACCACAAAGGAAATTCAATCAGGAGATGTACCAGAGAGAGTAGACGCTGCACTCTTCTTGTGCCTCTCCAGCTCACCTGATAATCAATCGATTGGTCCAAAGGGGAACTTTAAACACATCTGGATTAAAGGAGCTGAAACACCTGAAAGGTAGCTGAAAGACACTTTCTGTTTCCACTTTTGGTGAGCATAATGGGGGTGTTCTGTTTGTTTGTGTGTGTGTGGTGGATTTCTGCTAAAAATGCGGATATTTGTGGGGTATTTCAATAATAAGTCAAAGTAAATGAAGAAAATACAAAAAGCACATATGAATTTATTCTGATTTTAACACATTTAGGCAATTTCTGGCAACACAAAAGATTTCTTTCTATCCCAAGTGTTGCTCTGATCATGTCATTTGAAGTGTTATGAATGGTGTTGCACGCAAAACAAAGCGGCTTTATGCTTTTATTCTTTAACAAAAAATAAAAGTGTCTATTTTGATGCAATCTCTGCGGAGAAACTCATTAACAAATATTCAGATGAGAAAGCCACTTCACATTAAAATGAGAGTGCTGCTAAACAAGCGCACAGCTCTCCAGAACTGCTAGGTCGTGTGAAAACATATTTTTATATTCACTCATTATGTAGGAAAATGTGGAATCCATCTTTAAAAGTAAAATATGCTAAAAATAAATGTTTGAAGGCAGATATTTTTGTCAACCACATCCTTGTAGGTCTTTTGGAGAACAGTAAAGTTGAGAAAAAGAAACAAAATTGGATTTAAAACAAAAATTTTAGGGTCAAAATGATAAAAGATCAGAGATTTTCTCCATGGTAATAGATTTAAATATTAATGGAAATACATTTTCTTTGCCCATCTTGATTTACAACTACCCTATTTTGAGCTCAGATAAAGCTTGGACATTAACTTGAAGAGATTATTGCTGCAGATGTGCACAAGAGGACGTTTAAAGAGTCGCCAAATTCACATTTGAATGCTGGTTTAATTTGCCGTCAAGTGTCTGAGTGGTTTGTGTCTAAGTTAGCAGTGATTGAAAGCGCGTTGCCAACTGAGAGCTTTCCTTTTAAATGGACTCTCCATGCAAACATGCAAACTGAGATGGATTAGGTGAGGCGCGCCAAAAAGAAACTGAGCCTCACTATTTTGTATTGCATCTTAGGAGGCCCTTTCTGAGTTTCCAACCCTGGATCCTGTCATCAACACTTGGACTGTCCATCTTTTGGATGAATGTCCTTGTGCTGCATGATTATGCTCAATATAAAGGTCTTTTTTTTTCTTTTCCTTCTCACAATGTTTTAAATTACACTAGTGTTATCAATGCTTCACCAACTACAACAACAGAAAAAACATGTGGAAGAACAGTCGGGTTTAAAATTTTTAGACATCTGACATTTAGAACCTCAGAAAGAATGCTTTTATTGTGAAGGATAAGCTGGGAAATGAAAGGATTGCATGAGTGGTTGTCTGCTCTAGCATGTTACCCTGCAAACTGTCAAAGGAATTTAATGCGGGGTAGTGATCACGAATTGAAAAGTTAAGAAATAACACTTATTTAAAAAAAAAAAAAAAAAAAAAAAAATAACACTTATTTCTGTTTGCCCCTGCAATATTTACTGAACTCCTTTTTTTCCTTTTGAGTTTTCTCTTCAGCGAATCAGCTTCCTCCATCTATGGCAGTATACTTACAGAGCATTTGATCAAACTTCCTTGCACTATGGATGTAATATTTTACGTGACTCTCACTAAAGATAACAGCTTGATTTTGTGCTGAATAGGTGCATGGTGGCGCAATGAGTCCCATACAATGGTTCAAATCCCAGCTGGGACTTTTCTGTGTTGAGTTTGCATGTTCTCCTCACACATGCGTGGCCTTTCTCCACGAACTCGGGCGTCCTCAAACAGTTCAAAATCATACTGCATAGGTTTATTTATTTATTTTATTTTTGCATAGGTTGATTTAAACTAAGTGTGCCCAGGGTGTACCCCCACCTTTGCCGAACATTAGCTGGGATAGGCTCCAGCAACAATATGACCCTGAAAGGAATGTAGTAGTTCAAGAAAATGTATGGACTCTGTAAACCTCATAAAAGATTGTGTTTCTTTCAGGCTTCTTTAAAAAAACAAAAAAAAAACAACTGGAATCTATGCAAGATCATTTTTTTCAAGATCAAAAAAGAATTTATTGATTTTAAATTTTCAATAGATTTCATGTAGTCTTTAATGAAAGAATTGCTGAAAAATGACAGTTGCAGTTTTGTTCAGTTTAAATCAGCAGTCATAAAAATATTTTTTCCATAAGTACAATAAGTACAAGAAATGTGGCAAAATAAATAATTTTTAAATTAAATATATTGAAAAATAATTGTGATTAAATCATGGACCTATGAATCTGTACAGAATAAATAAAAAAGTATTTAAACTTCTACATTTAGGTTTAAATAACTTTACACTTTTGGTGTTAAATATTTGTTTTATTCAGTAACTCATGAACAAAAATATAAAATGTATCACCCCTCCCTCTAGCTATAACTGAGTTTGCAATGATGGCAGGAAAAGAGATTCAAGATTTTTGGGTTTTATTTTTCAGAATTTTGCTCTCATCATTAATTTTTTTTTCTTGTTAAAGCACCAAAGATCCACTGCTAACATAAAAAAGTGTCAAATTCCCTCCAGCAGTGCAGTAACATTATTTTACCACCAGGTGGCTGGTGGATCCTTTCCAAAGTCATTTTTACAATATCCTGCTATGAGAGATGATTAATCTACATCCCATTGACTCTTTTTTTGCATAGCAACCTGAGTAAATGTAAACATTATTTATTTTTTTTTAAATATTCAAATTAATTATCCATAATCAGGAATAATTCACTGTTTCGTCAGTAAACGTTCTGACTATCAATCACCCGTTTCATTTTTGTGCAGTTTAATTTGCTTGGCCTTTTTATTTGTATTTAATGAGTGAATGTCGTAAGACTCACAGCGGCAAAGATTAATTAAGCGAGATGCTCTCTGCATAATGGGCTTTTGTGCTCAGTAAACAATTTCAGCTAAAATAAATCACTGTGGGAGGCCAAACAAGTGATGTATGAATGGAAAAATCTAAATTTAATGCTTTATTGGGTTAGAGTATCACATGTTCCTCAAAATGTTAATTGGATTTTGTTTTCAGTCAGGCCAGTCGGTGATGGTGTTGATATAATTAGAGGAATTAAATGCAGGAATTATGAGACTAAAGGGGTGCAGGACAGAATAATTGGAAACAGAGATAATGACCAAAAGCTGAGAAGAGACAAGTGATGCATACATGAATGACAACTGCAAAGTGGAAAGCCACAAAACAAATCAAATGTGAACTCTGAGGATAAAACCGACAACAGTTTGTTAGCATGATTTGAAATGTAAAGGGATTCAGGAGAAAAGACAAGAGAGTTGGAAAAGTTTCATGTAAATGAAGCTGAAGTGATAACAGTAATTATAGAGGCAGAACTGATTGTACTGTGATGACAGGAAGAGGCCTTTGATACTTTGAAAATAGATTTCGAACCAATGAGCACGAAAGAACAGGAAAGTGCAGAGAAGTCAGATAAAAGCCAGAAGACAAATGGAAAATGCAAAAAAAAAAAAAAAAAAAAAATCAGTCAAGCCGAAGGGTTTTGTAAATCTGATATTTAACTTTGAAAAAACATTTTCAATTTTAGAATTGGTCGGTTTTATAATCACAAGCAACTTTGGTGCTTTGCCTCCAATTTTTGGACAAATCTTCAAGTGACCCCATCAAAGTTTGATATTTTTTTTACGGTAATGTAGGTCGACTGTCGTGTTACTTCGTTTTTTGTCACTTGAGATAGTTATTTTTAGGGGCTTTTTGAATTTCTGTCATGGCTGTTGGTGCCGAGATAGAGTGTCAGGCATGACTATGTCATAGGACGAGTGAGAGGCTAAATATACGCCTTGTTGCTATGAATGCTTCATATGTCGTTTTTTTCACAGACCGATTGTGTCATTGTCTTTGTGGCTCATTCCACACGTGGAGGTCTGGATCACACACCCGACACACCCGTGCAGGTGAAATCCGCCACGTTTGGCTCCCAGTGACAGAAAGAGTTTGAGCGGGTTGAGTTTTGCAGGTTTTCAAACGACATCATGAGTAAAAAGTGATTATTTTACAGAAACCCAACACCGCATTTGATGGACAGCAGTGGGTGGAGGTAGAAAGACGTAACGTACAGTATTCAACGCAGCCCACTTTACAGGAAACACATGCCTGCCATTCCATTTAGGTGATGTGTCCCCTCTGTAACAGCCGCGTGGACTTTTGTGTTTACTTTATCCTATGACGATCAGGCTGTGTAACGGGTAAAATCTGATGTTATGTGAAGCAAAACTTACTCTATTTAAAGATTCAGACATTTTTTACTGATTTATATTAATAAAATATAAAACTGCAATTTATTCTGATGTCAAAAATATGTTTTCTGTGATGACTTTAAATAAGGGAATATTCAAAACATCGTCATGCATTCTAGTCTGAGCTTTGTTGCTTTTGCTTGATGAACGTTTGCAAAATTGCAGCTGCAATTTTCACATTTTTATTGACTCTGAAGCCCCAAATTTGAACTTCAGAAGCTTTTATACAAGGGTAAACACATTTTTATAACTTGTTCTGTCCTTTTTGGTGCAGTTTTAATAGATCTTAAAGTAATTTCGGTGAAAAGACACCGATATGAAGTGTAAAATCACAGAGTAAAGGGTTTTACCCGGTGTGACTGTATGCACTTTACTGCTATGCCTTATGTTTCTGCCACACACAAACACCAGCGAGTGTGCACACACACAGACACTTTCTTGTGCAGTCTTGCAAAAAGAGTGCATATGGCGGTCAGCAGCTAGCTGCGCCCCACTGATGGTCTGGAACAATCCTTTTTCTCTCAGTGGTAGCAACTGTGACAGCTGGCAGGAGGATAAACACTTCCCAGAGTCTGTGGAAGTCTCCAGTGTAATACAGAATCTGATTATTTTGCAGGGAGTCCAATCATTTCTGTGTTTTATTAGCCGTTTGGTGAGGTAGTCACGTTTCAACATGTGAAAAAAGGAGGAATATTAATATAGTCAAACAAGCCTAAAGTGTTCACAGTTAGATTTTGCACAAAAAAATCCAGATAATGCATATCATGATTTTGTTTGAGCTCCTTATTTCCTAAAGATTTCCAGATGGAGCTAAATACATTTTTGGTTTTAAGATGGAAAGCACAAATATCACACGCTGAAGGGTGTATTGGGCACACTACATTTTTTTAAGCGCAGGCTCACACAAGGCACAGACGCAGTTCTGGGGGTTTCTTAAAATATAGACCACACCTCCACCTGTAACCCGGTTCTTGCAGGGTGCTGACCCTAAAATAGATTTAAAAAATACAAAATACACAGGGACACACTGAATTACCACTATAAAAAGTTGTTAAAATGGATGGTCATTCCCACAACAGTCCTGGATGGTCACTGACTTCTCTTCACCTCAGTGGAAACTCAGCAGCACTGCAGGCTCCTGGACACCGCAGTGGTCTGCTGAAGGAGGTGGTGCAATGATGCTTTTCAGCGCCTGGATCCAGAGTCCAGTGGACAGAGGCGGGCGAGTAGTCACCGCCGGATGTCCTGACGTCCGCACAGAGGCAGCGGCCGGTCAGGGAGGCGACAAGACAGGAACAGGCAACCAGTATAGACACAAACAGGATAAAAAAAAAAATCAGCCTCAACAGTTAATAATACAAAACCAAAGCAGGGCAAAGCAGCAGGGGCTCACGGGCCAACCCATCTGTGCGTCCTGAAAAATCAAAAAATGCTCCTCAGGGTGGGGCTGCCATGATTTGTTGACGACTGATTTAATAGTCGATTAGTCGTTACTTTATATTATATGGAGTCGGAGTGTATTAAAGTTGAAAGTTATAATGGGATTTTGCTAACTTTTTGGACTATCTTGGCATTTATTAAGGTTTTTTGAGCTATTTTGGAGTTAAGGGCATATTTCAGCTACATGCTAGTTATTTTGGCTAATTTAGTTTTTTTTTCTTCATTTTTTTAGGCTAATTTAGAGTTGAGCTAATATTTAAACTGCATGCTAGCTACTTTGGCTCATTTAAGCTTTTTTTTTTTATTGTTTTTACGCTATTTTGGAGTTTAGGTAATATTTCAGCTGCATGTTCACTGTTTTGGTTAACTTATTTCAGTTGTTTGCTCATTTGGTATTTAACTAATATTTTAGCTGGCTCTCAGCCTTAGCATTTTCAGCTATCAGCCTTAGCGTTTTTAGCAATCATTTGTAGAATCTTCAGCTATAAGCACTAGCATCAGCTGCCAAATTCAGCTTACAACATTCCCACTAGCATTATCGTAGCTAATGCTATATATCTAGTTTTCAGTTTAAAGCTAATGATTGTTAAGATGTGTGCTTTACTTTCAGTTTGTGCATGACCCAATTGGACAAAATAATCGGTGATTAGTCGACTATTAAAATAATAATTTGTAGCAGCACTACTTCAGGGTGCACAGGGAACCCTTTTGCTACAGCTCTATACACCAGGGTTTCAGGTGCCCAACTGAACGGTCCATGAACCTGCGGCACAATAAACCATCCCATCTTCAGAGGGCAACGTGACAGGTACAAAGCAACTCTGTCTTTATAATCTGTGCCACACCCTGTTGGCAATCAGGACAATTGACACCACCTGTATAGCAGGTGCACCCAAATCAGCCTGCTACAAATTGCATCATCGACCCAACAAAGGATCGGAAGACGTGTACCAAGCTATCAATAGCCTAAAGCCCACAGACAGGAGGAGAAAAAAATTCCACCTTGATCCTGAGACTCAAATGCAGCAACAGCCCGCAGGAAGCTCGACCTTGACGGCTCGAACCATGCTGGAACCCCTGCTCCTGAAGAGCAGGAAGCAGTGATGATCCTCACCGTTCCACCTAAGAGGAAACCGTGCTGAATGAATAGGTCATCATAACAGCCAAAGAGATTCATTACAACACCACAGGCTTACTCAAGGGCTCCTAGGGTGGTTTTAATCACCAATATCTTATACTGAACCCAACCTTTCCACAAAGGTCAGTCTCCAGTCCCAAAATAGCCAACCATAACATATAGCTAAACCATTGGTTTCCCTTAACTGAAACCAGAGATTTTCAAATATTTGGTTGTCCTAGATGCTTCTGGAAGAAATTGGGATGTAGACATCATGGATCCACTGTCCAACCACAACACTGGTTTTCCACCCAGGGTTAACTTCAGATGGGACAAAGAAATCCAGCCTTTTGCCATTCTGAGTTTAACCCACCGAGCTTTGACTCAAAGGCTTGGGGGGCACCGGTTTTCCAATACCAACTCAGAATTCTTGGTGGACTGCTCAACCAACCATGTGGAAAGAGCACCTGATCTGCAGTGTTCATCTGGCGGGCCCACATACACATCTGTCTTTGTATCCAGTCTTTTGGACTGGGACTCAAACTTGGGGTGGGCGCAACAGGAGGAGCTGTGCTGGAACCTGGCACTACAGTGGCTTGTTCCTGTTGCGACCTCACACATTCACCCCTCAAGTGGATCACCAGTTCCTGCAACTCCTTTATCTGTGCGTCCATAATTACCTGTGGACACCTAAACCCAATGCTGCTTTGCCCGCAAATAAACATAAAATGAAAATGGTCAACTGTACTCTTACACAATTAAAATACTTAAAAAAAGTAAAAATATAGTTAAAAAGAACTACATCAGTGCTCAGTGACTGCCAACAATGTCACTGCTACACATGCATGAGATTTTGAATTGTAAAAAATATGTATATTTATTGTAAACATATTTTGAGACACTGAAGACAGTTCTGTGCCACACATCAGAATAGACTAACATGGTCAATTTCTACTTTTTCCTCCTCAATTTTCCATCTTTACGTCTGTCAAAACAGTAAATCAATCTCTACATTTAAATGACCTCCTTCTGACCACAGTATTAAACATTTGAGCTATTCTATGTTTTCCGGGATCTTCAAAAGGACAGCACAGAGAGATCCCCGGAAACACATATAGACTCAGTCAGATGTGAAATGATAGAAGATGAGATGAAAGCTAAAACATAAATCAGACCTTCCTCTGCTGGAAATTCACACATGAGCTGCTTCCAAATTGTACCATTAGTTTCCTCTATTGAGGCTTTTCCAGGGAGCTTTGGACAGATGAGAACAGAATCTCTGCGGCTGCGGTGTTTCATGAGGCACTTGTAGCTTTTGTCTGCTTCAGAAATCCAGTTAGGAAAAAAACACCTTTGTCTCCTCGTGGAGAGAAATGTTTTACCAGCTGGAGCTCCTGCTGCTTTGACAAAGTAGAATGTAAAAGTAGTTGAAATGTGTTTTTCTTGAATTTTGTTTTTCATAAAAATAGCTTAAATATCTGAATAATTTCTCACGACGGCAGGTGAGGCACTGCTTCACCTGCCTCCCATGACCGCACGTCCCTGGTTGAAATGTATTTTGATGAGGAACAAAAACAATCCTAAACCAGCACCAATATGTCCATCCACCCAAAGCAATTTTCACCCACAAAATTGGAATTAAAACAGCTCAATCTGAGCTAACTAACTTGCTGTTGACAGGAATATTCCATTGCTGCAGAGAGATGGGGGAGGACAAAACTCTTTTACATGATCAGTCTTGTACCATTTCAGTGATTTGGATAAAATTTATTTTAGACTCTTTTATTAAGTGTTAAGCTCAGGGCCCCAGAGTGTTGGGATCCCCAGGCAATCGCCTACCTTTGCCTAAGAGTCTGCCCCTGCTTCAAGTGGATCCGTCAGAATGGAGCAACAACGTCACATCTACAGGCTTTTTCCAACTGCATTTTTTTTGTCTGCTTCTGATTCACAGCGATTTGAACAAAGAAAAAGTCAGAAATGAAATTTTAGGATTTGTTTTCATTACATATGTCCTCCATTGTGAGAAAAATACTTAAAGAAAAAGGCACAAACACCAAAAACCTGATTTTCATGGGTCTTTAATCTTACTGTTTTGTGTACAACTGCCACTGTGTGATGGGGAGGCATCTGCATAAACATCAGGATTTCATCCCTAAATTATTGCAATAACCCAGTCATTTAGTCTGGTACGGTAAAGTAGCTAATGGTTAGCTTTTGGTTAAAAAAGCAGAAAAAAACAATGAAAATTGTGCTTAAGCATTTTCTTACAGTAATTCTCTGCAGGCTTCTCCCTTCTCTTCACAAGAGAACTTTAATGTCCTTGCCCGTCCTGAAGAGAAAAACTGGTTAAAAGTCTGTAGTTACTTTGCTATTCTGATGGTCATCGAGTTTTAGTATTTGATAAAGATTGCTCTCAGCAGTCCAAAGTAATCAAACACATTCTCAAGAATAAATATATTCTTTCTATGTCAAAAGTTAGCCTGGATTGAGGCACAGTTTAACCCAGCATTATAACTGAGGTTGTAAGAACATTGATTCAGTGAAACATTACAATACTTTATTTTATCGATTCTTGTATCGATTTGAAATACTGCTAAGGTTTTATTTAAGTATTTCTTTAAAAGCAAACATGTTGTTCAGTCATACTTTTGTTTTTTGCTTAAATGATGATTTTACGGGGGTAATTTTTCTAAATTATCAAAAGAAAAGCTCCACGAATTTGCTTGGGTAAAGGCCACTTGTTTAGGGGATACAGTTAAATATTGATCTGACTATTAAATAACAACTACTTTATTATTTTACTTTTTTGAAAAATACATTAATATTCAGATAATTCTGAAGTCATAATTTAAATAAATAATTAAATATTGTCCGACACTATCTCGGGATGTATCGAGATATGTATTTTGTATCATATGTGTATTGTGATATGTACCGTATTGCCAGACTCTTGCCAATACACATGCCTAGTTATAACGCTGTATAATCATTTGTATAACCTGTCTTTCTGAGACGCCTTTCTCATTAGCATGATCAAAACTTTCCTTAAAAGCCTACAGTTGATAACTTGATCCATGTTTTCTGTCTTGTAGTTCCTCATTCTTCCACTAGGAGCAGTAGAGGGCTTTTCCCCACTCATTTTTAAATGGCTGCTTGTATGAAATAAAAAAAGACTAAAACACACTTTAAGAAACAGGTTTTGCTGATTTTCAAAACTTTATGGTGAGAATAACTCATCTATTATTATTCATTTTTTTAAATGACTATTTACTGTATTGAAAAAAAATGATTTTTTTATTGATAATCATGTATAATCGAGTTGCACCATGTTAAAAATATGTGGATCAAATTTGAGATGGTGGGTAAATAATTCCCCTAAACACTCATATCAATATTTTGATAAACTAAACTAAAATATAATTTTGAGCAAAACCTAACCCATCATGTCATAATTGAAATATCATTTTTTGTGGATTTCATTAAAGAGTATAACATATTAAATCTCCCAAATTAAATTTTCTGTAAATTTTGGATGAACTACTGTAGTGGGTTTAATAGGGTTAAAGATGTTTACAGTAAATGTAAGCCCCATTCAATCCGAGCAGCTTTTATTCGTATTTTTATTTCATGGTGTGCACATCTCCTTCTGTATTTTGACGCTCACATCAATAAGGAGAGATCTTAGGAATGCAAGAAAGGATTTATTTGTGATACAGAGAGATGTGTGGAAACAAATAAGTCCATAAATCTGTGGTGGTTAGGCTCTGCGCTGGTGATGTCTCGCATGCGTGGGATAAGCTCAGAGCCTGCAAGCTGATGGTGGTTAAGGGCCAGATCACTTAAAGCATTGCTCCTGGTCTGAAACCATCTGTAATGTGGAGATATAAAGATCCGTGAATTTAAAGGAGAAACAGATGATTGGCTCGGAAGGAATGTGGGCAATTTTGGGTTCAGAATGAAAGCGTAATGATGGAGGTGGTGTGTAGAGTGAAGTAACAGTGGCCCAGCGCTCCAGGAAGCAAGGTAGATCTTCCTTATTAGAACTGCAGCAAAGCTTCACGCTGAGTTTTATGTGAAACTGCATCTTAGTGCATATTCTGAGCAACAGGATGGCTTCAAACTGATTTTTTATTTCTTTCAGCAGGAACTGCAGCTTCAGAGTTGATTCATTTGCATAAAAATTTGGATAACAAGCAAGGTTTGATTCCCAACTGTACAGCACTGTAAGCTTGGCAGGATGTAGCCAATGGTGGACTCCTTGGTTTTACTTCATCCATGAGGTTGAGATGATTATCCCTTGCCAAGTTTTTCCTTCTTTTGCTGCAGAATTGAAAGGCTTACATATCAAAAGCTTAGTTTAAATTTCAAGATAATGAAAAAGAAAAAAATAAGGATAAATAAATAGATAAATGCCTGTTAGTTTGTCTAGCCAACAATCATACAAGAAATAGACAAATGAAAACAAAGTTTGCTCATGTTTTTGCTGTTTCTGTATTAGCACTTTTTACTTAAATCCACTTAAGAGGCACCAGAACTGAACTTGAATTAATCAAACGCATTGCTATGCACCAGGTGCCCCAAAACAGCCTTTTTACCTTTCTTCACCTGCACACCACACCTGTCCTGAGTCATAGCAAAATAGCTTCTCATCTTAACAAATGATTAAAAAAAAAAAAAAGCAGAGGAAGCAATAATACAATAATGGGCTTAGGCAGAAACATACCAAATTTAAAATCTACATTCCTGTAAATGAACAAACACAAAGAGAAGAAATAAGATTGAAATATTTGACTTGATCTTTTTTAACCCATTTAATTTAGTTTGGATGTTACTTTATTTTGTATAGAAAATAATTAATTGGTTAAAATATAACTAATTGGTTATTAAACCTAGGGCTCAACATCATTTGTAAAAAAGTAGATGGAAAAATAATTATACTTTACTTGGTTAATCTTAAAAGCTGTTATCTATTCTACATGACATTCAGAAAGTGTTTTATTATTTAATATAAACCTTATTATACAATTCTGTGGATGCACTGTAACAGTTTACCAGCACAAAACTTAGGACAAAAAGTAGCATACTGACAACATAATCTGACGAAATGAGGGCAAATTCAGTCACTTATTTTCCTAAAGATCAATAATCTGCGTAAGCACGTCATAATGTTTTATTAAAATCCTTTTCTAACTTCTGCTCAACAAAATCTTTGCCTGTCACTCCGAAAAACGCAGGACTGATGGAGATAGAAGATAAAAACTATAAAGAATTTCCTGGAGGTTTAGTTTGGTGTTTCTGTTCATGTTCTGACTCCAGGTGCAGGTGAATCATCCACAGCTGTTTTCATTTCTGTTAATTGTCCTCAGTCTATTTAAGTGTCTTGTTTTCAATTGACCATTGTCAAGGTGTCTGCCTTTGTACTTTCGTGTTGCTCCCCTGGTAATGATAACATCTTTCAGTCTGTTAAATGTTTTATTTTCTGCCACCAAGCCTGCATTTTGGGTCACATGCCACCAGTCCCTGACAGAAACTTCAATTGAACTTAAATATTCTTAAAGATAGACTCCAATTAAAATTCAAACATGTTCTTGCAGTGTTATTCTTGACATATTTAAAATAATTAAGGACTAATACTGCATTTCGAAGTATTTATCTATTCAAATTGTGATGGATCTGGAGTAGATGAAAACCTTCAGTTTGAAAAAGCTCAGATTTGTGATGAGGTCACTGCCGTGGGCGGGCCCACGTCTCCCCTCTCTGCTCTGATTCGGTTGCATCCACTTGCAGGCAAATTACCACGATACCACTCGGCATTTTCTTGCTGTGCTAATGTTAGCTTGGCATTGTGTGGAAGCTAACAGGAGAGAGTATAAACAAAAGAATGCTGGGATTTTACCTTTGCACCATCAGTCAACAACTCACGTGAATTTCTAACTAGCTCCTGCCGCTCTGCAGAAAATATGTCCTAAAAAAACAACACAGGGTTATTGATTTAGAAAAAAGCTGCAAAGACCACTCAAAATAATATTGAATTGATGTGGATTGAATCCTGATTGAAAGCAACACCAAAATAAGTCTAAACTGAGCAAAAAAGCTGCGTTAATGCATCTGACTGACAAAAAAACGAAGAAATCTGAGCACATTTACCTCTCTTAGCTGGTCAGTCTGACACACGATGACAGATTTCATGCTTGCTTCTTGTTATATAGGCGTATATCTGAAAGCTTGAACTATAATTTAACAATTTGAATGAGACATTGCAATTTTTGTTTTACTTCCACGTCATATCCGAGGCCAAACAGGGAAAAAGAAAACAGTTTTTGTGAATGTGCACAGACACACTGAGCAGCAATTCAAGGAGCTTCATGAAACGAAGCATTCTGAGTCATGTGACCTCCATTTCATTCAGCAGATCACAGGTCTATAATACCTGCAAGAATTGAAGGAGCTTTGATGAATTTCTACTTTCATCGCCCTCTGTCATACATAAATCATGCTGTGAATATTTCTACTCCAGATAAATTCAAAGAATCACAAAAAACTTCAGCGCTTCATCTGGAATTAGATTTAGCAAGGTGACTGCCTCCACGTTCCCATTACCACCTACAGAAACAACAGTACAGAGAAAGAAATCCATCTTCAAATAGAAATCTTATCTTTTGTGTGGGAATGCTTATGAACCTCGGCTCTTGTGGGATCTTGCAGACTTGTGGCTCATTGTTATGCAACCCGTTCCTCCATCTACTGGCCTGTGGTCCGCCTGCGGTGCTCGCTGATGTGCGCTCTTCTGTGGGGAAGATCAAAACCAAAACTGCTGGCATTATTCCACCGAAATTCGCGGAAAGAAGCACACATTAGCCAACAAGTGTATCAGGAAGGTGAATTAAATTTGAGAGTTCACGGACAAAAGCAGTAAAGAAACCTTTGATGGAACGATGAGGGATGTTAAACTGCGCCTCCATTTATCCTGCCAGAGAATATATAGCTCGTGTTTGTTGATCTCTGTTGATCTTTTCTGCCAACTAGAATAAAGTCTGTAATATAAAAGGCTGAGGCATTTACAACCTGCAGGTGGAGTCACATCAAGAGGAGAGAGCTTTTTAAATCCATTCTTTCAGCTTCTACTTGGGTTGGCTGGCCTGCAGCCATTCCTGTGGATGAAGCAGCCAACAGTCTGTCCATGCGATGCATTCAAATTCTTGGACAAAGTCTGAACTTTTTTCATGCCAGTTCCTTTGCACTTCCCTGACAAAGTTTGGCAGGGAGCAGCACTGCATTGGATGAGGACGTACTTGCTGGGGTTTAGCCCCCACTGGGACTTTTTCTCTTTTAACCAGGGTCAAACTGCAGTAGAATTTATGCTGCAGCAGCCATTTAGTGATAGAAATGAATGTTTACAATGAAATTATTGACAAGCAATTATTTAGTCAACGTCTGCACCATTTTAAACCCTTTAAATGTACAAATCAGACATGATTGAAGATATAAAGGTATTCATAACAGCATATTTACCTTCCTGTGTAGTTTACTTGTTTTTAATGAACCAATCCAATAGAAAAAAATATTTTTACTGTGACAAACAACAGCATTTAAAGTTGTAGTAATGGCTCAGAGAGAAACGTAAGGATTACTCACCTTTTCAGCTCCTGTATTTTGAATCAGGAGCTATTTTGACTCAAAGCTGAGAAGATACAGTTTCAGGGTGATAGACAGAGAGTCTGAAGGCTGTTTGCAGGACTTCACTCATCACAACACATTATCAATCATGTTGTTTCTTTGTACAACATATTTTGAGGTGATGCAGGAGGAAATCATTCCGTTTTTTTTTTTTGATCTTTAGTAAAAATAAATGCCAGTGCTTTCTGTTTACCTAAAAAAAATTCCTACCTTTTTATTTTTCCATTTTTACTCTATCGTTTTAATTTGAAATCAAGCAAACGTGCAATTTGAGATTCTTTAAGCAAAAAATCTGGAAAGTATTCATTTACTCAAATCTTTAGGTCAGATTAGATTGGATTAAGTTAGATTAAATTGGATTAGACAATTGTTTGGTTAGATAAAATATGGGTTTGGTTAGATTAAAAGAGATTGGATAATATTAGATTAGAGTTAATTTGAAATAGATTGTATTAGGTTAGATAAAATAAGGGTTTGGGTTGACTAAATAAAGGTTTGCTTATTTCAGATTAGATTAGATTACATTAGATTAGGTTTGGCCTGGTTAGATTAGGATTCAATTCAATAAGATTAGATTAGATTAGATAAAATAAAGGTTAGGTTAGAGTAGATGTGGTTCGATTGAATTATGTTTGTCTTTGTAAAATTAGGATTAGATAAAGATTAGATTATATTAGATTACATAATGGTTAGGTTAGAGTACATTAGATTGTATTAGATTTGATAATGGTTAGATTAGATTAGACAATGATTAGGTTAGAGTAGATTAGATCAGATAAAATAACGGTTAGGTCAGAGTAGATGTGATTGGATTAGATTAGATTATGTTTGGCTAGGTTATATTAGATTAGGTATTGGTTAATTTAGATAAAGGTTATCTTAGATTTGATTACGGTTATATTAGATTAGACAAAATATGATAATTTTTGGTTTTATCAAACAATTTAGTTTAATCTTTTATCTATTTTTTGAAAAAAAAAATAAAGAAATGTATTGCTTTTTTCTTCAGCATGGTTTGTGTAAAATGTGGATTCTACTGATTCATATTTTACATCTGGCTCAATGAAATTGTGCCAGCTATATTGCATAAGATAAAGAATGATAATCTAATTAAAACAAAAAGAATATTCATCCATTTTCTCAGATAACACGTTGGTTCTCAGTTAACGCAAGAAAGAAAAAGTTGGTGCAACAATTTCAAACTTCTCCATGTTTTTTTCAGAAACACTTCAATGAGTTGCGTGTCTTAAATTCACAGAGCTATCGCACACATCTCTGGTCTTTTGACAGTGGCTCATCTTCCATAAGATACCAGAGTCCTGCTGGCGCCTCCGTCTGCCGCTGGGCCAAAGAAGATACAACGGTCAAATTCTCCCCAGTTGGAAGTGCCTCTTGTATTTACGGCCCCCTTAACCCTGCTCCACACACAGCTTTGATCCCAATTGAGGCCCAAACCAAAAAAACAGGCACCATTCATTCTTGCATCGACACCTTATTGACCTCCGGCTCACTCTGGTTTGTGATCACGCGGAGTTTTGAATGATGGCAGATTCTCCGAGGATTTGTTGTTGTTGGTTTATAAAAGTATATTTGAGCATACCCTGACAGGCGGTAGCAGCTGCTGCAGAACGCAGCGCACCCTGAGGGGAAGCACGATGATGAAACCTCAATGACCCAATTTACTCCTACGCAACTGCCTGCAAAGAAGTTGCAGAAAGTATTTATATATGGATTTTCCTGGGACTTGACATTGGAGGCATGAAAAGCTTACTCACTTAAAAAAAAAAAAAAAAAAAAAAAAAAGTAAACACCCCAGGACTATCTTTTGCAAGTGGGCGGAGGGTTTAAAATAAAATCAGCTGTCACTGTATGCTTGTTGGACAGAAGTGAACACTAAGTACTGGAGCTGGTCTCCATCGCTGATTGGGATTTGCTTTTGGCTTGGAAAGACCCTGCAGGCCGGGGGTGCAGTGGCCTTCTCCTGGGATTTTATTTGCTGAGTCCATACTTTTTTTATATCATTCTTCCCTGGTAAGTACTGAGTCCTTTTAAAAGTTTTTGTTTGGGAGTGAATTGAGGCTATGGTTCGGTTGTTTTTTGGTCACTTTAACCAATTTTTGACAAGTAAAAACAATTTTTGGGAAGATTAAAAAGAAAAAAACACATTTTTGTTTAAGAAAACTGTCAGAATGCTTCACATGAAGTATTCAATGGTGGTAAAGTCAGCTTTTTGCTTTCAAAATTGTTTAAATTATTATTAATTTTTTTTATTCAACAACCAACATTTTGTTTTGCAACAAGCTAAAAAAATGTTTTTCCAGAATCTCAAATAAAAAGAAAGTTTTCCAGATATGTTCTGAAAGGAAACCTCTGGACCTCCCAGATTCCCCCCCCCCTTATTTCACAGAGAAACACGAACCTCTAATGGTTCAGTCTAAAATAGGTGTGATTTATTTTAGCAAGTGCATGGCGCCGACGTTACTTCACTTTCTTGTTATCTGAGCACTCGATCCGGCCTAATGTGTCACGTTATAGCTTCAGACTGTTGACAGATTTGACGGAAAATTTCAATAGGCAGTCATTTATAGTTTATGAGTCTCATGCTGCTGAGCAAGTTTCATCTCTAAAGTGGAAATGCACTTATAAGTATACAAATAAAATAAGATAAAAAAATGCAATAAGGGCACGGTTTTATAGCAACACTAAGAACGTGGATTCTTATGATGATTTGTGTCATTGGTTTACGCCACAGCACTGAACATAAAAAGGAAAATGTATATATACTTATATTTTCATATCAAATTTCTCCTCTGAGAAAACAAGTTTTCAGTATTTAGTTTAAAAAAATAACAACAGAAAAATGCAGATTTCACTCTCTGATATGCAAAAAAACATGTGAATAATTTCATTTTATAGAGCAAAAAAAAATGCGTGGGGGTAAACAGTTAATAGATTAAACAGCTTTTTTTTGTTTTGTTTTTTATTTGAGAAATAAGTACGGAGCCTCTAATTCACACGTGTCAAAGTCAAGGCCCTCTGGGAAATTAAATCCGGCCCTCCAGATCCTTTTATTATATTGTTATTAATGGCCTGATGTTAACTTGCACTTAATTCTAACTTGTATATTTCTGACAAAATATATCTTATAGAGATTAAAATATTGAAATTTATTTAAGGTTTAAATTGATTTATTCTGGAATAATATTCCTTCCTTTTTGTTATTCATAGTAATGCTAAAACTTTGTTTTTCAAGTTCTAGCGTGTTCAATAAATATTTATCCTGTTTGGGCCACGACCTTTGGTGTGTTTTGGATTTTGGCCCCTGTGTGATTGAGTTTGACACTCCTGCCCTAAAGGGACATAAAAAAATCTAAGTTAAAAAATAAGACTCCACAACTTAGAACAATAGCCCTAATGGATTATTATTATTCTTTTTTTAAGTTTTATCACTTTTAGTCATATTTTTTTGTTTGGCTGAATAAAAAAGGGCAAAAAGACAGTGTACCATAAAGAAAATAAGCATTTCTTACTATATGGTGTGGGATATTTTAAAGTATTTACTATCAAGATCTTTTGATATTGTTAAAAAGTATAAGACAAAATCTTAAAACTCACATAGTGACATCTTACATTGAGAAGCTCAGAAAATCAAAAGTGACTTCTACAAATGTTTTTTTCAGTTGCTGCGAGATTAAGTTTTAACATAGATCAATATTTAGTGTTTATCCTGAAAACTTTCTCCTGTCGGTTCTTTTTCACTCGCTTCAATCCAGGATCTTCTTCTCCACCTGCTAACTGGCAAAGGGCTTTGATCCTCCTGGAATGCTGAACAAACTCCATCCGTCTTCCCTTGCGAGTAAAGTTAACTGCCTTGTCACCTCTGCTTATGAGTGACTCTTCCAGACAAACTGAGATTAGCTGTTCTGTGCCCCCCGCCCCATATCTGTACACAGTTGAGAGCATTCGTTTTTTTTTGGGGGGGGTGACAACCTAAACCCAGCGCCATCTGTGACAACCAGAAAAGATAAAAGCTGCACTTTTAATACGTCAAGTTTGTTCGTAGACGCCTAAAAAGAAAATGTGAAATATTTAAGATGATTTCCAACAGTGAGAGCCTCAGCGATGCTACAGTATTTCTTATAATCAAATAGTATCATATTAACAAAGTAAAAAGTCATTATTTTTTTTGTCCAATGGTTGACTTTTTGTGCTTTAGCTGCTGGCAGCGCAGGTTAACCAGGGCTGGACATCCTGAAAGCTTTAAACCAGAGGAATCAGGATTCTCTCTGCAGACTCACAATCATCCCAGTGGATTACTGAAGGGCCATGTACCAGGCAGCTGCTTCCAAGCAAGCAGACAACAGCATCCCCAGCGCGGTACTTTGGCTTTTGCATGGAGTTGTGCTGTCGAACATTGCTAAAAAACTGTCACACGGGTGTTAGAAAGTGTGATTACTTTGACTTGTAGACATGCACTGAGTATATAAGGTTATAGGTGTCTAATCTGACAAAAATGAATCCACGCTTTGCTTTGTTTTATAAAAGACTAAAGACTTCAGGAACTATTGCTCAGCTTTTGGTGCAGAAAGATAACATTACAGTGGCCCTGAATTGCAAATCACACCAACAAATCATGCAGAAATATATTAAAGATCACTATAATAATTAAAAAAGCAAAACAAGAAAAAGACAGCATTACATTTTATAATTTAAAACAAAATTCCAGAAACTGATTAAACTATGTTGTTGTTGACCTTTCAGCACATCCCGACATGGTCGCCACAGCTTTTACTGATCTGCACATTTGGTTTGGCAGATCTCAGACCCCCCTGTGGCTACATAAAACTGATTGAATGCTGAGTTTTTTTTCCAATGCATCTTCAACGTCTGCACACTAATAAAAGTTTCAAGGTTAGGGCATATCCAGTATCCCGTCATGTCAAATAACTTTTCTGTTTTTTTCGTTTTTTTCACTCATATTTTTTCATTGTATGGATACTGGATTTTACTTGTGTGCAGACATTGAAGACACATTTGAATTAATCAAAAATATCAAAGACATCATTGTCCAATCAGTGATGTCACATAGTAACTCATGTGAAAAAATTAGAACACAAAAGCCTGTATATTTTTCCGCATATTTGCACAAATATACACATTTAATATCAATTTCAACATGACTGAGTGATCCAAGTGATATAACTTGATATTTAAAACATGTTTAAGCCTATTTAAAACTTTCTATGAAATAGAATTTCTGCTTATGTTTAGGTTTAGACACTTTAAGACACATTTAATGGATTTGTAGATGCCACAAAAGTGTCTCAATGACATGATTTCAGCCAAAGGAGCAAAAATAGCAAAGCGGAGGCAGGTGGTCCAAACTTTGTCCTCTATTTAAATATGAATTTTTGTTCAGATTGTTTTTTTCTATTATTAGATTAATAGTGAGGTTTTGGTTAGATTTTCATTAAATCACTTTCTTTTTTATAATAATTTTTATAATCTTTTTAAGACACAGCTCATTATTTGATGATGACATCCTATTATTTTTCCATGACTGTATCTTTTCTGGTGTCGTCATTTATTTATTTATTTTAGCATTTTTGATTTTAAGCTTTTTGTTTTCCAAAATGTTTCATTTTTAATTTGTTTCATATTTTTCGAATTTGATTTAATTTCAAAAAGTAATTTGTAATGATCTTGCCTTTTTAATTGATTTTGTAATTTTTACATTTATTTATTGGTGTGATTTGGACTTCAGGGTCACCGTATTTGACAGTAGTAAATACAAAGTGATGGTTAAAAGGTGTGTAACCTGAAATAATTGAATCAGCTATTTGCTTTGCTCAGTAAAACACTCAGGACTTGTTAGGAATCCTGTTGCTGAGTTTTTGATGCAGACAGAATGAAGTGCATGAGCCTCAACACTCCTGAGTGGATCCTGTGCTGGGTCCCTGCCAGACACGACAGCCTTATAAAGCAGCCGCTTGATTTCCGGTCATGTAGAAAAGGAGGTTGCTAACAAAATTTCCTGCTTCATTAGGTCATGGAGGAGTCGGAGGTCTGTTCCCTGCCTGGGGGACTAGCAAGGGTGATAAAACAATTTGAGACTCAGGAAGCTGCAGCATCACACACTGTAACCCAGTTCTGTTTTCGAAACAGAACTGTGCAGGTACCCGACCACCGGCCGAGTCGTCCGATGCGAAGCACCCAAACAGATCACGGCAGCATGGCTTTACCTAACATTTCTTGCAAGTTTTTTTAGTTTCTGGGCTCAAAAGCATGAGAAGTTTTTTAAGTAGAACCTAATTTTGTGCGAATGTCGGTGGCAAGCCGCTTTGCTCCTTTTGTTGCAGCTGCACCAGAGTGAGTGGGCTTAAATTGCTGGGATTACTTGACATTTCCAGCAGCTTTTGAAAAACCCCTTCAGGGATATTTTCGGTCATTTTTAAGCTTCTTGTAGTTAATAGAGACAAAGCAATTTAAAAGAATTTCCCCTTTTTTTTTTTACAAAGACAGCATGAGTGAACAGCTTGGTGAGGTCTTTGTCATCCCCATTTCCATCTGTGATTTGCCATTTCTAAATCCAAACTGTTCTGTTGTGTTCTCATAGATGTGACTGGAGTGGGTACGATGTCTTTAATAGTCATTTGTGGGCATGTGAGCCTGTGTGGTATGTACATACTTTTACCATGTTTGACAACTGCTTCCTTTGCTCTAACAGGAAATGTCTGAGTCAGAGGTGACAGTGTCAAGTGGCAGCAGGCAGGTCATCCCAGGCAGTCAGCAGCTGCATTTCCAAGAATCTGTGGTAAGCATTTCCCTTTTTCTCTCCAATGTATTCCCACAAATACAAAAAAAGGCAGACTAAACATTGCAGGGTTTAAAGTCCCTCTCCAATCATCTTTTGATTGATTGTCAAAGTGTATCCAGTTTCCTTTCAATTATGATTAAACCGTTTTTAGCCAAAATTTTAAAAATTTCTCAGGAATTTTAATTCAGAACCACATTTTTCATTAGATATTTGCTTTAGAGCTCTGTTTTTAAGCCCGCTCCCTTCAATGTTCTTTATATACGTCTTCCATCACCAAAAAAACACTACAAGAACATGTTAAATTCACCATTTTCATTGAAGTTGGTCTTTAAAAGAAAGAATAAGAATTCAATAAACTTTAAAAATTTTCTTCATTTTAAAAAGTTTTTTTAATTACTTCCAACAGGTGTCATGCTATGACAACAATTTGGCATCCACTTATGAAAACCATCAAAATGAAGCAGGTAGGTAGTTGTATAAATGGACCCGACTCCATGAACACGTGTGGAGCCATCAGTGCTGCATGGGATCTAAAATGGCTGTGCCGGTTTTCACAGACGAAGAGTTCCCCAGGTATTCCACGAAAGAGCTGAGAGATCACTTTGAGCGAACAATAGAAGAGGCCGCTTCACATAAACCAATTAAGGTAATTTCCACCTCAATTCAGTTGAGAACTTGCATGGAAATTGTATGTAACTGTGCATAGGTTCTTACAAGAATTACAGCTGTAATCCTCAATCCTTAAATCCTGGTTATTTTTCAGGAGAGTGGTTATCCCAGGAGAGAAACGTGTCATTCACTGGGGAATTGTAGTTTCCACCTTTGTTTCATTTCTAATTTAGTAATTGTTTCTGTATGTCAGCAGCTTTATAACAAATTAGTAATAAAACATTACTGTGAGTTAGGTTAGGAAACTTAATAAAGCAGCTGATTTTTTCACTGCTATAGCTAACTTACACCTTTTTCTGATTTTTTTGGTAATTAAAAAACCTTCTCCAAGTTAAAAAAAACTTTTTATATCATGTTTTAAGATTTTCCATGCCTTCCAAAGCAGTTCTGATCATGGTTTAAGTTTAAATCTCATTCATTTACCTTCAAATATGTTTTTTGTTCCTTGCCAAGATTGGACGAGACATCAATCGATCTAAGTGGACCTCTCATGTGAGTCAAAGTGAGGAGATTGAAGCGTCAGCCGCTGAAGCATTACAGAACTCAATGGTGGCTGCAGTGACGGATTATGAGGACCTT
Source organism: Oryzias javanicus (assembly GCA_003999625.1). Taxonomy (NCBI): domain Eukaryota; kingdom Metazoa; phylum Chordata; class Actinopteri; order Beloniformes; family Adrianichthyidae; genus Oryzias; species Oryzias javanicus. The sequence goes on along the minus strand of CM012457.1, from coordinate 12,401,771 downwards.
CCACCCCCTCCTCCAGATTTGCTTCAAATACCACCAGAAAGTGAACATATTCCGGCGAGCCATCACTCTCACGAGCCTCCAAGCCCAGAAAACCCATTCAAGCAATCGCACAACAGAGAGGCGTATGTCAAGCAGAGGGGCATGTCTGAGTTGAAACGCCTTTACAAACACATTCACCCCGAGGTGCGCAAGAATATCGAGAAGGAGTTCTATAGTGAATACAGTGAAACAGAGAACAACCAGGTGCAGAGGCAAGTGTGTGCGTATGAGGAAGATGGTGGGAGTCCTGATGATATCTATGAGGAAGAGTATGAGGACTGGGAGGAGATTGTGCCCGGAGAGGTACAGGCAGTGCGCTGGATGTTTGAAAATAAACCTTTAGATGCCATTAAAGATGAAACTCCTGAAGAAGATGAGCAAAACAGGAAATTTACTGAGCAGGAAATGATTTTGGGGAAAGATGTGAGACGCACGGCATGGATGTTTGAGACCAAGCCGATGGACAAGCTGGGCTCAGTGAACACCAACTCCACAGATTATAAAAACAAGTTCAACAAACTGGAGAAGGGGGACGTCCGTGCCGCGGCGTGGCTGTTTGAAACCCAAACCATGGACACTCTCAACAAAATGCACAAGGAGGAGGATTTGACGAAGGAGATCGTGTTTACTGAAGAAGACGGGAATGCTACCATCTACATGATCGACAACAAGTTTGTGGAAGGCCTCGGGCACACTGAGACTGTTGATGAGAGTCGCCTGCTTTGCTTGCGCTCAGTGTTGGAGGAAATTAACGGGGAAGTCAAAACTGTTACGAGCACTTTTGACACTCAGTTTAAATGCATCATTATGGGACAGTCCAGCCAAATGTTGGAGGTCAAGTCTGTCCGTAAAATCGAAACTGAACTGGAGAACTCCATCGCGTCACGTTGGCTTTTTGATACCCAACCTTTGGACACAGAAAACAGAGAACTAGCTCCTTTAAAACTGATTTGTAGTCTCTCCATGGAGGACAGCAGTAAAGGAGACTGGGGCAGGTGGCTGTTTGAGATAAAAACATTAAACTCCCTCAGCGAGTGGGAAAGCTCACAACTGGAGAAGACAGAGATCATCGGGGCGGACGTTCGCAAACATTGTTTGGTCTTTGAAACGCAGCCAATGGACTCTTTGAAGGATGACTCAAACGCCAGACCCCAGTCTCTTGAGGAGATCATAGGGGGCAATGTGAGGTCTGCAAGAAACTTTTTTGAAAGCTCCCCTCAAGTGGCCAGAAAGAATTACCAAGAGGTTGGAAAACTTAAGAAGGTAACACCAAATGAAGAAGTGAAAGGAGACGTGAGACACCAGAAGTGGCGCTTTGAAAGTCAGCCTCTTGAGCACATTAGAGAGGAGACGAAAGAAGTGGTCCGCACTGTGAACGTTGACGAAGATCTAACGTACGAGGACGGCTCAAGCTGCCGGGCAGATGTTCGCAGGAACTGCTGGGTGTTTGAGACGCAGCCAATGGACACTTTAAAGGATGACTCAAACGCTCGCCTCCTGACAAAAGAGGAAATCATTGCGGGGAATGTGCAATCAGCCAGGCAATATTTTGAAAGCGCCCCAAGTGAGGAGCTGAAGGAGCTGGATGAGGTGGGCAAACTGAAGAAAATAGTGGCGCTCCAAGAGGAGAAGGGCGATGTAACACATCAGAAGTGGCGGTTTGAAAGCCAACCTCTGGAGCAAATTAGAGATGAACAGAAAGAAGTTTTGAGAACGATCGATCTGGAGGAAATCGATAAGGTCGATGTGTCAAACTACAAGCAAATATTTGAGAGTGCCGAGTTAAAAGAACAAAGAGAAGACTCTCAAAAGATTCTCGTTGAAGGCGTCACATCTGGCTCTGTGAAGTCCAACAGGGACCTGTTTGAGTCGTCGGCGTTGTACGCCATGCAGGACAGCTCGGGACATTTTCATGAGGTCAAAACAGTGCGGCGTGAGGAGGTGGTGAAAGGAGACGTCACCACGTACAAATGGATGTTTGAAACCCAACCAATTGATCAGTTTGACGAAAGTATTGAAAAATACCAAATTATCAAGGGAATATCCAAGCAAGAAATTGAGTCTGGGGATGTTAAAACGGCAAAGTGGCTGTTTGAAACACAGCCCCTCGATGCAATCAAGTACTTTAGCAATATTGAAGATGAGGAAATGGTGGGAGTGAGTAAAAACCTTGATGTTGTGAAGGGGGATGTGAAAAACTGTAAGTGGCTTTTTGAGACCAAACCGATGGACGCTTTGTATGAAAGAGTGGAGAAAGAGAGTGTTAATGAAACAGAGGAAGTACGAAAGGGAGACGTCAAGACCTGCACGTGGCTCTTTGAGACGCACACGCTTGACACCATCCATGATGAAACGGTTTTGAAGACGTGCAGCGTGCAGCAAGAAGACATTCAGGGCAAAGATGTCAAAACGGCTCGTTTTCTTTTCGAGACGGAGAAACTGGAGGACCTCGCCGGGGGAGAGGCGGGCTCTTACAAGCGCATCACAGAGATTGACATTGCATCCGGAGACGTGTCGAGGATGAAGTATATATTTGAAAACCAAACATCTGACATTTTAACCTCTACATCCGACGAAGTGATGCAAAAGCTGAAAAGAGTCCAGACAGAAGACATCCAAAAAGGAAATGTGGTGACCAACAAGTGGCTCTTTGAAAATCAATCCATCGATGCTATTGGCCTTCAAGACAGTGAAGAGGAATCCGTGAGCAGCAGAACAGTGAACGATATACAAGGAGGGGATGTGAACAAGAGCCGCTTCATTTTTGAGACTCGTTCTCTGGACACCATCCAGAACGTTTCATCTGATACTGACATTCACAAAATCATTCGTGATGAAGATGAGAGGGGGGATGTGAGAAACTACACTATGATGTTCGAAACTCAGCCCCTTTATGCCATTCAGGACAAAGAAGGCCATTACCACGAGGTCACCACCGTCACTAGCGAGGAGGTGAAGGAGGGGAACGTTTTAGGAACCCGGTGGTTGTTTGAAACCAAACCCCTCGATGCTATAAAAGACACAGATGAGGTGTATGTCATAAAGTCTGTCACACAACAGGATGTGCAAAAAGGAGACGTCACCTCTGCCAAGTGGAAATTTGAGACACAACCGCTGGACAGGATTGCTGAGGAAAATAAGCCTTTCATAAAAACTGTGGAAGACATTAAAGGTGGCAATGTTAGACTGAATAAACATCATTTTGAGACTGACACATTGTCTCAGGAATCCGTTAGAACTGTAAATGTCAGTGAAATACAAAAGGGAGATGTCAGGACTGCTAAGTGGAGGTTTGAAACCCAATCCATCGATAAAATACGAAGCATGAGCTCTGAAAACCTCCTAGAAACTGTTAAAAAAGAAGAGTTTGAAAAGGGAGATGTTCAACATTCAGTTTGGCTTTTTGAGAAAAAGCCTCTTGACCACATAAAAGAGGCCGACGAGGATGAGAGCAAAGCTGCGACTCAAGAGGAGATTCCCAAAGCAGACGTGAAGACAACAACGTGGCTCTTTGAGACCACGCCGTTTGATGAGTTCCACGAGAATAAAACGGAAAAAACGGAAATAGTGGGCAAAAGTGTGAAGGAAACCCTGGAGGAACTCTACAGCCAGAAAATGGTGAGGTCAAAGGGAATACTCATTGAAGCTGATGAAATCGGAGATGTGAGGATGGCAAAGTACCAGCTCATGAATAAGCGGGCTCCCAAGATTCAACGAGAGGAGGTCATCCGAGGAGATCTGCAGAATATTATGATGAATTTACTGGACAGACAGGAGACGAAAGAGCAGCAAATAGTTATAGATTCAGAGGAGAAAGGTAACATAAGTTCAACAGTGGAACAACTGTTCAGACAAGAGAGCTCAAGCAATGTGGAAAAGGAGGAAATAATGCGCGGTGACATTCAGGAAGCCCTTCACAACCTCTTCAACGAGAACCTATCAACAAAACGAGGAATACTCATCCAGGAGGATGAGAAGGGAGATGTACAGATGACTATATATTCTCTTCTAAACAAACATGACAGCATGAGCATGGAAAAAGAGGACATTGTAAAAGGTGATGTTAGGAGTGTTCTTGAGAGGCTCTCCAGTCCAGACAGTCTGGATCAGGCAGTGAAGATAAAGATAGATGACACCGAGAAAGGAAATGTCCAGTTTTACTCGACTTGCATCGAATCCGGAGCTCTCGACTATCTCAGACAGCTGCATTTGGAACCCGAAGAAACTCAAACAGACGCAGATAAAAAAGAGAAAATTGTTGGCGGTGACATTAAGGGCACAAAGCTCATCCTTGGCCGTAATCAAACACAAGTTGAGCGCACAGTGGAGGACGTCATACCAGGAGACGTGCACAACGCTGTGAAGGTTTTCATGTCCGAGCCAATCACGTCGGCGGAAAAGATCCAAAAGGAGGAGATAGTCAAAGGGGATTTGAGAGCCGCTTTGAACTCGTTGTCGGAATCAGGGAGGCAGACAGTCGTCGTTCAGAAAGAGGAGGTGGTGAAAGGCAACATCCCGAAAGCTCTCCGGTGCTTGGAGAGGGCTCAGAGAAACCACAAGGAGGTGGAGAAGCCGGATATAGTCCCAGGAAATGTCAGAGGGGCGATGAGATCTCTGGAGAAATCAGCCACATCTAGAGTGGAATGTCTCGTTGAAGATTTAGTTCCAGGAGACGTGAAGGCCACGCTGAGATCTCTGGAGCAGGCGAAGCGTGCAAAGAAGGAAGTGGAAAAAGAAGAAATTGTGAAGGGGGACATTCACACAGCAATGCAGAGTCTACAAGACGCCTCCAGCGAGAAGAAGAAGTGTCAACAGGAGATAGATGTTCAGGGAGACGTCAGAGGAGCAATTCAGATCTTCATGGAGCCCCCGTCGTCTCCGAGGATGCAAAGGGCCGTAAGTCTCGAAGATGAAGTAAAGGGAGACGTCAAGATGTCGATTAAGTCGTTATATGAGACTCAGGAGCAAACGCTGTTGGAAAAAGAAGAGGTGATAAAGGGGGATGTTAAAGGCACCATTAAATCTCTGCTGGAAACGGCCCAGAGAGAAACGTCAAAGGTCAAGCACGGAGCGTACAGGAAAGTCCGGGTAAAGCAGAGTCCTCCCGTGAAAAACCTGAAGACTGACGCGCAGAGAAACGCGCAAAAGATCAAGACAGCAAAACCGGTTGAAGAATCCAAAGAGATCCGTTCCATCCAAAATGTAACTGTTGTGCAGCAAAAGTCCACTGAGGTGGAGCACAAGACAATCACGCAAAACCACGGCATCAAAACACTGAAGACAGAGTTCCGTAACCTCAAATCCGGCTCCAAGGGAGCAAAACAGGGTAAAACCAAAGTGAAAACAGATGTTTTGGTGATAAAACCCCAAACGCCAGAGCCTGATCTGCCTCTCCCACCCCCACCTCCACCTTTAACTGACTCTGACCTCCTTCCTCCCCCTCCCAGTCCTCTCCCTCCATCTGCTGACCCTGACATTGATCTGCTTCCCCCTCCACCACCTCCACTCACCTCTGAGCAGGACGTCCTCCCACCACCACCATCTCAACAAGAGCTGGACAGCATGCCGGCGGGGGACATTCAGCCTGCCAAAGCGAAAAGGATGACAGTCAAAAAGGTGAAAGCGCCAGCTTTGCACCCAGTCCCAAAGCTGGAGCCTAAAGTGGACGTCATTAAATCCCAAAAAGTGCAGGTGACGTCTGAGACGAGAAAAGACATGAGTCAGAAAACACGGGAATTAAAAACCATCCCACCGGAAGTCCCTTTGCTTCCAGAGTCCCCCCGACCACTAAAGAAAGTTTACATCGCTCCTGTGAAATTCACTCCTCCGCCCTCCCCTCCCCCCTTCATGAGAGGGAAAATGACCAAATTTAACACGGCGTTGATAAAAGCTGAAGAAAAATACAGGAAGCTGAAGGAGGAAAACACACCACCAAGCACTCCACCTCCCACTCTCACACATGACTCGGTTAGCGCTGCTTTTGAAATGCTTTCAACTAAAGAGGCATCAGATTTCACAAGCTCAGGAATTTCAGAGGTGACGGGAGCTCCTGCTCATTCAGAAACCCTGCAGTGTGATTTAACCACGCAGGCTGTTGTCTCAAACATCAGACAGAGCAACACCAGCAAACACAAAAAAATCACAGCAGATTCCACAATTATGTCTTCTGCAAAACAGCAAATTTCCTCTAATGAGATGTCTCAGGTTGCCACGATTCAAAAGACCTCATCCGTCTCTACTGTAAGACAACACGTACAAACGACTACACAGAAAACAGTTTCTGCTTCCTCCAAGGAGTCCTCTTCATGTGTCGTGTCGGACAAACTTCAGAGCACCGGCACTCACACTGCACAAAAGGAAAATATGACTTTACATGCGAAGAAAGATGGTAAAAATAATAAAACGAAGAGCACTGCCAAGCCTGAAGATAGAAAACCAGAAACAGAAACAGCGGTGATACCCATCAGTCTTTCAAAAGACAAAAATGACAGCTCACTCAAAGTGGAAGAGATCAAGTCAAAGGGTAATAATAATACCAACAAAAATAAACCAAATGATTTTCCTGCTGAAATTCAAGCCGCAAAGCAGACAGAGAAAGACTCTACAAATGGAAAAACAAGCAAACCGACTCAAAAAGGTAAAAAGAGCATCAAACAAGAAAAGCAAGAAGAGATAAAGATGTCCAGTGAGACGGAGCAGACAAATGTTTCACAGGTTTTGACAGTGGAAGTTGCAAAAACTGGACAGTTCACACAGGAGACGGAGAAAAACACCCTGTCCTCTCATGCTGCTGCTGCTGCTGCTGCTGCTATATCTACAAGCAACGCTGTCAGCCAGCCAGAGACTACAACCCCAACAAAGAAGAAAAAGAAATCGAAAAAGTCTAAAAGTGGAGCGCAGTCGGGTCAAGGTAGAGAAAATCTCAGCGAGTCGACGACAGAAACCGAAAACAAGAAAGTAACTGAAAAAAATGACCAAACTCTGGAAAAAACTGCCGTCACAGAAGTGAAGGCAGAACGCTTTCAAGTCAAAAGTCAAGTATTAACCACCGGCAATAAAGAGAGCCTTAATATTAAGGGATCTCAGAAGAAAGAAGCTCATCAGAACTTCAATGAGTCACGAAAAGATCCAACAGCAGATGAGTCCAAATCAAGTGAACAGAGAGGAGGTTCAGCAGAAGATGGAGAAAAATCCAAGAGACACGAGGTCCAAGTGTTAATCTCCCACATGTCAGAGGTACAAAGTTTTTCGGAGAAAACCAACTTTCAATCTGTTGAGGATTTGCCAAATAGTGTGCCAGAGTGTTTCAGCTCTCAAGAGAGGAAACAAGAGTTGGAAGGAACATCAGCAGTGGCTGAGAAAAATGAAGAAATTCCCAAAGGTGAGGAACAAACATTGATGAATGTCGTCGAGGAAACAAGAGAAAAGCACGAGTGTGAGTCGGTTATTGAGATTGCAATTTCTGGCGCAGCTTCAGTCATGTCTGGTTCTTTCAAAGAGGAGAGTGAAACTCAGAAAATGGGCTCTCACGGCGACAAAAAAGAGGAGGAGAGGATCTGCAAGCTCGTCGACCTTCGATCTCCTTCTCCGTCCCTCAGGATGCGCTCTCCCTCGCCAACGTTCATCACCATTGAGTCCACGAGGAGAACTGACTCTCCTCAAAGGGTCACTCCATCACCCACTCTGCTTCACAGGCCGCCCACGCCCCCGACTCCTCCCCCGCGGCGGTGTGACACTCCGACATCCCGCCTCAACAGGGTCACGCCTTCCCCGACTTTTGACAGAGCTGAAAATTTAGCCCGCCTCAAGGACACGACGGCCAAACTTTTGCGCGGCGTCACCCCGCCGCCGCTCTTCACCCATCAAATCCCGGAGAAGAAATCCGAGATCGTTGAACCGCCCGCCTCCTTTCAACGGCAAATCCGAGTGGATAGCCAAGTTGCAACCGCTGAAACCACGAGGCGCAAACGATGCTTATCTGACACGACTCAGCTTTCTGAGGGTAGAACTCAGAACTTGACCGCTGACAAAACACGAAGTCGGTCTGAGACATGTGTGGCACTCGGTCAAAACACTTCAGATCTAGTTGAGGCATCAGATGATCTGGAGTTGTCTTCCGCGTCTGTCAAAGAAAGGAAAGAATTTTTTGAGGAGGCACAGAAAGCTAAAAGTAATAAGACATTCGTGCGGAAGGAACCCATCTCCATCCCAGAGCGACTAGGCCCAGATATGGAGGAGTGTCAGGCAGAACGGGAGAACAAGGAGAAAGAGGAGCCTCCTAAGGCAGACTTGTCTAGTCTTGTAAACAAATTTGAATCTCCGGAAGATAAATTAAGTAACAAAAAAGAGCTTTTGTCACACGCAGAGAGTCTTCACCCTGAAGATTGGGACAAAGAGGAAGCAGACATATCGGGAAAAGAACTGCCAACTTTTGACATCCAGGCTATTAAAAATGTTTTTGAACTGACTGAGCAGAGTTCTGCTTTCAGAGAGGAGAAAAGGGATCAGGAGGAGCTCGTGTCTAGTCTTAGTGAAACAACGGCAGACACTTCAAAGCAGGAAAGTCCTCAGGAGACAAAAGGAGGCTCAAGGCAGAGCACCCCCCTCCCTGTGCAGGAAAATGAGAAAGCAATCGCTCAAGCTCAACCTTTAACTTTCTCTGAAACCAAATCCGTCACGGAGAGCTTCTCGGAGGTTGATGAATTTGGTAACAAGGTCACGGGGAGGGTGACCGCTGTCACGGAGCACTCCGAGAGCCTCTCCGCCACGGTCGCACCGTTCTCCTACGCTGACGCCGTGAAAAAAAAGGCTGCCAGGAGAACGCAGACGTACGATGAAGACGCTACGGAAAAGCTGCTGAAAAATTTCCACAAAACCTGGACGGAGAGCGAGACGGTTTTCAAGAGTCTGGGCTACACCGTTTCGGAGGAGACCTCGTCACAAGTTGTGTCACGACAGACTTTTTCATCGGGTAAAAAAATGAAAACTGTACGGCATGGGACAGCAGTCATATGAGTGGCATGGAGTCAACATGCATGGCTTTATCTGCTGCTACGAAAAAGTTTTGTTTCTAACTGAATGCTTGGATTGCACAAAACAATTTGTCAGTATAAGCATCTATGCTAGCAGAAAGGCTAAATGTTTAGTTCATCTTAGCCCTGGAGAACCATTGGTAATGATTGATTGTTTGATTAATTGATTAAAAAAATGTCAAATTTACTTTAAAAGACCAAAAGAAAAAAATTCTTTAGTTATCCAGGGTTAAGTTAATGTGACATTATATTTTCCCCGAACTGCTTACATGAAATGTGTTTCAGATATCTAAGCTAGCCTCATATAAGCAAGATATCACATTCTTATTTGATGTTTTTTTCATGTGTATAAGACGACAAGTCACATCAAATGAAGGTTAAAGGTCACCCATGTTTAATTTAGCTGTTTTCTCACAATCCTGCCCAGGGCATCCTTTAAACTTTTTTTCTATGGTATAGAAATGGTATGCTGAGCATGTTTTTGAGTTTCCAAGGAAAAATTCATCTTTTTTTTTTCCAGACAAAGTTATCTATTTTGCTATGATTTTCTGTATAGTATGGGAACACAACATGGAAAATAATCAGATTAAATTAGTGTCACATAGAGAGCAGTAGGGCTTCCTGATTGGAAGATTGCAAGTTCAATTCCTGCCTTGCCGCCCATGAGTCGAAGTGTTCTTGGGCAAAACACTAAACCCCACATAACCTCTGGTGGAAGATTAGACCCAGAGTTCGGCAGCGGAGCCGCCACCAGTGCGTGAAAAGGTAGAAAAGCGCTATACAGGTATACACCATTTACCAATCAGATGAAGTTGGGCTGATTAAAATGATGACAGATAAGAACGTGTGTAGTTTTTCAAATTAAAAACACTGAGGTGAATTCAAAGGTAGGCAAAAAAAGGAGATTTAAAACTAAAATGTAACAGAAACACTTAATTTGGGTTGAAAGGGGCTTTTTTAAAAGTATTATAAGCAACGAAAAAATAAAATAGGAAAAAATAAAAACACAAATTAAACTGATTCTTGTAACATTTATCTGTTAGAAGACTCTGATGAATATGTACTTGTGGTATTTTTCTGATAATGGGGGACAAATGAAGAAAATGATTCTCACAATTACATTTCTGAGTATTTTTTTTTGTTCATATTGTTGTGAATCAAAAGCAGACAAAAAAAAATTACTTTGAAAATGTCTTCTTTGTCATCTCATCAATATTCGGGGCAGACTAAAAAGACCATGCTACAATCTCTCGGCAACAGAGAAGGGAAGAGGGAGCGGAGTTGCTTTGTGACAACTCAGAGGCAAATTTCTAATAAACTTCTGTCGTTCTGCAGATACTTTGATGTACTGTGAGATTTGATTTTTTTTATTTGGGATGAAAACTGCATAATCATGATCAAAAGACCACTGGGGAAGCTTTTAAAACAGCTAAAAAAAAAAGATCAGAGCTGATTTTAAGGAGATAATCAGTAGCAAAGGCTAAAATTTGGAAGTAGCTTCAATTTGTCTTATTAAGAAATGGATAAAAAACTCTGATTTCCCAGCATCTCCAACTGTTTGGATCATAAGATGGAAAAAAAAAAAGAATAGATTCTTCAAAGTGACGTATGCCGTACCAGTACAGAAAGGGTTATTTTGCCATCATGCAACGCTACATTTCACTTTGTCAAAAAGGAATCCAGACCACCAGAAATTGTCCAGCATTCTTTTAACCTTTTAAGAATATATATTCTCACAAGATAAATATTAGATTTGATTCTTAAAGCATTTGCTCTCAATCCAGTTTCAAAAACAAGCCTGCCTTCTCACTAAACTCCCTTATTATCATATCCATGAAAGTCCTGTTTTCGGCTGCTAAATTTAGGCTTCCTTGTGGATCCTTTGGATGAATGTCATGCATTTGCTTTTCACTCAGTCTTTGACCATATGAGAGCATGCGTATGCTGAAGCACACCCTGCTTTGTTTTCAATCAAACACAGTAATTGGGGCGATAATTTTTAAAAAGAACATCCTGCTGTATTGAGGCATGCATGAAACGGGCAAATGAATAGCGCACACTTAAATTCACAATCAATCAGTTTGATGATGGTATCAGTCAAGCTGGATTTTCTCATTTTCTTTTTTATGATTAGTTTTCTTTTGAGAACTAATTGAATGAATATTGCCGCCCTTGCTTATTGATTGAGTTTGGTAGCTCGTGTTTGTGAACTGATCCATTCTTGGGCTCATCCAAGTGACATAGTTTGCTCTAAACAACAACAAAATAGTGACAGATAATGACAAGCTTTCACTCATTTTGTCAGCAAATAATTGTCTTTTAGAGAATTTTCTTAATGGCATTGATTGTCCTCATGGCAAGTCATGAGTAAAGTAAATTTGACTCCTTCCATGGTAAATATTGCACAAAAACATCATCTTTTTTCTATCATAAGGGATGTCATAAACAAACCTAATGCAAAAAAAAGATAATTCATGACAGATTCTGTAATTTATAAATAAATTAATAAAAACAATATTTAAAGTTCACTGTTCCCAGTGGTATTTAATCATGATTATGCCATTTTTAGCCTAAATCAAATAAGTCTGAGCAGTTTTCTAGGACTGAGTTTCTGCAGAGACGCAGAAGTTGTGAGCAGGTCTGTTGGTATGGAGTAAGTCTGCCCTCGCTTCCCGATATCCATCTGTTTATACTTTCTGCTGCTAGCTTACAACCCCTCACACCTCCAATCTAACATTAGCAGCGCAACAAAAATGGGAATCAACTGAGTCAGCTCAGACGAGGAAACCGAAGACGTACACGGATCTAATAGTGTACAAGTGAATTCATCGGAATGGAGCAGCGCAGGGAGCTTCTGGCCTGCCCATTGTAGTATTTATACAAGCTTTTTTCAACAGCATTTCTTCTTCTGCTCTGGATTCGAAACTATTTGAATAAAGAAGTATTCAGAAATAGATTTTCAAGCTTTATTTATGCCTTCCATGATGAGAAAATGCAGTAATTTCATCGGAGTGAGTCTTTAATAACAGTAAAATTGAAAGTTGGTCAGTTCTTATCATTTACATCACTTGAAATTACAGTTATAGACTTTAAATTTGTGTTTAGATTAGTAAAGCAATAAAATAAAAGGCAGGAAGAAATCTGACAAAAAATAAATCAAGAGTTCTTGATGCTAGAAATATTTTAATCTAAAGTCAAGGCATGAGTGATATTTGATACACTGTGTGTTTGGCAAAGTATTAAAGGAAAAAAAAATGTATAAATGATGTGAGATCAGTAACCTGCATTCCCTCAAAAACATGCACGGAGAAGCATGCAAAAGTGAAGGGTAAATAACAGTAAAGGTTTATTATGAACTGAAAACTTTATGCTCAGCAAATGTTTGCTTTCACGTCTCTTCTCAACAGGTTCGAGTTCCGAAGTCGGAGCTCTGCACAGTATGCCGGAAGAGAGCTTATCCGATGGATGCTCTGATAGTGGACAAAAAGAAGTACCATAAGTCTTGTTTCTGCTGTGAGCACTGCAAAAATAAATTAAGGTACATGTCGTGCTTTTTCTGTAATGATTATTTTTACTTCTGTGAACATCTTAATCTACAACACAACTGTAACAGTCCAATCCTTTCTGTCTGCTTTCTTGTTTGTAGCTTGGGGAATTATGTTTCTCTCCACGGACATTTCTACTGTCTACCCCACTACAAACAACTCCTCAAATCCAAAGGGAACGCTGATAATGGAATTGGGCAACAGCTCGCAGCAGGAGGCGGCGAACCTTTCCCCCCGCATGATAAATTTGACTGGAGGAGTTCCACGGGCAGCGCAGGTTCGGCAGACAAAAATCAAGGGAAAAGATCTGACGGAAACAAAGTGTCTGTAGTTTGGCCCCCGCTGACTGATCCCCCAAAGAAAGCCTTTAAAATAGAAGAAGACATCCAGCTCGCTAAACCACAGTGGCCCCCTCCAGAGAACTCCCCTACATCTCCCAAACACCAACACAGAAAGGCCGTTCCTAGAAGTGTACTCTGAAATCAGGTTCATTTTGACTAAATGTCCCTTTAAAGATCAACGGTTAGAACTGTAGGCATAAAATGAAAGGTTCTGGTTGAAGGTTTTGCAGTTAAGTGATGGAAAAAGGAAGGTGAAAAGTGCAAATATGGAAGGAAACTGTAAATATATGTATATGATGTGGAAAAGCAGGTTGTTAGTAGGTATAAAAAAGTCAAATAAAGATAGATACTGACACTGTAAGATGTAAGAATGTTGACATAAAGCTGTGTGCTCAAACTGACAGGTTATAATCCAAGGTGTCATTTCAGTTTTTCCTGATCATCAGCTGCTGATACGCCATCCAGTATTTGAGTTACACACTCCACTTGAATAGGGACTTTTTTTTTCAATCATTGTATCTAGAAAAAGGAAAAAGAAACAAACAGATCATAAAACCTGATGTCATTTGATTCATCTTTCTCTATTTCTGTCACTTTTCCGTTGCTTTTTACTGTACAGACTCATAGCATCCTGGAAACTAATGTACATCTCCAATTGTTTTTGTTAAAAACCAATTTGTTTAATTCTTAAATGACCAGGTTTCTTCAAATATATCTTTTTTTTACAAATGCATGCCAGTTTATTAAAACCATGTTAGTCATGTTGTAATATATTGATAAACATTTTCAATATCCTTCTTAAGCACCTGGTGTGCAAGATACTGAAATTGACTTGGAAGAATTTTATTTATAATACTGAAAGTACATAATTATAAATTAAATATGACTGGTTTCTTGTATTCTAAGTCCTTTTTTAGATTGGATACGTCCTCTCGCTTTGTATATGAAGGTATCTGCAAATGCCACGCTGTCAGTCTGGTTTCACTTTAAACACTGCTGATCTAAGGGCAATAAAACTTTACATTTCAGAGCTTTAAATGTGTTTTTTTATTTACATTTTTTTCCCAACAACACAAACTCAACATTCCCAATGACAAGACTCATCAAACAGTATATCCACAAGTATTTCACAAGAAAGGGCTTTTAAGACAGATCAGGGCAAATGATGTTTTAATAAAATGACATTAAAAAAAAACAAACATAAAGCAAGTCACACCTAAATATAGTTTAACTGTGTCATATTTTATCAAAAATGTGCATTTTTAGGCGTAAAGATGCTGTCAGTCTCTTATAAAAATTAGAAACGTGTCTATGTGTCGGAAAGTTTTTTTCTGCAATTGTAATAAAATATTGTTCTGTGTTGTTTGAGGTTTTAGTAATTCTAGCTCTTTTTCTGTGGTTTGTGATGTCTGTAATGCTAATTTGTAAATATCTATAGAAGTCATTTAAAAGGAGGTCAAACTGTTCCTGAAGTTGTGACAAAAATGTAAGTCTGTTCCCATCAAAAACTGGCTGAGCGAGATAAAGCCTTTAGCCTATTGACCCTGTGTCTTTAAGCATTTTTTTAACTCCTGCCCGTATCTTCAAAGTATTCTTAATCAATTCGTTTCCAGCTTTAATTTTGTTAACAAACTTCTGATGTTTGAAGGGAAGAGTGGATAACCGTGTAGTTAAATGTCTTTTTGTTGTTGTTATAGTAAATCTAATATTTTTCTAGAGTTTTTATTGTTTTTTTGCAATTTCCACACAAAACACATTTAAAATGTGTTAACAGAAGGATAATATTTTCTTGCAAAAAAAAGTATCTTAATGAAACCAAAGAGCAAATACGTATTTATATATTTTTGAAAGGTGGAGGGTGCAGTCAAATCTTACAAGTTGAGATGACCGTTTCTTGATCCAGGGTCACATTCACCACGTTGAGAATTTCCTGCATTTTTTTTTTTTTTTTTTTTTTTTGTTCTCTCGTTGTGCCAAAAACCGTTCCCTTGTGAGATTTATTTTCAGGGACACAGTTGCTGCATTCTGGGCTTCGTGCCATTGTGACAGATTTGAAAAAAATTCAAGCAAGCGGAGATTTGATTGATCCGCACACAAAACGACCTCAGCATTTTGAGAGGTCTGCATTAAAAACACACCACGAGGATGTTTGATTTGCTAAATAAAATGATCAACAAACACATGTGTTACCGGTACGTTGATCTGAAGCTCAGTGTTCATCAACATCAGCACTAACAGAAGGTCAGTTTGTCAGGTGTCCGTGAATAGGGTCAGTAGATCTCTTTCAGGCCAACAGTGTAATCTCCTTAACATGCTATCCTTACCTTAGGGGACTTTGGACTGCAGTCTTCAAATGTACAATGCTGCCACTCTCATGTTTAAAAAAAAATCTCTAAAGAAGAGAATTTTTGGATAAATTTTGATTGTAGTTGCCTAGCTTTTCCCTATTTCCCCGGCACTTTAATGCTTACACCTTTAATGAAATAGAATTGGAGCTAATGTGTTATATTTGCCTTGGCATATTGTGTCAGAGTTTAAATGAAATTGCAGCGGAGGTCATTTGAGGTCAAGAAATAGCAGCTTTAATTTAATTTATTTTCATCCAAATTGTAAAAATTAGACCAAAATGTGTTAAAATTTTATTTTATTTAAAGTCTTTATTATTGCCCCTATTTTATCTACAAGTTTTACCTTTTAAAAAATGACATATTTTTGGATTTTAGTGGCTGAATAATTTTGACCCCCTACTTTTCTTTAGATAGGTTACTCTTGTTAACGTATTAAGCTAATCTTGTAAAAGTGGAACTCCTGCAGCATTACATTAGATAAGGTAGCAGACTGTATTTAGACCAGCTGTTATTTTATCTTGTATTTTGTGTTTTGTTTTTTTAACATTTTATTTTTGTGGCTTTTATTATTAATCCCTTAAAATAATTGTAAAAATCGCTGCCAATGGATTATACTATTTTTTTAATTTATTTTTTGGGTCATTTATTCATTTCTGGTTATGATTTCCTTTGATGATCAATCAGTTGTCTTCATTTAAGTCGATCATCTTCCCCATTTAGTTTTAAAATCACTTCTATCAGGTTGTCATCCTCTGTTTTTAGTTGTTAATTTAAGAGTTTTACTTAAGTTTATGCTTATTTTATGAAAGTTTCATTAAAATTCTTGTTGTCCTGCTTGTTGGGTCCAATTCCATCAGTTCCTAACAGTTCCAAATTCATTCTAAAGGTAGTTAAATCACTTGAAAAATACTTCTGTGACCCAATTTTTCCAGTCAACATGTTAAAATAAATGGAATGCCTTTTTGTTTTTTTAATGTGTGAACTGTGGACCCTTCACTGTTCACTCAGCATCAATCTACCTTGCTAGTGCAGGAGTGCCAGCGCGCAGCCCCCCGCCTTCTCCATTTAAGAGGATTGGTGAGGCGTTTATCGGATTACATGGTGATTGGACGGTCGCTCCTCGTCAAGCGCCACGTCAGCCTCATTGCATCACCGCTGTGCTTTTTACCCCCATCGTGTGGGCCAGCCTGGCTTTTAGGATGCTGGAGCAGAGGAGACGCGGAGCGCCTGGACCATGATGGAGGCGTGAGGTGAGCTGGGCGCATGAACGATGGGGGGAGATGCTGGTCCTCTTGCGTGCTCGACATTGCGGCAGCTTTCTGCAGGTTGATCCTCTTCTGTGCTGCGGAATGCGCATGGATGACTTTTGAAATTCCTTCAGCGTGGGGGGCACGCGTGCGTCTATCCTGTGTCCTTCCAGGTTACGCGCATCCAAACGTACGTGGGTGTCCCGCTGTGGAGCGTTGGTCTGTGCCAGATCCATCTTGGTCTTTTGGGATGCGGCTACTTAAGGCGCAATCCCCCGCGCGCGCGGGATCTGGCAGCGCGCGGACGGTCACCTCTGCTGGATGAGGGGGAGGAAGAGGGCGCAATATCAAACTTTTAACATTTATTTTTCAATTTTAACGCTACCTTTTTAAATTTATCTTGGTATGGTGCAACTTTTTCCTTGTTATGATAGTTATATAAATGCATGAAATATTTTACTTTTTGTTGGAGGAAATGTGCTCAGTGAATGGTGCCAAGTGGACAGACTGCTGGTGATCTATATTGATTGTTCATGCTCTTTCATAGCAGATTATAAGAGCAATATTTGTAAAAAAAAAAAAAAAAAAAAATCTTAGTTGATTTCACAGCAAAGCGCTCCTAAAATATACATTTATGAATGATTTTTCCCCAGATTCCTATTAAGAACAACAGCTTGAATCCACTTCATTTTTTACATTTTAAATAGCTTTTAACAGTATGACTCCACCCTGGAGTCCTTTTTAATATGAGTTTCATTAAGTCTATCAAGAGGTTTGTTCTTTATTTAATCATGAGGGCTCTTATTGTGTTGTCATAGAGCTATTCTGAATTCACTTATAGTTTCACGCTGGACTGGAAAGCTTTTTAATGCTGCTGCATTTTACATAATTAGCCCTGGAATCATCACTGATGTGTTTTCTCTGTCAGCCATGTGGTGCTTTATTCTTTTTATTTTTTTAGTGTTGCCTCACTGAAGTGCATCTAGAAACTGTGTTTTCAGCTGCTGAGCCTCATTCCACTCACAGTTCCATGTCTGCTCGCTGTGAACCGCACTCACTAATCACTTTTCTGCATAGACAAGAGATTGCAAAGCCCTAATCCCCATGCAGTCGAGAGTGGTTCACGTTTGCTTAGTCAGTTACCTTCCTTGTTGCGCTGGGATTACAATCGGAATTCATTTCTTTTGTGTTGTATGGAAATTTGGGGGAGTGATTGTGTAAAGCTGAATCCATATGAGTTTTTGATTTGGTATGAATCCTGCTTCCTAGAAAAATCAGATTTTGCCCACAGTTCTGTTAAAAATCTCGATTTGCGCTAAAAAAAGAGAATCTGGATCTCTGAGGGCAATAAAACTGTAAGAGTTTAAGACAATGGTTCACTTGTCAGAAATTATCTGGGCTTGCCAATAATAGTCTCACGCACAGAGACAGTTTCCTCTTCATTCGGCTGATTTAGTTTTTTTTACTTCTGAAATCCCCAATTAAAAACTGCACAACATTCTTTGATATGTTTGAGAAATCCAAATCCTAATGAGTGATGACATGCAGAAAATCCATTCAGTTTGAGAAGAGCAGTTTACAAATTATAAAAAAACAACAACAGATCATAGGTAAAAGCATAGAAATATCCGTGTACTTTTTAATTCAAGTTGCAAAGTGCTGCAGTACTAAAGACTTTACAAGGGAAACAAAAGTTTATAAAAAAGCAATTAACTAAAATATATTCTGAATTGACTTGTTGCAATGTAGTGTCTACTGTAAAGCTACGTTCACAACACACGTTCAAGCAGACACTTCCAATGTGAAGTCTGTGTAAATATGCATAAATGCATGTTTTAGGCTCCGCAATAGTTTTTGGCCTCTAGGTGCAAAACTTCTGACCCTTGAACACGCATTTAAAGTTAAATTAGTTGAACTCTGATCAATCGCAGACTCAGATTTGGTTGTGATGAAACTCAATTTACAGAAGTTCTAAAACTGATCAGGAGGGAAATTGTGAGTTGTGGTTTAATATGACACCAAGTCTTTCATTTTATCAGAATAGTGCTGTGAAAGAAAATGCCTGGAGCAAGACAGAATATCTTTAGAATATAAAGTAATAGAATAGAATATTTTTATTTCTATAGCCCTTTTCCCAGAAAAAAAAAATCACAAAATGCTTTACAAAATATAGCAAAAAATCAAATTAAAACACAGAGAGATAATAAAATCGTATAATAATAATGGTAATAATACATGTTAAAACATAGTAAAACAAGTCCAAACACGTCTTGACCTGGGATTTAAAAGACTTAACGGGTCAATCTGATGCAGCGACAGTGGGAAGGAGTTTCAAAAAAGAGGAGCAACATCTTTAAAGGAGAGATCTCCTCTAGCCTTTATAGTGGGTTTCTGGAATATTGGTTGGAAGACCTCAAGGATGGGCTGAAAAGGATGGAGTTCAAAATGTACGCCAGGATTTGACCATGCAAGGCTCCTGATAGACAACTAATGTAAAGCAGACAACAAAAGAGTGATCTGTTCATGCTGTTTAAAGCCTCGCGGCAGAGTTTTGGACAAGCTGGAGACGGTTTGCTAAAACAGATAAAAAGAGAATTGCAGTAAAAAAAGGCATGGATAATTGTTTAGAAGGATATTATTTGAGCATGTTGGATATATTCTAGTATGAGACTAAAAGATTAGGTTGTTATAAAGTACTAAACAGGTGATTTATTTAGGCTGTGATTGTTTGATAATAGGATCTTCTTCTTGGTCCTTGGTTTTCTTTGGTGCCAAAAAACCCATAGTGTGTTCAGTTTTATAACCACTTCACAAGTTGTTAATTCTGATAAGAAATTAGATTCTGGTGAAGGAGGAAGATGCACTTCAGCCTCTAATCACAAAATATATTCATCCAATGATTGTGACTGATTACTAAGAAAAAATGGAGTCTTCCAATCTTATGTAGCTCTTTTTTTGACATGCCAGAGCTTAAACATTTGTTTTCTTTAGATTAATTTTAAAAGAAAACAGAATTCTTTAAAGTAGACCATAATCTCTTCTTAACTTTAAAATATTTTCCTGTTTCTCCTGAAAATGCTGTCACCTCAAAACTTCTCACTCTGAATTTAGCTCATACATTTACATCATTTGTGAATTCTGCTGTCTAATCAGATCGTTCAACTTTCAAACGGCATGATAAACAGCTTTAGCAAATGGATCTAATAATAATTTGGCTCTAGAGAGCATTTTCCAGAGCTATTTGGCATTTTCACCCATTTAGAGAGATCCGTGTTACAAATAACTTGATTGCACCCTAAATTACAAAGCACTAATGTGTGCCGTGATTGACAGTCAAGCTTTCATTCCATGGTTTAAATGTTTTTTTTTTCTCTGAGAATGCTCAGATTCTTGTACTGTAGTGGATAAATTTAGTTGGTAGAGTTTTATTGGCAGCAGTTGTGGATTCCTCGGTTTGTTTGGAGATGTTCTAAGACAGCACTGACCGTAAACTGAGGAAAGCAGCAACTTAATTCTTTAAAAAAAAAAAATCTTTGATCAAACACAACTAAATCTGGGTAACATGATTCTCAACGAGTTCTCAAATGTATTAACATTCTGTCCATTACCAACACTTATCTAATGTAGTTTAGAATTAAAGAGAAGACGGTGTAAAGCATGGCTTTGTGGTAGGTCTAGATTTAATTCCCAAGTTTTGGAGTTTTGCTTTCCAAAACAGTTCTGCAATTTATGATCCGAGTAGCTAGGATATTACATAATAACAGTTTCTGCAGGCTTTATTTGTTTGTAATAAAAGTAATTCTACACTGTTGAATTTAGTTTACTTTTCCAGGTACTGAATATTAATCCTTACATTAAAATATATATTTGTTGTAAAACATTGAACAAAAAAAGAAGTGAAATATGTAAAAAGCATGAAAAGAAAACTGCTATGTATAATAATGAACTCCTGTGGTCATGTCCTCTCATTTTAACTCCCTCTGAAGCTCTTCCTCTCTTTTCCAATATGAGATTTCTATAATTAATGTCTTTGTCACTCAGGATCCCTTATAATCAACAATCATTTGAAGATTATAGTAGTAGCAGTAAATGTCCATTTCTTGTCACTTGTGTAATTGACAGTTGGCTTTGTCGGACCCGATCAACGATCCGTTTGCTGGTTCGAATCAGTCTGTCAGCAGGGGACACAGCTCTATATAGTTACTCATCATATATAATGAGCTGTGATGTCATGGCTACAGACACTTTTCAGACCCAGACGCTGGAACCCGGAAGAAACACAGCATGAAACTAGTGTGGTAAGAAAAGGATTTATTGCAGAGAACAGGAGGCAGAGGGCGGTGGCGACGCAGGTGGGCTTCTCCGCCGGAATGGGTAGACGTCTGGAGTGACTGGGCCGAGGCAAAGGCAGAGGCTCGAGGTGTGACCGCTGGCGAGGATAGAACGGGGAATCCTGACAAAGGCTGGAACTGGCGACCACTCGTGGTAAGAACTCCTGTGGGTGAGCAGAGAGAGATTCTTAATTCAAAGACTTGGTGAAATTCGAAGAAGGAAGTACTAGACTTGGAGACCAACTATGCACCATCAGGGGCAACGGACTGGCGAGGAATGATGATCCGGAGGCTCCTTATAAAGGCAGACGAGGATGATGAGGTGAGTGGTCGCAGCTGGGGAAGATCCGCAGTCAGGTGGAGAAGAGAGGGGAGGGGGAGGAAGCTGACAGAGGCACCGTGACAGTACCCCCCCCGCAACGACCGCCTCCAGGCGGTCAAGGGCGGCGGTCCGGATGGGCACGGAAGAAATCCGAGATGAGCGAGGGGTCCAGAATGAGGGAGCGGGAGATCCAGGAACGCTCCTCCGGACCGTAGCCCACCCAGTCGACCAGAAACTGGAAACCGCGACCCCGACGACGGACGTCCAGGATCCGGTCAACCGTATAGGCGGGGGCGCCGTCGATGATCCGGGCGGGCGGTGGGGAAGCGGACGGAGGGCACAGAGGACTGTCCCGGACAGGCTTGATTTGTGAGACGTGGAACGACGGGTGGACCTTAAGTGCCTTGGGCAGGCGGAGACGGACACAGGTAGGGTTGACGAGTTTCTCTATAACATAGGGTCCGATGAAACGAGGAGCCAGTTTCTTAGAGGATGCCTGGATGGGTATGTTGCGAGTAGAGAGCCAAACCTTCTGACCGGGTTGGTAGTCAGGCCCCACCACCCTGCGACGGTTGGCGATCTGGCAGTTGTTCTCCTTGGTGCGGAGGAGAGCAGCCTTCGTCTGAGACCAAACGCGTTGGCAACGCTGCAGGTGATGTTGGACTGAAGGAACCGCCAGATCCAGTTCCTGAGAAGGGAACAGAGGTGGTGAGTACCCGAGGGCGGCCTCAAAGGGGAGACACCGGTGGCGGAAGCAGGGTGAGTATTATGGGCGTACTCAATCCACACTAGGAATAGGGACCAGTCCTGGTGGTTCTGGGCTGCCAGACAGCGGAGAGCTGCCTCCAGTTCCTGGTTGGCCCGTTCCGCTTGGCCATTAGACTGGGGGTGGTAGCCAGAAGAGAGACTGACCGTGGCTCCTAAGGCGGAGCAGAAGGCCTTCCAGACCTGGGACGTGAATTGGGGGCCACGGTCCGAAACAATGTCAACCGGTATCCCGTGATGTCGAAAGACACGGTCGACCATGAGGTTGGCTGTCTCAGTGGCAGTGGGAAGTTGAGGAAGGGGAATGAAGTGGGCCATTTTGGAAAAGCGGTCAACGACAGTGAGGATGACTGTGTTACCGTTCGACGGGGGAAGTCCGGTGATGAAGTCCATGGCCAGATGTGACCAGGGCGGGGCGGCTGGGAGTAGGAAGGGGATGGAGCAGACCCGCAGGAGCCGAGGAAGAGGATTTAGACCGGGCACACGTGGAGCAGGCGGCGACGTACTCCCGCACGTCCTTCTGCATGGTAGGCCAATGGAACCTCTGACGGATGCGACTCAGGGTACGATGCACTCCCCCATGGCAGGCTAAACGGGACGCATGTCCCCAGGTGATGACCTCCGAGCGCAGCGCTGCCGGAACGAACAAGGTATTCCTTGGGACAGGAGGGTGGTCATTAAGATGCTCCAAGGCTTGGAGTACCTTATTTTCGATGTCCCAAGTAAGGGCTCCGATGATGCAGGTGGAGGGCAGAACGTTGGAAGGGGAGTGTTCCGAGGGGCAGTATTTCCTGGATAGAGCGTCCGGCTTGACATTACGAGATCCAGGCCTGAAAGTGATAGTGAAATTGAAGCGGTCAAAAAAGAGACACCAACGAGCTTGCCTTGAGTTGAGTCTTTTGGCGGAGCGGAGATAGGCCAGATTCTTGTGGTCGGTCCATACGATAAAAGGCTGCTCGGCACCCTCCAACCAGTGACGCCACTCCTCCAGCGCCAACTTGATGGCTAGTAGTTCCCGGTTCCCAACGTCATAGTTCTGCTCCGCCGGTGACAGTTTGCGGGAGAAAAAAGCACAGGGTTTCAGTTTACCTGTGGAGGCTTCCTTTTGGGAGAGGACCGCTCCTACGCCTGAGTCCGAAGCGTCCACTTCGACGATAAACTGTCTAGATGAGTCGGGTTGGATGAGAATAGGTGCGTTGACGAAAAGGTTCTTCAGCTTGTCGTGGCTTTGCTAGCTTCCGTCGGACCAGACGAAGGATTTAGTGGACGTTAGACGAGTGAGGGGGAAGCGATGCTGCTATAGTTCCTGATGAATCGTCTCTATAGAAGTTCGCCGAAACCTAAGAACTGTTGGAGCTTCTTCCTGTTTTCAGGAGGAGCCCACTTGGCAACGGCCTCGATCTTGGAGGGGTCGGGACGAATACAGCCGGCTTCCATGATGTAACCTAAGAACTGGACGGTGGGCACATGGAACTCGCATTTTTCCAGCTTGACATAGAGTTGGTTCTCAAGCAATCTCTCTAGTACAAGACGTACATGGTGTTCGTGCTGGGCCTGATCGTGAGAGAAAACGAGAATGTCGTCCAGGTACACAAAGACGAAGCGATTAAGGAAGTCCCGGAGGACATCGTTGACCATTCTCTGGAAGACAGCCGGGGCGTTCGTGAGGCCAAAGGGCATGACTAAGTATTCATAATGCCCAAGGGGGTGTTAAATGCCGTCTTCCATTCGTCGCCATCTTTGATACGGACCAAATGGTAGGCATTACGAAGGTCCAACTTAGTAAAAATGCGAGCCTTCTGAACGGAGTCGAAAACAAACAGAAGTGATCAACGGCAGGGAGTATTTATCTTTGACTGTGATCTGATTTATTCGTGTCGCGGTAGTCTATGCACGGCCTAAAGGTTTTATCTTTCTTTACTACAAAGAAAAACCCCGCCCCCACAGGGAGGGAGAAGAGGGTCGAATGTGCCCCAGAGCGAGCGCTTCCTGAACGTACTGCTCCATTGCAGTTCTTTCGGGACCAGACAGGTTAAATAGTCTGCCCTTAGGTAAGGGAGCACCAGGCAGGAGATTGATCTCACAATCGTAGGGTCTGTGAGAAGGAAGAGCGCTAGCCTTAGTTTTGCTAAACACTGCATTCAAGTCGTGGTAACAAGGTGGAACAGCAGTCAAATCGGGGGAACTGTACTCTTTTGGTCAGGGGTAGACACACAGGTACGGCAGCAGATAACAGGCAGTTTGCGAGACAGTATGGACTCCATTGAATGATGGACCCCTGGGACCAGTTGAACTGAGGGTTATGTAACGACAGCCAGGAGAATCCTAATACGATAGGAGTATGGGCGGACCGAGTGATGAGAAATTGGATGGATTCTCTGTGTGCTTACTGACGTGACTAGTAGAACTGGCTTAGTGCGGTGAGTGATACGTGACAAGAGTTGACCCCCGAGGCCAGATGCTTCTATGGGGGAGTCCAGGGTTCTGTGGGGATAGATAAAGCGATTAACTACATGGATATCAATAAGGCTCTGTTCAGCTCCAGAGTCAACGAGGGCCCTTAAATCAAAAACATGAAGATCGAGGCATAACTTGACAGGTAGAAAAAGAAAGTCTTTACCGGAAACTGTGGCTGTGAGTTCCCCTCGCGGCCTGTCGTCTAGCGAGGGGATTTGGAGTTTAAACGGTGAGGGCAAACAGAAACTAAATGGCCTTCAGTCCCACAATAAAAACAGGCACCAGCTTCGCGTCTCCTGCGACGCTCCTCTTCAGACAGCCTGGAGTGACCGATCTGCATGGGTTCATCTGGAGACGTAGAAGAAACGAAGTGTTCGGGACCATGTTCTGTTCGATCGGTGGGCGTGAGCGAGCTTGAGAGGACGAGGAGGTGGTTGATATCGCTCCTTTCTGCGTTCGCGTAACCTAATGTCCGATCTGAGAGCTGTGGAGACCAGTTCCTCAAAGGAGCGTGCTTCAGGTTGGGAACAGAGATGGTCTTTGATCTGCTCGTTGAGAGACTGGTAAAAAACACCCATAAGAGGCTGATCGGACCAGCCAGCTTCCACCGCTAAGATGCGGAAGTCGATGACGTGATCACTTACGGGTCGGTTCCGCTGTTTGAGGCGAGAGTCGCCGGGTTGCTTCCTCCTGTTTACGTGGCTGGTCAAAAATAAGGCGAAATTCACTGATGAACCGATCATAGGATAGATGAGTGATCGGGTTGGCAGTGAGGAAGGCTTGGGCCCACTGAAGAGCTTTGTTTCGCAGAGAGTTGATAACGAGAGTGATCTTACTGTGGTCGGATGATAGTATCTGGGGGCTTGTTGACATATCAACTGGCACTGCAGCAAAAACCTCCGCAGGCTTCGACGTCCCCGAAGAAAGGTTCCGGTTGGAGACGGACGTTTTCGGTGGAGGACGGAGATCCGGAAGCGGAAGTAGGTTGAGTACGGAAGCATGGGCTGCTGTGGCTGGCGGACCCTGGGGAAAACGATTTGAAAGTTCATGTAAAGTCCGAGTGACATCATCCAGGCGCTGAGAAAGACTCTGTTGGGCCACAGCCATTTGGGAAAGGACGTCCGCTTGGCGTCCGAGCAGAGCGCCTTGTTGGGAGACTGCTAGTCTGAGTCCTTCCGGGTCAGCTGGGTCGGTGTTCTGGCCAGTCCGTTCTGTCATGGCTACAGACACTTTTCAGACCCAGACGCTGGAACCCGGAAGAAACACAGCATGAAACTAGTGTGGTAAGAAAAGGATTTATTGCAGAGAACAGGAGGCAGAGGGCGGTGGCGACGCAGGTGGGCTTCTCCGCCGGAATGGGTAGACGTCTGGAGTGACTGGGCCGAGGCAAAGGCAGAGGCTCGAGGTGTGACCGCTGGCGAGGATAGAACGGGGAATCCTGACAAAGGCTGGAACTGGCGACCACTCGTGGTAAGAACTCCTGTGGGTGAGCAGAGAGAGATTCTTAATTCAAAGACTTGGTGAAATTCGAAGAAGGAAGTACTAGACTTGGAGACCAACTATGCACCATCAGGGGCAACGGACTGGCGAGGAATGATGATCCGGAGGCTCCTTATAAAGGCAGACGAGGATGATGAGGTGAGTGGTCGCAGCTGGGGAAGATCCGCAGTCAGGTGGAGAAGAGAGGGGAGGGGGAGGAAGCTGACAGAGGCACCGTGACAGTGAAGTCTAATACAGATTTGTAAATCCCTAAAGGTTTCAAATTTATAGAGGGATAACATTGTTCTGTTGTTAAGATATGCCAGTCTTAATGCTACAAACTTGTTTTTACGAACTAAAAAACAAAAATTGTGTTTTTAGAATGTACTTGTGGGATTTATTTTTTACATGATAAACACAGGTTGACCTGATGAGCCAAACAATTCATGGGAAAGAATAGTTGAAGCTAAACTAGGAGCAGAAGTGAAGGTTTATGAGAGGCAGTATGGTTTCATGTCAAGAAAGAGCACTACAGATGCAATATTTGCACTGAGGATGAAGAAAAAGTCTGTGAGTGTTTTTGTAGATCTGGAGAAAGCTTATGACAGAATGTCGAGAGGAAATCTGGAGTGACAGAGAAGTGTGTTGGAGCAGTGCAGGACGTGTATGAAGGCTGTAAGACAGTGGTGAGGTGTGCTGTAGAGGTGACAGAGGAGTTCAAGGTGGAGGTGGGATCACATCAGTGCAACGTGTGATAGAAGTGAAGGGAAAGGCTCCTGAAATATGGAATGAGTTGTAACCGGCTATTAGAGGTATAACACTCTTGGACAGTTTATGCTTTACAATTGCACAATGCTTTGTTTGGATTAGTGAAAGAATGAGATTGTTAGTAGCATAAAATGTTACATGGTTTCTTTATAGGAGAAGTTCTAATAAAAATGTTCAGATCATTAATATTATAAACAGTGCTGCTTCTCCTTGAGTTTGGCCACCAGGTGGCGATCACGCTGTAGAAGTGCCCCTTATTCAAGAAGAAGATGGCAGTATGAAGGGGGAAAAAAATGAAGTTTTAGACCAAAAATACTTACTTTATAAAATTATTTCCTGAAAATAGTTTGGAAAATGAATGTCTGCGAGTAAATAAAGATATTCATTTAGTCAGAAATGTATTTTAGTGTTAGCATTAGCCGTCCTTTGGGAAATTCTATTGAATGTTAGCATAAAGCTAGCAGACTTTATATTTATCTGCTAAATCAATTTATATCTTTTGTGAATCGATTATTGATCTGTTAAGCTTAACTGATTCAAATCGATTAATCAATTTTTTCAACCCAGCCCTGGCGGTTTGTGAGGTGACCAGAGGTGACCAGTTTTAATGTTAAGTCAAGGGTACAGACGTAGTCTAAGGTCCTGTTGCGCAAATTGAACGTCGATTGTGGCGTGGCGGTCCCAATTTGAGCTGTGTGGGGAATGTTTTAATTATCTGAACTTTGGCTAGGTCTTCCCGTTGCAGCTACCAATTAGGGACTCAGCTTTGGGTGTGTGAAGTTTTCAATGACTCGATCTGCAGGTAGAATAAGCATTTTTGTCCTGAACTTCCATCCAGCTCCAGCAATGGGGCCAGGGAGTTGCCAGAACCCGTCCTGGCTACTGTTGAGCAAAGATGGATTACACCACAAATAGCGGACATCCCACTGAGAATTCTTTTTTCAATAGATCAAAGGATGACTTTAGCACACATTATTAATAACCACCTATTTGCAAATACAAATATTTGATTTTCAAATTCTTCAGATATAATTTTTTTCTAAATTCATTTGAGCTAACATTTTTTAGGTTAAAAATGTCTTGATCGTTTCAAATGTTAGAGGAGAGCTGCTAATATGAAATGTCTGAATGCATCCAATGTGTTAAAAAAGACACATTTTAATGCAAAAGTGCAAGAAATCCCCCAAATGCTCAACAAACATTGTGTTAGATGTGGTGCAGCAAAGAAAGATGAAAGTGAAGGTTCTTTTCAGCAAATGTCCGAAAATGTAAGCAACAGGTTGACGTGATCAGAGTTAGTTATTAAAGTAATAATTAATCTCTTGGATGGATTTACAAGCTAGATCTTCTCGATTGTGATATTTGTTTTAAAGTTCAGTCTACAAACCTAAAACTAGATTATCAGTAACTTTGTGTTGTAGGCTTTTGGATGATAGAAACTGAGAACTGAGCAAAGACGGATCACTTTTTTACTTTTATAATACTACTACTCACATATTTCACCTCTGAATAATCTACATTGACTGCTCATGCCGTAAACGTTCGCTGTGATGCACAGCCGTAGGTTGGACACCAGACTCGGCAGTTGGATGCGGTCTTTGTGCCGTCTGCACAACAATCTGCCTCATTGCGGAGTGACAGTAAAACTGCCAAGATGTAATTACAGTCAGTAACTATGATGAATCTACTTTTGTGATCATTCTGCAGTTCAATTTCACTCATCATTGACTGTCTGTACCACTTACTGCATAATGAGAGTCTTCAGGACGTGGCAGAGCTGCACGTAACTGGAGTTATGAACAATGGAACCAGTTTTGACTGATCAACAAGACAAAAGTGAACTAAAAACAGCAATTTGTCCTTTGGTTTGAGGAGACTCAAATTATATTGATGGAGTTGTAGTGTTGAGCTGTTTGTTCTACAACACAGACAATTAAGATTGCATTTTTTTGGCTGTGGGAAGCAGGAGTGTTTGATGAAAAAAGTATAGTGCATCGATTTTGTGAATTAGCTTTTGTTTCTTGAACTTCAGTGGTACATGACAATGTCAATATTGCAGAATGCCAGAAAGTTTATCAACCATTCTGAGTCAAGCGAATGTAAAAATTAGATTAGTAATTACAGCGTAGAGAGCATTTTATCCTTTCTTTCCATATAAAAGTAAGGTTTTTCTTTTGCTTCACTGACTAATTGTAGGACTAGACCGTCAGCCTATTAAGATTGATTTAATGATGAAATTATGAGACTATAATGAAGTCTGTTTCCTATTGTAGCCGGCCCTAACTGAAGTCAAGGTTCGCCATTTATTTTTATTTCTCCCGAGAAAAGATTATCCGTCCCTAATTAGTTTTTGAAAAGTCACATCGACAGGTTCAGATTAAAACAGAAACATGTGCAAAGAGTCTTTTATAATTGTCAGCTGAAAACACCCTGTGCCATTTGTGCCACCATATGCCGGCTCTTTCAGGGAAGGTGTCTGCAGAGAATTGTAAATCCTCTGTGCTTAGCAGAAGTCCGTTTGGACTGTCACAGCAGATAAACTCCACCTGCCAAATGAAATCCAACTGGAAAGTGTATTTTCAAGTACAAAACAAATAACTGATGCATGAATATGAAAAAAAAACAAACAAACAAAAATAAAACCAGACACTTGAGCGCTTTTATTTCCTGGCCAGAGCAAGACTCCTGCAGCACACAAGGACACAGAAGTTCATCTGGTTTGTTCCTTGTCTGAATCACACAAACATTGGGGGCTTGTGTGGCTTAAACATATTTCTCTCAACTTGAAGTATTTGCATTTGATTCATGGCAGGCTGTTGTGTACTGCATATTATTCTGCTTGGCAGTTATTTCACGCTGTGATGGATTTACACCCCTTCTTCTCTTGGTATTAAAGCACCGCATTGCGATCTTTGGACTCTGCAGATTTGGAGATTTCACATCTTTCTTTATGTTGATAGAATTATTATTGTTTTATTTTTTACAGGGAGTTTTATCTTTTTTGTGTTTGTTCTGTCATGTAACAAAGCTTGTACTTCCTAATTGTCTTAATATTTTGTTGTGCTATTCATACATCACATCTAAAACAAATATGTTTGGCGTTGCTGTGATGTCATCCTTTTGGAGTCACTGAATCCCACTCCGATCATCTTTTGATATAAAAGCGTTCCTTGTGATCTTTTAATTCAAACTAATTTTTTAGTCACAATTTAAAATCAGTGTTGTCATAGGACATAGTTTCTGCAGTGGTTTATCAGATATTTTCTTTTAATATGTTACTATGTTTTCAAATCCTTGCATCTTTCAATAACTCTAGTTTTATTTTGAAATGTCTTTGTTGTAATGCATGTTTGTCCCCTATGTCTGTTTAGGGCAGGCTGCAGTGTTGTGCACAGCCATGACAGAGGCTCTGCTTTAGTATTATATCAAACTTAATCAATGAAATGTTAAATAAATACCACTAACAGCTAAAACTTTTGCAGACTTTGATTTCTAAAGCTTTTGCTTCTGTACGTCTTCTCTGCAGCACAGAGATGCTGAGTGTGCTGGTATTCAAATCAGCAGTGTCCTGAATTAAAACAATATTTTTTTATGTGGCACAACATCAAAGAGTTTTACTTCTTTGCACCCCCCCAATCCAGTTCACTTCCAGTATTTGTGTTATAGCATTAGAAGAAGCTGTTTCCAGTTGTAATCTGTTATACTAATAACTCTTTTCCCCATAAGTAGCTTGCAAATGATGCCTAACAAAGATTTTTCTTCCCAGTGCAATGCTTTCTGATTTCCTAAATTTGATAAATTAACACAATGCTTGATCAATGCGGTTGACAGCTGATTTTAATGCACTCAAAAATGCCACAAAGCCCTCTATCTATGGTTTTCTCCAGTGACACAATAAGTTCACATGAGTAAATAATGTTCCAGAAATATTTATCCTATTGTTTTGACAAATATTTAAGTTAAATTGTGATATTTTAATGTTTGAGAGCACATTTTTTTTCTAAATTAATAAACTTTAAAGTCCCACTCTAATGAAAATCTCTTTCTTTTTTGGTGTTTCTAACATGTTTTGTGGCTTTCTTCTTATAGAGGACATTTATAAAAAAAAAAAATATATATATATATATAGACAAAAATTGCATTCAGTAAAAGCGTGTATCTCTGACATAGAAGCTGCAATCGGCACACCACAATCTTGTAAGCTAGTAGGAGAGAGTGTAAACAGGTGGATGATGGGAAATAAGTGCAATCTTGCCTTAAACTAACACATAACCCATTTTTTAAAATTATTTTGGTATAAGCAAAATGAAAAGACCACTGGGAAAGTTTTTACAATACATCAGAAGACGATTGGAGTGGTCATCCAGACAGTCTGAACTACGCTTCAGCAGCGTTTGGCCTCCTGAAATACACCCCCTTGTTTTTTCTGGGGCTCTCCTTTGACTCTCAGGCCTGCTCATGCTCACAGGAGAAGGATCAAGAGGGATCTGTTGTGTAGAAATGGCAAGTTTTTGACCAAATGGCACCACATTACCCACAAAGCCCTCTAAATCTGCAGAAGTCCAGGTTGATTATCGTTGGGCTGGTTTGTGTGAGTATTTTCTCTGGATAAACAGTCAAGGTGCCGTTTTCATTTATCCTCTTATGTTGACTCGAAGCGGAGGGTTATTAAAGGCCACCCTTGAACAGTGTTTGGAAACTTTCTTTCTGCACTTACGTGTATTAATTTTCCTCCCGCTGCTGTTTCCTTGATTTGTCGAACAGCTAGAAATGTAGCATTTATGGTAATTTGCTTTCTCTGTTTTCATACCACTTAGCAGTCGGTGGCTTCCAGTCAAAACAGCTCAGCAGAAGCATATATTATCACTTTTGACTTGTAACATAGGCTGCACAGATGCTAACAATGCAGGAGTAGAGAGTTTGTATAAGTACAAGCTGAGGATCACCACCCTGACGTTTAAACGTAACAAACTGCAAAGCTTACAGATTTAATGCAACATACACGGTCCAGCATCTACCCTTCATTCATCATCATAAACTGCAGTGAAGTGAACACACCAGGATGACGTACTGCCAGTGTGGATGCAACTCACCTTTGGAATCCCAGGGAGAAAATAAAGTGCTGATTTCGTTAAATTTGACTTTTTTTGTTTCAGAAAACTCATAATTCTTTACTGTCAGGGAGCCGGCTACATGTTGCTAAATCTCCTTGTGAACTAATGTAGATATTGATTTCCAGTTCCATTGCTTTCTCTGCAGGGATGTTTCATAGACTGGCAGACTACTTAAAGAACATCATGGCACAGTTGCAATCAGCCTCTCTGTTCACGCAGCTACAGCTGTCTGCTAATAAAAACTGATGTAAATAAGTGCACTACAGAGGGTTTAACAAATTCGTTTGGTGCTGCAGCTGTAATGTAATATTTATCAACACTTTTTAATATTCATGCAAAACCAGTTCTATTTTAATCTTTTTAAAGTACTTTTTTTTCCAGTTTGTGAGGATTTTTGATTTTGCATTCCTGCTTTAAACTCTGTCCTGTTAGTTTCTCATCTATTATTTATGCATTTTTATTCCTGCCGTTCTTTTTCTTTGCTTAAGAATACCTTTTCAGTCGATTTGACTCAGGTCTAGATTTGGATCTCCTACCTTGTTGCTTGCTGAACCTTGGATCACTTCACAGTTCTTGAGGTTTTTGAACAGTGGGAGATCGAACACAAAGTAGTGTGAAAAACAAGGCACTGTTGGAGCACGCAAACCTCTCACTATCTTTTTTCTTTTTAGTATAGTTTTTATTGTTGCTTTAGTTTTATTTGCTTGAAATAAACCAATTTCAACTTATTGCATGAAATATCACTGCAAAAATGTATAATAAAATATTAAAATCCTCTAACATGTTTGCAACTGTGTGAATTCTGTATCAAAGTTTTGACCCTTATATGTGTTAATTTAAATATAGGTATGTTTACATTGAATAGCAATTAGAGAACTCCAGGCCTCGAGGATCACATTCTAGGGGAGTAAGTAAAAATCAATTTGGCAATTTATTATGAAATTTCGATAATACTTGTATTGATTTAAAATCAATGCCGGGGAAATTGATTTTGCGATATATTGCGATATTTAGTTTGATAATACTTTTTTATTGATTTAAAATACTGACAAGACAATATTTAATTAATTGTTTATAAGCATCCTTCAGCTTCTTACTTTTGTTTTCCACCTAAACCTCCGACCACTAGTTGGCAGTACCGCACACTGAGCCTCTTTGAGCATCTCTACACCACGACCAAACACAATAACAAGATTTTGCAAGAACTTTGTGATAAAAGTTCAGTCAGCCTTGCGCTTTTGGTTGTTATGAGACATGTTCTACTTGGTTTTTACTTGGGATGGGTGCCAAACTGAAATTCTGTGCCACATTGCTCCCAGAACTTAATGTTGCGATCATTAAATAAAATTAATTTTACAATTTTATTACAATGAGAGAAATATTGATTGATATTGATACATCGTATTGTGAGACATGTATCGGGATGCGTACCATGTCGCCAGGCTCTTGCCAATACTCACCCCATCACATTCCTGCATGTTCTCCAAGAGACTCTGCTCTGGCAAGTGCTAATTGGCTGAACATACCTGAAGCAAGTAATCAGTCATGAGTAGGGCTTGGATATCTGGAAATCATCCAGACACCCGTCCCAACCAAAATGTTGCTAAATACGTTTTTTGCAGTTTTTCTTAAAAAAGTTAAAAAAAAAAAAAGTTTACAAAATGAGGGAAAATATGGACATTTTGTTTAACATTCATCCTCATAACTTTATTGTATTTGTGACTTTTTAGTTTGTTTTCCTTTGCTTTCACATGTTCTGTTAAAATCTGCCCCCTTCCTTCAGTCTCATCACACCTGGTTGCAGTTATCCATCGTCCACCGCTGTTTCTGTCACATTTATTTGCCCCGCATTTTTTTTAGAACCTGGTCTTCACTTCTTCCTTTGCATTTCTTCTTTTCATCTCATTTCAGGCTTTCCTGTTGTCATCCTTGAGACTATTGTTTGCATTTTGTTCTGTTCTAGTTTATTTATTTACGAAATTGAATTCATTCTCACATGTCACACTTTGTTTGAACAGTTCATCACATCTAATATATGTTATTTACATTCTCAAAACTATGATACATTTAATCTTAATTCAATCATTATATGGAATAATTGGTTTTGCAAGTTAAAAATGCAGAAATGAAATCAAGTTGATAAAAACAAATACGATAAATTGGATTCCAGAGTTCTAAATAAAATATGCAACTGAAGTATCTGGACTGAACTTTTTACCGTTGTTTCAGGTATATCAGATTGTTGTAATTGAAACCTGGCACCTTGGTGGAGCGGATGCCTTGAGGCGGGGTGAAGCTGGCCTGACTGCTGCAGCGGGCAAAGGAGACAGCCTGTTCCTTTGGCTCTGGCTGTGTTAGCTCAGGATCCCAACTTACTGAATGTGAATGCATATTTCATGTCAGACCTCTGGGATCGAGGGAGTGGAGGGATCAGTGAATCGAGAGGAGCCTGTACTTTTTGAGGACAAAGAGCAGTTTTGTTGAAAAATAAACTTTTTTTTTTCTTTGAATCTGTGTTTTGCATACTTGTGTCTGTGTGTGGGCTGTAGTGGTTTTGTCCTGTGTTGACACGTAGCGCAATCTTGAATCCGCGCATTTCCTTCTTCATTTGTCTCCCAGCGCATCAGAAATGCAGGAATGGTCATCAGCATGCTCGGTTGCATGGTGCTGGGAGTTTTGCTGATTCTCTTCACACTCCCTTGTCTCTGAAGAAGAGCAGAGCAAGGGGGATAAAAAGAGTCGTATGTAGATGTCTCTTGGATTCATTCTGCAGACGGTTTAGTAATGAGAAAAAAATGCCAGATCTGCCTGAATAATGATTCATCATTAATTCTTATTTTATCCAAGAAAGAAGAGGCTGTAGCAACTGCGAGTTCATGCTCCACAAAGCCCATTTGGGCTGGACAGTAGCAAGTCTGTAGACTGCATTAATGCTCAGCAGAAATGACCAACTCTTGTCTAATGGAAGCTTAATTACCTCCACTTACATACAGTTAGCTTTTCTCTGCAAGAAACAATTTGATTGCCTTCATAAACCTGAAAAATTAGACTATTTTTAAAAAGAACATGAACACTTTGTATGGTAGTTTGGGCAAAAAAATTCTGTTTGGCTTCTACTATTTTCTGCTCGTCATTTAAGGCAGTAAGTAGAGATTCAGAATACTAAAACTTGATTTTAAAATTCTATTATCTCTTATTGTTTGAGTCTAAATTAGTTCTTAAGCTGCATTCAGACTGAACGCAATTCGTTCGTTGGGGTGCCTAGTTTCAATGTTAAGTCAATGTAAAGGACATGATTAAAGGTTCTTTTGTGCGTTTGGAGCTTCGAGAAAAGCTCGGTGGTCAGGCAGCAACGGATACTGGCCGTCACAGCACATACAGAGTTCAGATATCTGAACTTTGGTGAAGACTTATTGCGTCAACCAATCTGAAACTCAACTTTGGCCGTTGACGTGTTGATCAGCCAACACATTCTCACTCTCAACTCGTCATATATGGACGTTTGGTTTGGACCCAACTCACACAGATAACTGCTCAACGCACTGTACACTACATGTTCAGATATTTATATACTGCTTATGTACATATGCATATGTAAATCTGGTTATTTAATTGCTCGTTTTTTGCACATCCATAATGTACATACCTGCACATAGTCTGGATACTATGATGGACAATATACACTTAAATGGTACAGTTCATTGTATATATATTTTTTTCTATATATATTTTTTATACTTTAGATCATATTTTATGTTATGTCTTGCATTTTTTATGCCAATTTCTTTGCACTGAAACAGTTGCTGCAATTTCATTGTCCATGTGATAATGACAATAAAGGTCTATCTGGTCTATCTGGTCCCCCCAATGCGTCACTTTTTGATGTTTTGGGTGTCCCTAACTCTTTTTTTATTTTGACGTGCTGGCTGTTCCCATTAAATGACGGGTTCCCAACCCTTGAGACGTGGTAACGAACACGTAACCGTTACCGACCCCTGATTAGCATATGCATTTTTTACCTGTCGCGGCTCGGAGGTTGGGGGAGCCCTGATTTAATCAAAAAATGACAAGTTGGGGACATCCAAAATGTGAAAAAGTGACGCGGAGGGGGCCCGACACGTACTTTATATATGACGAGTCTAGAGTGAGAATGTGTTGGATTGGCGTGAGTCCAAAACCAAGATGGAGGAGAATCTGATCATTCTCCTCCTGTTCTTAATGATCCTTCTCTTATTTGTATCGAGACAATAATGAAAAAAAGGTCCTATAATTATATATATATAAATATATATATATAAATATATATATGTATATATATATATATATATAAATTTTTCCTTCTCTGCCTTTCGCAAGACCTAGTTGTCAAACTGGGTTCAAAAAGGTGGAAAGTCACTTTCGGCTGAAAATGGCTGTCAATCAAACACAGCTCCTGATCTCTCAACATCATCCATGTCTGTCATGCATTTTAAATTAGATATACAGACAAAGCTTCCGTGTAGCGATGAGGCTAAACTCTTTTGACTGTAACTCCTCCCACACGTCTGGAGCGTCAAGTTTATGAACACATTTTTGGACAAGCAGCAAATTTGACGTGCATCTAAAGAGAGGCAGAGGATGCAAATTGGATGCATGAATTGCATGAATGAACTCATCGAGTCTTTTGAGTTTCTATAATTAAGCTAAAATATTTTCCACTAGAAAAATTTTTTTTTATTCAAATCTTGAACAAGTTAAGGAAAATAGTGCTCTTGTTTGTACTAAAAATAAATAAAACGTAATTAGTTTTCATGAAATGTATTTTTTTAGGTAACTATCTCATTAAAAAGGTGGTATTCCCAGTTCTGTTTCACATTTGACGTTGTAAAGCTAAATGTTCTAATAAATGTAAACAAGGACTGAATGAGTGGGTGTTTAAACTCAAGACTCACATTGAATGTGCATCTAAATCCATTCGTCCATTTAGTGTTAATTATTTGCGCTACTTTACATTAGATTTTTTTAACTTCTATTTTTGTGAGTAAATGAGTAGCATTGATCCTTATTGATTTGTATTTGGAGAAATGTCTTCCATCTTCACAAAAGGCGATCAGTGGCTCATCCTCCCAGACGGTCCCTGCAGGGGTGAGGCTGACGTTTCATTTACATCATTGGTGATTCGGGTCAGTCTGCAGTTCTGTTTAGACATATTTGTATGACCAGGCTTTTGTGCGTCCAGCCTTCTACTTCAGAAAACTAAATGTCTTGACCTTCACTTATTTAAGCTCTTTCATTCACTGCGACACCCCCATTTTGTTTTTGGCTAAGCTCCAATGTGGAGCCATGACAGTGACCCAGCAGTGACAAAACACTCCATTAGCTCATAATGCTACCAGGAGGAGCGGGCATGAAAGGTCTGCAGTCACCATTTTTACAGTTCCAGACTCATCCAAGCCAACTAACAAGCAGCACTCAACCCCATTCACACTCATGATCAGGTCATAATAATCTGACAAGCTCTTCAATTCTTTAAGACCCACAAAAAAGAATTATAGCTCACATTTGATGCCTGTTTCATGAGTAAATCTTAAAGCCAAAGAAAAAAAAAACAAGTAAAGATATCTCATGTGTGTTTTTATTCACAGCACGCTACCCAAATTCTGCAGCTCACTCCGCCCCCTCATCCTCCTCTGTGGACTTCACTCTGATTAAGTGTAGTCTTTAGGGACAGATTAAATATCCCATCAAGGAAGAAACTTTTCTTTTGCAACTATTTCTATAAACTCCTATTAGCTTAATGTACACGGGTGTGGCTTTAAAAAGTTCAAATATATTATTTTTTTTTTGTTTACAATACTATAATAAATACACTTAAACTTGCTTGTAAGTGTGTATTTGTGGTTTTCTATCTTTCTTTCTTTTTCTATTTATTTACTTTGCTCCCTGATTTTGTTATCTTGATGAATAGTGAGTCTTGTGGTGGTTTCTGGCAAGCTCAGCGCTTTCACATGCCGCGCAGTAATGCATTGCCTCGACCTCTGCCGAACAACGCGGCGGTTCAAATAAACCAATTCAGTATTTGTTTACACACACTTCACCCTAAGACTTTTTGAAGTACCTGCAGCTTTAAAATAAATTTCTTTCACTGCTTTATGGTGACATTTAGGGGAGCTATCGATGCTCGTGTTTATGCTTAGCGTGTCTGTTTAGGCTTATTCCCTGAAGAGAGATCTATTGAACTGGAAAAGATTTGCTTCATGGCTAGATAATCTGTGATATTAAAAGTTCATACTTAATTTGGACATTTTTTCTGCAGCAAGATGATTTAACTGCTGTGTATTATTAAAATTAACTATACATGTGTGTAGCTCTCAGAAGAGATATATTCTTTTCAATGGAGTTCCGATGAGGCATTGGTCTGCACCTGTAATTTGTTTAAATCTGCCTTGAGTCAATGAAATTATTTTTTATAAAATAGAAAGGAAGTATAAATGAGTATTTATTTAGATCAGTTCAGGCATGTCAGTGCCAATGTTGAATGAGCTGAAGGCAGGAAAATAATGCAGCAGCCTGCGGTGGTGAAAGCATCCTTCTGAGGGAAACAGCCTGTAAAACCCACAGCATCATTAAAGAGCTTTGTGTTTGTGTTGAAAGCTCTCAAACAGAGCCGAGTCAATACTTTAGCCAGCTAGCAATACTTTAGTTTGGTGACACGGCATGAGTCACGGGCTGCTGGCTGGAGAAGCAGCTTGCTTTAGGCTTTGACTGTCTGTGTGAGGGAAGCAGCAGAAATGACAGGGGAGCATCAGCGAACATGGAACGCAAACCTCCCCCTGTCTTTCAAAATCCAATTTGAAGTTAATAATTACCCCTGTTAGGAAATGAATAACACTCCACTACTAACCTATTAAAATGTGTTAACCCTATTTAAAAGAAAAAACACCTAGAGAAGCACAGCAGCAGGCTTGAACTTGCATTCTGTGCCTTTCTGCTAAACCCTTTCAAAAAAAAATAAAAAAGCACTTAATTTCACAGATATTGACAATTAATTTTATAATATCTATATTGATAATGCTTTTTCAAGCCTACAAGACATTTCAGTTACCTTTATTTTAGAGCATTTTTGCATTTAGTCCTAATTTTGTATTAAAAAAATTACAAAACTTTTCTTTTTTTTAGAAGCTAATCCTCACTGTTCCTGCAAAAGCTTTTACTGACATTTTTCCTGTTTTTGAAGTATAAAATAAACACAATGACTCAATGAAGTGTGGAGATTTGCTACTATAAATGTTCTTGCTTTAATTTATGCTTTTTTTCATCCCAATCCCATCATGTCTCATCTTCTCAAGAATGTATAAATATTTCAAGCTTTACTCTCTATTCCACTGCTGAGGGAAAAACACCTTCAAATGAGTCAGCACAGAGACCAATCAGCTACAGCGCCATCTGTCCCTCTAATGACTACCTGGCTGCTCTGTGATGTGACATGGCTGGCTGGAGATGCTCCACATAACAGCTATTCTCTCATTAAGCCCTTTCCGTAGCTCTGCACAGACGATGGCCAAAAATTCCTACTTTTATAATATTTTTTGTTATCTATAACATATAATTTAAATTTATCAATTTATTATAATGTTTTTTAATGTTTTATTTTTTCTAAGCCATTATTACTATATAATTATTTAGTTAAAGTTAATAACATGTATTTGATATAGCAGATGAAACTGCACAGGAATTTAAAGATGTTTAACTTTTATTTGGTCACATAGTAGGTGTAAAGCCTGATCTGTTAATAGCATAGAAATTTCAAAGTGGGACAAGCAGAAAACAATTTGTGCATTGTTGACATTTACTTTACAACTAAATTGTGGCGCTCCTTGTCATGTATTTGACTGTCTTTGCAACATTTATGGAATTTTAGTTTAGTTTGATCCAAGTAAAATCATCAACTTTAATCTGCCTCAGAAGGGGATTTGTTGGCTTGTTACAAAGACATTTATAACAAAGTTTCAGGAAAAATTTTAAATCAATCAAGGGATTGATTGAAAAGATGCATTTATATGGATTGTCAGTTGTTTGCCTTTTTTATTAAGTGAAATTTGAGAAATTCTGTTTTTTTTCTTAACCTGCATCTAACCATTTTTGTATTTTGTGTCAGGGATGTGGTGGAGGACCCAAACGCAGGAGACCAGACTTAGTGGCAGAAACATAAACATTTACTAAAATAACTTAAACATGACAAAAAAAACCAGGATCATGAACCAGTGAAGTGACAGAACATAGAAGAGCAGATGACCTGACAATGAGAAACTGAAAACCAGACACTAAAATACACTGAGGGCAATTAACTAAATGAAAACAGCTGTGGATGATTAACCTGAACATGGTGAAACTGACAGGTAAAACAGAACATGACAAAACCTAAGCACTGAAACATGACATTTTGATCCTTATATACAAGTCATTTGAGGTTTGTTGAAGATGAAAATTTTTAATTATCAATTTATTTTAATTATAAAGTCTTTCTTTAGTTGATTTTTATTGTAGGTCTAAAAGATTTTTTTATTCTGTTAAGCACTTAGCATTACCTAGTGCATAAGTCTGCAACCTGAGGCTCCAGAGCCACATGCAGCTTTTGTATCCTTCCACTTTTACTCTTTGACTTCAAAGATTAATGCTAGCAATTAGAATAAATGTTATATTAGTAAAGTTAAGCACACACTCTAACCTATTCTGCACAATATTATCTAATTGATGTCATACTGAAAGAAAATGTTGTTTGACTTGGTTTTCTTGTATTTCTAAATAAAATAAATCTGCTGCGGCACTAAGATCTTCAGAATGTACTTTATTTTGAAAGGAACTGGCGTGCGCTGCTGAGACATTAAAGTTATTTATAGAAAAATATAACAAATATAAAAAATTTAATGGAAATATAAAGATAAAAAACTTTTTTCTTCTTCTCTAAAAGTTGAAGTGGGACTTGGTGGCTTTCGCTGGCCTTGGTCAGTAAAAAATGTCTGTTTTAGTGCTAAAGGTTGAAGATCCCTGACCTAGTATATGAAAAGTGTTTTATAAATAAAGTTTGATTTGAAATCCTTTTACTTGGTATAATTTTCCTGTTAAGGAATACATTCTCTTAATAAATTATAATTGTTATAAAACTCAAGCAAGAGCACATCTTTAGTGCTATATCACCCTGTGATACTTTTTTTTTCCTCATGTCAGCATTCACTTGATTTAGCGGAATGGGTTTTCCATTGTGGACAGCTGAGTGGGTCAGAGAGGGATGGGAGATCTGATGTATCACTTAAGTAAAATAAATACATATACCATGTAGTTATCAAAAACCATTATTTGTTTCTTTTCTTACATAGATTAAAAAAAAGAAGAACAAAAGATGGCAAATTCTATGTCAAAATAAAAAAGGCAAATATATCTTTCAAATTACTAATTGTGGTACCAGATTTTTTTTTTAATTAATTAATTACTTAATTTTAAGCTGCTCTGAGTGATATAGGCTCCAGCATCCCCACAACCCCAAAAGGAGTTAAGCATGTTTTGGAAATGGAAAACAAGTTAACATCCCAAAGAATGCGTAGGGACATTTCTTTCATGAAAGGAAAATGAGTGTGCTTTGTTTTTGACATGCATTTTCAGTTTGATGTGACCAAAACCAAACACACTTTACCTTGAGGCAAGAGAAAAGCACACCCACAAACAAGAGTCCGGTTTGCAAATATGACTTTCTTTCTGCACGAGAGATGTAGGCGTCCATTGTTTTGTTGGTTTCGTTTGTTTAGTTTTTTTTTCTCCTGTTAATGAGGATGTATCAGGTCTGAGCTAGGTCAGATGATGCGTGGGAGTTTGTATGCCAGAGCCGATGCCTGGAAAGTCCTGACCCAATTTTGTCCACGCTGCTGCAGCCAAAAATTCAGGGCACTTTCTGTTACACAGAGCACACCACTCAGAGCCACATTTGAGTGCTGATTCCTCTGCAGCTGCATTTTAGATTAGATAATCCTTCGCTTGTTATGCTTGAAACCCTCACTTCTGTTTTATATTCATCAATGAAGCACACTTAAACGTTTTAGTTGCTTATCAGTTGAGTCTAGGAAAATGCATTAACTCGAGCCTTGAAATTTGTTTGGTTTAAATTACTTTTTGGTTGGTGATTGCTTATGCATTCTGACTATTGATGCGTCAGTTTTTCAGTAAAAGACTACTAAACTGTGACTATGTTTTTTTAATATTTGGAGACATCAGAGAGGGAGGCGCTCATGACATCCTCATCTGTAATTCTCTTTTTTCTGTTGACAAGATAGTTGCTGGAAGGGATCAGTGGTTTGCAGTTTGATTGCTTGCATGTGAAATGCCGCATGCTGTTTAATTTAGCATCTTGTCTCGATAATAAGAGTCCTTCACATCAAATTAGACCCGAAACGAGCTGAAAAAGGCACAAGACACAGCTCAATCAAGAGTTTTTTTCATGGGTTGAAGAGCTTCACATTTGATTTTCTGCAATATTGTGCATCAATTACTGCGATGCAAATGTTTTTCTACACTGTTTTGGTATTTTTTTTTTTTTTAAATCACCCTGGGACATGAAAGGTTATTTAGGTTTCCTGTTTGATGTTGCAAATTCAATTCACATAGTGAAAAAAAACAACTTTCAGCTGCATCCATTGAGCTTGACCTTGTTAAATGTTTTTTGATCATTTTTCACTTATTTTGCTGCAGAAATAAATCTGAATGCCAAGAGGGAAAAAGTTCTGAACGGAAAATAAATGCCAATGTATTTTCAAAAGACGTAATACTTTTTTTTC
The DNA here is from genome assembly GCA_003999625.1 of Oryzias javanicus. Lineage (NCBI taxonomy): Eukaryota > Metazoa > Chordata > Actinopteri > Beloniformes > Adrianichthyidae > Oryzias > Oryzias javanicus. The sequence continues at coordinate 12,359,178 of CM012457.1, read as the reverse complement.
TTCTTTTTTGACCAGAGCAACATTTGATTTCTAATAGGAGGACAAAAAGCTGTAAAGACAATCATATGTTTGACAGCAGGTGTGTTCTAAAGGGAGTCTTCAACTTCTCAACATATTTATTGGGAAGCAAAAGAAGTAAAAGCCTATTTATCTTGACCAAACGATGATTTAACACATCTTCCTCTCCTCCGTACATGTGCCCAATGGTGGGAAATGTGTGTATACTTTCTGTATATGGAGCTTTTGAAAGTCCAAAGTGCTTTATAGTCACACACTTAAGACCACTTCACTGCCTTACACTGATGACAATCTATGACCACCAGGAGCATCATGGGCTCCAAGAACACTTCACAAACTTTGACAGACAAGGCTTGAATCAAACTTTCTGATCAGTGGTCAGCCACTACACCTCTGCACCATGGATGGCCACAACAATCACAAACATTATTTCTCTGTTTTCAAAGATACAAAAATCACATTTTCAACTTGAGGGCATAAAATAAGATCTCTCAACACCCACATTTGTACTCAGGTTGAATAAATGAAAGCAAAAAAAAGAAGACTTTATAACATAATGCAAAGGTGGATTTCTTTCACTCTTTGAAGCTACATTCATAACGGCGTGGCAACATGCATTCAAGCAACCACTTTTGATAAAACGTCTACGCATGTGAACGTGCATTTCGGGCTTCTGGGGTCAAAACTCTCACATAGTGAGGTATGGCTGGAGTCCCTTAAATAATTGCAATTTGTACCCGGCCAGAATTATACGTCTGTCACAAATGGGCAGATGGCTGGTTCCACATGCATCAGGTTTATTAGTTCAGACAGGAACTAAGGGCCACAAAGCTAGATCAGGGTCAGACAGAAAGAGGTCAATCATGAGCATGGGTGCATCCAAGAAGAGACTAGAGTTGTCGGAGTCCAGGCAAGGGTCTGGGCAGGCGGCAGGCATTCAGAATGAGCAGGGTCGGAAACAGTAGATCAGGTCGAGATAAAAATGGTCGGTAGTGCAGGAAGGGTGGCACAAGCAATACTTTGCACCGAATGAGGCTCTGTACAGTGCTTAAGTGTCATGTGGGTAATTGGAAAAATGTGAGACAGCTGAGTAGCATCCAGGAACTGTGTGCTGGGGTTTCTGGGAAATGTAGTGCAGTCATTACTCTGGAGATGGCTCCTTCCGGTGACTAGAGGGGGAGACAGAGCGCTCAGTCCAGACAATACAAAACCGAGTCTTTTATATTGGAATAAAGCTGTGAAAGAAAATGTCTGGAGCAAGATTCGCTAGATTTTCAGCGCTTCAACATTTCACACCAAGCCTCTTTCACCCGTAGACACATGGTATTGGGATTATGAAAGCTCAGTTCTTGATTCTGATCTTGAACACATCCCTTGCCTGGTAACTTCTGCAGTTTTAACTCAGAAACCAGCCTGGCCATGATGTCAGCAAGCATCTCTTTTGTAGGACAAAGTAACAAACACATCTTCCCTGCAGTTAGAATAGATCAAATAATCAATGTAAGCGTGAGAGTAAGCTGCTTTCACATCCATCAGACCACAAGCTGCTTTTGGTCAAAGTTCTCTTAGGCTTTTTGAGAAGAAATCTTTCACCATAGAATCTCCCGATAACATCTTTTAGCTACAAATCTTCTATCATTGCCTTTAATGTCACTCTTAGCAGAATACATTTACTTTCTCTCCAGTGTTGTTTTCCCTCATCAGTATATTTAGACTGTAAGTGTTGTTTTTTGAATGACTGTATTTCCTAATTTATCCTTATTTAAGTTACTGACTCCACAGCCTATTTAAAAGTGTGGGGTGTCACATAGTGTTCTGTCGCAGTCATCTTTGGTAGTGTGAATCTGACCTGTCAGTTTTGTTAGTAACAAAAAGGTTTTCTCTTTTCAAGTGGAATACCTGGCAGATTCATCACTTCTTACACTTGTTTCTTTTGGTCATTTTCCTATCAGATGTGTCACTGTCTTATTATTAACTCTTGAATCCACACATAGTACTTATTTTCCTGTTTGACTCGATTATATGTTATACACTGCATTACTTTGTCTTGTCTATCATTTAGTTCTGCCTCAATTGTTTGTGTTTTTTTAAACTCGATTTGCCCACAAATTTAGCATTTTTATGTTTCTGAACCTTTCCTATGTCAGAATGAAAAACCAAATTGGCAGAACTGTTCATTTAATAAGCCACATAAAGTTCTTGATTACATTTGGAATCAAGTTTTCCCCTTTCCTGTTTTAATGCATAACACAGAGATGCAAATGTTTTCTGTTATCTTTCAATATTTGGTTCTTCACTGGTCACTATGACAGCTGTTTGGACATCTGTATTCCATGGGAAATTAGGTTACATGCAAAAGTGAACATCAATAATTTGGGTTTTTTTGCAGAGAATATGTAGCTGATGGAATTTTTCCTTAATACGCCTCATAATACGTCTACATGTGGACTCTGACAGAACGAAAATACTTTATCTTTCTGAAACTGGAAGCATTATTTACTTGAAATTCCTCTGTTACCTGCAAGGAATCTTTAATAGAAAATTAGCTAAACATTTGCACCCGGATAATCAACAGTAAACGATTGCATACATTTGTATCTATCAGTAGATTTAAAACCTGATCAATCTGTGCACCATGTATGTGATTCCTCTTTGCTCTAGAATTGGATTTTTTTGTTTGGAGTTTGCACAAACTAGCTCTGTATATACACTCCGGTTATAAGGCTTTTCTACTTTGCCCTGAATATGCAAACATTTAACAACATTTTAACACATTTGCTGACACAAAATCCGATGCTATGTTTGTATAAGTCATGGTAGGTCTTACAGTTATAATTTTCCTTTCCATACACATGAATGCTAAAATTAGGACTGTCTTTGCGACTGTAGTTCCAAGAGTTATGACTGACTTTATGGAGAAAATATCCTGACAGAATTAACAAGGCACTTCCCTGCATCCCTTGTTTTGCTAAACCTTTGCAGATCACGTTTATGTGTTTGAATGCATCTTCCAAGTCCAGAAGATGAATGTCTACATCTAGAAAATTTCGTAAAAGATACACGTTTTTTTCGACATAATTAATAACATGTGAAGTGATTCCATAAAGTGTAATCCCCTGCCACACATCCAGACATTCATTTTATGAAGTGAAGTGTTGTTCTCTTACTGCACCACGTCCTCCATCTGCATGCTTTTGCATGGTGACCTTTTACTCTACATTTAAAACTAAATATTTCATCCCTTTTGCTGCTGCCCCGTACTCTTGACTCGGTGTGTCCTTGTGCGGCTCTCCCTATGGTCTTTGTTACGTTGTCACTGAATTTAGCTGCAGTCACTTTTTGTGTTTTCAAAAATGTAAAGTTCTGTTTTGAACTGTATTTTTAAAACTTTAAATTAGTCTTAGTGTAAAAACATGACTTAAAAAAAACCCTACCTTAATACTAATGCTTCTTTCACCGCATATCAATGCAAAGCACTGCAATTCGACCTTTTGTATGATACTGGCAGCAAGGTGGCACAGAGTCGGTTCGGTACCCTAAGTAGTACATGTTTCATAACAACGAAAACCGCGAGGCTGACAGAACATTTAAGACAAGCTGGTGTTGTTTTGGTCGCGGTGTAGCGCTGCCTAAAAAAGCTCAGTTTGCTGTGCTGCCAACTAGTGGTCGGAGTTCAAGTGGAAAACTCAAGTAAGATGCCATACTTTACGTGAAAAAATAATAAATTAAAAATCGTCTTGTCCGCATTTTATATAGATACAATTGTCGCCATACGTATAATTGCGATATATCGCCAAATCGATTTTCCCCTACACTCCTAGTTTCATGTTACATTTTGTTTAAAACTTTAAGGAGGCGATTTCTAGGGGTTTGCAACCAAGGCAATTACTCAATGGTCCTACGCAACACGGTCTCTGCCCTGATTATATAATATATAACTGTCTCAACACTCCTCCCCTATAGTGAAGTTAGTGTGGGGTAAACGCTGATGACCTGGGGCTTTCCTTCTCCAGCAGTGTTTTTTTTTCTTTTTTTTTAGAATTCTCAGTACTTTTCTCCCTTTGTCAAGAGCGTTTCTCATAATTAACGAGAGGGTTTTATCCCTCGTCTCAGCACATACATCATTTTTTCCTAGCAACTGACGCTACTTTGGCTTCACCACAGAGTTCTTTTAGAAGAATATCCTTTACTCCTTCTAATGCATGCAAATGTCATCTCTAGTTTGCAAAAACTCTTACAATGTAAACAAACAGCAATATATGGTTCTGGAATCTTGCTGTCATTTTTATTTTTTTTCATAACATGAAATCAAATGTTTTTATCTTCTTTGTTTAAGTTTCTTTCGATTATTTTACTTTCTGTGCATGCCCGAACATATCCCGTCAGCAGCTCAATTAGCAGCTCCATGAAAGTCATCATTGTCTTCAAAGAGTTTGCACATCGCGTATGAATGATTGGGAAGGTGTTTAATTGCTTTTGGTCAAAACTCTATTTCTTTCCCTGACAATATGTTCTTTGCTGACTTTAAGAATTTTTTTTTTTTGCCTGCAGCTTATCTTTTCTTTCTGTAAATAAAAGCGAGACTATGGCAGTTTTTCTCCTCCCATAAGACATTGTTTCATACATTTTGTCTCTAAATTGGAGCTTTTCTTTTGGAGATCATTGAAGAAAACGAGCCCACAATGATTACAGTCTACTGCTGATGCTGCTGTCCTGCACGTACAGGCAGCAAAGCAAAGCATTCTCTGCAGAAGCATTATAAAATAAATTTACTGTACACATCATAGTGATTTATTGAGTATTTCTACCATGTTTTTTGCTATATTACACTGCATATAGGCCTCATATTTGCCATTATTGGATGATTTTTTTGTATAGAAATTAGAGTTGTGGTTGTTATGGACAAAAAGAACTTTTTTACATCACACAGCTATACTAAAGCTAAAAAATGGTGGTGTAAAAACGTAATTATGTGTTTGCTAAAAAAAAAAATAAGAGGCTTCAGCTGGAATTTGTCAGCTGAATCTTGAGTATTTGATACATGACTGTGCTCAGAGTAGAGCCCCAAAAGGGCATCAATAATGCAGGTTTGGACTTTGGTGCAGACTGCTCCTTCCCATTTGTTGCATTCAGTCCCTCTGTTTGTTTTTCTGTCATGGTGCTGAGCCTGTTTTCTTACCGACCTTTACATTAACTTCTGTCTTCTTGGTTGTTTTAAAGTTTACATTTACTAAAGTTACATTAAGTTTGGTTAGATTGCATTTCCTGTGGCTCATGTTTGCTGTGTGGTTAATGATGAGGAGGGCAGACAGAAATGCGATGTACTACAATTTATTGGAAAACCCAGTAGATCTAAGTCAAAGTTCTCACAAGTTGTGTGTAATGTATAATTATAATTAGTAAAATGAATTGTTTTTTTAAACTATATTATTGCTATAGTTTATTATGTAACTTTACTATTACTACAATTGTGTAGGATTTAATTTTGACCCCCTTTTCATGTAATTAAATGATTTTTAAATTCATTTTAAAATCATTGTATTTTGTTAAAAAAAAAAGTATGGCCCATTCAGAGGTTTCAGGCTTGTACTTTAACCTATTTATGATTTTTTTTAATATCTATCTGTTTTACATTCATTGAAAATGTTTGTGTTACCTGAGAGCTAAGAGGATTATCAATAACATAAATAATGCATCAGACACTAGGCTCTATTTACTGTATACACGACACCATTTAAAAAAATTCACCAAAACATTTCTGCATCAGAAAAATATTTTAGAATCAATCATGGAAATGTCCAACCTTAACATTTAATTTTTCTGCCATAAATGATTACTTTTTCTTTTTTTTTTGGCAAGAAATTAGCTTAGCATTAGCAAAAGTTGCTTATTTTTAGCTTGTTTTTGTCATAAAAAATAGAAAAAACATAAAATATATTCCCTCTAGTCAGCATTTGACATTTCTACAAACATTAGGAAGTTACTGTTGCATTTGTAAAACTGTTTCCTTTAAGCAGTTTGAATCTGATGAGGTAAATGTAGCATTTTCCATTTCAAGGTTTGCTGTTAGCACGGGATTTTACATCTCTAAACTTAGTTGGTATGCTTTGGGTGTGCTGAAACTTCAGTTTTAAATACCTGATTAATTTTCTCTTAAAAGTTTTCGTTCTTCTAGTTTTAGAAATTTTGATTTACTTTAAAAAAATGTGTCAAAGACAGTTCAAGACTATCCGAAGCAACTAGGCTTCTACATTTTTAAACTGTTTGTTAAAAGATTCAGCTATGTTTCATAATATCTAGATTCATATATTTATTCAGAGATTTGTTGTCCCTGCAGCTTGAGCTAACAGCCAAAAGCATTTTCCACACGCAAACAGAGCAAGTGTTGTTTACACAGACATGGACTAGTGGGAGACTCTATATGTAAAATTGAATACCATACAAAAATGATCATCTTTAATAATAATATCAAATATATGGAGTAGGTTTACAAATAAAATTTGGCATTAAATGCATCCCATAAAATGTCATGTTTAAAATACAAAACAGGCTTTTAAATTTATTGTTGTCACATTTTCAACTAAAATATATTCCTTCTGTGTCAAACCCTTTGAATACAGTCAAAATGAAGATAATAAGCTTTGTGATGCAACTGAAAAAAAATAAAGCAGAGGAAGGCAGGTACTGTTTATATTATCCCTGTTAATTAGACAAGCAGAACCGCAAATGTATGGAATCAGTCAAACAAGAGCTGTAAACAGAATCTAATCTTACCACACGGCTCCACTGGAGGAAAAAAATGTCTCCACTGAGCCCACCTAAACACTCTTCACACTTTTGAGTTCTGAATTTTTATAAATTGATACCAAACTCAAACCATCTTAGTAGAATCTACAATCAGAACACAACAGTATTCTTTAAATTAAGCATAATAAGATTTATATTCCAATTTTTTTGCATGGAAAGTCAAGATAAGGTAGATGAGACTACAATTTTTTTTTTAATAATGCTGTCTTCGAAGTTTGAAATAGTAAATTCTGTGAGGACTGTGGACTTTGGTTTGGATTTCGTCAGTTATGTTGTGGTTTTTGGTCATGTTATGTTTTGTCCCTCAGTTTAACACATTTAACCCTTCCGCTCTCCTTGGGGTCCAGATGGCTCCAACCACATATTGTTATGCGATTTCTTCCATGACAAATGTGGGCGAAGGGGGACAGGATTTTATGTCTGCCATGGACATTAGTGAAACTCCGAAATCAGTGAAAAAAAAAAGTTCAGCGCACTGTCCTGTGGTGTCCAGATGACCCCACTCTTAATGTAAACAAGCTAAGGAGAACGGAAGGGTTACAATAACAGAACTTTAAAGTCCCCCTCCGATGAAAATCATGTTTTTAGAATTCTCAACATGTATGTGTGGCATTTTTCTTATGAAAGAGAACAAATGTATTAGGAAATCATTTCGTTTTTTGCATTTCCAAGTATTTCTCCTTTTGAATTTCTGTCAGTCAAACTGTATCAGAAAATCTCAGTTTGAATTCAGGAGTAGTTAATACGTCACGATTGATCTACTGTGCAGCTGTCTTCATTTAGTTAATCAACCTCAGTGTACACAAGTGTCTGGTTTTCAATTTCTCATTGTCAGGTAATCTGCTCTTCTATGTTCTGTCACCTCACTGGTTTGTGCTCCTGGGTTTTTGTCATGTTTAAGTTACTTTGGTAAACGGTTATGTTTCTGCCATCAAGTCTGGTCTCCTGCGTTTGCGTCCTCCACCACAATCCCTGACACAATACATCTTATGCAGGGAAAATGAAAAGGGAGCAGAATGGAGAAAACATACTTTTCTTTCCATTACAATAGGTAACTATGTACAACGTGTTACTAAAAATAACTTGCAGCATATAAACATAAAAAGAGATGAAAAAAATTCTGTTTCAAATAGGGTTATTTTATCCATCCCCATTTTAGCCCTGCCCAAGCTCAAATGTAAAGAGAAAACAACTTTTATTCGAAACACGTTAATTATTTAGCTAAATTTTTAAACAACCTTTAAATTTTTAAGATCGGAATTTTTTTTCAATAATATATATATATATATATATATATATTTTAATTATCAATGCAAGCATTTTTTTTCTAAAAGAAATAAAAGATTCCCCAGGTTATATGTGACAAAAATAGAGTAACTTTGCAGCACTCGGGGTGAATCAGATTACCTAATTGCGCTAGTTACCCGACCCTCACAAATTCAGGCTCATGTGTGGCGCTCAACTCAATAATTAAAGCAACAAATAAGTGCTTTAGTACAGCTACGTATCAAAAAAGTCACATCATCATCTATTTTTTTACAATTCCCTGGCTTTTTAATCTTTAGAGTTCAATGAGTGCAATGTGCCATTATATATTCAAACTGCGATGTGTTCGATAAAAGCCAAGGTAATCAATTAAAGCGGTTCGAGGTCAGGTGTAACACCCCAGTTTTGTATGAGTCAGTTCATCAACGGGCTCTGAGACTATGTTATTGAAAAAACACTTTAGAAATCTGTCTGCAGAAGGTCACGGGGCCATGAATCAAAACATTTTTGTTGTGTGCATAGAGGCATGTAATAGCCCTTTTAAGAAACCAGTTCGCCAAACAGTCAGTTCAGAAACTGTGAGAAAGAAATGTCACGTGTTGATGAATGATTGTCTTTGTGCTTTGCTTCTCATACAAGTTTACCTCTTGCCATATAATAAATCATCATAAATTGGGTTTCTGTTAGGCTAATTATTTTCTCCTTTCATACTCCTCCATGTCATGACTTTCTATTAGGTTTTGTGTGCCCAGGGTCCAGCTCTCATAATGTTGCTTTACTCTTTTTTTTTTTTTTCCTTTGAGCTTGTGCTTTCACATTTCACACTCGCACAAAACTTCTGAGAACACAATAATTTTGTTCCAAAGCTAAGAAGAAAAGGAGGATTGATTTTCCCTTTTGAAATTAGAGATGAAACCTCACTTAAAAAAAGAATATATATATATATATATATATATATATATATATATTTTTTTTTTTTTTCATTTTGGAAAAAGATTGGTGTTCAATAATTCATTCTTTTTTTTTTTTTACCTTTTTGACATTGAAAAGTATTGGTTTGATTTACAGAAAAAATTACTAAAAATATTAATTGAAACATAATTTTGTCCTAATTTCTTGTAGAGATTTTTAGACCTTTCCCATTTTCCCCAATTTAATCAGAAATTCACAAAAGTCTTCGTGTTGATGTTTATTAACTCTTTTTTTACTTGACATCTAGTAAAAGAAGAGACAGCTTTTTTTCTATATTTTTTACTTGTTTTTAAAAGGAATTATGTTCAGTACTTAAGTTTTAACAAAATCCAATGACAAAGTCAATATTATAGTATTATTTCAGAAATCATAACATATCACAGATTTCTCAATGCTCTTTCAAAGTTCACTTTCCGACAGTTATATAATCTCAAGCACCGCCTGTCGTGATTAGACTTTTGGTGGTCGATCTCAAACTCTGAAGAGCAAAAGCAGACTGGTGAATAAAACATTTAACAAAAACACGACTGTCACAGGTAGATAGAACTAAACTCAAACAGAAAATAAAAATCACAAAAAACCACAAAACAGCAACAGCTGACACAGAAGAGACAAAGATCTGACAGGCGCCAGTTGATGGTGATACAATTAAGAGGTATCAGAGTCAGAGCTGACAGAGTAAACTGAGCATAGTTGTGAGCAGTTTAAAAAGCTTAATATAGAAGGCAGAACCTAAGCAGTAAACAGAGCTGTGTGGAGAAAATAAAAGCAAAACGTCAGAAAAAGTGGAGCAAAGTTACTCAAAGGGTTCAAACAAATGAGTCTGAACCCGTCATTACAGGAATCCAGATTGTAAACAGCTCTTTGTTTTTATTACTTGTGCAGTGGTATGTTTTGAAGATGTTTGCTAGTTTCCTTTACGAGTACCCACACATCCTTGTGAATGTAAAAATTACTTAAACATTACTTAGCAAAAGACTTGAACAAATCAGCGTTTAAAATCTGGACTAAGTATATTTAAAACACTACCTGGCTTTAAAACATCTATGTGAGAACAACCCCAACTGGAAGTGTTTTGTTCCTTTTCCTTATGGCTCTTCAGAACCTGTAAATATTTGGACATTTTGTGTAATTTAGCTCATTTTACCAGCACTCAGGATGATTTTTACAATGCACCACTGTGCTACATTCACACTTAGAAACGAATGGAAGTGATCGCTTCCTAGGAAAATGTAAACGTGAGCACATGCAAGTTTCGGGCTTCTACATTGAAAATTCTCTTGTTCACGCATTACTACGCAAGTTTTTAGGTTGATGTTCAGTTGTTTTTCCTGTAGCATCTTTTTTAAAACACAGAAGCGTTTGACCAGAATTATACAACAACAATTTTTTAATTCATCAGAAAGGAAAAAACCAGGAGCAAGACTTGAAAGATTCCTGGAATCTTGGGCTTTGGGGTTTCCAGTTTTCCAGTCCATATTCTGTACAAATGTTACTGCATTTTTTTCCAGCTACATGGTTGTGGCGTTCCACGTATGCTTTCCCAGCCAGCATCTTACACCCTGCAGTTATATGCTCGATTGTTTCCGGCGTCTCTTTGCACAGCTTACACCTTGGGTCTTGTCTGGTGTGGTAGATCGGAGCCTCTATGGCTCTGGTGCTCAGGGCTTGTACCTGTTCTGCCAGGATTAGAGCTTCTGTTCTGTCCTGCAAACCAGCCCTCTCTAGCCATTGGTAGGACTTCTTGATATCAGACACTTCAGTTATTGTCCGGTGATACATCCCATGCAGGGGCTTGTCCTCCCATGAGGCTCTGTCCTCCATCTCCGTATCCTCTGCCCTCCAATGCCTGAGACATTCACTGAGCACGTTGTCAGTTGGGGCCTTGAGCTTGATGTATTCATGCATCCTGGATAGTGGTTTCCACGCTCAATAGTCCTCTGCCCCTTTCCTAGTGGCTAGCAGTCTCAGGGTGCTGGATTTGGCCATCCGAAATAAAGACACCATATATATATATATCTTAAAAATTGCTGTCAGCCAATCATTATCCTGGCCGTCACTTCACTGACATGCAGAACAGCCAATCAAGCATCCTCACATAAATACATCTCTGTAAATGCGTGTTCCACACTCCGCTAGCAGTCAAGGAATTTTTTTTCCTAAACTCAAGAAGGGTGTGAACATTCAGCATCAAACTCCTTAATATGAATGTAGCTCCTTATATGCCTTATATTTTCTTTACTGGCCCGAGGTTTCACTATGATTTCCATTGCTATAAATATTGGAGGAATTGTACATTTTTTTATTCTGCTTCATACATATATATCAAATTTCTTGATATTCTAATAACTTGTTGTCAGAGTATGTGATTAAGAATTCACAAAAGTTTAATAATTGTAACTTTTGTGATAATAAAATAAGAGTCTATTATTACCAGCCCCCTTTGTCACTTCACCTAAAACATGTCAGCTTCTTGTATGGGTGTATCTATTAATATGTCCAGAAAGTCTGTGCTCTGAATTACAGGGTGACTTTTTTCTTTTTTTTTTCTAATTCACCTTTAATTAAATTCCACCTGACGTGCTGCCAGTTTCCTTTTTATCACTTCATTTCTTCCTCAAACGTCAAAATAATGACAATCATTATAACTGTCATTATCATAACAGGGTAGCCATTCATCATTTCGTGTGTGACAGCAAAAAATTCAACCCATTTCCACAGGTAAAGGCTGTCAGCAAGGAGGGGATGCTCCTGCTGTGGTTTGTCGGTGCACCCGTTCGTCACTGCGGGTCAGTGTAGAATCAAAACATGAATAATTCAATATCACTTCAGTTTTGCTTACACATCCTACTTCCTCTGTTCAGTCAGTGCCCATTAGTTTTTGACATCGCCAAGTATTAAACTGCAATTTCTTCAGCACCGGAGTTACTGACAAAATTGGCAGTCTCATTTGGATTTAGTAGTTTGAAGGCATAGAGGAGACTAACGCAAGCTTAGAAATACCACCTGGGGTAATGTGTTACTCACTGGCAGCAAAATTAGCTGTCACATCAACATCTTCCCCGTTCTGCCTCATAAATATTTTGGTTTCAATATGGCAAAGAAGAACTCAAAGCGGGAGAGTGGGTGACTCAAGTTGGCATGCTTGGTGGTAAATATAAAAACTCACAAAAATCACAAGTTGCTTATTTTCTTGTCTTGTTTTTCTGCGATTTCACACTAGTTCACTCCGGCTTTAAAAAGGGTAAATATTTTTGAACAGTTTAAGCAACTTTTTGCTTTTCTTGTTTCATGGTTGTTTTTTTTTTCTTCCACGTCCAAAGAAACTTGATATCTGGAAAACAAATTGTCTGGAGAGTTTTGATGAAAGTGTCACTGCAGAAGTTCAGAAACGTGTTTCTCATCACGAGTCGGACAAAAAGAATACTGATGCGAGCATGAAAAGATTTGCAAAGAATCGCGTCTTTGTTACGGTTTACAAAGAAAAATTTGCATTTTTTTCAAAGTATGTTTGTTCTTTGTTGTAAATGCTATGTCTTTTAGTCTAACTGAGTCCTTTTGTGTGAGAGAACAGACTGAAGGTAATTGCACTCTGTTGTAAAATGGAATACAAATTACAGCATGTCATTGTGGCTACATTTTGTCTGCCAGACTGGCTTCTACTGCTCTCCAGTTTTGAAAAAAGGTGTATAGATTTTTTTTTACAGGCATTGTAGAGACAGTGTTGTAAGTGCATCATCAAAGTCACTGGGAGCTTCTAAAGCTCTGAGACATGATGCACAGCTTAAGATATGGCATAGGGTCTCAGCCACCTGCAGAAAAGCACATGGAGACAAGAGAAAAGTGACTAAAAAATATAGTGCTGCTCAGAATAGAACCACAGTCTTTAAATTCTTGGATAAGGTTAAGTCGAAGCCAGTTTTACAATTTTAATGTTATTGCCATCTTGGCTGGTTATGGTGTCACTGTATCCTAAGGATAGGCAGAAGTGACCACTTTGACCATTATAAAGCAAAGGATTTGACAAATCATCTGTCAATCAAAAGACCACGGCCACATTTGAGTGCACCTTAGATCCAAAGTAAATAAATTAAACTGACAAGATTCAGAGAAAATAGCCACAGTACAATGGCTATGGATTTTAATGACTGTATTTTGTGCACCATAAAGTGCACTTAAAAGCCACGTTTAAAAAAAAAAAAACAGCTGCGCCTTCTAACTGGAGCACCCTATATGTAGATTAATTCTGGTTGTGCTTACTAATCTCAGAGATTTTGAAGGTACACGGCACTCTGTCAAAGTTTCAGTCTTTTTTTTTTAAGAGTTCCAAAGAAGTTTGGGTGTTGTTGAAAATACATTAAAGTGACTAACATGTAGCGGTGTCGGATTTTGTTTTACGTGTTACTGACAAGTGGGGATTAGCATACTCTCAGTAACGTTTGTTTTAGCGGTATGAGTCTCTGGCTGTATCCGAATTCCCCCCCTACTCATTATGTAGTTCACTATATAGTTAGTTCGCCCTTTTCTAGTGCTCTTCGAATCTAATATTCCAAAATTGAGTGCACTAGAAATTTCCCGGAAGTCTTTGCGGAAAAATAGCATGCATCGATGCTCACTACATTAGTACTTTTTTTTTTTCTAAGTTTATTTTCGAACAAGAACAACGATACAAACAGAAAGAAATGAAAAAGAGCAAAACAAACAAGAAACAAAGTAAACAAAGCAATTTCTCTCACAATCATTCTTGAAAGCAACAAGAGATGTTCATAGTTCGAAAAAGGGCTTAGTGAATACAGACCACAATGCTCTCCCCCTTTGTACATTCCATTATCATCCACATGTGCACATCAGAAACATTCACCTGAGCACAGGTATCGGCTCACCTTAGCATTAATAGTATGCGTGACAGAATAAAAGGCTTTATTAGTATCGGTTTGTGTGAAGGTTCACAATTAGTAAGTGGACATTGGGAGTCTTTTCTTGCAAGAGGTTTTATTTTCCTTTTTTGTGTTACTTTTGTTTTTGTATAAGTCAGTAAAACCAGTACATTTGTTTCCAATAAAAAAAAAGTAACTTAAGGACCAACTGAAAACTATAATATAACCAAATTAAACAAGCAGACAAAACTGAACAGGCCTGACCAGACTCTCCATACTGACACAATGGGGAAAGTTATATAGACAGGGGCAAACCATATGGACACATGAGGGAGGGGAGAAACAGACTAACCACAAACTCTAACAAATTAAACTACGACAACAAAACAGAGAAAATACAAACTAAACAAACATCTAAATAATCAAAATTGTCTTCAAAGAATAAACGAAATATTTTACATTCAAAGAAACAAAAATAAAGTCCAATAGGAGTGTTGGGAATCCCTGCAGTCTTGCCGGTAGAATATCCCAACCTCCTCTGCTGATTATGGAAGATGTGGAGCACCTGATTTGAAACTCAGAAAAACAAAAAGTAAATTAACTGTATTGTCACTTAAAATAAATCAAATGTGTGCACCCATATCATTTATTTTAAGTAAACAAAGTAAATGTTTTAAAGAAAAAGAAAATACTAACACCTATGTGGTGGTGGTTTGAGGCTCAACCACCACAGTTTGAATAATTAAGTGAGTGTGAGCTGCAGTTGTATTGTGTGCATTTTGACTAATTTAAATGTGGAGACTATATTGGCCAACAGGTATATACAGTATGTAACTACTGAGTGTGTGTGTAGACAGGCCCTGCCCATTCAAGTTTGCTATTTTTTTACGATGTTGCTTCCCTCTGCTGCCATCTTCTTTTTTTCTCCATCCTCCCACCCCCATGAAAAATAATTTCCCTTTTGCTGCTGACCAAAAATTCATTTTTTCCCTATTTTGAACTTCTTCTCTTGAGTTTGTAGAATTTAAAAGGAACGCTCATGACTTATTCAGACATATATTTTTAGGGTCATATGTATATTTTATATTGATGTACTGTTTCTCTTCTGCTCTCTGTCTTTCAGATGTAAATGGGGATGCGGTGGTTTTGCCAGGAGGAACTCGATGTCCATTCAGTTTCAAAGTGCTTTGCATTAAAAAGCAAACAGTGTCTCCTTCTCTCAAAAATAATCCATTATTGACAATTAATGTCAAACTGCACGCTGGCGCAGCTTAATGCTGCCTCGCTGCGTGGGGCAACACTAATGGAAAGAAAGCCTTATAAAATCCAGCCCATCGAAATACACCTAAGAGCAGCATAATGCCCTCAAAAGTGTCATGCCTTTACCTGTTGACAGTGGTCTGCTGGGCAAGCGCTCTGTGGTACTTAAGTATCACCCGCCCAACATCCACCTATGTGAGCCAAATGTCCATACCTATACGAAAGACTTCGAAATCTCACAAAAACATCACCTTCACCAACATCCGCACCCGCTCGCTCAACCCACATGCCTTCGAATTTGTAATCAACGAGCCCAAGAAGTGCGAAAGCATAACGCCTTTCCTGGTTATTCTCATCAGCACCACTCACAAGGAGTTCGATGCACGGCAGGCCATCCGGGAGACGTGGGGGGATGAGAGCACCTTCACTCAAATCCACATCCTCACCATCTTCCTTCTGGGCTGGAACTCAGACGATGTGCTGAACCAGATGGTGGAGCAAGAGAGTCAGATCTTTCACGATATTGTGGTGGAGAACTTTATTGACTCCTACCACAATCTCACTCTAAAGACCATGATGGGCATGCGTTGGGTAGCTACTTTCTGCCCAAAGGCTCAGTATGTGATGAAGACGGACAGCGACATCTTTGTCAACATGGACAATCTCATATACAAGCTTCTAAAGCCGACCACAAAACCGAGAAGGAGATACTTTACTGGTTATGTAATAAACGGCGGTCCAATCAGAGACATGCGCAGTAAGTGGTACATGCCCAGAGACGTGTATCCTGACAGTAAGTACCCACCCTTCTGCTCAGGCACTGGATATGTGTTCTCAGCAGATATAGCTGAACTTATCTACAAAACGTCGTTGCACACGAGACTGTTGCACCTCGAGGATGTCTATGTAGGGGTGTGTTTGCGCAAACTGGGTATACACCCTTATCAAAACAGTGGTTTCAATCACTGGAAAATGGCCTACAGTCTCTGCAGATACAGGAGGGTTATCACCGTCCACCAAATCTCACCGGAGGAGATGCACCGGATTTGGAACGACATGTCCAGCAAAAAGCACCTCAGATGTTAGAAGATGGAAGGAGGAGAAAAGCCTTTTTAACTTTATTTTTGTCACTTTGTTTTAATGCATCACTGTGGGCTCATCACACGTCTGTACGCCATTGCAGGTGTATTCGTTAACATTTCTGCTGATTGCACCTCGTGATTGTTAATTAAAGTTTAAGGCTTGAATACTTGATGCACACGACCTTGCCGCAAGAATTGTTTTCTTTTCTTGTTTGTGCAGCAAGTCCAGTCGGTGCAAACTAGACAGCATATCGCTCAGACAGCCTTGATTCAAGCCCTCACTCTGACCTCTTGCCAGCTTAAGTGTCCTTGAGCAAGAGTCGATACGAGCTCCACAGCTGCTGACCCAGCACCCTGACCTCCAGCAAGCCAAAGGAGAAGAATGTAACGAAACAAGTGAAGCATTAGATGACTTTATCGCCGCCCTGCAGAATATCTGTAGTTTAGAAGAGCCAGAAAGCAAATATGACCACCAGGCTGATGTCTCTTGCTTCTCTCCCCTATCTGTCTTTAATAAGGCTTTAAATAAGCTGCAGTGTACTATCAATATCCAACCCCTAGTAAGCCAAGATGATGCTTTGATGATAATTTTCCATGAGAGACTCGCAGCAGTTATTTTGAATTTTCTCTGATGACTTTGTTTACACGCTATCATCGCATTGCCTTCTCGCTCTCTAAAGAAGTTATGTATATTTACGTACTTTTTATGCATTTCCTCATTTCCCCACTTTGCCACTTTCAGGCTGGAGGTAATTATGGGTCTCAGCTACATCTTCTCATTATTGCAGCTGCTGCTCTGGGTTGTTTTTGCTGTACATCAGCAGCTGTTTCAGCTCATCAGCTCCTCCACACATCCAGAGACTTCTGTATCACGCTGTGAAGGTCTGAGTCTCACTGTAGCTGGGACCGTCACTGGGATAGATGTGTCGTCATTTGTGCCGGGCGTAATGGGGAGAGCCGCTATCGACTGAAGTTTTGCAGTTTGTTAGAAAATACAGCTGCGGCAGCCAAATTTTGTTCTTCTTATTTTTTCTTCTGAGGTTTTGTAGTATGAAGAACTGATGTGATAATAAATGTGAGAACATCTCTATCTATGGAGGGTGTTGTTATATATTGTATGCTTTTTTATATTCAAAAACAATTACTTGAATAATAAAATGTGCTGAAAGCTATCAAGTGTTGCCTTCTTTGATGTACTAACCTGTTATATTTTTAATGTATTTGTGCTGTTTGTCTTTGTTCCCAGGTTTGTGTTAGATTTTTTTGTGTTTTTTTTGGATTTTTTCATTTTCTGTCTTTTGAAAGACGATTAGTGTCTGGTCCTCTGTTTTCTCAGCTTTTTGTTTGACGATTTTCAAATTTATCCCTGTTTAGTTTTGCCAAGTTCAGAGTTTATTTGTTCTATTTTTATGCTCTTTAAAGAAAAACAAAACAAAAAAAAAAAAAAAGAAAATTAATTAAATGAGGCCAGCTATGTGAAAAAAGAGGTTTTTATTTTCATGCAGATGCTAAAAGGTAAGTTTGGAGCAGAAGTGGCTTGATTGATTCGCCTATTGATTTTCATCAGTAGGCGTCAAGGTTAAAAGTGAGGAGACAACAGATACGGTTTACTGCAGTGAGAACGTATTTTAGGGTCCATCTAGCCAAGGATTCTACAACCTGAAGCTCTGAAGCCACATGTGGCTCTTCTATCTCTCCATTGTGGCCTTTCGTCTTTAAGAAAAATTGTAACACTTTGAAAATATATTAAATTAGCTAAGTTAAGAACATATTCTAATCTATACTGCACAGTAGCATCTAGCTGTTGTCATAATGATAGAAAATGGAATGTCTGAGTTTTCTTGCATCTTTAATAAGTAAAACTGCTGCAACAGGAAGATCTTATTTTGTATTTTATTTTGAAAGGAACTTGTACATGCTGCTGTCAAAATTAAAGAAGTTAATTTTGTTAATTAAAGAAAAATATCATAATTATTGTACATTGTAAGATACATTTTATAAAGGAGTGGCTTAATGGGCACATGGGAATAAATAAAGTGTATTTTCTAATAGATTAAGTGGGATTTGGTGGCCTCTCACTGGGTTTTGCTTTGTAATAAATTGGACCAAACGGCTCTTTTGGTGTTAAAGGTTGCAGATCCTGGATCTAGTCATTAATTTTCAGAATCTGCTCAATCCCTTTTGGGGCTAATGGAGCTAGCCTAAAGACTTTTGGGCAAAGGTGAGGTACACCCAGAACAGGTAGCTGCTAGGAGATATTTAAGGACACCAACCCACCTATAGGGCATGTTTTTAAACTGTGGGAATTACCAAAAATCCATGCATGCACAGTGAGAACATGCAAACTACACATGAAAGTTGCGATTCTTGCTTTTTTGCCTTTTTTAGTAAAATCTGGCATATTAAAGACAGTTGTTCCCACTAGGAAGTGAGTGATTAACAAATTAGCATATTCAATAAATTTAATGCTTTTTCCAAGTAAAAATAACATTTGTTACTTAAAAATGTAGCCCGTTAGAACCCATGGTGACATCAGAGATGGGTCTGTGATCCATTTGGTTTTTGGTGCATTCCACATCATTTTATTTATAAAGAAAAATGGGTCTCACTCTTTATGGATTAAATGTTATTTCAGTTTATCAAAACATTTGAATTCTTGTCAGTGACTCAGTCTAAAAGTGGACCAGTAAAGAGGTTATTAACAGTTTACCCGACAGAGCATCTTTTTCAAACAACTAATACAACTGCAGCAGAGGGCCAGGTTTTATTGTTCTCCTAGGCCCCCAAACTACTAAGTCCATCACTGACCTCAAAGTGAGGTGAAAAGGTCAAACACTGCACCACCATTATTTATTTAGGTTAAGTACTAAAGTAAAAACTTACTCCAATGAAAATTGTGTATTTTAACATTTTCTTGTGGCATTTTTCTTATCATGAGGACATATACAAAGAAAATTAAGCTTGTAATTGTATTTCTTGATCAAATCATGAATTGAAAAAGACAAATAGATCAATGTACGTCTTCATTTTCCTGATCTGAGCTGGAATTTGGCCCACAACTCAAAGGTGAATTTCTAATTATCAACTGCCGCTCTGCAAAAACTTAGAAAACAACAGATTTTTTTAACTTTGACTAAAACTGCATAATCATGATTATAAAACACTTTTAAAATAGACCAGATGATAATTACAGTGGGACTTTTTTTTTTTTTTACCCTTAAAGCAGAGGTAGTTCTTAATACTTGGACAAAAAAGTTGTCTCTTCATGTCTCTATTAAGAACAGGAAATCCCATAAAGGATAATAATGCAACTAAATAATCTGTGTATATGTATATTGAAAAGGCACCAAAAACATTTTTTTTTGCTTTTGAAATGTTCACAAAATTATTTTTATAAAAAAAATTAATAAAGACGACCTGGGTAAAAATAATGGATCCTTTAACCGAATGTAATCTCTGCAGCACATTTCACTCCAGAATGTCTGAAAATTTGAAGATTTTATTGAGCTCACACAGAATTAAGATATCCTGTCCCAGATCCAGCAAAGCAGCCTGATACCATAACGGAGTCCTGCCTCTATGTCTCCTGATAGACTGAAGCTCCTTTTCAGGAATCCTTTATTTCTGCATCTGACATAAAGCAAACATGCCTTGCCAAAAGGCTTCCATTAAGTTATTTTGTCTATAGGACATTTTTTCTTAATTTGTCACTATTAATTGAAGCAATTTCTAGTCCTTAAATGTGAAAAGAACACTACTTTGACTATATTGTACAACACAATTTTACTTATTACCCAATACACATTGTAAGGTACAACTTAGTAAAAATACTAAGTTCTTGTAGTGATTCCCATTATAAATACCCAGATCATTGTTACTGACAAACATAAGACAATATGAAGTGTTTCACACATTTTATTAAATAAGATTTATTTGTTGCTATTCATCAGACATCTGACATTAGCTGATTACAGAGGGGAGGGGATAATACGGGGGAAATATACACATACTGTACATAGAAAATACAATAAATTACTTCACAAAATAAAGACTTTAGAGATTATATTACTTGATAATACCTAAAAAATAATCTGAGCTACAAGACTTTGGATGAAGGAATGGCTCGTGACGCTCTCAGTTGTTGCTGTTTGGTTCCATCTTCAGCTGTTTTGCCATAAAGAATTTGGTTGCTACTTAATTTAACGATAACTGTTTTTTTTTTTTCTTTTCTTTTAGCGCATCATCCACTGTAAGTGTGTAGACTTGAGGCGGTTTTCTTTGCCCGGTCTGATAATTGTCTAATTGCTGGAGGAGAACATTTTTGGTAAAAAAGTTCTGCTCTTGTGGTCGAAATCCCTTTCTTAGGCACAGATTAAAATTAAAAAAAGGCACCTCTAGCGTTTTTGAAGCAATAACACAGTTTAGGACAGCAAATTATACACAGTAGCATTAAGGTCTCATTTATTCCTGCACACCAAAGTAGAACAGGTCTTGACACACGAAAAACAACTGTCTTTAGACATTCATTGTGTTACGAAAATGTGCTTCTCTCAATGTAAATCTTACATTCTGACACAGGGAAACGTCATAAATGAATGGGTTTGTGAGAAATGAGTACAAAGGAACAACAAAACAGTGAAGGGAGGAGGGAGAAGTCTCATTAGAATAAATAATGAGAGTGTGGTGTAAAAAAAAATAGCAAAATAAATAAAACTAGGAAAAACATTCAATCCTTCGTTCACCACCTGAGTACATCTTTTGGTTTCTGGGCTGCATCCTGATCCGGGTCTGTGCGCTGGAATGTCAACGTTTCGGGTCAGGGCGTGATGAGCAGGTAAGCAGATGCTAAGGGGCTTTGCAGGCTGGGCGGCGGGCGGTTTTTGGCCTCATGGAAGGTAAAAATGAGTTGGGAGGAGGGAGGGGGGCAGTGAGTTTTCAGGGAAGGTGTTGGGGGCGGGGACTTTGCAGGAAGTGTTGGTGATGGTGGGGGTTGTCCCTCAGTCTGTCTGCCCTAAACCAGAATCCCCTGTCTCACCTGCTGCAGGTATGAAGAGAGCATCAGCTAACGCTTAACTGTGCAAAGCCGATCAACTTCACCTCGTCAGGAATCTCAGTATCATCACAGCTGGAGGCCTGCAGAAAAATGGAAATAGAGTTAAAGTCTATTTTAAGTCATGGACATTTAGAGGTTTAACCCCCCCAATCCAACACCTTAATGCTAAGTGTCAATCAGGGAGGCACTAGCAACCATTTTTAGAGTCTTTCGTATGACTTAGCCTGGATTTGAACTCACATCCCACCTGTCAAATTAAATCAAATCCAACTTTATTTACAGTATAGAAGAGTAGTTATCATACCTCTGCAGCTCGAAGCGACTTACAATTAAAAACAGAAACAAGCAAATAAATAAATCAATCAATCAATAAAAAGAGAGAAACCCAATCCACCCTCTACCCAACCCCCTCCCTCCAACAGCACACACAGACATGACCCCACAGACAATGAACACTTATAGAAGTAAAAACAAAATAATCTAGGGAGGACACTCTACCACAGGGCCACTGAGCTGGTATTGACTTTACACATCCATCCACACAGTCACACATCAACTAGTTAACTAAGTTTCAGTTCAGAACACAGAATATCTAAGTCCCACTCTGATCATCTTTTGATGTATTTTTAAAACCTTCTCAGTGGTCTTTTAATTGGGACTAAGCCTTTTTAGCTAAAATCTAAAAAAACAGTCATTTTCTAAGACGTTTCGGTGAAGTGCCAATAGTTCATCAGAAATTCACCTCTGACTTGTATCTCATCTGCTCTTGATTCACAATAATTTAAATAAAGAAATACTCTGAAATACAGTTTTAATCTTAATTTTCTTCATATATGCCCTCCATCATAAGAACAATGCTGCAATAACATGTTGAAAAAAAAGCAAATCATTGAAGTTTTTTTTTTTAAAATGTGTCTCATTGTTGCTTTAGACCTTTTTACTGAGATTGTGGTCAACTTCATTACTACTCTATGAGCTAAAAGGCATAAAAGATAGAAATATGTAATGGCACATGTTTATATAAGTGTATATGCATACATATATTAGTATTTATCCTATGTACTGACAACACTTCCTACCTCCCTGCTGTCAAATGATGCAAGCACATAACAACAGGCCTATAATTGCAGATCAATGTTTACACTTCACAGGCATGCTTGTAATTTGCACATATCTTTTTGTACATTATAGATGTGTTTATATTATATTGTGTTACATTGTACAGTGTACTTTTGTTTCTTTGTATCAATATGATGACATTTCATTGTTTATGTGGACATCAACAATAAAAGCATATCTATGTTTTTGTTAGAAACAAACAGCAGCAAAGAGAAAAAAAAAACACACAGAGAGAAGATCGTTTGAGCTTCTTATATAACCACATCATCCTTGCACATTTACTAGGGGTGTGACAATTAATTTTAGCAACATCATAGTTTGTGGTTGATGAAACAATTCATCGTCAATATTGAATCATTTTGGATAATCCGATTCACTGACCTAAAATCAATCCAGGACATACTAAGGAAAAAATGACACCTTGGAAATAAATACCTGGTACTGAACAGTGCAGGTAAAGTTTTCCAGATTCTTGTTTTTCTTGTAAGATAATCAAGTGGAAACAAAATGTGTACAGACAAACAAGTACACAAGAATTCATGGCAAATCCATTCATATTTTAGTTTCATAAAGTTCAGCCCACTCTTGTTTTTTACTTGTTGTTAGAACATGAAACCACACGCTATGGTCACATTTCTTTGCAAAATTCCGTGTTTCCACACATTAGACTGTAATGATGACTTGAACATTTTTTGCTGCCATCACAAGTGTGTTGTCCACTATGATGTCACTTGTTTATTTTTATATTATAGTAAAATAAACCTACCTAGCTTCAATCCTTATGGTATTTTCCTGTGTTGATTTGATTCAGTTGATTTTATTTAGAGAGGATTTTTTAATTATATAGGTCGATTCAATTTGATTATGAACTTGCGGCAGACAGATTGATTTGGTTGGATCGCAGGAATACAAATGGATTAATCAATTAGTCGTTGCATACCTGACATTGATTGACAGACCGATTATAGAATAACTGTAAACCTGTATTTGCTTTGAACCATGAGTTCCTAAAGATATTAAGAAAATGCACAACTAGAATCTGTAAAACCATTATTCACAGTGAATAACAAGATCAGCACAAAGAGAAACTGGGAAAAAATTAAACATCTTATCCCTTTTTTAAACTAAAAGCAAGAACTTTGCAATAAACACTGTGTGCTGCTGTGTAGATTTTGTTTACAGTATGAATTTACGACTCAAGCAAATATATATTCCAAACGATCAATATTTCATTAGATTAAATGTCTTGACCTATTTCCGCATTTTGATTGTTAACATACAAAATGCGGTAAATCAACCTGAAGCTCTCACTGCCATCCATGGAACTAATACATAACTGGTCAACAGAGAAGAAAATGCATTCTCAAAATAAAACATGGAATGTTTTCCTATATTAATGCATCTATAAGCATATTCTATATCAAACAAATCTTAAATGTATAATTAAGTCCTTTTCACCTCATTTTTGCTTGGTTTTTACTTAAAAAAACATTTTTCATTTGAACTCAATTTTTGTTTCAATCTTTTCCTCTTTTCTTAGCTTTTCTCAAAATAAGAACTTGTATTTTTGAAACATTATTTCTTGTAGAAACTTTATAACACGACATAAACTGACGTTTTCTTAAACTATTTTTAGTATAGATGTAGGAAAAAGATTAGGCAAAATAATAAAACCATAAACCAACTACCACCGTGTTTAAGGTTAAAATATAATGCCCACATTTAAAATGCAATATTCTCCTCTACTATTGAATTTATTATTTAATTGCTTTTATTAAATTTTATTGTTTAATGAATTAATGAAATAGTTTATTTCCAGCAATAAGGTAATAATACATAAAATTGGCACATTAGACAATCACAAGTAGATTGCTTGAAAAGGAGATATTTACTAGAACATTCTCCTGCTGCTGTGAAAATAAAAACAAACAAAAAAAATGTCTACATCAATCAAACATTTCTCACCAGCTTAAAGGTCAATACTCTGTAGGTCGTCGGGTTATCTACAATCTTTTGAAGGTTAGCAGCAACTGTAACAGAGAAGACCGAGGAGAACAATGATGATCAGCTCAGGTTCTAAACATTCATTAATATTGATTAAATCCTTCAGCTAGCATTCAATTGGTAACTGTTTTTATTTAATAGAAACTGAGCAATTTATAAGAATAAAAAAAGAAAAAGTACCAATTACAACATCGAGTCCATTGACTAGACCAGCTGAGAAAAGTTCTTGGGAGACGCCATCAGCAGTGTCTTATGAAAAAATGAGATTGTGCACATTTATAATGACAACTTTTGATACAGCCAAAGAAAAAGCACATTTGGATGAAGGGATTCTGGTTGAAATGTTACCTCGCCCTGGAGTGAACTCAAACCGGATGTCATTCAGCTCCTTTTTGGAGTTCCTGAAAGACGAGAGCATTGAGTGCCGGAATGAGAGCAGCTGGAGTGAAACACTGACAGAACTTGTACATCAAATGAGGCAAAAATACAGCTAGAGAGCAAAACACTGGGAACAACGAGATGATAATAGCGTGAGCAGGGATAAAAATAACATTTATGAGCCAGAGAAAATGCGAGGTGGAAGACAAATCAAGCTCCATCCCATCTCATAGGATTATGCACTCAAAGCTTGTTACAAAGTTGGCTTTCATACAGTTGTCAGCGGTCCATCGGTGCCACAGTAATTTATCTGGATTCTTTTTCATTCATCTTTCTGAGGAGAAACGACCCCCGGAGTCACAAATAATCCGTCATGCTGTCATTCTATGCGCAGGTGATTTTTTCATTTCTCGGCCCTTTAGGTTTTTTATCCAATAACTTAATTCGATCAAAAACGTTGCAATCCAAACATTCAGTAATGACACTATTCAGCTTCTCTTTAGGTCTTTTTCCAAACTGCCTTTGCATTTATCAGAAGCAGTAAAAGGATAAACCTACACATACAATTATAAAATGTGACTAACTTTAACAATTTTCTTTTTACTTCCAAATCCTCCAAAAGAATTATACATCTGTTTTACTTCATCTAATACAGTATTATGTTCTAGCCAACAATTTCAATCAGTGTATTAACAAACACTATCAGATTTTATTAAGCTTATTTACCATTTTGATTAATATTTTTTGCTTCCTTTCACTTTGACTTCCAAACTGAAGCTCACTTTACAATAAAATATCACTGTGCAGTATCAACGTGACCACTAAGGGGAGTTTTAGCTGTTTTAGCTACAATCCCAATTTCAATGAGCCCAGCTCTAAGCGTAATAATAAGTATTTTTTTATCGTATGACACAAGTAGTTCTAAATTATGCTATGAAAGCAAAGAAAACTGTACATTTTAGGCATCAATGACCAAAATGAGCAGCAAAACAAATAATATCTTATTAGTTTTTCACAGCTGAGCAATATAAAGGTTAACAGCTTTCTAAGTGCTTTAGGCCTCCATCATCCCTGCTGCATTCAAGAAAATCTATACTGTGTAGAGTTACAAAAAAGACATGAAGTACTTAGCTAAAACATCACATGGAGTAATATAGCGAGAGAATGTGAGAAAGTAACATTTATTTGTTTCATGTCAAATGGAAATCTAGTTTGACAAATATGTTTTTTTGAAATGGGAGCATCAGTTTTCAGGTTTTCACTGTACGGCCCGAGCTACTTTTGAGAGTATTATCATTTACTTCTTTGGCAAAAAGAAGAATAGGTCAACAAGTGAAGACATATTTATAATAATTAATAATGAAAAACCATGATGTTTCTGTTTATCTTTCTCAATCTGTCAGAATTTTCCTTTTAGACTGTTTTATCCAATTTATCACCGGAAAAAAAACAACAGTTTTTGTTAAAGGTTAAACACTGTACAGTTGAATATGAATGAAACATGTTTACTATTCATATAAGCAAAAAATAAAACACATCAAATGATGGGACTTTCTACTGTTGTATTATGACCTCTAACCTTAAATGTGTTTATGAAACCTGTTAAATTTGAAATATTGGTTCCTTTTCATTGTTCTTCATTTGCCTTAAACAGAGACCAAATCTGACCTAATTGTGAAGCAGATGAGACGAACGCCACTTAAAGACTAGGCTAGATTATATTACTGTAAAGTGTTTTCCACTTGTGAATAAGGTTTCAAACTATAGGAAAGAATCCAAACCAAGAGGAGAGTGGAGCTGCGTTCACAAGCACCTTAAGGCTTCAGACAGACGCACTTCCAAAACCACCGCTTTAACACTGGAGCTCTCACCTACTGATGTTTAATTCATTACATTATCAGATGGGTTTCAACTAACATGGCAGACTGCATCTGCACTTTAACCTAGTTAGCTGTGCATCGAATAAAGACATGACAGTTTTAGGTTAATTTTAAGCAGGATTTCTCTCTTTCAATTGGGGGCAAGCTTAAAGTAATTATCCAATACTGTCTTCAAACTTAATTTTGCACAGGATCACTTTTATCTGAGTATTTTCTCCACTTGGTCATATTATCTTAACACATTTCAAATGTTAATATACTTTTAAACAAATAAAGGTTTGTCTTTTGTTTGTTTTTTTACATTTTGAAATTCATAATCTTTGTGTAACTTCTTCTAAAGCAGATTTTGCCTTGAAGGCAGATGATGAAATAAGTTCCAGGTTGCTTTATTTATATATTTGTTTATATTTTAATAGAAATACAGACTACATTTAGGTCAGTTTCAGTTTACCACCATTCTAAACACTTCATACGTATTAAAAACAATAAAACAGACAATTGATAAATAATTTTACAGTGTAAAAAATGTATATGCAATCTATTACTGGTCTTTTAATTAATATTTCTATTGGTAGGACATAGTTTTTCTAGGGCATAGTTTTCGCAGAGCGGCTGTAGTTCATCAGAAATTCCCTATGTTGTGGGCAGGAAGTTGGCGTGGAGTATGCCTGCCCGCACTTCCCATTATCCCTTTGTTTACAAGTTTGCCCGCTAGCTTAGAGCCCCTTGCACTATTGGAGCTATCTTGCTGTACAGTTTTTTTACAGTGTATTTCCTACATCACAAACACGCTCTTTGTCAAACTGTATTTTCACGATTTGAATAAAGAAACATTCAAATGCAATTTTAAGCATTATTTGTTATAATAAGGCTTAAATTGTTTAAAACACAATTTTCCTTAGAGTGTATTTCTTGACTTTGTTTCTAAATTTGTAGCATTTAAAGAAATAATAATTGTAATGTAAATTGTGAACCTCAGCACCTCAACATCCATGTTGCAAGTATTATTCCTGTTTTATATTACACACTAAAAATGTCTGAATAAACAAATCTTGAGCATCTCAAACTATCTAACTTGATGCAATGTAATTAATTCCAATGTTGAAAAAGTTTGATCTTAAACTCAATTGTTGCAATAATATAGTAATAAAAGAAAAAATGAATATAAAATATCAATTTCTACAGAGGATTTTCCTGAAATATGACGTTTTATCATTCTAAACTAACATGTTTTCTTTGTTTTTCTAGTTGATAGAAACTCACCTTAGCCGTAGCACCATGTTCACCGCACTTTTAAGGAACACCGCATTCTCAAATGGTTCAACCTGCATCATAACATGTTTGGTGGTTAAACAGTTAATACTTTTTTTTAAGGGTCTAAAAAAATCAGCATGTTAAGAAAGAAAAAAAAACACACAAATCTTTTATTGCAAACAAAGAAAATAACCTCGATCTGTGTGTGTATCTGTCAATCCATTTATAAACTGTAATCCATTAATTGTAGCTACTGGGGCAGTCATTAGGGGAAAGAAAAGGAGCAACACATAGGGGTTGTGTGAGTGTTTAGCGTGTATCATAACAGAAATGAGCATTTTATCTGGTAAATGTTGAATAAAATAAGAAAAGGCTGCGGTAGCTGTGAGACTGGGACATTAAAGTCCACCTTAAAATGCTCAAGACCACTTCTCAACTAAAAAAAAAGCTTAGAAATCTGGTTACAATAGCAGTGACTCCTCGTTTGGGATCCACCCAGCCGCTGAGCTGACACTGTCTGGTAGGCAACCATTTACCATCTGAGCAGTTCCTGCTGAGAGCATCCGCTTCTAGAGACGGCCACCGATACGTGCACACACACACACACCGTAGACGCGTGCGCACAAACGTGCACACTATTCCATCAAAGTCATTGAATCATGACAAATTAGTGCCGCTTCTGCTGAATCCCTCACCTGGGGATGCTGAACAGACAAGCCTTCTATAGGGACACTGTTGGCATCCTCCTCATTCTAGGAGGAGAAAAACGAGAGGCATAATTGTGCAAATGCTTTTAAATTGTCACTAAATATCAAATCAAAGCTCATCTTATAGAGACAGCACAGAGAATCTGATTCAAACTGACAAAAATTCTTATCAAACTCTTCAAAACAGGTAGTTGTAAAAGTTTTGCAAAGTAACCACATTTGTCATTCTTACACAAGCAGCTGCCAAATTAGTCCAATTAACTGCAATTGCAAAAAAAAAAAAAAACACCCTTTTGGTAAATTTATCAAGCTAAGAGGGACTTGGCGTCTTCCTTGGCTCTCCAGCAAAAAGACACATTCTGCATGTTAAGACGGTGAATGAGAGGAGAAGCTAACTTACATCCTTGGCCTCGTATTTGACCCTTCGTGACTGGAGGAAAAAAAAATCAAACATGTTGAAATGTTCATACGTGATGTAGAAATGTTGCTTTACTCTCTGTTTGGAGTTCAAATAAAAAGTCATGCAATACAATGCATTTTCCAGCTATCCAATCTAATTTCCTTACACTCAACTGTAACGTTGAAACCAAAAAAAAAAAACTGTAAATGACCTCCCACCATCATCATTGCTGTTAAAATATCATCTATTGCATCAAACTGTGCAGCTAAAGCTCTTTCATCTTTGCAGCCCACATCTTCACATTCTTAGTTAACTTCCAGCTCATTACAGCCTCTCTGAGTTAGCTAAAGAAGCTAAGTGATTAGAGGGGCAGGAAGGCAGTGGGGGAAGTTTTGTACCAGCTACTGGGTTAGAAATGTTGTTTTGTTTCCATGCAGAAACTGTAAAAATGTAATGTAAAGGCCTTTAACAGATACAACAATACAAAATAATGATATATATGTATATTTTTGGTGTCATATCGCTCACCCTCCCTTGATTGACAGCTGCCTTTCCCTCCTCGCTGCCCTCATCCAGTTCATCGTCGCTCCACTCCCAGTCTCCATCTTCTGTCTTGTGGAGGTGTCCACTGGAGCCCGGGACTCTCCTCACCTGGAGGATTGAAATGAAATACCAAACATATGCAATTAAGGCCATATTTAAAGATTTTTTTTCATTATCTGTTTGTTTACGTTGTGCTTTATCTTTAATTCCACAGAGGCTTTTTAAATGCCAGTGCTGACTAGCACTTTCGGAGTCTGCTTTCATCAACACTCCCTGGATGCACATTTTTGGCATTACAAGCAGATGCATAAAGGTAAGCTGACTCAACCACAGCTGGACCAGAGTATACATTTTTTTTCATTTAAACAGAAAGCAGAGAAAAAACATTAAAGACCAACTCCAATGAAAAATTGTGTTTTTAACACGCTCTTTTAGCATTTTTCTCATGATGGAGGACATATATAAAGAAAGTTGAGCTTGAAATTGCATTTCTGAGTATTTATTTTTTCAAACCATTGTTGATTAGGAGCAGACAAAAAAACACTGTCTGAAAAAGCTTGTAGTGCTAAGGGAGATGTACAGGTTACAAACTTCACTCTGATGCACTTGTAGACAAATAGATCCATGAACGTCTTTGTTTTCCTAGTCTGAGCTGGAATGCGGGTCAACAATTTACAGCTGGATATTTCCGATATTGCTCGCTATTTTTTGTTGCACCCCTAATGTTAGGTTTGGGTAGCATTGGAGGGGGCAGTAAGCTAGCAGAAGAGAGTGTAAACAAAGGACTGATGGGAAATGAAGGCAGGCTCACTCCACACTAACTCAGAGGCTTATTTTTGATGAACTCCCGCCACTCTGAAGAAACCAGGTCCAAAAAAACAGCACATTTTTTAAAAAATATGCATTTTTAGCTAAAAAAATAAGTAATTAAATTTTGAAAAATGCTGGGAAAACTTTTATATTAGATCAAAATATAATTGAGGCTGGACTTTAAACATATTAAGACAGAATTAAATGTGACATTATGCTAAGATAACTCCTGAAGCTGCTTGTTGTTGAGTAGAATGTGTGTTATTTTGCTAATTTTTGCCTTTTTTTTTATAATTGTGTAGTTATAAATAGACTTATTATTTCTATTCTCCCTTAATGATGAAGCTAAAGCAGTGGAGTCACTGTTTTGTTTGTTGGTTGTCCTTCGGTGTATTTAAAGCCAAGGTTTCAGTTTCCTTTGCATGCTTCTTTTTTTTTTTTTTCTCATTCACATCCTCTTTTGTTTTCTTTAAATCATGTTTCACTTTATTCAATAAATGAATAAGTGTGTTCATTGTAAAGATTGTCCTGTGTCTTTTAATTATTGCATACATCACAAAAAGCAGCAGCAGCAGCAGACCAATCAAAGTAATTCTGGAAAAAGTCTCAACTAAACTGGACAATAAAGGATTAAAAAAAAAAAAGATACATATTTATTCAAGATTCCATATCTGTTGTCATATAAATACAAAGTTGAATTCACTAAATTGAGTTTTTGTTCTTAGTTTGAACTTCAGTGAGTCATTTTTACCGTGCCTGAATCCAGTAAAATGCTTCAACTGCTTTAGTTTATTCTTGTGACAGATTCAGGTAAATATTGTGGTCAGTGAGTATTACTGCTTCCTGTAAAAAAAAAACCTGAATCATAACAAAGAACAACGCTTGCAATTCAATGAAAAGTCTCCTAAAAACTTTACGACTGAGGAGTGCGATGAGAAATTGAATGTGTCAGGAGGACAGAAATATGGCTAAAAAGCCAAATCAACACAGCTGTACTGCAGACGGAGCTTGTAAAACTAAGCAGATAGAGTCATTGGCGAGGACTGTAATTTATCGCCGCTCTGCAGTCTGGAAACGTGTGCGGTACATCAGGACACGACGGATGCAGTCAAGTGTGGGATAAAATGAGCTCCACGGTATTAGAGAGAAGACAAAACACAAAATCTGTAAAGTTGCAGCACCATAAAAAACCCTCCAGCTTTAGAAAGTCAGAGTTAAGGAGTGCTCCCCTTCTGCTGGTGTCAGGTTCACTTTCTAACCTCGCGGAGAACAAAGGCTGCCTCAGTTCTGCTCAGGGTCCTTCAGCAGATCCAGATCACTGCACTCAGAGGCAGAACATGATCACACAGCAAAAAAAAAAAAAAAAAAAAGTCAATTATTTGTCTTCTGCTAGACTGTATGTTTGAATTAAATATCAATTTATTTTATGTTTTATTGTTTTAATTGTGTAATAAATTATTAATGTAGAAGTTGTCTTTCTCTTTAACAATCTGGTCTTCAGTTTATGTGTTGGACTGCCCCCTGCTGGTCATAGATAAAAATGCAATAGAGGTATCCAGTTTCTGAATGTAAATTTACCCTTGGGTTTACAAGAAGTAATTTCCTTGTTCTCATTTCCCTTTTTATTATAAAAGAAGCATTCTTGAATCCTTTCCCTTAATCTTGAAAGTCTTTTTTTTTTTTTTTATAATTACTGCACTGGAAACAGAATCTTTCATCTCCTTCTCATTCTCTAAAGTATGTCTCCTCTGAAAGGGTACACGCTGTCCAGCTTCGACTTGCATAAGCTCACCGCATAAGAAAAAGCAGAAGTCAGAAAAGACTGAAATCCCTTCAGATTGAAGAAGTGGGGAGACCTAAGGTGGTCACACACACAGTGAGGAGGACTGGGAGCTGTTACAACATCCCAGGATGACGGTGCATGTCTCTGCAGGCTCTTGCTAATGTTGCTGAGTTTACAGATGACTCTGCAGGTCACATCAGCACAAAACAAAAAAGGACACTGGGTCTAGAGGACACTCATTTCCACAACCCAAGCAATCAGCTGAACATTACCGTGTCTGCACCCTTTTGAGATGTTCTTTTCTGTCAATAACTTCTCATAAACAGCTGAGTCATCGTATGATTGTGTACAAATGTAACAAACAAGCCCTCACATTTTCCACTACTTTACATACACTTTGTTCTTCATATAGGACTTCCTTATAGAATGTTTAACAGTCAGCACAGTTCCCCCTCTTTTGTTGTTGCCACTCAACCGGGCTCCTGCGTAATTATCACGTCAGCGATGCACGTGCCGCCTGCTCCGACCTCCATCGCCTGATCCGGCATCCAGGCAGACGATAATGAAGCCAGCATCGGGCTGCACTTCCTGGACGCACCGCGGGAGCAGCAGAGCAAACAGACTAAATAATAATGAGCTCCTTGCTGTTAGCTTATTAGAACAAACCTGTGGGTGAGGCTGACATTCAGAGTATCTGCAGAGCATGTTTTTTTTATTTTTTTTTTTAACAATATCCGTAAATCATCTGAGGATATGAAGGAAATACATCCCTTGTGTTGACAGTAAATCTTACAGTTTGGTTGAGTCGAGCACTGTAGTGCCACAATTTCTTTCCTGTTTAGCCAATAACTGAGTTATTTAGCAGTTGATGTTTATATCAACATACCTTCCTTGCTCTCTGAGAAATCTTTGGTGCACCGCTCAAAAGCTTTTCCACCAGATATTCTTTGTTCTGCAAGACAAAAAAAAAAAAGCAATGGATCACACATCCATATAAGTTATAAACAACATATTAAACAAACTAGTGGTATTTCTGAAGTCGCTTTTTTATTTAACCTTTATTTATCCAGGCAGGACAGATTAAGAACAACATTCTTATTTGCAACTGTGGCCTGGCAAAAGGCAAGACCTTTTGAGAAAAGGAAAGAGGTCAAGAGATTCAAGAAAATAAAAATAGAATAAAAACAGAAAGGAATCAGACACAAAAACAGTAAATACAATAGAATAAAATCAGAAAGGAATCAAACACAGAAAACAGTATAAAAAAAAAAAAAACCCTAAAATCATTACTATAAGAAACAAAAACATTCATCTTTTAAATAGTCATTAAGATTGTTTTTAAAATCTTCTATTGATATAAAAGTGTCCAATTTCAGAGATTTTTGTAAGTCGCTGCTGGAGTTGACATGAAGCCACAGACATATGATCGATAAAAAAACAAATAAAGACGGACACTTCGAGAGGGAACAAATACCTTGGCCTTTTGGAAGAATTTACACTTCAAAAGCTCGGCAGCTGTCGGCCTGCAGATAAGAAAAATGTTTATTTATTCTTTTTTTTTTTTTTTACAGCGATCAACATCAGGAATATTTGGCTGGAGTCAAACCTTTTGGCAGGCTCCTTCTGAAGGCACATTGAAATAAGCTTTCTGAACGATTTGCCGTATTTCTTGAGCATTTCCTTGTCCTCGACGCCCGTCTCCAGAGAGGGTGGGTCGTTCTGCAGGGTGAGCATTAAAACCTGAGAACAAATGTTGCACAGACAGTCAGTCGCAAGCAGTACGTGTGTCGGGGAGGAAAAGAAACTCAAATGAGGAACTACAAACTGATAAAGCAGTTTCACTCGTTAGGATTAGAAAGTGCAAAAAAAGACAATTTAAACTTTTTTTTTCAGACTTGTCCCAAAAATAAAGAAATTTATGCTAAAAATATAAATTCAAAGAGGAAAAAACACTAAGAATACAGGGTACATGTATAACCATACAGGTTTAATGATGGAAATATTTGCAAGACAAAATGGAAGCTTTCATGTTAAAATTGTTGGTAGAATCTATTTATTTCAGTTTTCTCTAACTTGTTTACCAAACAGCCAAAAATGTTTGAAGTCTCACTCCAACTATATTTTTATCTATTATAAAAATCTTTCCCAGTGTTTTTTTATATATAATTATGCAGCTTTTAGCAAAAATCAAACAACCTGTGATTATTTAAGACTTATTTTCTGCAGAGCAGCAGGAGATGACGAGAAATGTGTTGTCGATTGGTCTTGGCTGATTTCCCATCAGCCCTTTGTTTACACTCTCTCCCGTTAGCTTACAGCCCCTCACAACTCCAAGCTAACCGTAGCGTACCAAAAACAATGATGAGCAATAACCGAGCTATCAGTTTTGAGCCAGATAGCAGCTTAGATGAGGAAAGCAAGACATTAATGAATCAAATATGTCTGCATGTGGATGCATCAGAATTGTAGCAGAGCATGGAGACTTTGACTCCCCCATGGTGGTTACAGCGTCACAAACCTGAGATTTTTCAAACCGTGGGTTTTTGTCTGCTCCTGATTCATCACGATTTGAATAAATAAATACTTCGAAAGACAGTTTTAATCTTAAATTTCTTTATACATGTCCTGCATGAGAAAAACGCCACAAGAACATATTAAAAACACAATTTTCATTGGAGTGGGTCTTTAATTTGCTGTTTTGGTGCAATATTTGGCGCCAGAGATTCAGTGTTGTAGCAGACACGCTTACAATGGAAAAAAAGAAGAAACATCAAGTGATCCAAAAAGACTCACCTTCATGGGAGGGTAGCGGTGATAGGGGGCGGAGCCTGTTGCTAACTCTATAGCTGTAATTCCAAAACTCCATATGTCCGCTTTGAAATCGTAGCCTCGCACCTGTGTGGGTGAAAGTATAACATGCATGAGTACGACTGTAGCAACGATTTTATGACCACAACAACACTAGGACTCACCTGTTCCATCACCTCTGGAGCCATCCAACATGGGGTACCGACAAATGTTTTTCGGACTTTGTTTCGAGTCATATCGCCCCCTGCTGCTAAGAATGCACTTACTCCAAAATCTAAAAAACAGACAATAAAAAGTTTTCATGTTAAGAATTACGTTCTTAGTAAAGTGTTATTGTTTTGATTTATTGCTCACTTTTATAATATTAATATTTTTTTAACTGTAACATAAAAATATATATATTTCTAATATATGGCATTACTTGTATCTCCAGTTAAGAAATTGTATATTGAAATAAGGGACACCAAAAGGAGAAAAACATTAAAATATACAAATAATTTCTAATATTTCCAAAAAGTATTATCCAATCAAGGTGAATAAAACTGGATGTGAATGTTTATTTAAAAGGGTCTGAAAAGTGCTTTTAACAAACCTGCAATCTGGACAGATCCGTCCTCCCCCAGTAATATGTTCCCGGCTTTCACATCCCTGAGGTCAACGGAACAGTAATGGAGTGAAACATCAGTCACATGCAACACAATTGATTTTTCCAATCATGTTAGCATGTCCCAGTGACCATCACTATGCCCAGAACTCTGCCCGCGGGGCAGACTGAGGTTTAAGTCTGGGTTTCAGTGACCTTGAAGTCCAGGAAACGAGTAGAACAGCACAACTCAGCTGAATAAATGAGCATGAATTCTGTTCGGACAAATTTAAAAACGCTCGTCCTTGTATCTACAGTCGTCTGTGTGACGTTAAAGCGACAATAGTCGCCATAAAATCTGAGACCTCTTACAGAGTCATTTAAAATTCAATTATCCAGAGAAAACAGGTTAAATGGGATGGGAAATCGTTATGAAATAAAGGAATATTGAGCTCTTTTTATCTGTATCATGGGTTATGTAATCCGTAATACTTGTTTGAGTTTTAACTGCATTGCCTACAGCAGGAAGTAGTTCCAGTTTAGAGATGCAAGAGGAATTCTGCTGCAGTAACACGCAAACAAATACTTAAATTATGAATCTTTTGCCATCCGGCAGCCCCTCAGTAATCGTGTTACTGATCAGCTGAGTCAAACATGACCTTATGAATACCTTAAAAAACTCTTTTTCCTTTTAATGATCTTGAAATTTCAAATATCCTTTCATGTCTTCGGGAATTGGGTCAGAGATTTCGTAATGCCTTGCTTTGATCTTTCTTATAGTTGTTTTGGTTATGGGCCAGCATAACTGACAGTCACAGCTGATCTGCAACAGTATTCAACACATGCAATGAGGTGAGGCAACATGCTGTTTGGTGCAGGTAAGACAGTAATTTCTCAAAGGAACTGTGTTGCTGCTGTCACGGCTAGGATGGTGGTCGTATAAACATGTGGTTAAAAGGAATCCATGGTTTGTGCAGCATTTCATAGAGATGTCAGTTTTACCTGTGAATCTGTCCATTTCTGTGCAGGTAATCCAAGCCCTCTAAAACCTCTTTTAAAATTGTGGCAATGATAGGCTCCTCTAAAGCTCGATTTTTATCGTCCTCTTTGCCCTTGTGCTTAATTATATCCAGCATGGATCCTGAAAAGACATTGAAAAAGACCAAAAATTATTTTAGCATTTATTTCTGTCATTAAGGATGAACACATTCACTAAATTATGATAGCTGTGCAGAATAGTTTGGTTCTTCTGCCTTTATTTACATTTTTTATTTATATATTTTCAGATGTGTTTGACCATTCAGCTATTAAGGACATTATTGCTCACTTTTACTATACAGCAATTTAACTTAGTTACAGAATATTTTAATGAATAAGTATAAACTTTCAGCTGCAATAACTTTATGATGTTTTAAATGACGGACGTGGTTCCGCTATTATTTTGTTTAACTCTCATTAGATTTTTAAAACTTTATCAAAATTATTTTGAAAACCTTACACTTGTTAATAAATTTGCATAATTCATATGTCTCTAATAAACAATGCACGCCAATAGAGTACTTACTTTATTAAGCCTCTTTTGTTATTGGTTTCCTCCAACATTTTTTAAGATAGAAAGATCATATCAATTTTAAAACGTAGTCAAGACTCATTAAACTATGGAATATTCATGCTTTTTAAAATTTTCTATGGTTTATGACCTGCAACTGATTAAAATGTGGAAATTTTTGGACTTCTTAACTCTATTTAAGCTATCCAGCCCTTCTATAGATTCCCAATGTTTTAAAAGTCCCACTCCGATTATCTTTTCATCTATTGTACAATCGTTTCCAGTGGTCTGTTAATTATAATAATGCCAGTTTTACACAAAATCAAAAAACCTGTCGCTCTCTGGGACATACATTTTTGCAGAACGGCAACTCTTCATTAGAAATTTGCCTGTGAGTTGTGGACGGGATAACTGGTGCAGAGTAAGCCTGCCCCTACTCCCCAACATCGGTCATTTGAGCAACGAAATATTTAAACATTCAATTTTAACCTTAATATTCTCTATTCGTGTCCTCCATCATGAACATGTTCATAAAAACATTGTCATTATTTTGCACTCTGCCCTTTTACTATATTAAAGCTAGCATTTTAGCTATGATTGCTAACACTAGCATGATGCTAACTGCTTTAGCTAAAGATTTTAATCCAAATGTTTTAAGCTAATTTAGAACTCAGCTCTGAGCAATGGTACAATCTTTTAGCAGAAAATTCATTTAAAAAAAATAATAAGTAAATAAATAAAAAAGAAATGCAATTTATCTAGTTATTAATACACAGGGTTTCCCATAAGTCTCCATACAGAGTGAAAATTTGCGTCTTTTTACATAAACCATTTAAATTTCAATAATATGCTATATATGGCTGTAATTTTGCTCTTTATTTAAAATGCATTATCTGGGGTATCTGACATATTTAAAAAATACATGTTAGAACAGTACATGAATGGAATGCATGTATGTCTCCTTTGTATGGAGACTTATGGGACACCCTTTATACTGGGTTTTTATATTGGTAAGACTGATATTGTAGTATTTTCAAGATGGTTTTGGGATAAATTAAACTATAGAAGTTTTTCTATAATCCAATTTTGCCAATTAAAAAAAGATTAAATTTCCTTAAATGAACGTATGGATTCACTATAAGCAAAGGCAAGAGTTAAAGTTGTGAATCTCTTTTTGCTGCTGATCAAAGAGTGATTTTGAAACGTACCAAAAGTTAAATCAAGAACAAACTTACCTCCACTCAAAAGCTTCATGACCAGCCAGAGTTCATCCTTCACCACAAAGGAAGTGTAGTAGGTAACAATGTTTGGGTGGTTGCACTGGCTCATTGCTTGAATTTCTTTCTGTCAGCAGAAAAATGACATTATTTATTATACAAGAGATCAAAATTGAAGGCTATTTCTTGCTCATGAGAGCAGATTTAAAGAGTAGAAAAATATGCAAACTCAAAATGAAAGGGTATTTTACTCACCAATAGTTCATCCATGCTGGTCTGGCATTTTTCAAGGTTGATTCTCTTTATGGCCACGCGCTCCTGTCTGGGGGTGCAGAGGGCTGCCTGCACCACAGCTGTGGCTCCGCTGCCTGAAATCACAGCAGAGCGGTGAGCCAAGAGGGACTCACATCACACAGCTGGAAGATCATGTTCTTGTCTGCCCCACTGCCTCGGCTTTCATGTTTAAGTCGAGGCTTTTATGTTTTGTGTGTAGCTGCAGAAACCTTAGACATGCGCTGGAATACGTGACTGATTGTTCTCTTTTCAAATAAAAACTGACCAATTATCGATCAAGTCATTAAGAAATTTAAACCAAGGTGCTGCATGAGTGCATGTCAACTGCTTGTGTCAACGCATGGTCAAAAACATGGCATATAAAGTGAGTATTGACCAAAAATATCATTACACAACTTTGATTAAGTTTTGATTTTAAGTTTAGTTTTTGCTTTTGTTTGCAAATCAGTGGAAGTCAATGTCACAATGAAAAATGTGTGAACTTTTATTCTTATTAGTTCTCAAATCAGTTTATGCTTGTTCCTCTGTGACAATTAACAACAAAGGCAATTGTGTAATAAAGCAGAAAACTATAACTACACGATAAAACAATATTACAATTGTAAGTATTAGAGGTATAATGACTCATTTTACCAACAATTTAATTTATGGTTGACAATATGATTCATAGTCGATATTAGATCATTTTTAACGATACGATTCACTCACCTAAAATATATCCAGGACATCTTTAGCCAAAAATTCAACCAGTGTGACTCAGAGATCAATAATTCAGTAATAATAATTTAAAGTGTTTCCACATATTGGACTGTGATGATGGCTTGATCATTTTTGCTACCATTACATGAGAGTTGTCTGCTGTGATGGCACTTTGTCATGTTTATGTTACAGTCAAATAAACTTACTGTAACTCAATCCAAATGTTTTTTTCCAGTGTCATTGATTTTTTATTTTGAAATGACTTTTTAATGGTACAGGTTGATACGATTAACAAATTGCCTCAGACAGATCAATCTGGATGGATCCTAGCAATAGAAATTGATTAATCTATTAATCGCCTAAGAAGTATATATTAAATTGTGTTTTTTAGTTTAAAAGAAATTCAATTCAATTGGGCGTAATAAATTACAACGTAATGAACTATTGTAATTGAATTACTCTTGTCAAAAACTGAATAATTTCACAGTTTACAGTTCAAATTTCTGTAACTAAATTACAATTACTGGACAACAGAAACCATCAGCGATTAATAAAAATATATACATTTGTGTCAATTGTTGGTTCTGATTAAACAAAAATGAAAGAAGACATATATTAGTAAAACAAAAACAGTTAGTGACTCATGTGCACTATTGCAGAGTTGGAGATTTGGTCAAAGGTGAAGAGAGCACAAATATGGACGTGAAAGAAACCGGAGGCGCATTCAGCAACTGGAGATATTTGAATTATTTCTGATTTGTTGAGAACAAAGTCAAAAACATTTCAGTTAAGTTATATCCTGGAGATGAACTGCTCACCGCTATGTAGGCTATTTTCTCAATTTGTAACCTCTTTATTTGTGTGGATTCTGTTTATTTTGTTTGTGCGAGCTTTATACCCTTGAGAATTTGTAGGTGAGTAGAAAAAAGTAACATTTTTTAAATTGGGGAATAAGTAAAATAATTTAATTACAATTTCATCCAGCAATTAAAGTAAAATAGTGAAGAAGAAATTTACCCAACACTGAGTTTTGTTGTAAATATTTGTTAACATTAGACTTTAGAAACACTAAATGAATCAAGTTATGTCTGTCTAGTACATACATTACAATTAATAGTTTTGCTTGATTAGTACAGAAAGTTCTTAATGATTCTATGCACCAAACAGGATCATAAGCTTCAGTAATTATCATTTTAGTCATCATTAAATAAGCTTGCACGTGTACCGCTCCAGTTTGTCACAGAGGAGGCAGGAAAGAAGTCGCTCGAGTGACATTTGTGAATGCATGTGTCCGTAGACATCCGCATAGCTGAGGATTGACAGAAGAGGCTGCATTTCACACACGTCTAAATGCCGGTAGGCCCTTTTCCGTCCGCCGCTCACGACTGCTCATTTCCCCTCTCCGTGATCAGAAGCAGACTTCCTCGCATACTAACCTATGACTTCCTGCAGCTCGTACGCCTCTCTGGTAATTGGCCAGCTGGTTGTCACCGACGGTTGCGGGTGGTGGACGGGAGCCGGGGATTCGCCTTGGTCCGCCATGATGCCAGTGAAGGGATGCTGCGCTAGTTAGCAGCCTCCGCGACCGACTGTGCTGGAGGGGGGCAGAGACTGTCAGGTTTGGCCTCACCTCCTCCTCCTCCTCCTCCTCCTCCTCCTCCTGGGGGTAGTGTCAGCGGGGGAGCTGCTCCACAGCCGCCGCCGACTCTCACTGAGCGCAACCCGGAAAATAACGGAACACACGTGTGCGCGCGCGCAGCCGCACACGCGCGCCTACTGACACACGTGCCGCCTGACTCAACGATGTGTCACTATCGCTTCACACAAAGAGCCCATTTAAACGCTCTGTTCGTTTCTTTTTAGAGCACTTGAGGACGTTAGGTTAGAAAATACACAATGGATTGTTTTATCAAACGCTTCCGGTCTGTCTGGAGGATTTCATCCAGAACAGACTGTACTTATATGCTCTTGTGGAATGTGTCTAATAAAGGATGACACATAATATATAACGAAAATTACGCTTAGAAATAAATGTGAGTATTTCTTTATTTAAATAATTGTGAACCAGGAATAGACAAAAATGTTCTGTTTGAAAAAGAACCTATTTATGACGTAGAAAATACACTTGGCGGGTCGCAAGCTTTCAACTACGTCCCCAACGGGATGGGGAAAGGGGGCGTGGTTGCTCCGCCCACAACTCAGAATTAAATTTCTATACTGCCTCTGCAGAAACTATGTCCAAGAAATCAAAGGATTTTTTTTTTAAATTTCTGTTATCATCGTTTATTGGCTAAAAACGGTTTTAAAATAGATTTTAAAAAACCAAACAAATTGATTGATTGATTGATTGATTGATTGATTGATTGATTGATTGATTGATTGATTGATTGATTGATTGATTGATTGATTGATTGATTGATTGTGGGACATTAAACATTAAATGAGTTGCCTATTTGCTAAACTAAAACTCAATGCAATATGATTTAA
The DNA here is from genome assembly GCA_003999625.1 of Oryzias javanicus. NCBI lineage: Eukaryota > Metazoa > Chordata > Actinopteri > Beloniformes > Adrianichthyidae > Oryzias > Oryzias javanicus. Next base: position 12,317,328 of record CM012457.1, on the reverse strand, counting down.
GCCTCTTCAGTGGAAGGGCTGCTCTAATCAATGATTTAATCTGACCCTTTTTTGAAATTTTTAATGCAAAATTCTTTTTTTTGTCTGTTTTTTTATTTTTTGTGAAAATGTTGGTCTTGTGTTGTAAAGTTGATGTCGATGTATAGTGACAGATATTTCCACAGGTTGCAAGTATTTTGCTCAGCATGTGACATACAGTTTATGACTGGTATAGTAATACATATAATGTTGAAGAATAAAAAAGGTTCACATTTATTAATGAGCATATAATCCCGTTTTAGTATTATTTTGTTTTTCTTTCATTCGATAAAGAATAACTGGCTGACATTGAAAGTATGTTTTGCCTTACTGACTTGCCTTACTCCTTACTGTCTGGTGGCCATCTTTATGTCTTTAAGCAGCTACATAATAATGCAACTAGTTTTTAATAGTTTAGCCTACTTAGATTTCTAGATTTCTTACAATGTTGGAAAAGCTGCAAGAATTAATGGTAGAACAGGTTGCAATACACTGTGGCCAGCAGAGGGCGCAGTGACGCCACATATTTCAGGGGGTATTATGTAACAGGCTGGGCTGTTAAAACTCATGTAGTGAGTTTAAAGGATTAAAAATTAAAAATGCATTCAGGAATTATTTTATTGGTATGTTTTGTAAACAGTCCCCTCCAAACCATCCTCTGTGTAGACATCCTTGATTAAGATTTCATGTTGGCCTTTTCTTTAACAAGTCTCCTCATTAGTGACATTAAATGAAACACTAATCCAAATCACATTAGCATATTTACACCTGTTGTGAAAGGCCTAGGAGATGTAAAACCACTTAATATGCAAGCACAACAAACGTACCCAATAGGCTGTAAGATCATAAGGAAAGATTTCTACGCTGGAGGTGATTTGTCCTATTTCTAATATACATTATTGAAGAAAAGACCACTTCAAAGTGTATTTAAAATGTTGAAGGATACAGAAAAGCCAGCCAATGAGGAAGACTAGAAAGCAGCCATCAAAAAGGTAATAGAGACTGAAGGTCACCTTGAAGGAGCTGCTGACGGAAACTGGACACTCTACATAGATGGGCACAGTTTTTCTGAGATCTGGACTTAACAAAACAAGGAAATAGAAATTCAAATAAGGAAAACCAAATAATCTGGCCTCCACCAAATAAATGCACATTTTAGTTGCTGCAAAATGAATTATTGATTCTTACACGCACATATTTCTTTGCTTACTTTTACAATTTGTAAGCATTTTAAAGCTAAATATCTATTATAAAAATTGTAATTATTGTAAACAATCAGCTGGTACCAGGATTGAAGTTTTTCTCATCTGTCTTTATGACTAAAAATGACCTTTTCAGTTTGAGCTAACTAGTTCTACTACTTTTTCACACATAAACAATTTCTAATGTTTTGTTTATTTATTTATTTCAGGGTGCTTTGTAGTATAAACAAGACAAAACTCCATTCAAAGAGTTTCCAACGATAATGATAATAGTAATAACATTTTATGAGTGTATTTTTAATATCTGTTCAAGTGTAGATGAGATATTATGTTTTATTATATCACCATAATTCCTTATATAAAAGGTGTTAAATTCAAATTGTTTTAGAGGTTTGACGGTAAAAAATGTTCTAATTTAAACTTCCAGAATATTGTTTTAATCTTTTTCAGCACAAAAACCTAACAAAATAGTGCTTTAGAATAATGTTGAATACATTTTTAGATAAATAAGGCAGAAGGGGTCACTTTCTAGTGACCTAAATCTCCACTTCAATCTTCTTTTTATCTATTTTAAAGCTGTTCTTTGTGGCCTTTTAATCAGACTTAAGCAGTTTTTAGGCAAAATCAGCAAAATAGTCTTGTTTCGCACACGGCAGAAGTTCATCAGAAAACTTGCTTCTGAGTTGTGGATGGTTGTAAATAGTTTTATACTGGACAAAGTTAAACTTTTATCCTGCAAAACCTGTTGTCCATGCTCAAATGCACTGGTTTTCTCCCTATAAAAACTCTACAAATTACATTTTAAATTGCCATAACACTATTATGACGATAGATACTGAAAATTCAATGTCTTCTGGAAAATGGGGCAGAAGTAAACATTTACCTGACATTCTGTGGCCCTGTCATTGTCAAAGTTAACAGGAGAAGGCAGGCGGACATTCAGAGGCTTAGGTGTTAAAGGTGTTCTCAGTCTTTTTTTTTAAATTAGAAATGTGCATTTTTAAGGCAAAATCAAACAAAAGGGTTGTTTTTAAGGACATAGTTCATCTGAACTTCACCTCTGAGATGTGAGGGAACGTTGTGTTGTGCCAACTTGAACCTACTGCTGCAGGCTTTTTCCAACTGTAGTTTTTAGTTTGCTCCTGATTCACATTGATTTGAATAAATATTTGCTCAGGAGTGCAGTTTTAACCTTAATTTTCCTAATGTAAGTCCCCCATCATGAGAAAAATGTCAAAAGTACATGATAAGAACACGATTTTTATTGAAATTGGGCCTTTAAAACAAGGTTTGAAACATGCAAAAAAAAAAAAAAAAAAAAATAAAAAAAATACAACTGTGACCTGGTTGAGTCTCAATCACCTCTCATGACAGTAGGTGGCAGAATTCACCAAAGATGACGTGTGGAGCCTTTTTTGACTGCAGTTGTTCACAGACCCAGCTTTGCTAAAATGATGCGTTCGCGGTGCCACATGAAAGTACGAACGCCGCACAAAACAAATAACTATTCCTTATTAAACCAAATAGAAAAAGCTAATAACATTTTTTATTGTTTATTTTAGAAAATGATACACCTAGTGCAAGGTTTTTAAATAATAAACAGTTGGAAATAGCTCGGTAAGAGTGTGTTGTAGCCAGTCGAACGTGCACTGCGTGACATTTCAACGCACCAATCAGTTGCTGAGGCGCTGAGCGAGTCTACTTCCCTACGCTGGGATAGCTGGGGGGAAACGGACGGACGGACGGACGGACGGCGGTGCTTCGCGGATATCTCAGCAGCAGCAGGAGCAGCAGGAGCGCCTGTGAGGAGAAACCTCCGAGTCACCATCCAGTCTTCTGTCGCATCAGGGAGATGGCCGGGATTCTGGCGTGGTTCTGGAATGAGAGGTTCTGGCTCCCTCACAATGTCACCTGGGCTGACTTAAAAAACACAGAGGAGGCAACGTTCCCGCAAGCCGAGGACCTCTATCTGGCGGGTCCTTTGGCGTTCTGCATCTTCATGATCCGGCTGGTTTTCGAGAGGTGGGTCCGAGCGCAGGCGGCGATCTTGTGCCCAAACAATAGCATCCTATCGGGTTAGCCCACAAATCAGCACGCCTGATGATCATCCTCATGCTGCAGGCCTGCAGCGGTGTGTGCCTTTGAAGCGGCTGTCAGTGCCGACGGTGCACGTTACCATACCAACCAGACCCAAACCCAGCATCTGCACCACAACAAAGAACACACAGAGGCTGCTGCCTTTTGTTCAGGAGTCTATTTCCTTAATGCATGTTCCATTTCTACACCTCTAACTCTTCATCAAAGAGAGACAAGCAGTGCAAGTTTGAGCATTTTTCCCCCCTCAAAATGATTTAAATTTAGTGAAAATAAATAAATATTCAATCATTTTCTCCTCATGCTTTGGTTCAGCATATTTTAATTACTAGTCTATAACTTAATCAATAAAGTTTAGAAAACTTCAATTCACAGTTAATGTTGTTTGTACAGAAAAATGAATATACAAACAAATATAAACACTTACATTTAACCAAACACATATTGTTTTATAACATTATTACTATAAGGAAATTAAAATGTTTATTGTTACAAATCAGGGTGCTAAAAGTAATGTGCAAATTGATATTTATAAATAATAAAATGAAAAGGAGAGGTAATTTGCAGGAAAATCCTATTGTTTACTTTCTTTTTCCTTTTTGCGTCCACTGGAATTTAGACTTAATTGTGAAATTAATCAGAATAAACTTAACAAAAACAATACTCATATTGCATATTAACGATAAAAAGGGAGTTTTATTGAAACTAAGATTTCATTACATACAAAAATAAACGGAAATACATGGAGTGAAAAGATATTTTCCCGCCTGATGTCGATAACCAACATAGCCTTCAACGATAGACAATATTTGAGTTTAGATTTCCATTTTGTACACAAAACTGAAAACTTTTTATTTTACTGTGCATCACATTGTACTCAACCTTTTCAACACACAAGAAGGAGATCTAATCGGAACAGTATCTCTCTAAAACTTTGAAAATATATCTACAAACATTGAGACCATTTATTGACTACTAGACATAAGTGTAAACTATGAGCTTCCTACTGCCTGTGATCATTTAGAAACAACAATTATTCCTATCAAAAATAAAATATACCTGAAATCAGTCAGAACAATTACTGACTATGACTATAAACGCAAGCTTCCCAGTGCCAAGGATCTATTCGGGACAATTCCTAAATTAAAATGCATCTGGAAGCAGCCAAAAAAATATCTGTGGGTTGTTTTTTTATATATATACCGGTATATATATATATATATATATCGGACAGATACCGATAAACTCAAATTATGCAAATATTATTAGATCCTATCATTTAAGATGATCTTGACAACTTTGATTACCATAATTTTTAGTCATGTTACAAGTTGTTTATGATTATAGCTGCTTGTTAACATCACACAGGTAAATGGTGTCTTCTGATAAATTATGTGATTTTCTATCTTCATTAACAGGGTTCCTGCGGGGAATTAAATAGTATTAAAAATACCTTAAAAGGCCTTCAGCAAAAGTTTTACATTTTGTTATCTGAGCCTTACAAATTATGCTGCTTGAAACTGTTCCTTTTCACATTTATTGTAAAAAATGTAATTTTTTTAACCATGATCATTTTGATTAAACGATGTACCGCCGGTTTTAGAGACAGAAGGACGCTAAAGCATCGCAGCACCGACTATAAACATGATAAAAAGGTACCGTCTTGATCATAAAATGGGAATAAATGAATAAAATGGAGAATAGACAGAGAAATTGGTCTTCATTTTTTTGACATGCATGGACTGAAAAAGTCAAATTTAACTTGAACAGACTTGTAGGAACCCTGATGGGAACAAATCCCATTTCGTCACTCACACATTCACACACAGATGGTGGCGTTCAATGTCTTGCCCGAGGACTCTTCAACACATGGGTAGTCAAAGGTGGAAACTGAACCTGCGACCTTCTTGTCAGAGGTTGATCGCTCTACTTCTGTACCAGCACATGTTGCCTTTCAGATTGACAGTGTTTTCATTCAATCTGCACATAGTAGATTTATGGGTGCATTAAAACAGATTAATCAGGAACACCAAAAAGCTAATAAAAATGCTTTCTAAATTACTGTTTTGATGTTCTAGGTTTATTGCAAGACCATGCGCAGTGGGCTTAAAGATCCAAGCCAATGGACCACAAAAAGCTCAGCCCAATGCCATCCTGGAGAAGGTTTTCAACGCCATAACCAAGGTGATCCGGGTTCTTTCTTTACATATGTTTGCATTATTAAAAATGAATGTAACAAATGGGGTTGTTCCTTAAAGCACCCGGATGAGAAGAGGCTGGAAGGCCTTTCCAAGCAGCTCGACTGGGACGTGCGCACCATCCAGCGCTGGTACAGGCAACGGCGCAACCAGGAGAAGCCCAGTACCCTCGCCAGATTCTGTGAAAGCATGTAAGACAACATATCCCTCCTAACTTAGCCGTAAGTCAGCTTTTGTAAAAGCAACGTCACACATGCTGAGAAATCATTACAGTGATGTCTGCTGAGTGTTTGCATGCGCCCATGCCTCATTTTGGCATGTAGTTAATACAGTAACTAATTTGAATGGGCAGCACCATGTTGGCGCCCATCAACGTCTCACCCACTGATGGTAGTAAAAGCAGGAATGATGGATAACTTTTATCTGAATAGCTCACTCATTCTTTAAGTTCATTTTCATACCATGTGAAAGCTAAGGTAAATCCTGTGGTGACCCAAAGACAAAAAAATGGTAAGGAGCAAATGCTTAAAAAATGCATTACAGCCCAAAATCTAGTGTTTGAAGACTGCATTAGTGCTGACTCGCAAACAACTGACTAATCTGCAGTAAAGCCAGTTTGCCGTCGGTGAGATTGGAGTTACTTGTGAAAGGCCAAAGAGCGAGATTTGCTGTCAGAGCAGAGTTGTGTCCGACACCAGTGGAACAAATCTGACAGTCTGGGACCCAGGGAGCCTGGCTTCTTCTGATCTGCCCCGGGCTCCCTTGGTCTCAGACGAGCGCATTCGGCTGATTGGGCTGCAGGACTCCAGTTTTTCAGCTCACAGACAAATCTCAAAGGCAAGCATGTTTTTTTTTTCTTAACATAAAAAGACTTTGTGGTTTTTTTTCTTTTTTTTTTTTTTTTTTTAAGCAGGCTTAAGCTTGCGTGTCATTTTAGCAGCGACTGTGACAAAGCTGCCTTTTTGCTTTATGCCGCCTTCAGGTAAGAGTCTGACCAGGTCGATTCAGTCCTTTCAGCAGCAACTGACTATGCTGCAATCAGACTCTCATGTCCAGCTGCTTGAGACTGATAAGATTATTGTCGTAGTTGTCTGGACGGTTCATTATTCTAACAGATAATTTAAAGCAGGAAATAATAAAGACTTCATGTAAGATATCTATTTACTAGAGGTTTTTTTTTTTGTTTTGGCCTCCCACAGTCAAGTGATTTTGCAACATAATTATGCAGCACTTTCCTTCTTTTCTTCAGCTGGCCCTCATTAGGACAGACAGAGACGAGAACACACTCAGATGTCCTTAACAACCACACCTGTCTGATCTCACCATCCTCCGTGCTATTACTGAGAACAAAAGCATCAGCAAAGTAATGCAGAGGTGGAGAAAACTGGATTTAAAAAAAAAAAAGGTTTTAAGCACAAAAACAGCTAAAAAAAATACACAACCCAATTTTTAACCCACAAAAGGAGAAGCATAACCACAAACGAACAAGCACGAAAAAGATTCTTTTAACAGCGTTAAGCATTGCAGTGTCTAAAAATGAATTGCAAATTTCAGACAATACTGTTTTTCTCATTTTGGAGTAAATGCTGTTGATTAGAATTGCGTGCAAAAGCTGTTTAGTGGAGCATCAGTTTGGAGATGTGCGTTTCTTTTTGACCATTCACTTTGTGACTATTTTAGAGTTAATTTCTACTCTGTCTCATCCAAGTTTATCCCCTAATATTTATTTAGACGTTGCTTGTTTATTCGATGTCGCAGCATTTAGAAATTGTCATTTACCTCCCTTTTTTTTTATTTCAGACTCTGTTAAACAATAAAATCTCCAGAAACACATCGTTTTTAACAGCTGACATAACCAGAAAGCTTATTATTGCTCCTACTGCAGCCGAGACGTAGGTGTGTGATTTTCATCCATCACAACCAACACACCTCCCCAGGAGTCGCTTCTCAGACGCCAAACTGACAGGCGGCATGTTCGTTTTCAGCAGATGCTGACAGAGCAGCTGAGAGATGAACCATCTACCGGTTTATCTAGAGTTTTCTCAAGCTTTAGGAAAGATGAAAATATGTCGGACGTTACCAAATCTCTTCATTTGTTTGAGCAAAGCAGGCTTAATGAACAAATGTAATTTATATTGCATTATTTCCTCCAAAAAATTGTCAAAGTTTCTCAAAATCAAGAACTTTTTGCTGATAAGAACAAACCCTTTTTTTTTTCTTTCTGCCCCATTTTGTCATCTTTTTAGGGCAATTTCATAAAAAAAAAAAAAAAAGACTTTTATTTGGTTTTACCTGCTTTATTATTTCTCCTGTGCAGCACTTTGTGATTCACTCTCTGCAAAAAGTGCTAAAGATTTACGTACAAATGAGTCACAATTGAATAAATAGGAATACGCAAAATAGCATTTAGAGTGTTAAAAGAGCAATACTTTAATGTAATCTAAATCTAAACAGTGATACGAACCAAACGTGTCTGACTTCTGAAAGAAATCTATTTCAGGACATGAGTTCTGAATCATTGTAATTTCACATACAAAGCTGCAAAAAGGGCCAGTTGCCATGCAACAGTCTTAACTGCGTGCAAGGTGGATCAGTCCAAAAGTCCTAAAATACTTTGGAACAAGAACCGAAAGATAAATAGCTGCCTCTACATGATAAAATATTAAATAGTATAGATCTGAACGGGCAAACTAGATATGGTTAAACAGAAAAAACTATTGTCATTGATGCTGATAATTAAAACGGGCAAAACAGAAGTAAAGGTGCTTGTTTCACTTCAGGCCTGTTGCTTTCACCCACATCTTTTAGAATAGAGCTGCTGTCGGAGGGTGTTTGCTTGCTTCCACTGTGAGTTTGAGCTTCTCTTTTGATGCATAAACCTTGCACGCAAGAAATAAAGATTTTCTTGCTAACTTGGAATAAATAAACACATGGTTAAACGCTGTGACGAAAACCTGCAGCATTTGCTAAATGGGCAGCCACGTCACTGTGAGAGTGCCCAGAAGTCGCTGATCTCTGAACTCATCTTGTCGACGGACTGTCTTCATCGTAGACATCATTCTTCCAGAAATGCGGATTCAAATGTGACCTTTACCATGCTCCAATGGAGAAGGATGCCGTCTGATTTCACCGCCTCCAAGAATATTATTTTTGCTACAATGGATCACTCCTCAATGAATGCACTAAAAAAAAAGAAAAATCCTAAAAAAGTATAAAGACAAAAGAAGATTTGCTGTACTTTCTGTTTTGCAAAAAAAATAATCTTGGGTTGAGAAACGTCTTTTTTTTCTCTTAAAAGAAGAATTTTTAACTATTTTTTTTATTTATTTTTGTTTATTTAAAAAAAAAAATCGCCAATTGGGTAAAAATATTTGACTAGGGATCTGTTTTTGCAGTATGCTTTTGTGAAAACAATGTTTTAAAAATATGTGAAGACTCTTAGAAGCCCCTCTTTTATAGTTATTTTTGTATTTGAATTGTTTTTTTTTTTTGTACTCTTTCTAATCCATTGCTTTAGTTTGCATGCTTACACGCAAAAGCAGGAATATTTCCCTCTCCAATGTCCAGATTCAGCCTCTTTAAGAACACATTAAAGGTTTTATTCTTTTCTCTAGAGTTGGCTGGTTAATAATAAATTCTCTTTTTTGCTTGCTGGTATGAGGTCAGTGAAGATAATATGCATGTTTTCTATAGCGGCAGGTTTTTGATCACAGCCGTGTCAGCACAAGCAACTTCTTCCCTCACAATCGCCTCCATCACTTTGCTGCAGTTACTGTAAATTATCTGCCAGGCTTTAGAAATGAGGGTTGGAAGTAGACTTTATGACGATGAAGTCAGTCTGCCCTCGTTTTAATTGATTAAAGCTTTACTGCAGAGTTATGGAAGGCATCCAGCAACACTCTCACACATGCTTATATATACAACATCCTACAAGTCATGTAGAAATTATTGGAATATAATATCTTGAATTAAAAAAAAATTAAAATAAATTCCCCCTCCCCACTGTAGAGCGGAGCAAGGAACCAGCACATTTTCTACATGCAAACAGGCTCCTTTTCAAACTGCATTTCTTCATTTGTTCCAGATTCACAGCAATTTAGGTAATGAAATACTCTGAAATGCACATTTGAGCTTCATTTTCTTTGCATGTGTCCTCCTATCATCAGAAAAAGGCTACAAGTACGTGTTACAAACACCAAAAATACTTTTTTTATTTCAGTAGGTCTTTATAGATAATTCCAAAAGTATTCATAAAGAATTCACTTTAAAAACATTTTTAACAGTATATCATTTTACGCAGTAAAAACATTTATTTCAATTTACACAACAAAAAATGTTCAATTTTTAAATCTCAGTAAAATATATTTTGTTATTGAAGAAAAAACATATTTAATGCAAATTAATCCAGTATTATTTACTTAAATAACAATTAGCTTTTTACTAATTATGCTTTTCCTTTTATTTCAGGTGGAGGTTTACCTTCTACTTATACATATTTACCTATGGAGTGCGTTTTCTTAAGAAGGTAAGAACTTTGTGAATTGCCTTATGTTAATATAACATATTAACTCTTCTTTGCATTTAATAGTAAAATTATCAGTATAAAGATAATTGAAAGATTGATTTTTCTGAATATTCAAACAAACAAGAAGTACTTGCTCCATAAAAAATAGATCAATGAATCTATTATACCTGATAACATTTCTAATGTTAACTAATGACAGTCAGTTGCCTTTGTATGGACTGTTGTTGGTTAGTATGGTAATGATAGTTATGATAACCTTTTATAAATCCTGAAACAAATACCCAAATTGATGTTGTTTTTTAGATTAACTGTAATTGGGGCCCGTTTTACTTTTGCTTCCTATTTAGTTAATTACATGAATTCATTATTTTAATTAAAATCAGAACTCTGAACCACAGAAAGCCAATGAGCTGGAAACTTAGGTAGTTATTTTAGATTAAAAAGTTGCATTATCATTGCAATTAAATAACTTAAGGAAGAATAATTGCGAAAGAGTTTAATATCCAGGCATGAAATTTCATTAGAGGCAAAGCTGCAAAGTCATAAAAGTAATAAAATAGAGCATATCAGCAAATATGAAAACATTACCATCAAATGAATGATAAGTTCATGTGATTTTTTTTGTATTATAAACCAAAAAAAAAGGACAGATACACATTAATTATCATGGTTAAAAACATCTGATTGAGATGTGTATTTAATGATTTAAAACTAGTCACAAACAAAAAAAATCATTATGAGGTCATGTCATTTAAAACGCACACATATATAATACAATTTCAAAAGTGTCACCTTTTCTTGCATTTTTATACCATACATTTGTTGTTTAAGGTTCCCATTCACTTAGGGGTCGTCTTGACGTTGAGTCGTGGCATCTGGAGAGCGTCTGGCAGAGGCGGCCAACTGGATGAGTGAAGAAACGTCTCAACAAAGAGGACTTTAAGTCAAGATGCCACGACTCAACTTCAAGATTTGCGGTATTTGTGAAACATAAAAAGCCCAAAGATTGAAATTTGATGGATGAATGGATGGATGGATGGATGGATGGATGGATGGATGGATGGATGGATGGATGGATGGAGTTATGACAAACAGAACACAAGAGACAATCTTTTTAACTTAATTTAGATCATATAAAAAATGCATAATCTCACAACATTTCAATTCGTTGCAAATAATTTGTACAAACGCCCAAAACATTTCTTCTAAAGCGACTTAAAAAAACATTTAAATCAGAGCAAAAAAAAAAAAAAAACAACCATAACTAGCGTCTTTCAAAGAAATCCTGAAATAGTTGTGAATCATTGATACTAAGAAGCCAAAGTAGTTAAATATTACTGAAAAATAGGCCGAGGTGTTCCTATTATAGCAACCCAGCAGCAGAGATAGATTAAGAGAAAGTGTCAGACACAAAAAAGTTGCATGACAAAGCACTTTGAGAAAATAGTTCATCGCCTAGCAGTCGTTGCTGCGGGCGCCAATGTCCAGTCTCTGTGGGGTTTATTAATAGACCAAGTCTGGAGCAGGAGCGATGTGAACTCAGATGCAGCGACTGGTCACACTTTGCTTCTAACTGGGGACGCCACGATTCTCGCTTTAAAACCAAACTGTGTGTTTGGTGGCAATCGTTGCATTCCTGTTTCACACGTTTGCATATGTGTTAAAACAGGTTTTGAGCTAAATTGAACAATTCTGTTTTATTACATCACAACAAGCTTAGTAAAAGCAAAACAAATACATTTTCGTCATTGTTACTTGCTAATTAGCAAAAATTAGAAAAAAGATTTTACTGAACGTTTCATTTTTCTGTTGTTGATTTGTAACACACAGATCAAAACTGTGACCCAAAAATCAAGGTTTGAACCAAATTTTGGGGAAAATGAATCATTTCATCCCTTGTTCTAACATATTTTTTATGATTAAAATCAAGAAATAAGCTTTTTGGATTCTTGGCTACTTTTTAATCATGTTTTTTTGGAACATTATTTCAAGTATTGATTTCATGCCACTGTTGCATTTTTCTGCAGACCTCATGGTTATGGAACACTAAAGAATGCTGGTATAACTACCCTTACCAGGTAAAAATGTGTGTTTTTTTTTCTGACAGATTTTAAAACAATTATTTTGTCACTCCTGAAATATATGTAAATAATCTTCTTTTGTTTTGTCTGTTTGCAGCCACTGACTGCAGACGTCCACTATTACTACATACTGGAGCTCTCCTTTTACCTGTCGTTACTCTTTTCCCAATTCACAGACATCAGGAGGAAGGTAAGAATAACTGCAGGAAGCACAATTTATTTTACTTCCTGTAACACACGTGCACCAGTTCAAGCACAATATTACTAAAGTTAAAAATCAGAAAACACTGAATTAAAAAAAAAAAACTAGGAAAGAAATTCCAGGTTGCCTTTTGTCGCATGATTCATTAAACAAATAACCATCATCATAATCGTGCGCACTCGTATTATCAGATGTAGGAAATGATATGTGATGCACTTCATTTTCCTACAGTTTGCATTTCTTATTATGACAAAATACATTTTTTGATCTAAAACAGTTCTTCCTGACTGTCCAAAATGAAAAACCTTTGTTTATATCTTTACCTGTACTTGATTGCATGCAAATGAAAGAAAAAGCTTTATTAGCTCTGAAAAAGGGCTTTTGCAAAACAGATTATCTGTTCATCAAAATAATTGCTTTTCATCTTAAGGGGGGGGTCAATATATTATTTGCATGTAAATCTACAATGGGATTTTAAAAGTTCAACCTTTAAGAGATAAGTTCGTGAAAATCATTGTAACGGTCACCATTCAGTTTGTGCAATTTCATTTTTTTTTTTATAAAAATGACCAGATCTTTGGCTCATTTCATCATAGTCTGCATGCCTTTCAGCACTGAGGTCCAGTCAGACAGTTCCTGACACCTTTTTTGCTACAATCACAAAATGGGCACATAAAAATAAACCTTAATCTACAGTTAATGCTTTAGTCACAACAACCCGTATGGGGGGATACAGGGTTTCTGCGGGCAAAAAATAGGTAAGCCTGTACAGGTCACGTACATTGGTGAGGCCCTAGAGCAAAGATGTTCATCTACATTTTAATCTATGGGCATGCTGCAGGCGTCAGGTTGTACCGAACACTTAAACAACACCTGAGAGTAAGAAGTATGGTTGAATGAAGTAGGTGAGACGCAGACACGTTGTACAGATTTTTCCTTTTTTAAACACCAGGAAACCTGAGCATTGCACAAGGAGCCCGTTCTTCTTTTCATTCTGGGATTTTATTTTATTTCTATAATAGAATTTATGTTACACATAAAATGGGGGCTCGTCCGGGATCAGTTAACCCTTCGTGGAAATAATTTTGTTGGTGTTCTTTTAGATTACTTGAGTTTTGCAAAATTCGGATTGAGCTTGGAGGCAAAGTTTGGCCAAGAGTTTTTCTCGATGGTTCTTAACATGGCGTTTGAGTTTAGTAGGTGTATGCGAGATGTCTTCAGGTGAAAAATGGCCTGTACAAAATTTTAAGGTCGTAGACCACAAGGTGAGCTCATAAGTTGAAAATGTTCATGCACATTTTTTCCTATGGGTATGCTGCAGGCGACAGGTTGTAGAGAACACTTAAGGAAGGGGGAAGTAAGTGAGAGACAGGCACAACTTACAGATTTTTTTTCTTCTTTTCCTCCCCTCCCTCTCCTCGTCGCTTTTTGACCTGCTGACTGTTCCCATGAAATTACGAGTCCCCAACTTCCGGGCCGCGAACCGGAACTTGTCCTGTACCTGGACGCGTAGTGCATTTGTACCATAACCCTAACTTGGCACTGTACTGGGAAACCAGACGTGATTCTGGACGCCCCAGGCATGAATCATACAGGTTATGTGACTAAGGCAAAACATCAATTAAAGGCAGGGCATTCAAAGGCTCTCCAGTTAATTTATTATATGAATTTCATTCATTTTGACACAATCATCTTTTTTTTCTTTCATAAAAAAACAATCATTCTATGTGATTCCAAGCAGAACTGTTTGACTGGACCCACATGCTTCCTGCTGCCTCTAGTTCGTCCCCAGCTCTGCCCTCTGCAGGACACACTGCAGTCATGATGCCATTGCCATATGCCTTCACTCTGTCATCTCTCTGTTGACTGTTGGCATGTTGTCTGTTTTTGTTTCTCCTTTCAGTTTTTTTCATGCACAGCACCACACTGAAGAGGTACTCTGCATCCCCCCTGCCAGTTCCAGTATGTTCCCCGCACACTCTTGCCTCACTTTCACTCTGTTTCCTCCGCCATTACTTTTCCTTTTCATCCTCCCTGTCATGCGCGTGCCCTATCGGACTGGTTCTTAGCGCTTCAGGCTGCCATCCAAAGGTTTTAGATGGTGAAGATTCCTGAGAGGATGTCAGACACACGTTCCTGTCTGTAGATTTACTTAAAATGCAGAGATGAACTTGATTGTAAAATTTGTCATTCTCAGCAAGAGTAAACTTTTTTATGAAAAAAAAACTTTTCCACTAAAATAAATGAGACATCTGAAACCGAATGCCATGCTTTTGCACTGTATTTTGTATGTGTATATCACGATGGACTGCAGATGAGGTGATGTTTTCTTGGTAAATCTTTTAGCCGCATGACATTTTCATGGAAATTGTCTCCTCAGGATTTCCTCATCATGTTCGTTCACCACCTGGCAACAATTTCTCTCATCATATTCTCCTATGTGAACAACATGGCGCGAGTGGGAACTCTGGTCATGTGTCTTCATGATGCTGCCGACGTCCTGATAGAGGTGAGTTTGTGTCAGGGGTCTTCAAAAGATAACACAAATAGACTTTTTCAGCCAAAAGTCTGAGGACCCTAAAAGTTATCAGTTTCTCAAAAACCCTTTAAGCTTGTTGAATTCTCCATTTCCCAAAACCTTTTTAAAGCAATTAACATCATTTTACTCTTTGAACCGTCAAGTTTTTAAACAGTAGAGAAAATGAAATTCACACTTTAGGAGTGGGTGTTTATATATTTAATAGCAATATTTCAATTTATTTAGTATTAATGTAGTTAAGAAACTGCTAAATGGTTGTCAATTTGAGGTCTGCTCTTGAAAAGCTTTTAATAAAACCAGCCTCTAATTGAAAAAGAAACAAAAACACATTTCAAGGAAATGTATTGATCTACAGTGGTTGTAAACAAGAACTGCAGAAAAGAGAAATCTTTAAGCAACAGTGAAATGTCAGGGTGACACAAAATATTATTTTTCTTTGAAGTCCCACTCCGATCATCTTTTGATTTATTTTGAAAGCTTTCTTTGTGGTTTTTAGGCATGATAAGTTTATGACGTGACTGTTGGTGCGGGATAAGTCCGCATTCCTTCCCTTCCCTGTCAATGAGAGCTCTCTGTTTACATGCTCTCCTGATAGTCCCTCACAACCCCAACCTAATGTTAACGGTGCAAGAAAAATGGTTAGAAATAGTGGAACTACCTTGCCATGCAGTTAGAGCTAGACGCCAATTCAGACAAGGAAAACAAAGATGTTCATGGATCTATTTCTCTCCAAGAGTATCAGAATGGAGCGAAGCAGGAAGCTTGTGGCTGCAGCTTTACACCTGCAAGTTTTATTAAACAACATTTTTATGTCTGCTCCTGATTCACATTGATTTAAATAAAAACAATTCTCAGAAATTTTCTTTTTTTTAGCTTAACTGTCTTTATGTATGTCCTCCACTATGATGAAAAATGCTGCAATAACTTGTTAAAAATACCAAATACTCATTTTTTGGAGTGAGACTTTAAGAAAAATAACATCTTAGTATCTTTTAAGACTCGCCAATCAATACATTTAAATAAAAGCACTGCCTGATGTTTATGTTTAACCTCTTCCTTTTTTTCCAAAATAAAATTCCAGGCTGCCAAGATGGCTAACTATGCCAAGTGCCAGATACTCTGCAACCTCCTGTTTGCAATGTTTGCAATTCTCTTCATCAGTTCCAGACTGGGAGTTTACCCCATCTGGTAAGTGCTATTTACTTTCTCAGTGCACCATAATTGGCATTCTCCTGTTGAATGTCTCCAGAGTTGCAGTTGAGCATTTTCCTCAGAATGCTTTGCAAATCACTCTTTCTTTCTTTCTTTCTTTCCACCTCCAAAATGGTTTTCAACTCACACATTTTCTGTGAATATTGTTTTAAAGTGCAGAAACAGTTTCCATGGATACTTGTAGCTCCTCAGAAGCAGATCCTTTTGCGGGTTGGTTTTTTCACTAAAACAGTTCTTGTTTGAGGAAGAATCAGAAATAAGAAGAGGGTTTTTATTAAAGTATTTACTTCTTTTTGTTGGACTTTTTTGGATTCACATAAACCCCGACTTTCAGGAGCTCAACTTGTGGCTGATCCATTATGCATTTGTGCCAGAGGCTCGAAGACATAAATAAAACTCACCGTTTTTTTTCCTCCTCTGTTTTCTCAGAGCACCTGTATAAGCTTTCAGGCAGCACGCCACAGTTCTTCCCTTTGTTTTCAGAGTTACGTGATGATCCTTCACTATATTTTAGTCAACCCACGCCCACAGAATTTATGAAATTGTCGTTACTGTAAAGCTGTTGCCATGGCTTTAGTGTGATGATTCATACAAAGCCATTTCAGAAAGTGGTCCGAGTGTAAGTTAAACACAGAATCTTACACTTTTGTTTTTCCATAAACACTTTAATCACATTTAAATGTATTGGAGCATTTGGAATCATTTCCTTTCCAAAAGTTTCTGTGGTTATAAATATTTTATTTCTGGGCACATAAAAGTAGTGTATGGATGATTCTTTCTTCTATTACAGACCAACTTGATTAAACAATCAAATATTCTTTATCAATGCAGATATTTGAGTTTTTTAAAATCATAAACATAGATTTCATCCGTACAATGGTTAAATTTTTTTTATCCTTTTTTAAGTTGGCAACTTTTGTAGCTTAATTTGACATCCTCATCCTTTGTGTTACGTGAATTACCTTCCTTTTTGTTCCCGCTGCAGGATTTTAAATACAACTTTGTTTGAGAGCTGGGAGATCGTAGGGCCCTACCCGTCCTGGTGGGTCTTCAACCTGCTCCTAGCCCTGCTGCAGCTTCTCCACTGCTTCTGGTCTTACCTCATAGTGAAGACCGCATGCAGAGCCATCTCCAAAGGAAGAGTGAGTCACGGCACTTAGCTGGTCCTCTGTGTCATGTTTCCATTTATATCTGTTTTTACTTCGGAATGTCAAACGTTTCCCTGCTGTGCCTTCAGAAATGACAGCTTTTCACTTCCTTTTTTTTTCCTTTTTCTCATCTGCACCCCGTAAGGTGGGGAAATGGAATCCTCTACATGTAAGTATCCTTGAAGGACGTCTGTTTTGTCAGTGTGGTCTAACGGGATGTTTCCCAACCTTGGTCCTTTAGCACCATATTTTACATTTTTTTTCAAGCCCTTTTTGTTAATTTTAAAGTCCTACTGATGAAAATCTTTTTTTTCTTTAGTTTTTGACATGTGTGGCATATAAAAGAGAACAAGTTTACATAGAAATCATTTCATTTTTGCATTTCTGAGAATTTCTCCTTTTAAATCGCTATCAAACTGTTGCAAAGACACTCTGTTTAAAGCAATGAGCCGCTGTGATGTCAGAACGGCCTCATGAAGAGCTCATGTCCAAGCTCACTGGTCTGCCCCGCCTTGCATTTATGACTTACGTTTGGGAACCCATTCTTGCCATGAGTTATATGATTATAAAAAATACATTTTTATCCAGGTGATGGGACAGTAACTCTTTAAAACAGATAGTTAGATCCAAGTCACGGCAAAATCCCTTTTGTTTTCGTGCGCAAAACTGATTATTAATATAAATTCATGATTATCACATTAGGCGATATCTCATCACGAAAATAGTCAAAGAGATAAACAAAAACTTTCTAAGGCATTGCCATTTGAACATCAGAAGTTACAAAAACAACAGGTCCACTTGTAACTGATTCGATCCATGAAGCTCTTCCCTTTCCTCGTCTGAGCTGGTATCCGGCTCAAAATGATACGGCTGGACACTTCTGATATTGCATGACATTTTTTTGTAGCAGCAGTGAAGTTTTACGCTCGCGAGACACCTGACATCATCAGAAAGGGAGGATGATGGGTGGATCAGTTCCCACATAAAGAAGTTTTTGGAGACAGAGGCTTCAGATAAACATAAAATATGGCTTTTTAAGACATTTAGGTTGTGGGATTTTGGTAAAAACCTTAATAATTGTAATTAAAGCACAAATGGGAACATTTTTTCATAGGGGGACTTTAAAGACCCACTCTGATGAAAATTGTGTTTTTGATGGTTTTAACATGTTGCAGCATTTTTCTGATGATATTTAAGGAAAATTCAGCTTAAATTTGCATTTTTATTAGCATTCCTTTTTAATTCAAAATGAATCAGGAGTAGATGAAAAAAAAGGCATTTAAAAAAAGAGTTTGTTATGTAGAAAATACACAGGTGAAGTTTCCTGCTGCGCTCCATTCTGACGCATCCACTTTTAGACATCCATGTACGTCTTTGTTTTCCTCGGCATCTGACTCAAAACTGTTCGGCTGGATAGCTCCAATATTCCTCGCCCCTTTTATTGAAATCAATGATGTTAAGTTGGAGGTTTGAGGAGCTGTAAGATAGCGGGAGAGGGTGTAAACAGATGAATGATGGGAAATGGGGCGGAGTGGATCTTTGAACCACTGTCGCTCCGCTGAAACTGTCACCTAGAAAATGGCAGAGATTCTTTTGATTTTTGGATAAAATGTTCTTAAAAAATTTAAATAGATCAAAAAAATGATTCGAATGGCCGAATCCAGATTCTTTCCCTACCCGTACGGCTTCTCCCTTCCCCCTATAGTTAGCCCTCCAAACGGAGAATTATGGAAAAATAGTCTGTGCTTCAGAGTACACCCACCTTTAGAAATGCGTTTCTCCTCCATGGCACAGCGGAACATGGATCATCCTACCTTAAAAAAACAATTTTGGACACCCCTATCACTTCAAATGCCCCTACAATCGGAAGGGTAGGGAGAAGCCGTAGGGGGTAGAATTCGGATTTGATGTTTGTGTTGATGTGGAGGATCATTCTGCATCACTACCACAGATAATAACACAGAAACGTCACCTCTTAATATACATTTTTTCTCTCCAGGTGTCTAAAGACGACCACAGTGACATCGAGTCCAGCTCCGATGAGGACGACAGTCCGCCGCCGCATCAGAAGCACCACAGCAGCGCCGCCAACGGGACCAACAAAAACCGGACCAACGGCTACCTGACAGGAGCCCCGTTCTCCTATGAACACTGACTCAACTCATATCGCATGCCTGGAGCCATGCTACAAAACACCAATTATTTATGTGTGCGTGCTTGTATTCGGGTGTATGTTGGAGAAACATCGCCTCATCCTTGTGTGGAAGTCTTGATAGATTCATGTAAAAGCAGTTTTCCCATCAGTTTATTCATTTTGTGCAGTTTTGTTTTCTTTATCTATATATTTGCATCGGACAACACTCACTGAAAACAAATCACACACGTCACTGCAGCCCAGCTTTTGACTATAAGTACGCATGTTCCTTTCACTTACAGCTCTCCGTCATACTTTGAGGGGTGTTCTCTGTATTGTTTTTTCTCAGAAAACATTTGCAGGTTGTATTCAGACATTTCTCAGTCGTCATGTCAGTATGGAAGTATTCTTTAAAAACTGAATTTTAACTCACACATATTAAGCCAACTGTTGAAGAACATTGCTTTGTTTCTCTGCTGCACACCCTCCAAAGATTTGCAAAAACCTGTCTTCACCCACAAACTGATGGTGATTTGAATTCTTACTCACATTTACATTTTTTTTCCCCACACAAACTGTAAATGAGATGTCAGTGGCAGTATTATGTGTGAGCATTACGTATGGCTAAAAGCTGCATATCTCATCCGGTCATTTTGTTTGGTATTCTGATTAATTTCTGATAAGCATTCCATTAAAAGTCATCTGTTCTATTATGACGATTGAGTTGTGGGTTTGAGTTACTGATTAAAGAGTTCTGTTCTGATTGTTCAATTACATACACACTAAAATTCGTTCTGATTATCAAAGACCGACTCTAATCATCTTTCAATCTACTGTAAAAGCATTCCCAGTGGTCTTTTCATTATGATTATAGCCAAATAAAAAAAAAAACCCTGCATTGTTTTCTTGGACATATTTACTGCAGAGCGGCAGGAGTTCAATAGTAATCCACCTTTGAGTTGTGGGTGTTGGATAAGGGGTGGACTTACCACTAGGCAAAGGTAGGCAATTGCCTGGGGCTCCCAATGTTTTGATGGCCTGAATAGTTTAAAAGAATGTCTAAATTGATTTCTGTTCCCACTATTATTTGACTCTGTCCTAAAAAACCCAAATCACTGAAGTGACATGAGACTGCTAATGTGAAAGTCTTTTGTCCTCTCCTGTCCCTGTAAAGGAATGGACTATTCCATCAACAACATGTTAAATATGCA
This sequence comes from Oryzias javanicus, assembly GCA_003999625.1. Classification (NCBI taxonomy): domain Eukaryota; kingdom Metazoa; phylum Chordata; class Actinopteri; order Beloniformes; family Adrianichthyidae; genus Oryzias; species Oryzias javanicus. Next base: position 12,296,764 of record CM012457.1, on the reverse strand, counting down.
TAAAATATCACTTTAAACATTTGAATGTGATTTTACTTTTTAAATGTCCATCTGAAGGTGAAAGTGGACCAATTATCAATGCAATCGCTGCTGATATTGTTTGCCTGGGGCTCCTAAACTGCTAACTCCACCATTGGTGTGGAGCAACCCCGCCCCCCTCCCTATTGCTGAGACCTCTCTGTTTAAGCGAGACAGGGAGATTATGGACCACCTATTTTATTTTCTACCTCACAAGCTATGATATTTAACCGTTTGAATAAAGAAATACTTTAATCTTCATATTTGTCACCAATCATCAGAAAAATGCCAGAAGAACATGTTAAAAACACCAAAAACACAATTATCAGAGTATATTTAGAGAAATTCTTGATAAATCAAGATTTCCTCCAAATAATCTGATTTTTTTAATTTTTTTAGTTTGATTTGTTTGGTTATTTTAAGCAATTATAAATATAATGGGTTTAATTAAAAACAAAAGAATCAAGGCAAGTCTTAGGGTACAAGACAGCGTACTGAAGTTTTTATCTTTACTTGTGTTCGTGGAAGACATAAAATCCTGTCTGCTTATGTCATAGGAGAGATGAAACATCAATATAAGGAGTGGGGTCATCTGGACCCCATAAGATAGCACAAGGGTCAAATCTAAAAATAAATATCAGGATCATGAAATATGCTCAAATGAAACATAGATATTTGTTAACTCTCAATAATCAGATTTTTACAGCCATGTAAAGAGGCCCACTGCAGTACGTGTGCTGCATTCAGGATAATTCTTCTTTTGGTCTCATACAAGAATATGGAAAATAAAATCAAAACAGACACCACCAGAAGTAAGATTCTGCAATTTTTCCACACATTTTTTGCATTAATACAGGTTGTGTCATTTTTTTTGTTTGTTTGTTTGATGATTTATCTTTAAAAAGTATTTAAAGACCAGATCTGTCTTTGTCTTATTTGAATTCGAATCTGAGTTCGAATATTAAAGTGTAAAAAAAGGCATTAGGTTTAACAAACGCAAGATTGTAATTTTCTACAAATAACTCAATTCCTGATGCAGGACATCCTTTCATGTGTTCTGCTTTTATGTTTCAAAAACATAGACTTTTATTGACTTTTACAATCAGGCCTCTGCTCAGTTTGATGAAGGCCTGAACCAGGTGTGGTTAAGCAAAATATCATAAAACTATGAGGGATAGTTCTGAGGAATGATTTATGTAAACACAAAGTCAACCTTCCACTGGGTTTTAATCAGATGACATGACAGAGACAGTATTATTTCACATGAGAGGTCAGTACTCTTTCTCAGATTAAAACTATAATTTAGGGTGTATTCAGAATGGAAAAGTACATCGGTCCAGACCTAATCTGCATAATTAGATCAGGATTGAGTCCTGAACTTTGAGTTTGGTCTCTCTTCAGATCACTGTCAAGTGAACTTGCAAACAAAACCATGTGGCTAAAGATCTCTTCACTGATTGGTCAGGAATTATAAGGGCAGGGCAAATTAGTCTAAGAAGGTGATATACCATTTCAGACTGGTCACATTTGCTTCGCTTAAAGTGAATCAGAGTTCGTTTACCCAAATAATCCTGAACAATTGAACTAAAACAGCCTCCGTAGCCGGACATTGTGGGATGTTAACACAGTAGGGGTGCAACAATATGTCGTCAACATTAGATGAATGCAGGCTCAGTAAAACAGCTTTAAACAGGATGCATATTGATTCTTGTGCTGTTTTCCCAACAATCTATGTGAATAACCACCTTTCAGCGTACATTCATAACTGATGTCTTAAGTAACAGTCTTGCAGCATGCCTCCAACGTACCAAAGTAGCAGTAAAAAGTGTTGTACCTGGTGTTGATGCAGACGTTCAAAATTGTTCAGCAAAAACATTAAGTTTGAATAAATGAAATGTGTGGCTGACGGCAGTCTGAATACAGTCCAAATGCAAGGTTCAGGACCAAATTAAGCAGACTCAGTCCAGAATTTTCCAGACTAAATGCATCTTGAAAGAGTTATAGGTTTTGCAATATGGATTGATAGAGATAATTAGACAATTAAAATGGTAAAAAATTAAGTTACCAGTAAATGAACTTGAACTGTGGATTGTGACATTTAAAATGTGCAGATATGTTTTTATAGTCAAAATTTGACTTGAAAAAAATAGGAATTTGATCAATTGGAATTAAGATCAACATGAACCTTTAAGTGATGAAAAGAGGAGAAAAATACAGGAAAATTATTATTGAAGTATGGTTAAGAATAATTCTAAAGACAATAGGATTTATCTGAACTCGTCTGTTCGAGCGCCTTCTTTCATGGTACGTTTTCTATTAAATAAAATAACAGTCTTCAGAAGTGAGTAATATTGTTTTTCTGTTCCTTCAAAAGGTGACAAGTCGCAGTTTGTTTATCCAAACATCAACTCACCTGAACTGGAGGGGCTGATTTCATAATATTGGAAACTAAAGAAAGGGGATCACATCAGAGTAAACTACACCAAAAAAATTAAAGTCTACACCAACTGGATCTCAGACTTAAAAGCTTTTAATTTCTGCTTATGCTCTGGAAGTCTCCTATTTAACTTTTACTCTCACATTTTATTGTGACATTATTTCAGCCAAAAAGGCTTTTGATATTTATATATAGCAAACATGTATTGTTCAATAAGTTAATTATCTGGATTGTTTGAAGAAATTGATTTTATTTAAATTGTAGTAGCATAAATTGAAATTGAAAAAAAAAAGTTTTTTCAAAACACACTTTTTAGTGAGATAAAAGGCTTTAAAGGTCAATTATTATTATTTTTAGTTCTTTTCGTCTATCTGATCTTTTCTGCTTATTTACCATCCAGCTCACGTCTCTCCCCAAAGGGTCCTTTCCCACCTCTCTCTGGAATTTTCCTTTGTCTAGCCCGCCAACTGAAGGTTTAGTGATTTCCGCATGAGAGACGTTAGGAAGAGAATGGTCAAAGTCCTGGGTTCAAAGTCAACAAACGGCCGAAGTGCCAAGATGAAGGACCCAATCGGCACCTGCTCCGTGAGTATTTCTTCTTAAAAAATAAGGGCAAATGTTTGATTTCAAAACAAACTGAAACTACGCGTTTGATTATAGTTTTACTATGTCACACAGTTCGGTCGTTGTGTTGAACATTTGTTTTAAGGCACTCCCAGTGCTGAGACATTCTTTGAGTTTTCACTGTCTTTTAGTACAATGAACTCTATCAAAAGGTGAAACAATATTCAAAGGATGGAGAAAACTTCTTCAAAGAACTCATGACAATTTTTCAGCAAAGGTAAGATCCACATTTTTTTTTCCAAATGGAGAATAGAAAGTGTTTGATTCATGTCACGGTTACTTCATTGGTTTGTGGTCAGGGCTGAGTTGGAACTTACATACGCTAAAGGACTACAAAAACTGGCAGGAAGACTCCTCAAGGCCTCCAAAGGGATGACAAAAAAGTAAGAAATGTTTGGTTAAATTTGTGATCACCTCTGGTTTTTCTAAGCTAAAACGAACGGGTTGCCATGGAAACACTATTTTGGAGAAAACATGTCAGCTGCAAGTTTGATGTGATCCAAAACACAAGATGAGTGTCAGGATCATCGGCTTACAGCTCTAACATCTTTGTCTGCTGGCGTCCTTTCTAGTTCCACCTATACCGCCTGGTGTCATGTGTCAGACGAGATGTACTCAAGAGCTGACGCCCACAGGTAGGGTTGAACCTGCATGGTAAACAAATACCGGCTAGATCTGGAGTTAATGTGATGTGCTGTTCTTTTTTTTCAGATCATTAGGAAATGCATTTAACCAAGAAGCCATTCTGGAAATACGACAGGTTTCAGACGAGCACAGCAAGAGGAAGAGACCTGTGTGTAATTCTTGCTCTATCACTATGCAGTTTAAGAATTTGACAAAACATTTCCGGTAATGCACATACAGCAAAACTGTAGGTAGATTTAAAAAAAAAACTAAGCACAAGAATTTTTTTTACTGAGCTCCTTAGGGCCACATCAAAGTCAAGAAAAAGAGACAAGTTAAAAAAGAAAACAGCATCTGGTGGGCACCAGTTAGTACTTGGTGAGCATCTAGTAGTATCAAATGGGCACCATTAAGTATCTTGTGAGCACCAGTTAGTATCTAGTGAGCACTAGTTGGAATCTCATGAGTACTATTTAATATCTGGTCAGCACCAGTGAGTATCTGGTGAGCACCAGGTGTAATCTGGTGCTCACCTGATAGTAAATGTTTTTTTTTTTTTAAAACATACATATTTTTTTACTTCATCTTTTTTCAGTGGCTCTGTTTATTTTTATATTGCCTGTGATTTTTTTTAAGCTTGACAGTGTCATTGAAAGAAATGGAAAGCTGTTCCATAACAACTGGAGTGAGCAACTTAAGGTGAGACAACATCAGGAAAAGACGAGAATGAGCACCTAAGCGTTAAATCTATGACATTTTATTTCACACAGGCATTAAAATGCAACGTTCACACTGGGCATGTCACATACATTCTTTAACATGTTAAATTTGCATTTTTTAGTGCAAGTTTAGCACATGGTACTCATACTACCCAACACTAGCACATACACCTTCAGCTGGAAGAGGCTTAGCACCAAATGTTGAAGCGGTGCAAGTCTCACTTACCTGTCTCCAGGCTTTGCCTTTCACAGCTGTATTCCAAAATATTAAGACTTGATGTCATAGAATTCCAGCCAGGCACACACTGCAATTATTAATTCCTCTTTTATGATCAACTATCAAACAGTTGGCACTTCCGTCAGTTAAAAAGGACGTCCCTGATTGGTTAAAGTCAACCTGCTTTAATTGTTAACGCATTCAATGGACATTCTGTATGTGAACGTAGCATTACAAGCAAATTCTTCATTAAAGAAGTGCTTTTGTTTGGGATCTACATGACATAATTTGCTATACAAGGAATTCTTGCAGCAAAATCATATAGTATGATATAGATTAAAGCTTAAATTGAAAAAAAAATGTATATTTTTTTTACTTATGCAACTTGGACTTTGAAGTTATTGGTTTGTTTGATGGAATTTCCTTTTCTCTACATCACACAACAGCTAAAAAAGAAACTGATTGGATTAACAAGGGAGCATGAAGCTCTGTACAACTTCGTTGAAAACAACAAGCAGATCTCCACGGAGAAAGAAAAACAAAAGGTAGATCTTTGACAGATCATTTTTAACAGTGCCGATTTGATATCACGAAGATCTGGGAAATAACATGCCTTTAAAAACTGTACGATTGTAAAAGTTGTTAGGTTTTTTTATTTTATTCACGAGTCTTTGCTTTTGGCGTTCAGATGCTAAACAGGTTGACAAAATCAGCAGAAATACAAACGCGGGTGGATGAAGAGTATTTCCTCGCAAACACTAAGGGTCATCAAATGAGACTCAAGTGGGAGAACACATTAAAGAACTGCTACCAGGTAAAACTAAAGTCTTTTTTTTTGTTAGGTATTTATTTAACCCATCTTCATATGTAGGAAAGTTTTCTGTGGATAGACCTGTGAAATACACCAGCTAAAAAAGAATGGTAACAATAAACAAAAGGCCATATTTCCATTTATCTTTTATACATTTTTCTTATTTTATAAAGTCAATTCATACCATTTCTAGAATATTTTTTGTTTTTTTAGCCTGAAAGCACTAGATAAGTCTGAATGCAAAGAGAAAGAAGATCCCAAAGGAGAACTCTGACTACAATCGCAGCTTTATGGCTTTATGTGTCACATAAAAATCTGCTTTAGATTCATCCAACATGAAGGCATTTATTGTGTTATTGTGCAAAGTATGGGCGGCAGCACCCACCAAGCCTACAAAAGCACCATCACTGTCTTTTTTTTCATTATTTCAGGTCATTCTGGAACTGGAGAAACAACGGATTGAGGTTCTGGGCAACATTTTGGACAGATATAGCCTCCACGTGGCCAGTTTTGAAAAGACCCTCAAACATGTGAGACATCCTGCTTTCACAAGTCAAAAAACTTAAAAAAAAAAAAAAAAAAACGCTCGTATTTTAAGTTAACTCTTTGTTTTTCAGAGCCAAAAACAGATAGAGCAAGTTGTCCAAAGAGTGGACATGGATGAAGACATAAAAAAGTTGGTGGAGGAAAACAACAGCACGGTCGAGGACAACAAAGCAGAGTTTTTGATCGCTGATTATTATGTATGTTTTGATCACTTTTGGGGGCCAGTTTTTAGGAGAAGCTCAGAAATAATGTTATGAACTGTACTTAACTGTTTTTCTAGTTTATATATTTGTATATGAATATCTTGCATACTTTTTTAAACTTAAAATAAATTATTCAGAAGACAGTGAGAAGATCAGCTGTCATTATCAATCTTTTAAACTTCACTGTTGAGATGTATGTTTAAATGTTATCTAAAAGGAAAGTTTGTAAGTTCAGGAGGGAAAGGACTAACATCGATGAATGTCCTTTAAAACACATGATTTTAAACCATACTTATTGTGGTAAATAATACATATTTCATATTCATTGTAAGCGCTTTGAGCGTCTGGAAAAGCACAGATAAATCTAATCCATTATTATTATTATATTTGTTCAGGAGGAAGACAACAAATCCTTCATGAGTAAAGACAGAAGAAGAGCTGCTATCAAATTTAAACTCCAGCGTCTAGAAGACACCATCGCAAAAACAAAGAAGGACCGTGAGGGTGAGTTCAGCTGAGCCACTTTTTAAAAAAAATAATGAAAAATCTTGAATTTTTGTGTCTTCTTGCAGGTCTTGAGAAGCTGATGAAAACTTACGCAGCAAATCCGTCTTTTTCAAACCAGCAGAATCGCGAGGAAATTGAACTGCTGCTGGATGAGGTGAACAAAAATTGTTGATTGACGCTTATTTTGTATCGAGATTTTTTGAAGTACTCACTAAAGCTGTTAATTCTATAGATTACATTAAAACTGAATCTACTGGAAGCCACAAGCTCCAAACTTTTGTTAACACTGTCGGAAATAGAAGGAAAACCCAAGTCGGGCCACACTTTTAGTGACAGCATATCGAAATGGAAAGATAAGGTAAGAACTGTAGTGGTGTTTTCATTGGTCTTTCAAAATGTGACTGTTTAGGTGTTTCTATAGCATAGGATCATGGGTAAAGAGTTATGTCAGAAAATTTGCCGCAGACTGAAAGTGGATTCAACCAAAAACCTTATTAAGAAAAAAACCAATCAAGAATCTGGTGAAACTCAGATGACACTAAATGAAACTCTGGTATTTAGATAAATTGAAACCCTCTGATTCAATAATAACTCATACATCATGGATCACATGGATGAGAAGGAAAAATAGATTGCTTCCTGAAATAGAAGAGGATTTAAATTTAGAGTGATGTGTAGTATTATCTGCTCCTATTTGATTAAAAACAAAAAAAAACACACAAATTACCCAACAATTTAATGTTCTACTGTTGAGTTAAGAACTCAACTTCTTTATGAATGAAACGTCTGGAAATGAATGGAGTTTTATTTATTAATCACAAAAAATTAGGACTTTAAAAATGTCAAAAATTTGTCTTTGACAATCAATAATGGAGTTTTTTTTTTTTTTTTTTTTACATCAAGCTAACAATATTTAAGTTTTTTCTTCAATTAACTCTTAAAATGTTCTGAGTGATTCAACAACATTCAAGGGTTCTTTTTGTCCATTGAATTCTCTCTGGATCAGGGGTCACCAACGTGGTGCCCGCGGGCCCCAGGTAGCCCTCAAGGACCCCACAAGGGGCCCTCAGATCTCTTCTAAAAATAACACAACTCACTTGTGAGCTGCACCTAAAATTAAATTTTACCTCTGACCTACTCCTGTTCAAAGATCATTCAATTTGTTTAAATGCCGACCTTAGCTCAAAATGAATTGTTTAAAACTGTACGTTGATTTTTTTTTAACATTAAATTACTGATAAACATAGTGAAAATGGGACGTTTTTCCACGAAATGCAAGTGATCATCTGAAAATTTAACAGTTACTGAGATTAATAAAATGCTCAACATTGATATTTGTTTCCTAGCTTGTTGTCATTGTTGATAATTATTATGAGAAATATCATATTCATATCATTATTCATAATTAATAATGTAAAGCTACTTATGCAAAATTTGTTATTTCAAAATAGCCCTTCGTATGACTCTGTACCCAGGAAGTAGCCCTTATGTTCAAAAAGGTTGGTGACCCCTGCTCTAGATAAATGATGTGTTCATGTTTTGTTAGGACTGTGAGCACAGCATCATTCAGCTGACTCGTCCAGTCAAACTCAGGAAGACGCCGTTCAGAACCAAACATTCCCTGAGAGCTTCCATCATCTACAAGGGACCAGCTCAGATGCTGTCGGTATCCCCTGTGAAACCAAGAACTACTGACCCGGTCACTGTTCCGGCTAAAACACAGGGAACTGTGGAGGGTAGCGGCACTGCTAATGCTGAGATTTCCCACAGAACCAACGACAAACCACAAGGTAATTCAGTTAGATGTTTAAAAAATAAATACATTTCTAACTAAATCTGGAGACATAAAGTTTTACAACACGTTTTATCAGATGAAACAACAAAAGTGTGCAGTTTGGGGAAGTGCAAGGTCCTGTTCAACTTCACACCTGAACATCAAAATGAATTGGCTTTAAAAGAAGGTAAGTTGTGACTCCAAAGCAGATTTAAAACAAGAAAAGCACCGCACTAGTTTTACCATTTTCCTCACAGGTGATGTTGTGGACATTTATGCTAAAGAAGAGAATGGTTGGTGGTTCGGTGTTCTAAAGGGGCAGAAAGGCCATTTTCCATCTGGGTATGTGGAGGAGCTGCCAGTGATGAGCTGCACTCGGTCATCTGAAGGCTGAGGGACCCCAATGGGAAGTCAAGTCACTCTCAACACGTTTGATTGTTACATTGTACAGTACAAAGAAAAAAAAAATCAATCTTCTTGTACATGTTTCTGCTTATTATGTATCACTTTAACGCTTTATTTTCTATTAAAAACTGTATAAATCAATACTTTTGTTGAATAGATTTATGATTTAAGTCAGTACTGAGTTTTATAAAACACTTTAAGAAAGCGTGGACTTTTATTCCATCATTTTGTTCTTCATTATTTATAAAACTGTACATAGAAAAAAATTCTAAAACTGATGTTTCATGAACTTTTACTTTATTACATAAACATGACTAACTGGAAAATACAATTACTGTCATATTCATAAAAGGAAATAAGAGAGAAGTATTTACAAGGAATGGATGTTTTAAGAATTTGCGATTAATAAAGAAAAAAGCCAAACAGCTGTTCTATAATTTACAAAAGTAAGTTGAAGAATTTCCAAAGGTTTAAAATAACAAACACAATAATCAATACCAGGAAATGTGACAAACTCACGATGATGAGTAAACATATATGTAAAACTGTGTACATTCTATTTTATTAATCTTCATTAAACTTCTGAAACTTTGTTCAGCAGATATAAAAGATGTAATAAAATCTCCACTGTCTTCATTTCCTCCACCTGTGAAAACTTTACGCCAAGTTTTGTCATAAACAATTCCGCTTCAGCGGCGTACTTGACTGATGAATTCCTTCCTGATGTTTGCTAGGAATGCTGCTAAATTATTGGTCTCTTGAAGTCGGGTTTCCAGATCTGACAAACACTCGAGAACTGGATCGCTGGACACAACTGTAATCAAATAAAAACTTGGATGAATATCAAACCAGTTTATACTTTTTGTTCTAAGAAAAAGAAGGTAAATTCTTTCCCTCTTTTCCCTGTTTTAATGTACTTTTGAAGGAACACATTTACGATGCTAAATGTTCATTTAAAAAGAGAGAAGCCAAGAAAACTAATAAAAACAAAAGTTGAGTGGTGGTACTTTCATGGGAAAAAAAAACATTTTAGCTAAAATACTTTCACAATTAAATGTGAGAATGACAGTACCACAGGAAACAAACATGCTCTTATAGAAGAATGTAAAGCTACTGAATCTGAAGTCTAATTGATGTGGACTACTGAATGTTACATTTTTTTAATGTATATATTTTTGTATCGATTTAGTTTAATGCAAAAAAACAACAATTACAAATAAAGTTTTTTTTTTTTTTTTTTGGGGTCCAACTTACTTTGGTATGATCCATTTTCTTTGATCCCCATTGTGATGACGTAAGCGCTCTCCGGATCAGACGGGTTGATGTTTCGATAAACAAACTGCAACTTTTCACCTTTTAATGACACAGAAACAAAAGCATTCTGTAGAATGTCATTCCTTTACACGAGTCACGAAAGAGTCTCACTCCTAAAAGAAGGCCCTACACCAAACCATCGGAAACCAAATTAATCTCAATGTGATAATTAAAATGCGTCCAAGCCATACAAAGAGAAAATTATTCCTCACTTCACCATGGCAACAGGGAAGGACAAAGCTGAAGCCTAATTGGAAAGCTATGAGTTTAGAATTAATATATTTCCTTTAATAAAACTGCGTCAAGAATATTTTTAAAAATTAAATAAACGGGAAGATATTTTCTTAATGTAGCAAAAAATTGTTGCCAGAAAACTTTAAAAAGACAAAACGGTGGAGGAAAGTTGAAGTATGTGTGTAATCAACACCTCAGATCAGAAACTGAGTTGCCATGGACAAAGATGCTTCTTCACAAAACACTCATGTAAACCCAAAATTCATTTGAGCTTAAATGTTGGTAGCAGCAGTGATTTTTACTAAAATATTGTTTTGTATATTTTGTTTCATTAAATAAATTCAAACAATGTTAACAATGCAACTAAGCATCTAGATTCCAGATAAGAACCAAAGAAAGCACCCTCAACTGTTTGATTTAAAATGTTTCAACATGTTAAATTGTGTATACATTTAGTCTGATTTTTAATTTCTATTTAATAAATTCCTATTTAATAAATTGTTATTTTTTTTTATTTGTATTATAATCATTTAGTTTTCCCATACACTGCTAAAAGCTCTGGTATTTCTGTAAAGAACTTTAAAACGCTTCTGTCTTTTAAATGTGTTCTACAAATAAAGCTGCCGTGCTTTAACTCTTTTCCGGTGAGTGTTGCAGACCTGCAACACCTTTTACAGATTTGTTACGCATAATTGTGCTCTGAAAAGGTAAGTAAAAAAAAAACAAATAAATCTGCACATCTTAAAGCTAAGGTTTTATTAACTTTTTGGTTTTATGTGAATGTTTTGTCTTTTGACATGTGATTTCTGTCTTATTTTGAATAGCATAAAAGATAACAATCTTGTCAGGACATTCATTTTTTTTAAGAAACCGAGTGTCTTAAACCAAAAAAACGTATTTGCTCCAGGATAAAAACTACTCTCGTACATTAAAAACCAGACTTTAAATAATTCATATACGAGGCTTACCTTTGGCAGCTTGTGCTTTGCTGAGAATGGTTCGTATCTCAAGCCCCAAATGATCCTGAAAAACCAGCCTGGCTTTCTGTAGGTTCCTCAGACGTTTTTTGTTTGCCTTATATTGATTCTCAATAACTGGGTAAAGAAAAAAAAAAAAAACAAGTCCCCAAATGATTATTACAATAACTTGTGATTAATCATTAACAAAGTTTCCAAGTGTCTTACTTTCTTTTCTCTTGATTTGCTCCTCTTTGAGATTTTCTATTTTCTGAATGATTTTCTCCTTCTCCATGTCTTTCTCCTGGATTTCAGACATCATCTCAGATATAGCATGTTGTTTTTCTTTAAGTGCCACACTTTTTTGTTCCAGATCTGAAAAGACAAAAATATGTGTCAATTAAATCCACTGCTACGTGTTGATCGCATCAAGGTTGGCAAGAAATGAGTTAGAAACATAGAAACACATCTGTGTCACACATGAAGAAACTCACCTTTTTTGTATGTTTTTATTGTCTCAAATAGCTTCTCATCATCTGCGCATTTCTTCAAGCATGTTTCTGTAAAATAATCAAGGGAAGAAAAAAGCTTTAAATTTACTATATATTTTTCAAAAAGTTCAAAAATGTAAGTTTTTTTATGTTAAGTTTTTTTTTTTTTTTAATTCTGCAACTTTCAAGTTTTTTTCTGTAATTACACAAGTTATTGCACACCTCAGTAATAAATAATAAACAGGAAAGCTTTTGTTTTTAAAGACTCGTCATATTTTTTTTAATCTTTTATAGAACAGTAAAACAACATTACATGTCTGAAATAGTCTCACTGGTCTGCAGATTTTGTGAATATTTGGAATTTAATTCCTGCATTTTTAATATAATACGCTGAAATTGTGCTATTCACTTGGGAGGGGCTTTGTCCTACATAAATAAATGCAAATAAAATATATATAAACTGAGAAACAACAGATCATAGCTTACCAAACGCCGACTTCACAAGCTGTTTATGTGAGAGGGACAACTCTGTGGTCATGTCGATTATGTCAGCGTAGGTTTTCAGGTGTTTACTGTGGATCTCCTCCATTTCACTGGTGAACCTGTCACTCATGTTTGGGTCAGTAATGGACATCATGATGCTCCGATATCAGTCTGTGGTAAAAAAGAATAAACATATAAAGTCATAGGACACCAGGATTATAAAACCCCCTGCTGCTACCAGGGGAAATTGTACGTTTGGGTGACAAAAAAGTGGGTTTCAGCAACGAGTGAATCCTAAATAAATATGTGTTTAGTGGTTTAATGCATAATGACTACTTTGCAAAATTACAGTAATTCAAGTTTGTAAGTATGTTACCCTGTATTGTGACAAACAAGTAGACCGAATCATCCACATTTTATGCATCTAAAGTTCCACAGTAGTGAGCATCAAGATCAACACCACAACATTTTAGACTTTCAATCTTAACCTTAGACATAGTTAGCATATTTTTCCAAATGGAATAGTTGCTAGTTAACTTTTAACGATAAGCGAAAGGACCAAAACAAGTTTTGACGGCAAATATCGCAACTTGACTTTTACTAATGATTAAGCAAGTTAAAATGATTTCTAATGTGTGATGCAAGTCTCCTTATAGCGTAATATCAATATTGGAAAAAAATACAGTAAAAAAGTTTGCATAGAATACCAATGTTAGCATGCTAGCTCTAATGCTAGCAGATTTACGTCAGTTGAAAGAGATGCTAACGGAAAACTAGCTGGCCATTTTACTAAATAAACAAAACATATTGAAACTTTATCTTACATAAGAGTTATGGTATATGATTTAGATATATCTATGGGCTACTTACTTTCATCTAAAGACAACCAGATGACAGTTTATAGTCAGTATTGTTTGGACGTAGAGACAGTTATTTTCAAAAATCCGCGGTTGCACGACACCGGAAATTACGCATGTCTCTCTCTCTCTCTCTCTGTGAAGTTTAATGGCAGCCGGCATCCAAATTTGTTGCATTGCTGCCCCCTGTAGGTCGCCACTTAAATCCTCTTAAACAGCCCCGTCAAATTACGCATGTGTTGGCTTCCGCTTGTTATAACCAAACTTCCGTAGTTTTTAAAATTAAATATTAGCAATGTTTTTTTTTTACATTAAATTTGTCAATTATTCATACTTTTTAAATCGTATTTATTTTGTTTTATTTTCCATTATTTATTTATTAATTTTATAATTTGATATTTTTTGTTCTCTATCTCCACCCAGTGGCGAAAAGGAAGAAATGCAGATGATTCTTAAAATCTGTCTTTTTAATACAAAACAATAATGAAAAAATAAAATGTATATTTATGCTCATTATACTTAGCTTAAAAAAAAATAGACAAATATAATAAACTCATATGAGGATGCCAGATGGACTGTGTTTTCACGTTGAAAGTTGGGAAAAGGTGATTTTGTTTCTACAGTCATTAAGACATGACAATGACAATATTAATGAGGCTGAAAGGTTGCAGGGTGCACTTTCACTTGGTGTGTGTTTAATGGTTAATATTTGACAGTTGTACATGTAACATTCTGTGAAACACTTAGTGGCTACACGAGCTGTAGACTGTTTTTGTACCATGTCCTAATGGTCCTCATGCTTTGGGAACACATTCTGATATTCCATATGAGTTTAAACAACTTAAACGTGTTGCCATGGCGGTGATGGGTGATTTATGAGGCCAGGCTGAAATATAAAGTCATGTGAGGTAAGAAGGGGGCTTCATGTTGCTGTGACCAGGGCAGTTGAAGCATCTGTTCTACATTGAAGGGATTTCAGATGGACTTTATTCACAGCTTTGGTGTGCTGGTAATACAGCACTTACAGAATGACTACAAAGATTACCACGGGTTGCTCAACTTCATGTCAACCGTGGGTGACCCTCGTAATATCTTCTATTTTTATTTCCCATTCTGGTTCCATCTCAGTCATGATGTTGGAACCAAGATGATTTGGGTGGCTGTTGTTGGAGATTGGTTCAATCTCATTTTTAAATGGTAAGAATTCTCTAAAACAATAATTCTATCTTTGTTTTGCTGATTGTAAATTAATAATTTTCCATCTTAGGATTCTGTATGGGCAGCGGCCTTATTGGTGGGTCCAAGAAACGCACTTGTACCACAACAATTCAGTGCCGCATTTGGAACAGTACTACATAACGTGTGAAACTGGGCCAGTTAAGTTTTAATGCAAAAATTTCAGCAAGCAATTGCAACAAATGCAAAAGGTTGAACATGTTTCTTTTTTATTTTTTATGCAGGCAGTCCATCAGGTCACGCCATGGGCTCATCATGTGTCTGGTATGTGATGATCACCTCTGCTCTAAACTTTGCCAAGCCCTCCACTGTCTCGTCTCACTGGAGCTTCCAAAGGTGTGCTAGTGTCTTTTATTTTACACATAACTAAGGTGTTTCCTCGTGACTGTTCTAAATATATTTCACTTTCTAAGGTTTTATCTCTTGAGGTTGTCTTTGTGGATGGTTTTCTGGGCGATACAGATAAGTGTCGGAGTCTCCAGAGTCTTCATTGCAACACATTTTCCACATCAGGTTATCCTTGGTCTTTTCACAGGTATATTGTTGTCTGCCAGTGCCTTTGTATACTTTTGTGTTTTACACTAAAGATAAAAATCTAGTTTTTTTTTACATTTGAAGGTATGCTGGTTGCTGAAGGGTTTGATCACATCGCTTCGGTCTACAATGCCAGCTTCAAAGTTTACCTCCAGGCCAACGTTTTCCTTCTTTCTTTTGCCGTTTGTTTTTACCTTCTCCTCACACTGATGGACATCGATCCCTCATGGTCCGTCACAAAAGCAAAGAAGTGGTGCGCTAATCCCGACTGGATCCATCTGGACACCACACCCTTTGCGGGTCTGGTGAGAAACCTGGGAGCTTTGTTTGGATTGGGACTGGCGGTCAACTCTGAGATGTTCATTCAGAGCTGCAAGAGGACGAATAGCTACAAAACCCTGTTCAGAGTCATGTGCATGGCTGCAGGTCTGACATTTCTGCAGCTTTACAACTTCATTAATATGCCCACTCATACGGAGACTCTGTTTTACATATTTTCATTCTGTAAAAGTGCTTCAGTGCCTCTGGGTGTGGTTGCTGTTATCCCTTACTGTGTTCACTTTCTGATCAGAGATGGGGACAGGAAATCTATTTAAAATGTTAGAATTTGCCGCAATGTCTTTTCTGTCTATTGTGTATTTTATATTGGCAATAAAAAAATTATTGTGTGTTTAAAATTGAAATTTGTGCTGTTTATGTAAAAATCTTTGATGGTTTGAAAGAAAGAGTCTCACTCAAAAGTAGCTAAATAAGATAAAACATTTTTTTTCTGTAAAAACATAAATTGAATAATAAAAATCAATTTCCCAATAATTCATAGCCATCTAAAATAACATAAAGTAATACTATTATTTAGGTATAACAAGTTTCTGGAATAACATTTTACTACAAGTCGCAAAATTAGCCAAATCCTCAAAATTTTGTGCTTTTTTGCTCTGGTTTTACAACCCTCCCTGTGTTACATAATCTCTCATGGCTTCCTTAGTTTCCCAGACAATCATCAGCTCAAACGTAATGAGGTAGAGCCGAGTCTGATGTAACGAGATTAGGCAGATTAGTTCAACTTGGGAGCAGAATCCATTTCCACCGTTTCCCTCTTGTCTTCGGTTGCTTAGCACTGAATTCACCTGAGACCTGGTCCTCAATGATATAACATCTGTTGAGGCTCTTTTGCCAAATCAAGTTTGAAGAAATATGGCTACTTGTTTATTTACATTTTTGTCACTCAAGTACCTTCATCAATGTTTAAATGAGAAGTTGAGTTTGTTCATATTAAATCTACTCAAGTTTAAAGAGTAACAATAAAACATTAATGAGCATAATGAGATATTGAGAAAACACCAGATATTGGTAAAATTGAAAATAAAGCTCATATCAATACAAACACAATATAAAAAGACAAAAAAAATTAAAACTTTTTAATACATTTTAGTTTCTTACAAATATACATAATTGCTTAGGACAGTATTTTTCAGTTTATTACAACAAATTTTTGCAAAACAGTCAACATAAGAATTTCATTATTAACAGTAAAAAGAAAAATACACAATATTTACATTTCTTTATATATTTGTCAGTAGAATACCAACAACAATTAAGCCTTCCTTTAAAAATACTTTTTATGTAATTGTATTCATCATGCCATTATCACTGTAAAAACAAAAATGTGCTTTAAATAAAACAGTTTTTTGTATTTATGTGATATGGGACTTTCAGGCTTTTATATTGTCCCCTTGTCATAATTTATCTCACTTTTATTTACATTTTTACAAAATATGTCCTCCTTCAGAACTGAATTGTATGATATAAACAAAGTTTGATGCACTGGGGTTTATTTCTTTTTGAATTGAGAAGTTTTTCTGAGAGGATTCAGAGTTTAATTATTTATGTTTTCTTGTGTTTTGTGGATTCCTTCTGTTAATTATCCTCAGCTGTCTTCATTTATGTTGACGATCCTCTGTATATTGGTATGTTTGGTTTTCGGGTCATTCTTGTTAAATCGCCTGCTTTCTTACACTCTTTATTTCTCAATTTTTACCTGTTTTGCTCATGTTTAAGTTAAATGAAGTATGTTTTTTTTTTATGTTACTCAGATTCAGCCTGACTTCCTACATTTTGGGTCCTACTCTACCCATTCCTGACATTCCCTCCCAGTATGTTTTAAATCACAAAGAGCAATCATGTTAAATTTTAAAATAATTTCTAAATATTTGTCAATAAATAAAACCATGCAAAACATGAAAGATTATTTTACAAATTGTAGGAATGCTTAAATTCTAGATATTTTCATTTTTTTTTAATCGATTTAGGAAATTCAAGGATTCATTTTTATGTTAAAGCATGACAATGCTGATTTTTTTGTTTCATGCTTTTATTTTTTTCCACATAAAGTTTGTATTTAACTTTAAAGAAAATTCAAATTGGAGTAACATACTCATTTGAAGGATAGAGAGCATAAAACTGCTGTCCTCACAATCTAGTGTTTTGATTTATAAACCTAAGATCTGTTCTGGTGTCTGTAACGGGAACACAATTTTATTGCAGATGTGTAAATGTATTTGATGAAGAATAACATTCGTCTGTGCAGGTGTGAATGCATGTTGGAAGGCTCTAATTCAGTTTTCTGTCTTGTACTCTGCATCTCTCCGTAATGCTTTTGATTGTTACGCTGCAGACGTTCAGCTGATTGGAGCTCCAGTTGTGACAAGTTTATGATAGGCGCCCCTCTTGGCCATAAGCTCTTCATGAGTGCCTTTCTCTATGACCACTCCGTGAGACATCACAGCGATGATGTCAGCATTCTGGATGGTTGACAGCCGATGAGCAATGACGATGCAGGTGCGTCCTTTCCTGGCCTCGTCCAAAGCAGATTGGACAATCTGGAAGAAAAAAAAAAAGTTTTCTGAAGCAGGTGCTGTTTGATTGTGTTACATGAGATGCAGAGATGGTTGAAAAGACGTGATGAGGTTTTAAAATAGATTGTAAAATACCTGTTCACTTTCTGTGTCCAGGGCAGAAGTCGCCTCATCTAAAAGCAAAATCTTGGGGTTCCTGATGATAGCTCTGGCAATAGCAATGCGTTGTTTTTGTCCTCTGGAGAGCTGCGAGCCCTGAGCTCCAACCTGAGTCTCATATTTCTGCAAATTTGTTGAAAATATTTGACGTAAAGTCAACTTTTTTTTAGCTGTTGGGAATTACTTTTCTAAAAATTTCCAGTTTTGTTTTATATATAAAAACCTGTCTTTAATATACTCACTTTTTGGCTACATTATTAGGTACACCTGTCCAACTGCTAGTTAACGCAAATAGGCATGTAGACATGGTCAAGACTATCTGCTGCTGTTTAACCAAAGCATCAGAATGGAGAAGGATGAAGCTGCTGAGCTACTGGGATTTTCACCCACAACCATCTCTGGGAGTTTACAGAGAAGGGCCAGAAAAAGAGAAAATATTGTTTGGTTCCAGCTGATCAAAAAATAAAATTTATATGATCATAACAAACATATTTCTCACTAATTCACATTGAATATTATCAAGAGACAGACTTGTTTTTTTAATGAAATAAAAAATGTTTTAACCCTGGAGAAGATTTTACATTAAATCCAAATACTTTAAAAAGATAATGGTGAACTAGGTTTTCTCTCAAAGTTTGACTGTTTCCTGCATTTACCATCTATGTTTGATTCTAAGAGTTGCAAAAAAAAAAAAAAAAAAAACCTGAAAAAATATATAATTATCACTTCAATGTTCTACAATAATTAAACACCAAACCAAGTTTTTTCGAGTTTGACATTCAATGTACCTCTTGTAAATTCCAAGCTATTTTATTGTTAATTGTACTGGTTGATTCCTGATTTCTTAGCAGGATTTAGCATACAGACTCGTCCTTTAGTAGAAAAAGGGATTTGCACTCACATCTGGCAGAGTCATCACAAAGTCATGGAGATTAGCCTTCTTTGCCGCCTCAAAAACTTCTTCCATGCTGATTCTGTGACTGTTGTCTCCATACTGTATATTCTCAGCAATGGTGCAGTCAAACAAAACTGGCTCCTGCGACACTATGCCGATCTGAGACCTCAAGAAGGGCACGCTGACTGAATCGGATGGGTGGCCATCAATCAACTGAAAGTAAAACAGTCATAGTCATTAGGTAATGCTTACCTGATTGGGATATAATTGTGAAAAATTGAGTATTTTGTTAAGGACGCACCACTTTGCCCTCATCAGGATCGTAGAACCGCTCCAATAACTGAACACTGGTACTTTTCCCACAACCGCTGCTCCCAACAAATGCTAATGTTTGACCAGGCTTCACTGAAACCACCAGGCCTTTCAGGACTTGGGTGTCTGGTCGAGTTGGATACGTAAACTTACAGTTTAGGAACTTTATTTCTCCTTTGAAGTTTTCCTATACAGGGAAAAGAAGAAGTTTTAGGAGGAACAAGATCTGAAAACATTTCAAAGTATTTGATTTTGTAGGTTTGCCCACTTAAAAAGTTACTGTAAATCTACCATGATAGGTTTATTTTATAACAGAATGTCAATTTCTTCAAAATCTGATACGTATGTCCTCCCCTGTAGAAGTCACCCACCCATTTCTCTCCATCAGTGTGGCTGATCTTTGGAACTCTGTCCAACAGTTTGAAAAATTGAGCGGCGGCGGTTTTAGCTTTTGCGTAATCAGGAGTGAAGGAGGAGGCTCTTCCCAGGGCCGTCCCACTGATCACCACGGCTGAAATCACCCTATAAGAAGTATGCAGTCTTAATGTCTGACAACAAACCATTCAATAATGCACCGTAAAAGATTTCCAACCTAAAAACCAGCATGTACTGAAGCCCCTCAGCTCGGACCAGGTAGCCCCCGAATCTGAATGAAGCAGCGTATGCCATGAAGATGACACACTGAGTTAAGCCGAAACAGAGTCCGTAGATGTTGGCTCTCTTCTTGGCAGATTTATATGGGAGCTCTAGTTTCTGCTCGAACGATTCCACAAAAAAGCGCTCTTTGGTCAATCCTGCAATAGTCCGAATGTTCCCAAGAGCCTCGCTGGAGACCTGTAAAGGAGAGACCTGTCTCATCTGAGCCAAAATTAAGGATCTTCTGATACCATGAAGGGGACGCTCACCCGACCGGCGGCTTCCATGGCTTTTTTATCTTCATTTGCAAAACCTGTCAACATTTTGGCTTGGAATACACCTGACAGGCCGATGAGAGGCAGGAAGCCCAGGATTACTAACGTTAGCTTCCAGCTGAAGTAAAAGGCGATGATGAAGGAGGCTCCAATGCTGGTCAGTGAGTTGATAATCATGCCGATCTGAGAGCCGGTCGCCTGCAGAAACATTTACAGCATGCCAAAAACTGTTCACTCACAATCTCATACGTGTGTTTGAGCCTTTATGTGCAGCTCACCCCCTGGACCATGGATGCATCTGTGGCCAGTCTGGTGGTCAGAGCTCCAGGACTGTTTTCAGGGTTATCAAACCATCCGATTTCCTGTTTCAACATGGCCTGGAAGCCCACTTTTCTCAGACGGCGGGTCAGCAGCTCTCCAGACTTAGCAAAGGAATACCCCTGAAATATAACCAACAGATTCAACCAACGTGCAGAGAAAGCTCAGGTGAAGATCTAAGGTGAAATAATGTGTATGAAAACGTTTTTTAAGGTGATTTTGTTTAATTTTTTACATCAAATTTAACAATGTAGTTAACATCTACAACTTGTAACTAGTAAGTTTAATTCTGTTCATTAATAAAATTAGAAAAATAAATACTAGCAACTTCTAATAATGTGCTTTTTTGTTTTTAAAAAAAAATCAACATTTTCCTCTTCTTTTCTGCACTAAAATTGTTTTTTTGTCTCTATAACTGTAATGTTGCAAAGAAAAATAATTTTAATCTACAATAAGTACAACAATTTAAAAGTGTCATAGAATTTTAATTTGTACAAAAAAAGAGCAGAAAATATCAAAATATTTAAAAAGTAGGATAGAATGAATTTGCTATTTCTCTAAGAAGTTTTTTATTCTTGCTGTTCTTAACTGTAAAATTCCATATTCGGTTTGGCTCAAGTGGACTTTTTGAGCTACACTGACTTGACACACCGGTTAAACCATTAAATGTCCAGAATTACAGCATTACTATTCTTTTAATATAGCTTTATTGAATGATTTATTTTGGAAAATCATCAAACAGTCAAACCAGCCATTTATTACCAAAAATGTCATGTTGATAATTAAACATTTATGATAGAAAATGTATACTTTTTGAAAAACTAATGTAAAACTACTGGCTGACTCACCTGCTGGAACTAAAGTAAAGGTGTGTCTGACCTTTGACTCAAAAGGTGTCCAACAATTCAGCTAACAGGTAGATGTATTAGAAACCGATTGATACATTCACTAATATTTCTTAAACAAAAAGAACTAAAACTATATTTTGTAAACTTTTTTCACATTATATAAAATTTTTTGACGAAGTAGTATGTTTAAAAAAATTTCTTACTATTTTAAAGCAATAAAGTTTTAATTGTAGCTCAATTTTTAATTTAAAATTAGTTCAAAATTGGTGTTTTAGTATTAAAGTGTCATGATTCGGAGCTTGGGTTTGGTCTTGTTCCATTTTCCCTGTCAGTTTCCCCATGTTCAGGTTAATCATCCACAGCTGTTTTCAATTAGTTAATCGCCCTCAGCCTATTTAAATGTCTGGTTTTTCAGTTCTCATTGTCAGGTCATCTGCTCGTCTCTGTTCTGGCATGTCACTGATGTGGTCGCCTGGTTTTGTCTTGTTTAAGTTTATTTAGTAAATGTTTATGTATCTTCCAAAAAATCTTGTCTCCTGCATTTGGGTCCTTCATCCACCAACCCTGACATATAGGTTGCTGAAAAATATCGAATCAAAATGATCAAAACTAATTCTTTTTTTTTTTTTTTTTTTTGGAAAACAGTTTTCCATCATATTAATTAATTTAAAAACCATGCTGTAAAGGTGAAGTGGCAGCAATAGTAAATGTATTGTGAGTTTAAATGAAATGTAAAGGAAAACACCTGAATAAACTGGGAAAAGAAGCTGATCGCAGCCACGATACAGAACAAAAGGCAAATCCCATTTATCTGCCTCCTCTGCTCGTCCAGGTCAGGGATGGCGAAAGTCTGTAAAAGTCCAACACAGAGAACTGTCTAAACAAGCCAGTTTGACCTGTACAGGGAAGAATACTGTACATTCATCACTGGAGGGGCTCTTACCCCGAGAATCTGGCTGAACAGGACAGCATAGATTGGGTTGACTGAGCCATTGATGGCAGCTCCCAGTGAGCCCAGCAGCATGTACGGCCATTCGGGCCGGTTGTACTTCAGGATTCGTGCAACTGAGGCAGATTCTTTAGGCTCGTTTGCATTATTTTCAAGACTCTGCCAACAAATAGAGAATGTCAGATCAAGTCCAAGGGATTGAGTTTGTACAGCACGAATGGCCTCTGCCTTACATTTTCCTCCAGAGTGTCTACGTCCGAGGTGATCCTGAGGCTGCCTGACACAAAGTCGGGGACAAAATCACTTGACAGTTTGCTCTGGGATCGCATCCGCACCGAGCCCCTGCAGAAAATTGATTCAAAGTATAAAGGTTTTCTTCACAGCTCAATAACTGGTTATGAGTGGATGATCTACATCCTTTACCTTAAACTGGATCTGCAACTGGAACGCTTAAAATCCCCCAGTTTAATGTCAAATTCCTCTTCTGAGTCCTCCCTAGTCCCATCTAGAAGGGAAAAAAAATGCATTTAGATGAATTTTCATTTTTTTTGTTTTACGCTTCAAACAACGTCACAATAGTGTAAGGAAGGCATACTTTCAGACTTAAAAGAATTTTATAGAAGCTTCACTCCTTTCTGAACTAGTATGGTGACAAGTAGAGCCTCAGCTTTCAACACCTCAGTATTTTTATTTGAAGTAATTTCAGTTTCACTTTCAAAATGGCCAAGGAAGTACTTCAATAAATCAGAGTGATGTCCCCTTCGGCGTGTGAAGCTGGTAAATGATAATTGTGTTTTTAAATTGTTGTTTGCTTAAAAAGGTTTCCAGCTTTGTGAGATTCTTGAGATTCTTTTTTTTTTTTTTTGCAATGTTTACGTCGGAAGACTAAAACATTACAAATTACATCTTCCTATTTATTTACTAATGTGTAAGGATTGTGGAGTTGGTTCGATAGCATTTAGAGGCCCTTATTAAGTTGTCATGTTAGTTTTTTTTAAAAATGAAAGCAGTTTTTGCTAATTAAATGAATGACATCTCTAAGAGGAAATTTTCCACTCTCTGCAGCATAAACAACCTGCATGCATGAGGAAAATTTTACCTACACACGGAAATTTTCCCTCTGGCTCCAACACGAGACAGAAACATGTGCATGTTAAAGCGTGTTCTCCATGCTTGACATTTTATAAGATTTGACGCCCTGTGGAAAAGGTTGCAAGAGTTTCAAGTCCTTCAGAATTGTGATCAATTGTTGTGGGTGTCCATCCTTTCAATCAGGGTTGTCAAACTCAATCGCACAGGGGGCCAAAATCCAAAACTCACAGTAGGTTGATGGGCGAAAAAGAGAAATGTACTGAACATATAAAAAAACTAAATTGTTATAAACTTTAAAAACATATTTATTTAACACAAGTATGAGAAAAAAACCGACAGGAATATTAATTTAAGAATAAATCAACTTAAACCTTAAATAACTTTCAATATTTTGCTCTCTGTAATAATAAATTCTGTTAAAATTATACAAGTTAGAAATAAAGTAAATGTTAAAAGAAAAAAAGCTATCAAATTTCTTTACTCGTGTTTTTTTTTTATAAAAAAAAATTACATTTGTTAAAATTCTATATTATATAGGAAATCAGCTATTCTGGCAACACTGGTGTTCAGCAAGGCAGTTGACGCACTGTATGATGGGATTTTTAGTTAATTTTGTAGTGATGGTAGCAGACACATTGGGTCTGCTGTCAGATCTGGCAGCGCAAGGAATTGTGGGATATCGTTCCCTTTTCCTGTCTGGACGGATTGGGGTTTAGATGAGGGTTTTGTCAATGTGTTTTGTTGTCTGGCTGTTTTTCCCTTAGTTATTTTATCCTGTTATGTTAGAAGTCATTCTGACTGATCTCTCAGCCTCCATGATCGTAGTGTTGCTTCAACATGTTAGCAAGATAACATCAGGCTGTGAATAACGATAACAATCTGGAGGACCGGATGTAATTACATTGGCAGACCTGAACCTTGACTTTGACACATGTGAAACATCTGATTCTGTTTACTTTTTGTAGTTTTGACCCATTTTTGTTGCTGGAAATCTGTCATGGTGACTGAATTTTGATGCGGTTTTTTCACAAAATGTTCCCTGTTTTTGACCAAATCCACCAACAGAATCAAAACAAACCCAACAGGAACTTTCTGTCGCATCTCACCGTGAGCTATGTTAGAGGATCCTTGGTTCTGTAGGGTGACGAGGGTGAAGTAGACACCCTGCCTTTCTAGCAGCTCCCCGTGAGTTCCTTTCTCCACCACCCGTCCATGCTCAAATCCAACGATCACATCTGCACTTCGAATTGTAGAAAGTCGATGCGCCACAGAGATTGTTGTCCTTTCGGAGTGCACCTGCAAAGTCTGAAAGTTTTTTTCCCCCCATTGTGTTTAAAACCTTCAACATTCAGACAGTCACTCACTTTATTCAATGCTTCCTGCACAATGGCTTCGCTCTCATTGTCTAGGGCTGACGTGGCCATGTCGAGCAGAAGGATCCTTGGGTTTCGGACAAGAGCCCGGGCGATGGCGATTCTCTGTTTCTGTCCTCCACTCATCTGACCTCCGCCCTCACCCACCAGAGTGTCAAATTTCTGGGGAGAAAATCATCAAAATTTGTGTATTCAAGCCACGGTGTTGTAGTTTTGATGCATTTTACATCAGCATACCTGCGGCAAATCCATAATAAAATGATAAGCGTTAGCTTCTTTTGTGGCCTGGATGATGTCCTCCATTGTAACTCCAGCTCGGCCGTATCGTATGTTCTCAGCGATGGTTGTGGCAAAGAGAACTGGCTCCTGCTCTACAATGCCAATGAGAGAGCGGAGCCACTGAATGTTTAGAGAGCGGAGATCGTGGCCATCCAGAGTCACCTGATGTGGTTTTGTGCAGGTGAGTTACAAGAAAGCTTTGTAAAATATTTTTTTGTTTGTGACCACTGTTTATTACCATTCCTTCCTTCGGATCATAAAATCTCTGCATCAGCTGGACAGCTGAGGACTTTCCAGATCCACTTGGTCCAACAAAGGCAGTGGTTTCTCCAGCACTGATGTGAAGGCTCAAACTATCCAAAATCTGGAAACAAGTAAATTTAAAAAAAATGTAAACAACCAAATACATAGTAAAAGGATCCTTACCTTCACATCTGGTCGAGATGGATAGTAGAAAGTGACATTGTGGAACTCAATGTCACCCTTGACTTTGTCCAGTTTATAGCCGTCCTCTGACATGCAGTCAATCTCTGGCTCCTGTGAATGCAGCAACAGACATTCATTTATTACTTTTTTACATCCTAACTGTGTCCAGATTTGATTTTCCCTCAAGCTCCTCACCCTGTCAATGGTTTCAAAGATGGTCTTTGCTGCTGCCCGTCCAGAGGCAAAAGCCTCTAGACACGGCGCTGCCTGACCCAGGTTTGTAGCAGCCACGAGTACTCCAAAGAAAACCTGAAGGTGAAAAAACCCAAGACACAGATGTTTTAATCAACATTACAAAAAATGTGATAAAAGAAAGAAAACAAAATTTTTTAATTTACTTTTCCCCATTAAAAAAAAGCAATCAGATAAATAGACATTCTTACTGAAGTCTTTGATATTTACGAATGTGACGCAAGAATTATGCAATCAGTTAACCAGGAAGCTTATTGATCAGAAAATGTCTTATGGTTTAGCTCAGGGGTTTTCAACCTGAGACTCTGAGGTCACGCGCAGCTCTTTGGCTTCAAGGAAAAATGCAAACAATTTGAATTAATATTAGATTTGTTAGTTAAGGTTTGTCTTTTATTTTTAGATTTTTAAACAGAAGCAGTTTCACATGAGTATAAATCTGTTTTTAATTGACCACTGCTGACAGTACACTAAATCAAGAGACAATGAGAGCTTTACCATTCCTTCAAATTAAAAGCTATACTAGTACTAGTTAAAAAAAACTCAATAAAAAAAATACAACTAATGATTTTTTTGTTTTTAATTACTCTACTGGTGTAAAAAAAAAAGTTGAAAGAAGATAATTAAATTCTCTAATTTTTTTATGGTGTTATATATTGCGAGTTATTTCGAGTAACAATGTTTCATCCCCCCCTGCATAAGATGTATTGTTTTAATGTGTAAGCTTTCTAGTGTCATTTAAATTTTAAAAATGCACATGTCAGATAGCTAAGCAACATGATGGTAACATTTATGCTCTATTGTCAGAGTGGTTGATTATTAGAATGAGTTTAAACTTAAATTCTTGCCTCAAGTCAAATTGCTCTTCCAAGACAAAGTTCTTCAATTATAATTGTGAATCTACTGCTGCTCGATCTTATTTGACGTAGGATATATTTTATTTTGAAGGGAACTTGTATGGGCTGTTGTCAAAATACATAAAACAGTAATATAACATTCAATTATTATAGATTTTTTAAAGCTAAATTTTTTTATTAAATGGCCTCCAAATATTAAAAAATAGTATTTTTCTTAATAGGACTTTGTAGTTCTTGATGGGTTTTGCTCTGTGAGAATCTGGACCGAATGGCTCTTTTAGAACTAAAGGATGCAGACCTCTGACCTTTAAAATATATTGGTTGTCAATTCATGGTTACTGTAACTTTATTAGCATATTTTGGCTCCACAATGGGAATCCAGTGCTTTATTCGTACTAACCTGAATGAGATCACCAGGAGATAACTCGTTGGTGTCAATGACCAGCTTAGACCCGTACCAGAAGGCCAAAGCGTAACAGAGGAAGATGATGCACCACAGGTATCCTTGAAAAACTCCAATGATCGAGCCCTTCTTCACTCCCCAGTTCTGAGCCTCTACCAGGTTCTTGTCGTACCTGAGGGACACCTCACATTTAAGGTCGTTCCTGATGAAGACACGACTCTGCTGTCTGTTACGAGATACCTCTCCGCTTCTTTTTCCTCCCCACCAAACGCTGCAACAGTTCTGATGGATGACAGCACCTCATCAGCCACGGCGCCCGCCTTCGCGTAGGCCTTCAGCTCTCGTCCTGTCAACCTGGCTACAGCCTTTGTAGAAAAAAAACAGTCATTCATAAAAGGAAGCATCATATCCAACAATGTAGCATCAATTTTTTCTTCATACCATGGCCATTAGTCCAGCTCCCACTCCTATCAGGGGGCTGACAGCTACGACCACCAGCGTTAGCTTCCACCCTCCAATGAATCCCACCATGAAGCCAAAAATAAAGGTGGAGATCCTCTCAATGAAGATAGAAACCTGATCGGCGATGGCGTTGTTAATCTTGTTGATATCACTGAGATGGAACAGAGAGAAACATTCAGGCAAGACCTACTACAGTTTGATCTGAAGGTGGAGAACTCCAACATACTCTGATATCCTCGTGTTGAGTTCACCCACAGAGTTGCAGTCGAACCATCCGATCTCCATCTGCATCACTTTCCTGAAATAGGTTTTTCTGATTCTCTGAGTTTGTCTTGCAGCCGCTGACACCCATAGCATGATCTGTATAATGATAGGCATGTAATTTTATCTATGACTGATCTATGACAAATGAAAGTTTGAACTAAAACACTCACCTGGAAGTAGCTAACAAGCAGAACTCCCGACCCAATACCGATATAGTAATATGCAAACTGGGTCATCTGGACTTCAATGTTCACTCTGCAAAAACAACAGGATGGGTTAAGAAAAACAGCTGCAAAATCCATCCCCACAGCAGCACAGTCAGGACTCACCCACACGCCACAGTCTGGTTGTCATCCGTTTCATAAATGGAACCATTAGTCCAATAGATGGTGTCGTTTAAACATTCCTTGTTTGGATCTTTGAGTTCCTGAACCTCGAGCTCATAAGCCACAAATGTGTCTGTCATCATGCCGTACACCAAAAGCATGAGCGGGGTGGCGGCGCCATGGACGAGGGCACACAAGCCGCCGACCACCATCATGGCGGTGTCTCTCCAGGTGGCAAATCGATACTTGAGGAGATAATTTCATACAATTAATGGTTTTCTTTTTAAGCAATGATGTGAAGAAAAACAGAAGATATTTTTATTTAAAAGGGTAGTACTATGAATTTATATATGTTTTTAAAAGTACCAGCTGAAAGTATCCAACACTCAGGGCATCTTCCTTTTTCTTTTCATTTCTGAAAAACAAAGTATTTTTGAATTTTTGCAGAAAATCTACTTTTATTGTGCTTAACTTGAAATTGCTGAAAACAAACTTACCCGTTTTCACCATCTGATTAAAAAAAAAAAAAAAAAAAAGTGTTCATTTACTTTAGCTTTGTAAACATAACTTTATAAAAATGGTATGTTTGGTCAGGTTTACAACATAAAGCTGCTCACACACCTTCCTTATTTGCCTTCAGATTGTCAGATTTCTTCATGTTTCCTCTTTTACTCAGACAGCTGTCTCACCTAGCAAGAAAAGTGAAATTATTGGCTCCTTCAAACTAATTCAGCTTTGCTTGACAGAGAAAAGCATGACCGTTTGTTTGATTTAGCCTTAAGAATTTAGCAAATGTTATGCAATTTTAAAGTTTGTTTTTTAAAAATTCCTTTTGGCTTAAGACTTTTAGTTTTGTACACAGAAAACACAATGCTTCAGTAGCAAAAATACTCAAGGACAACAATAGAAAATAATAAAAATGACCAAACAAGTTAAAATAATACAGAATTCATCCTGAAGAATGTACAGTACCTGGGTGTCTCCAAGAATCCACTGGGCAATCTACAAGTCAACACATGCTCTTATACAGTGTCTTATTATCAGGGTGAACTATGCCTTATTCGTCCCATTATCTACACTTCAATTGGTCTGATAAGGGTTTTGTCAGCCTGTGCTCATCCAAGACTACATATTTTTTGTCTCAATTTCTGTCGTTAAAACACAAATATTTGCACAACAAAAATCCCAGTTTGGTTAAAAAAACATTTTTTTTCTTTTTAGAATCTGTTAAAATATGTGAAAGTTACAAAATAAAAAAGATAAATTCAATGGGATACAAGAATTTAGTTCTTATCAATGGTGATTGTAAAATGAGTGCAGTGACTGTAAGGTCATTGATTGGGGTCTTGAGCTGACTAAGTTCTCATGTAGAACAGCTAAATAGTTTGTTTGCTTTGTTACTGGAAAAATGTCCCCAAACTCTATTATTTGTAAATTTGATTGATTGGTTTATTTCAAGCATAGGTTATGAAAAAATACCGGAAAAAATATTCAATTATGTCAAATTCCTTACAGAAATATGAAATGCATAAATTAGAAAATAAAAAAACGAACAAAAACAAAATAAACTTATGTCACATTTGGTTAATTCATTTTTGTAATTATTAACACAAGTCAGTAAAGTTTGATTGATTGATTTGAAAAGGAGTGGGAAAAAACAAACTTATATAACCCCACCCCTACTTAGTTACTTCCTTTTACAGTTTTGCATGGTTATACAATCCAGTTTTGATCAGATCAAATAAAAGTTTTCTTCTTTTGTTTTTTTTTTTATTTCCCAAAAGGAAAGTGAGGTGCTTGTTGATTACTGAACATTATTTCATGATTTCATTTAATTGTAAATATTTCAGTAATTATTAGTAAACATTACATAATGTAAAACTCATTGATTGCAATTTAAAAAAAAGCTTTGATTATTTAATCAGATTCAAGTTCAGACATTCACACATTTGGAATTATTCAAACACCAGTTGATCTTTAACTCTTCTTATCTTCATATTGTGAAATTAGTTTCTTAATACATTTTTTTTATTTATGAATGTTTGAACATAGTTTTAGTTAATTACTTAGCTTGTTCCAGAGTTTAGTGCCACATACAGACACAGAAACTTTTTTTTGTGTTTTTTATCAATCTGACCTTGCAGTTCCTGCATCCTCTCAGTTTGTATCCTCCTTCATTTTCTGAGAAGTGTTTTTGGATATTGTACGGTAATGTTTTCCCACTAACTGTATAAATTTTGCATGGTGTAAATCAGCGTGTGTGATCAAGGTAACCAGCTTTATGTATAATTCTGATGGCTCGTTTTTGAAGCAAGAAGAGAAGATGTTGAAGATTTTGTTTTTACATTAATTAGTCATAGTGTAAAAACTGGTAAATGATCAGTTATGTCGTAAATCATAGGTCCACTCAAATGAGTGTTTCTATGTTATTTGTAAATATATTATCAATAACAGACGTACTTTGAGTAGTGATTCAGCTGGTTCTAGTTATGGTTGGACATGAACTCATACTGTACATTCTGCTGATAAAGTCATCTGTTGCTTTATGTTTGCTGGGTTTATCACATCTTTATTGAAATCTCCACAAGTAAACAATATTTGTTATTTTGAGAGTGACCCAGGCGTTTTGGAATTTTCCAATTTTTCTCAAATAACGCGCTCTTCGGGCGATGTCAGCATTGCGTTTAGTTAGATTCTCATTGATAAAGACGTTGAATCTCTTCAGATTTCTTCCTTGCTTCAATAAAGCAGCTTTGTGTTTCTGACTGACAAACCTCATGAGAATCGCAGGTCTGTCGGTCTCTCTTCTCTTTGGGAGTGGACGGTAGATCTCAAGGTTGTTTGTGTCCATAGATTTTCCTGTGGACTTCAGGAAACCTTCCACCTGTTGCTCCACTGAGGTGGTCTCCTCGTCAGAGTCCTCTCTGTTCCCTGCAACCAGGGCTTGATTTTCAATCCGGTGATGATTACACCATTCGTCCTGGAACTCTGTTCTTGTCATCCATTCGTTTATCCACTCGGTTGACACTCATGCAAAGTAGACTGAATACGATTATAAATAATACAACAAAAGCCACATATTTGAAGGTTTGTTAAAATATCAAATAGCTCAGTATGTTTTTTCTTCTAGGAAACAGGCATTTGAGGTTTGTGACCAGCTACTTCTTGAAAGGTTAACGACCGTGAGTGCAAATGAGTTTGTTCCTGTTTTATCAGCAAGTATTATTCACAGAGCTGGTCATTGATTGTGAGAAGGATTGATGATGAAACACCAGGCTCAAACACCTAGATCATAGTGTTCTCTGTATTGCATCTTTACTTAAGAGTTCAATGTTTGGATCAATCAAATTACAAGGTGGCGTTTTTCATTATTTTACAAATGAGTTCATCAACGGACCACACTGCGAATGATTAGATTCTTGAAAAGATTTAAAACCTTGTTTTTAGACACTCAATATATCACCAAAAGTATTGGCTCACCTGTCTTGACTCACATTTAAACCGAATTTCAATCCCAATTGCCAACCCACAAGGTTGAGGAGTGTGCTTATAGGAATTTTTGACTACTCTTGCAAAAGCACATTGTTCAGGTTGGTAGAGAAGGTCTGGCTCTCAGTCTCCACTCTAATTCATCCCAATGGTGTTCAGGTAATGACTCTGTGCAGGCCAGTCCAGTTCCTCCATGTCCTTATGGACCTTGCTTTGTGCACTGGTGCACAGTCATGTTGGGAGAGGAAGGGCCCGCTCCAAACTGTTCCCACAAGAGCATGGAAATGTCCATAATGTTTTGGTATCCTGAAGCATTCAAAGTTCCTTTCACTGGAACTAAGGGGACTAAAAAAAAAAAAAAAAAGCTCAAACCATCATTCTTCCACCACCAAATTTCACACTCGGCACAATGCAGTCCGAAATGTACCGTTGTCTTGGCAACCTCCAATCACGACTTGTCTATCAGATTTCCAGAATTCATCCCTCTAGAGACTGCTGTAGAGCCCAGTAGCGGAGAGTTTTACACCACTGCATCAGAAGCTTTGCATTGAACTTGGTGATGTGTGTCTTGGATGTAGCTGCTCAGCCATGGAAACCCATTCCATGAAGCTCTCTGCATACTATACTTTGGCTGATCTGAGGGTTGCATGAAGTTTGGAGCTCTGTGGCGATTGACTGTGCAGAAAGTCAGCGACCTCTTTGAACTTCAGTATCCACTGACCCCTCTCTGTGGCCTACCACTAGGTGGCTGAGTTACTGTTGTTTCCAAACTCTTCCATTTTATTATGATAGAGCTGACAGTTGACTGTGGAATATTTAGGAGCGAGGACATTTCATGACTAGATTTGTTGCACAGGTGGCATCCTATGACAGTGCTTGATTTTACACACCTGTGGCCAGGATAAGTGATTAGAACACCTGATTCTAATCATTTGGATGCATGAGCCAATACTGTTGCTAAAGTTGTGATTTTATAAGGTTGAAAGTTGCTGCAACATTTCTTTGCTTTATACACCTTTCTAAGTTTTTCTCAAAATTGCCAAAGTTGAGAATTTTTTTGTCTCTTTCAGAGCTAGGATCTAGAAAAAAGGAAATCATAATTAAAATTAGTCAAAATCCTTTTGCTCCATATTCTTGACCCAAAAAACTTTATTTTAGACTCAAAAATAGTTCAACTTGCACTGTAATCTTTAGCTGAATTTTAAGGATGATATTTTAAAATTCAATAAACGTTAAGAAGCTAGACTAGCATTAACTGTCATTATTTTGGAAACAAAAAATTGAAGATTTATGTTCTAAGAATAAGAGCTGGTTTTAGATTTTATGAGGATTTATTAAGATGGGCCAACTTGCACTTAGATCGCATTCTTGATTTGTTCACATTTTGTCTTAAAATGGTTAATTTCAAACCACTTGGGCTGTATAACACTCATTTTTAAGTAATTACATCAAACAGTAATGTTTTTCTGATTATTTTCCCCTTTTGAATGTTTGTATGGAACTCATTATTTCTAGATTTTGATCTCTTAATAGATTTATTGTTAAGCAAAAATTACTTGATGCAAGGACAGATAATTTTACTACTTCCTAGTGGTTTTCTTCTCATGATTGTAATTATATTCTGATTTTTAGACTACCGGTACCTTTTATAGCTGTGCATAAAATAAAAATCATGGAAAAATAATAGTCTTTAGTATGGCTCGGCCTGGATTTGAATCCCCGACTTTCCAGTCTCAAGGCGAATACTCTGCCACAAGGCCACTGAGCTGGTCAAGGAGGTCATCTTAATGTTTTAGGAGTACTAATTTACGATTATAAGTGGAAAAATATGATATGACCCATTCTGCTTGTGTGAATATTTTTAACTCTTTGACGATGTGTCACAATGTCCAGCAGGGGGCGCCTCTCAGTTATGACTTGGGGCAAACCAACATCTTACAGTCAATCAGGTGAACACAAAAATTTTTTTTACAGCCTCCCCCGGAAGTTACGGTAGACTGACTGAATGAAAAAGGAAGGTTGAACAAACTCAAATCCAGACTACCTACTCTATTTGCACACTCGTGTGATTCCTGTCCACCCACAGAGACGATTTATGCACTGACTGACTGACGACGAAAAGACGCGTGAGTCCCTGACTTTAACTATCAATAATCTTTAAATATGTAGTTATTAAAAGTTAAATAGAGGAATTTATGCGTAAAGTGCCAGACTTAAAAATGTTGTTTAGTAGTTGTGTTGATTTTAACGCTATGAAAAATAAGGTTGCATCGTTTGCTAGTTAGCTAAATTAGCAGATTAAATAAAAAAAAAAAAAAAATGATGCCCCCCAAAGCACTAAACATTTCACTTTTGTTTAATATTACAACACGGCAACTTTGTTAATATGTTTAAAAATAATTTAGACTTTGTTACGTAATTGTATTTGTACAAGAAAGTGTCAAACTCTGAGCGGAAAAGTGTCACTTGTGCCGTTTATATTCAGTTCTGCGCTCGTGCGAGTTGTACCCATTGCTAGCTAAAATGCTAGTTTGTATAAACGAAATGTGGCGCAGAGGGAGTTTAAACGCTCCGGGGGAGAAAAGGATCTACTTTATGGGAACTGCAGCGGCGTCTTTCATTCATGCTGAGCGGCTGCATCATCACTGAGTCACGACACGCTGGGCGAGCTGCTCTTGTTTACCTAAACATGCTGCGACCAGACGTCCTGCTCAGCCAGTTTGAGTCGCTCTTCAGCCTGGAAGCATTGCAGCGACGGGACAGTTTTTTTCCACACCTCTGTTTACAGGAGAAGAATGAAATTTAATGATTGCACCACATTGTAGTTTTAACACAACTAGTTAAATATGATATATTGTTATTATATTATTATGTTTTATTAAAATCTGTTTTTTTGGCTTTATGGACAATTTTTAAGCTTTATTTCCCTGGTGCTATCTTTGAATTGAATACTTTTATACTGCTCTGACTTTAATCATTTTTAAAAACTTTTTTTTTTTTTAACAATATTCTACTTATTGAATATTAAGAAAGGATCCAAGATTAAAAGAAAAGTTTTAATAAAAAAGAAAAAAAATATCTGAAAGGCAGTGAAAAGAACAACAATCCATTTTCACTCTTATGATCAAACGCTCTGATTACACTTTCAGTTTCAGATAATCATATACACACACATAAATATACATATGGATAACTACTTAAAAACAAACGTAAAATTGACACACATTTGTTGAGTATAAACATTCATTTGGTTCCGTTAAAATACTATTTCCCAACATTCCTTGGTGCACCATCCCAATGTTTACATATATATCCCTTTTTATTCAAGTTTTTTTTATATTTTCATATCAATAATCATATTTATTCCTAAACTCCTTTATGTTTGGACATGGTTTTAAATGTAAACTGGGTCTTGTCCCATAAATAGATATCTAGACAAACAAGTGTTTTAAAGTTTTCACTTTTACTTCCTTAAAAAATAAAATGAAGCATTTCGTCAGTTTTATGAAGCATCTTTACCAGCTAAAATAGCTTCTGTTGTTAAAAAAAAACATTCTTTATCTATGTTTTTATCTATTTAATTATTGGCTGTTGCACATTTAGTATCTTGAAGATAGTATTTTGTTACTTGTAAGCTAAGATACAAAACTAAAATTTGAATCTGTCGTTTTTTTTGCTCTTATTTTGAATAAAACCTTTAAAATCCTAATTGTTTTGTTTTGTGAATGGCTGCAGGCTTTTTGAACTTGCCACGTGCTGTTTCATAATTGAAAACTATGTGTAGTATTTTTGAGTGAGTCGTTACTTTAAAAAATATTCAGACATTTCTTACCTTTACAGGATGTCCAGATTCTAGATGAAATATAGAATTAAAAAAAAAAAAACAGTTATCCAATGTAATATGTTTTGTTTCGACTCTTCTTGAATAGTACTGTCACGTTCTTGTTCCCTGTGTAGTACCTTTCTGTATACTTTGCTGTGTGGTATGTACCTTTTGAGACAATAAAAGGAAGGAGCATCAAAGTACCAACGAAACATCCTGAACACAATTTTTTTAACTCCTTTGAAGAAGAAAAAAAAAAAGAAGAGAACATTTTTAGACCAATCAAATTACAAGGCAGTGTTTTTCATCATTTTACAAATGAGTTCATCAGCGGACCACACTGCGAACCATTAGATACTTGCAAAGATTTAAAACCTTGTTTTTTTGTTTTTTGTTTTTGGTGAAAACTGTTTTTCTATTGAATGTCTGAGTCTGTCCTACAGTGAAGCTGTTGTAATTTGATTTTACGACACATTTAAAAGCACTTTTGCATCTGAGGCTCAGAAAGTCAGGAAATGTCTGTAGTGGAAGGCTCTGCTCGGACAATGGGGAGCTGGACCCCCTACATGTGTCCAAATCAAAATGGGCTGACGTCTCATTTTAATACAATGGCACGTTTCTGAAAAATCTAAAAAGAGAGTGAATTTATGTTCTGAGGTGTGTCTTCAGTTTCTATTGGTGGAAAAAAATTGCTGATTTAACTACGCACAAATCCAAATCTAACTTTCCAAAAAAAAAAAGAATACAAAGAATGCAATCTGTGATGATGTTAGACATGTTAAGGTAAAGCTCATAATTAAAGAAATGTCATCACAAAAACAGAAGATTGTTAATCAAGTCAATAAAGTCGACAGAAATGTATTGAAAAGTCAGTATTTCCCTTTTTCTTCATCTTGAGATAAACGTCTGAGTGAAAATGCTCCGAGGTGTTCCTAGTATGAGTTAACCTGAAACTGCCCATCAGTGAGATTAGTAAAACTAGTCAGATTTGAGGACTTTAAAAATTACAGATGGGAAGAAGATTTCATTCTGGGCAAAAGCCTTGAAGAGCTTCATTATACATGTGTTCACCACCTAAAATCATTTTTTTCCCCCAAATTTTAAAGTTGGCGTGTCAGTCACTTCACTGGAAAAGTAATAAATTAGACTATTTTTATTTTTGCAATGACATAACATCTTCACAAAAGAAAGGGTTTGTAGTTTATGCTTGAAAGTGAAAACATTTTCTGCTGCAGAGATTGAAAGAAAGATGGATTGGATGAAAACAATTGACAAAGAAGATTTTATTTTGAAACCCAGCTCTTAAACTAAATTGTTTTTAATGCTCAATTATTTTTTAACAATGATATTTTATGTCTTATTTACTTTTTAAATGGTAAAATTAAATCTTTTTTTGTCACTACACAACTAATAATGAAAGTTTTGGGGCATTAACCCACTATTTCAACATTAACATGTTTTTTAATTCTAAGATAATAATTCTATTTATTTAAACTCTTTTTTTTCAGTATATAATTTGTCTA
Source organism: Oryzias javanicus (assembly GCA_003999625.1). NCBI lineage: Eukaryota > Metazoa > Chordata > Actinopteri > Beloniformes > Adrianichthyidae > Oryzias > Oryzias javanicus. Next base: position 12,259,961 of record CM012457.1, on the reverse strand, counting down.
CTATTAAAATGAGTAAAAATTAGACATTTATGGACATCTAAGCTGTTCCTTAAGTTGATACACAGAAAGTAAAGTTAGTTTGAATTCATTTAAACCTGTTTCTATTTTTTTTTTCCTCAGGAAAATGTTTCTTTACATCCTCGCACTGGTGGCCGTTTGGTTCATCTACCGATGGCTGAAAGAAATCAAGAGAGTTCCCAACAAGGGGGACAAATACGTCTACATCACAGGCTGCGACTCCGGCTTCGGTAACAAACTGGCGCATCATCTAGACCAGCTGGGATTCCGGGTGATCGCAGCCTGCTACACCGAGATGGGTGAAACTCAGCTGAAGAAGCTCTCCTCGGAAAGACTCAACACCGTGTCCCTGGATGTTACCAAATCGGAAAGTGTTAGCAAGGCAGCAGCTTTCATCAAGACTCTAGTTGGGGAGAAAGGTTGGTAACATTTTGTTCTTCACCCTAAAAGAAAATGTATTGCTACAGTTCTGAACTGATACAAAAACTACCAAGTAATGGTGAGGAAGGGTGACTATGTTGTCACATGGCGCAGAGCCAGTCCTGTGAGTATTTCCTGAGTAACGTTTAGCTTGAGGCGGGGTTCCATCAGTGAGTTCTGGGTGTTTCTGTTTCGCTGCTCTCAGTCTCTCTCACCGCTTTGCTTTTCTCGATATTCTTGCGTCGCTTCAGGCCTGTGGGCGGTTGTAAATAACGCTGGGGTCAGTGTTCCATCCGGTCCCAATGACTGGCTCAACATAGAGGATTTCAAGTCTATGCTGGCGGTCAATCTGAACGGAGTCATCGACGTAACGCTGAGCGTCCTTCCCCTCATCAAGAAGGCTAGAGGCCGAGTGGTTAATGTGGCCAGTGTGTTCGGGCGCATCAGTCCATTTGGTGGACCTTATTGTGTGTCCAAGTACGGAGTGGAAGCCTTTAATGACTGTCTACGGTGAGAGAGCTTCATCTGTTTGTTTTTTGTTAATGAAAAATCATCATGTGTGTAAATATTTTTAATCAATAAATTCTATGTTTCAGTTTGAACATGGCTCCATTCGGAGTTAAAGTTCTGTGCATCGAGCCGGGCTTCTTCAAGACCAGCGTGACCGACACTTCCTTAGTGAAGAGCAATTTGAAGAAGCTCTGGGACAGACTACCTCAGGATGTGCAGGAGGATTATGGAAAGGTTTTCCTAGAGCAAAGTGAGTTGTTGCCCCGCCCCCATAATCACTTTACTACCAAAATCCCAGCAGCAAAATTAAAGTTTAGCAGAAAATAAATCCAGAGTTTACTTTATTATAAGGAAACTCAACTTCAAATGGAAACAGGAAGAAAGAAAAGAACCTATGGATTTATAAACTGGATGTCCAATTAGATCCATTGAGCAAACACCTTTAACCAATTGAGGAAGTTGTGGCGTTATCTAATATAGGACATTACCAAGCGTACGACCTACAAACTAGTGACCCACAGCTGTTCCACTTTAAAACAAAATCAAGAAGATCTGAAGCGGCACTGTAAAGATCAAAGGCTCTGCATTGATAATAGATTGATAAAGTACAAGGGAAAGAAAGTAATCATAGCTAAAGATAGATCTACACTGAAAAATTTTCTGTTTTTGAAAAAATCTTTAAAAACTCAGAGATTGCTTGTTGTTTTTCATAGTCGCTTTTAATTAAGGAATTAGAATATCCTAAAAATCCTCAGCATTGGGCCTCTTGTTCTTCCTGATAGTTAAACTAGTGCAGCAGCTATTTTAGATTTTTAACATATTTTTATTTGGATAGAATTTAAAAGAAATGTTATCAAATAGCTGAGACTACTGGTTTTTCTGTATTTTTTAACTTATATTTAATGAATTTTCTCATTTGGTATACTTGTGAAAGTGCCTTGTATTTCATTTAAAAAAAAAGGACTTTGAAATGAAGTATTTCTTTTTTCCAGCTCTTGAAGGGGTGGACCAACGGTTCGGTCAGCTTACGGACGGTGACCTGATGAAGGTGGTCGGCTGTATGGAGCACGCCGTTGCTGCTGTTCACCCCCGCTACCGCTATTCCCCAGGATGGGACGCCAAGTTCTTCTGGCTACCCATGTCGTACCTGCCGACGTTCATCACAGATAAATTTTTTCTGAACAACACCCCCAAGCCCATTAAATCCGTTCTGTAACCTTTATTTGCAGCATCCATGTTGACAGTGTAAAGACCACTCTCTCTTTCATTTTTTCATGCACTAATAGGAAAAACAGCATCGAAGTGATATCAGTGGACAACATGCATCACATTTGATTGTTTGAAAAGTTAGTTCTGTGAACCTTTTACGCTTTTATTCTGGAAATTTTGGATTCCGCAGATTAAAGTTGACTATTCCTGGTGATTTTTAGCCGAGTGTTTGAGTGTCAGAGAAGCTCTGAATTTTGATCTGTGGTGAAAGGCCAATTGTCACAATCAGAAGTCATGTAATCTTGTTGATTCTATTGCACAACGCCGTCCTGGTGAAACATTTACTCCTTCTGTATGAACCTTATGGACTCTGAGTCTGGAGCAGCATTACTCCACCTGGAGCTGCAGCTTTTGTTTGTTGAAGAGCTTTGGGAATTAAATGAGTTTGAGCAGGAAATGAGGAGGCGGCTCCACTGAAACCAGCCGTAAACATGGTATGTTGGCAGATACATATTTATTCTATTTAGATGTGTATTAAAATAGGAGGGGATTGTCACTGACAATTAAAATGAGGCTTTTGTTCTGCACCAATTTAACTTAATCTGAACTCATGCCCCCTTGTGGTTGTTACTTTGTACTTTTTGACCTGTGTGACATCGCTGGAGTTGTGTCAAAAAACTTTTATTCCATAAAGTGTTTGAACACTTAAAAAAAGAGGGAATTTGCTGCTCTTTTTTAGTCAATGTGCCTTAAAATAGAAAGATGATTTACATTTTTACTTCAAAGATTTTTTTGAATAAAAAGAATAGATTTACAACACAGGTGTTCATTTTACTCTTAAATCGATTTTTTTTTTTATTGAACTTTGTACTGAGGGATTTGTATTTCTGACGTGTTCAGACAAAACTGTGTGTGTGTGAGACATGAGCTGTGCAGACATAAATCAGTTAATAAAGAATAAAGTGAGTAGAGTTGGAAAAAATGCTGTTTGCTTCCAAAATAAGAATTAAAAATGACAGCAAAATAAACCAGAAATGAGTCTGTTTTTATTATTATTTTATTATTATTATTATTATCTGGTTTAAAAGCTAAAATAATTAAATTTGCGGTTTAATTTTAAAAAAAAATTGGTGCACAAAAATAATAGGTTTTAGGAATGTAAGTTTGAATTTACAGACAGAATCAATATGTGGTTTCTGCATCCTTGTGACACATTTTGAAACAGTCTTTTAATGGTTTTCACAGGTTTGCTGAGTTGCTTAGTTTGAATTAGTTCGAGTCTCAAAATTTTTTTCGTTTGTGTTTTTATAAATGCAAATTGAAAATGTGTTACCCTCAGAGAATTCTCACAGGTTTCTTTTCTCAGGGTTCAACTGAAGGTGGATGTGGATGCTTAGAGGTAAGAAGATTCTTGATCTACGAAACTGTATAAACAATAATAGTTTTATTATATTTAACATCAGGCAAATACAGCCTTAGTCACACAATTTATTTTTTTTAATTTAATTTATTAAAAAAAAAACCTATGATAATACAAATAATTCAGTATCCCACTTCATTTCCTCATTACTGAGATGTCTGAATTAGTATTTTTGTTACATCATTAATAGTAATCCTTCTATGACCATCATTTCTATCAGTAGTCAGATTTTGTTTGATTTTCTTGTAGTTATCACTCCTGAGCAATAGCACCACTAAAAGAATTATTTTGTAACAGAATGCCTGACTTTATTTTCAATTATACAAAAGAATATTGACTTTTCGATTCAATTCATTTCAGTTTAGCCCAATATTTCACAGTGAAGTTATCTCAACGGGCCTCACACCGGTAATTGTACAAAAACAAAGTCAGTCATAAAATATAAACACTAGCTGGTTGCTAACTAAACAAACTAAGGTAAACTGTGCATCTCTGCCCTTAAACCCTACTTGCTGGTAAGGAAAAACTCATAAAAAAAGCAGATTCCAGGAGAAAAAAAAAACCTTAGGGATGTCCACATGAAGGAGGGATCCTTTCCCGGGACAGACGGGATGTCCCAAGACTGTTAAAGAAGAATTATCTTATCTAACTCTACAACTACATGTTGGAATAGTGTAGCAGATGAGCTTCATCCAGATGGAGCTGGGACAGCTGTTGAGTTCGAGGACAAGCCAGAGGCGAGGTCCACTGCCGAGAACAGGAACACAGGCGATCCACCTGGAATCTCTCCCGCTCCCCTGGAGGGGGTTGGGAAAGAAGGACAATACATTTGAACGCATGGAGAAATAAATGAAAAATAGATGATAAAGAAAAGAGGGAATGGAAATAGAGGACATAACCCCATTGCAAGGTGATGCTAATTTAAGCGAGGTCCCAAATTTGATGATAAATTGCAAATTAATGACATATGGCACAAAGAGGTTAATAGTACAATAAAGCAAAATCCCTATCAAGTATAAACGGCTGAGTAATTCTGGTCCAAATGCCCCCCATGACCACCCTTTCTATACGTTCATCACACAGGTCCGGATCCTGGTCCAGCCCCATTTCATCAATATTTAGTTTTAGAATAAACAAACACATTTGATGGGAAAAAGTTCTTAAAAATATCTTCTAAGTCCCATGAAAACAAATCAACTCAAATCACTATTCTTCCACCACCATGCATGATCCCATGGATGCTTCATCTGAGCTGCTCTTTTCTTTCTGAATTCTGTTCAATTTCAAGGCCATATATCTTTATATTCACCTGCGCCTGGGTTATGGATCTCCATAACGTGGTCGTGTCTCTGTATTTTTAAAAGTAGGACATTCTTTGTCATTGCCATCCTCTTAAACCCCTCCCCCTCTTATTTTAATTGATAAAAATACAAAGATAAAAAAACAAAATGTTGATTTTTTTTTCTTCTTTTTTTGGAAGTTAATAGAATTATATTTTTCTTATCTAAACCAAGTTGTCAGTCTGTGATGTTTTCTTGTGTAGAGGTGCTTTAACTCCAGCTGTTCTGCATTTTGGGCCTCAGGTAATCCTGTCACATCCAACTTTAAGCTTTATTTTCCTCCTGACCGCCGTGGCTGCAGTCCGCCGGTACATTAGAGACTCCCACAAGGTCGACGGCTTCAGGGACAAGCACGTGTTCATCACCGGCTGTGACACCGGATTCGGCAACCTCCTGGCCAGACAGCTGGATGGAAAAGGCTTCCAAGTCATTGCAGCATGCCTCACGGAGAAAGGTGCAACCAACCTGAGAGCAGAAACCTCCCCGAGACTGAAGACCGTTCTTCTGAACGTCACAGACAGCGAGAGCATCAGGAAGGCTGTGGAGTTTGTGAGGGGAGAGGTCAAGGAGAGAGGTGAGGGAGGATGCTGGTGGGGGCTGTGCTCTGATGGAGTAAAGAAAAAGATTCTCACCTCCTGGACTGTTTTTTTTTTAAATATTTACATGCATACTAATGTGTTGTTAAAAAAAAAACACTTTTAGCAGATAGGAACATTGCAAAGATTTTTTAATTGAAGGAAAATTATTAATTTGAAGCTTTAAATTGGACACAAATAGAATAATCTGCCTTACCAAAAACAAACCTGAACAAATAAAACCAATAAAACTCTCCATTCTCATTTTTGCGTTCCTCCCGCAGGTCTTTGGGGGCTGGTGAACAACGCTGGCAGGGCGACACCCATCGGCCCAACTGACTGGATGGACTTAGAGGATTTTACGAAGGTTTTGGATGTCAACCTAATAGGGCTCATTGATGTGACCCTGCAGTTTATTCCACTTCTGAAGAAGGCCAGAGGCAGAGTGGTAAACGTGGCCAGTATCCTCGGAAGACTGAACCTCGTTGGGGGAGGTTACTGTCCATCCAAGTGGGGAGTGGAGGCCTTTTCTGACAGCCTCAGGTAAGCTCCACCCACATTTGATCACAGAATTCAAAGAAAATTGTTACATCTGGAGGAAAAAATATTTTATAAAATGGTTGTTGTCTCTAAGAAAAAGTCAGAAAAGGCGTAAGACAGAAATTGGAGTGATAAAACTTCTAATACGGCAAATGATCATCTCTTTTCCTTTCAGGAAAGACATGAGTCATTTTGGTGTCAAAGTGAGCATCATCGAGCCGGGTTTCTTCAAAACAGCTGTGACCAGCGTGGATGTAATCAACGCTGACATGAGAAGACTGTGGACTCGCCTTCCTCAAAATATTAAAAACTCCTATGGAGTCACATATTTGGATGACTGTAAGTAAAATTGATTTGATCAGAATAACACATATATGAAGCAGTTCTTTAGATTAGTTTTTTTTTCTCTCTCTCAGACATGAAAGTGCAGGACTTCTCCATGGGAATTTTGTGCAGTGCGGACCTCTCAAAGGTGACCAGGTGCATGGAGCACGCCCTGACCGCCCGCTTCCCACGCACACGTTATGGAGCGGGCTGGGATGCTAAACTTTTCTGGATCCCCCTGTCATACCTGCCTTCATTTGTGGCCGACTTTGTGGTGAACACGCTCCTGCCATCCCCCCAGGAAGCAAAAAACAAATGAAAAACTTCTGTTTGAATAAGTGGTAACACTTTACAATAGGGCCCCTTCACTTACATTCATTTAAAGAAATATTAAGTATCAATTAAACATTAAAGAGTTCATTTACTTAGGGCTGGGTATCACCAATAATTTACAGAATCGATTTGATCATTTTTTTAAAATTCTTTCAACCTTCTCAATTTGACTATATTTAATTCAATTTTGATTTAATATGGTTTGCACATTTAGACACATTTCTTTAGAAATGCGTTAATATTTATATATATATTTTTGAAAATTTTCATATTAATCTTATACAGTTCACACACTGTAAAATGTATTACTAAAATTAGAATTTATTAAGGGTTAGGTGAGGCTAAAACTGTAATGTAAAACCTTCTTAATTAAAGAAAAATATGATAAATGATAACTGATATTATTAAGACTTTTACAAACTATAATTGCATATATAATGCTGAACAATTCCATAATACAGCTTTTATTAATGCTTTGTAATGCATTAAATAAGATTGGATAACTAAAACTACTGAATTGCTAACTAACAAGTTATGTATTACACTAGCAAAGGAAATAATGCATAAAAGGGGCTGTTAGCACCTTATTTATTAGTTAATTAAAAGGGACCCTGATTATAAAGTGTTACTGACTTGGTTTATCTGTTAGAAATGCTCAGCTTTGTTTGATAAAACAAACTCCAGGGCGGAAAAAATGTCCAAAAACTGTGTTACAAAATAGGAAATTTATTTTTTTGTGTCTCAGCAGCAGGAATTTTCTCTCATTATCCCAAGTTTTATGTCTTCATGATACAAAAAAAAAAAACCTGTGAAGAAAACAGGAACTTCTCAATTTTTTTTTTTAAACGTTTGCATCCTCAAGTCATATGTACCCCTTCTGGATAACACGTCAGTGTACAAACTATTTTGGCCACTCCGTTCAAAACAATCAGGTTGATTTCAGTTCAGCTAACTGTGATTAAGTACAATAAGTTATTCTTTGCACACGTATGCAAGCTAAATCTTAACCGACATTTGTTGTAGACCAATTTCTCTTTGTTGTGCTTTTGATTCATCAGCCCTGAAAATTGAAAACATGCAAGAAGTAAATACATCTCCAGCTTTGTTTGGTAAAAATAACTCAACATTCATTATTTCTCTGATAACCTTTGATCATATAAGTACTGTACATTCAGACTGTAACCACAGTTGTTATGCTTTGCTTATATTGATCTACCCGCTACCTATTTTTGAGATATTTCTGTCAAAATCTCACTGTTCAAATTTACAAATATACAACATATTAACAGTTCTATCAGCAGCTTCAGTGCAAAGATATACATATTGTACATCGAAATAAAGAAAAACATCAACACAAGTATTGGCATAAGAAATGTCAGAAGGCATAGTCCCGAAAGACTTTTGTTTCATAGAGATGAATCTCCCATCCTAAAACGATTTTTGTACACAGGCTGCATAAAAAAATAAATTCTGTGCAAAGTGTGTGTTTTTTTTTTTCTTCTTTGAGTCCCGTCTGTGAGATAGGGGTTATACATCGCTGTCTTCCTTAATGAGGTTCGCTGTGTCTTTGAAACTGTCCTCAGTGGGCGTGAAGGTCCCGGGACGATCTTTCTTCTGAGGTTTGGCAGGAGGCGCGAACGGAGAAGGCTCCGGATTGGAGGGGTCTTCTTTTTTTTCTGCAGGCTTCTCATCCTTCATCTACAGAACAAAAGTTACACCTTGTGGATTTGAGGAACAGAAGGAAAGGATTGAGCATCCACACCTACCTCTGAATAAGAAGGGTTCTCAAAGGTGGTGCTCGGCTTCAATTTTCGCTTGAAAAAGCTCCACTTTGACTCCTACAAGCAAACAGAGATCTATGACTCTAGTCTGGATTAATCCACAAATAATGCATAAAAATGACCGTCACCTGAACAGGTTTGCTGCTGACAGCTGATGTGTTAACGATGCTCGCACTCTGCTCCCCACGGTATGCTGGGTTTACAAAGTTGTTCTCCCGCTGTTCACCACTCACATTGACAGTCACCTGTTGGAAAGCCACAGCTTTCAAACTTAAAAAAATGATCAAAAATGTTTTATTCTGCTTTTATTTTGTAATAATCCTAAAATGTTCTGAACGTCAGACTGGCACCATAAACATCTTCCACACTTTTTATAGTTTTAGTAACATTTCATGTGGAAAGCGTCATAGCATGTTTTAGCACTGAAGATGCTGAGGAAATAATGCAGAGGATGATAGCACAACATTAACTGAATACTATTTAAATAGCTTAAAAAAGAACTTTTAGAGCAAATCTAAAACAAATAAATCTGTAATACAATTAAATGTAGTTTTCTAATTTGCTTTAGTATTTATTGCATTGCCTGTGAGTTTTTACACTAAAGCACATTAGAATACAATAACAAATTTCTTATAAACATATACGATTATAATAGTCAGCAAAGCCAGACTACCACTAATAATAAACATAGTGACTGTGGGTACAGATGCCAGACTTAATGCTTATTGTGTCTGAAAGTCAGCAAATTCTTGTTCCAGCACAAAAAGAGCGTCTACTGCACTTTTCTTCACAAATAAGTGGATAGATTGCTTCGTTGGCTGAGCCTTTCAGAAGTGTAAGACGGTGCAGGTTAACTATTTAAACTGTAGCAGTAGCACATAAATAACCTGAACCCATCAGCTGGTAGAGCTGAAGATCAACTTTTTTTGTTTTAAAAGGTTCAGTTCAGCAGTAAAGCAGAATCCTGTGATGACATGACCTAGATGAATGAAAATCTTTACATCTGTAGTTATTTCTACCTTTTTTATTTGATAAAAAAAATAGTTAACTGACTTTAAAGGAAAGAAATTAATCATGTATCATTTGATACTATTTATGCCCATTTTTTGAGTTCTTGGACTCTTTTTTGCAGTTAGAACATCTCGCCAGCAGAGGGTGCTGCAGGGCAATCAGGAACCCTTCCTCAAGCAACAGTTCTGTTTTTTTTTCCTATTACATTTTAGGTTATTAAAATTTAAGTTAAAACAAAGAGTGATTTATTTAATTCAATATAAAATGAGGTTGATTGTTAGAGCATCGGTTTACAGCATTAAGGTGTTACACAAACGACAAAAAACAACTAAATTACCTCAAACTTAATTGCAGTTATGTGTAAAGATACCAGATCATTAAAATCTATTTATTCCAGATCATTTCAGAAGTGCCAAAAAAAACAATATTGTTTTCTGAAAGTTTATATGAAAAAAAAAAACAACATTAAAAAATAATTAATATGTTTAAGTGAAAATAGATATTGATGATTTTAAGTGTTTGAAACTCAGTGGCTTGAGTCCCTCAGGATGTGTGGAACTATTTTAGAGTCATAACTCCATGGTAGGGTCAGCATGGTGGCCCAGTGCTTAGTGCTCCTCCTCAAAGTGAAGAGATGGTTCCTTTCTTTGAGGAGGTTGCATGCTCTTTTCTCTCTCCAAAAACATGCTTCATAGGTGAATTGGTGACTCCAAAGTCTCCCTAACAGTGTGTGTGGGAGCGATTGTATGCTCTGAAACAGACTGTCCAGGGCGTACTATTTGTCCAACAGTACACAGTCTGTCCGGGACTGACTCCAGCAAACCTGGAAAGAATATAGCAGGTTAAGAAAACAGAAAGAACTGCAGGTACCTGTGTGGCATGAATGACGGCTGGATCTCCGGTGACAGGAGCAGTGGCATACAGCGGGTTCTCGAAAGTGATCGGCTGCCTCCCAGCATCAACAGCAAAACTTTCATCCTATAAAAAAACAAAACAAAATATTTGCTGACACTCAGATCCTCCCTGACCTTTAAGAGTGAAGGGTTGACCTCAGCCTGCTGACTTTCAGAGTCCTGATGTGAATGTTTGGTAAGAGATGCTGACGGGACACTTACCATCTGCATGGCCGTGTCAATGAATGACACCGCAATGTGTGATGGTCCAAGATCCACGTTGTCGCCAGAGCGGAAAGTCACTCCGTTTCCAGTATCGGCTGACTTCACCAGGCTGCTGAGGCTGGGCAAAAATCAGAAGCTGGACTTTGATCTGTTGTTCTCCGCGCCTAAAAAGCTTTGAGGGCAGGTGATGTTTACCTGGGTAGTTTGGGCATGGTGGGAATGAAAGATCCTGTTCGCTTGTAGTTGAGGAAAACTCCAACAGCCAAACCTCCAGTTATCAGGATGATGATGACGGCGAGCAGGACGGCCACCGCTGCAGAGAAGGAAAACAAGTCCGGGAAAACTGAGTACAGTCGATTTCACAATAAAACACTGCCCCACTGCAGACTTTAAGTTTATAATTTCTTCAACAAGTTACTAAAATAAATAAGGTTCAGATAAAAGTTGTACCTGTCCCAGCAGGTGCACCTCTTGACTTTCCCATTTCACAATAGCTGCCCAAATAACCATATGGACATCTAAAAATAAAAAGAAATTTTATATAATTGGGTATTTTCTTTATAAAAAAAAACACCAGCATGAAACTTGTTTTTAATGAAACTGACACATTTTCTTGTCTTATAAGAAATTGCACCTGCAACTCTACACTCACTTGCACATGGGCAGATCACCATCATCAGTATAGCAGGTTCCACCATTCATGCATCTGCATGCAAGGGGCATTGGAACAGGAGGTTCAATGGCTGCAGGAGCAAAAGCCAGGCACACAGACCATCAATGCCAACAAACTCAAACCACAAAACTGCACAGGAGCAGACGAGCACATGAACAGGAGGGGTTTCGTGGATGCAAAGTCGGATGGCCGTTGGCTTGGGCGTGCAGACGGACTGGGTGAAAGTTGTAGTGGACGTTTACCTGCATCGCACTCGTTTGCGTCCAAATTCGTTTGAGAGGAGCCTTGAGGGCAGGCGCAAGTGTACCCGCCCGGCCGGAGGAGGCACAGGTGACTGCACACGTTCTTACAGGGGTTGGGCACTTTGGGTGACAAAACATATAGAAGATGTTTTAGAGCTAACATTTAATAATAAAATATTCATCCTGATAATGCAACTTTTTAAAGACCCACCCTGATGAAAATGATGTTCTTGGTGTTTTTAACGTGTTCTTGTGATATTTTTCTCCCAATAGAGGACATTATTTGAAACAAATTAAGCTTAAAATTGCATTTCTGATTATTTCTTGATTCATATCATTATGAATCAGGAACAGACACAAATTTTGAATTTGTGATGTAAAAAAAGCGTGCTGGACAGGCCACAAGTTCCCTGCTCTGCTCCATTCTGATGCAGCCACTTGTGGCCGAATCGATCCATGTACGTCTTCATTTTCCTAATGAGCTGGCTTAAATTAAAACTGGATAGTTTCAATATTGCTCACCATTTTTGTTGCACTGGTTGGGAATGTGAGGGGTTGTAAACTAACAAGAGTGTGCATAAAAAGCTCTCTGTTACGGGTGACTGAATGTGGGGCGGCGTTGCCTTGTGCCAGTGCTCCAGCCACAATATAGAGGCGAACTTCTAAAGAACTACCGCCGCTCTACAGAAACTGTCCAATAAAACGACACGCTTTTTTTATTTGACTAAAAACGCCACAATTGATCAGAAGATGATTGGATAGAGTTTTTAAGTCCTTTTTTGTTTCATAATGCAAATCAAAGAAGTATTTTTCAGTCTGTGAATCTTAGTTTCTACCTAACTTCTGTAAGCAAGCCTTCAGCGTTCCTCGGAAGTGTACATCGGAATGCTCTTACAGCCGTTTAAAGAGCCACACCATGTTGAAAACTCCACGCAGTTGCTTAAACATCCTTTAAAACTGGAACTGCTTTGAGCTGTGATTTACTGAGGCCACTTTTGTTCTCAATTTCTTTTCTATTTTGGCTGAAACATTTTAGCAACAGCTCAGGAAAGTGTGTCAACTTAAAAAAAAATTGTCTGGAAGTGATTCTAAATTTAGGATCTTATATCCAGAAATGACTTTGTGTATATATTGTAGCTGCAAATGCTCCGCTCAACTTGAAACATTTCACGTTATAAAACTCCTTTTTTAAAGGCCTTCTCTGATCATCTTTTGATTTATTGTGAAAACATTTCCAGAGGTCAGAAAAAAGATTGTTTTCTGGGACATACTTTCTGCAGAGTGGCAGTACGTCACTAGAACTTCACCTCTGAGTTGTGGGCGGGACCATTGGTCCCTCCCCTTTGCTGAGAGCTCTCTGTTCAAGCAGAGCAGGGACCTAGTGGCCCAATCGGGGTATTTTCTATACCACAAATGCAATCTTTTTCAAAAGGCATTTTTTTCATCTATTTCTATTTCACTTCAATTTGAGTAAAAAAGTCCTCAGAAATACAAATTTTGAGCTTTATTTTCTTTATATATGTCCTCTATTTGTCAGCGACAAGAAGGTGTAAAAAACACCAAAAAACACGATTTTCCTTTGAGTGGGTATTCAGCCACACAGTAAAATCAGGATCAAAAGTTTTTACACAAATAACATTTTAAAGCATATCTTCCAGCATCCTCACCTGAGTGATTGTGCCGCTGTTCTTGGTAAATACGGACTTGTGTCAGCCAGGGGTTGATGGTTAAAACTTTGACTTTATGTCCTTTCCCAAACTTGTTGATCTTCCAAACTTCGCCCTTGTCTTTTGTAGTCCAGTATACATGTCCCTCAAAGACATCCAGACTGTAGGGATGCCCGATATCTGGAGGAGAGAGGGGACATTTAAAATAACAGAACTCTCGCTGTAGAAAAATATAGAAATATACATAATAATATATAAATAAATTCTATTTTATGTAAAATATGTAAACATTTCAATAAAAAGATAGTTGAAAGTCTCTTTCTTTTGTGTTTTCTGATGTTTCTGACCTCCAGAGAGGATTATCTTCATGTCGGTGCCGTCGGGTTTCATCGACTCGATGATGTTTTCCTTGGAGTCGCACCAGTAGATTCTGTTTCCATTAACGAAGTCCACCGCGAGCCCAGTAGGCCATCCCAGCCCTCGCTCGCTCACCAGCACCTTCCTCTGCTGGCCGTCCATCCACGCCGACTCGATCCTGGGGTTCTTTCCCCAGTCCGTCCAGTACATCATCCTGACCAAGAACCACCAAGAAAATAACTCAGATTTGAGTAGAAATGTTAAGTTTTTAAAGGCAAAACGAACAGCTTTTTACCCCAGTGTCGGATTCACAACTATAGCAGCAGGCTGGTCAAGGTCAGTGTAGATCAACCACTTCCTGTACCTCCCGTCCAGTTTGGCCACTTCGATTCGATTGGTTCCTGAATCTGTCCAGTAAATGTGGCTGTGGGTGGTAAAAACAAAACAAAAAATTAGACCAAACCTCCAATTCAATTGCAGTCGTGGCCATGTTCACGCACCCTCCGACCCAGTCCACAGCGATGCCATCAGGGTTGGCGATATAGCGCAGGTTCAGATCTGCCTCTTTCACGGGGTTGTTGCCATAATCGTTGAACGTGGTCATGTAGGCACGTTTGATCGAACCAAACTGGGATCCGCGACCAAGAACTGTCCAATATACGATACCTGCAATCACATTCAAGAAAAATACTTTTAATCTGTTTTCCCCAAAATGTCCAGAATTCTGAATATTCTCAAACAGAGTTTAAAGGCTTCACTCACTGAGGCCCTCCCCCTCTGGATCCCACAGGTAGTCCAGGGCTTGAATGTGTTCGGCGTTGTCCACATAGTCGGAATACTGCTCAGAGGACAGATTAAAACGACGGATACGAACATTATCTGGCAGGAGCAGCACCGGTGGGTTTCCTGCATAGAAAGACAAAAATTCAGAGCGATCTCCTTTGCAACAAAAAATTTTTTTTTTCTCTGAATCTGACCTTGAGCGGCACACTCGGTCCCGTGCGGCTCACCGGACGACAGAAAACCTTCGGAACAGAAACACTCGTAGCTGCCCTTTGAGTTCCTGCAGTCCTGAGGACACATTCCGTACACCTCACACTCGTTCACGTCTGTTCACAACAGAGAAGCAAAAGAAAATTCACGACTAAAAAGGGACTAAAACACTTCCGTGTGAAGGTTAATTTGCCGGTTTGTAGTTCACCTTCACAGTTGTGTCTTTCTGTCTCTCTGGGCTTGTAACCAGATCTGCAGGAGCAAAGGAAACCTCCACCCGTCAGGTCGGTGCAGTTGTGTTCACAGAGGTTAGCACTGCATGTGTGCCCACTGCCTTGATCTGAAACAAATACATGAACTAATTAATAAAATAATCCATTGACTTTTATAAGAGGAACAAAAAATAATATAGACACTTGTAAATAGAAATCTATTAAAAAAAAACAATCTTTTCTTGCACAAGAAGCCAGAAACTGTTTACAATCTTATTTTGAAAACCAGGATGATTCATTGTGGAATTTCAAATGTGAACAAAAACAAGTTTTGGCAAAGACCAGAAATGTTTTTGGCAAAAAATAAATCAGTTTGCATGAAAGACTAAAGGAAAAAAAATGACACATTTTTTAAAAAGCAATTAGTTCTCTAAAAATTTCTTGACTTACGACAGCCGAGCTCATCTGACTCATCCCCGCAGTCGTCATAATCATCACAGGCGTACTGAAGAGGGATGCACTGCCCACTGCTGCATTTGAACTCATCGTCTGTGCAGGGTCCATGGGTGGGGCTTTGACCTGAACCAAGACCAGAGACCAGGTCAACAGAACCATATAGTTTCAGTCCAAACGTTTAAAACTGATTTGATTTCCATTCATAATTTCCTTTATGAATGTCACTTTATGATTTAATGATAATCAGTTTATGGAATGTGCATATTAAAATCAATTTGGTTCATTTCATTTTTTTTATTAGCTAGTGATATATAAATGAATAAATAAAAAAAGGAAATGCTGTGAAGGAAAATTAATTAATTTATTTAATGTTTTATATTAAAAAAAAAGATTGGTATTTTTTTTTATAATTTAGCCCTATTTCTCTTAATAGTTCAAACTACTTTGGGAAGACTATAGTACGGAGCCCCTTAAGGGACAAAAAAGTTTTTAAAAATTGTACTGGTTTAACTTGAATTTTTTATCACTTCTATGCCCCTTCAGGGGTCTGCATCATAGTGTTAGTGAAGGGATGTGGAAAAGTAGACTCACAGTTCTCCTTTCTCTCATCAGAGCCGTCCCCGCAGTCTTCAACAGAGTTGCACAGCTCATGGCTGTAGATGCAGCGGTTGTTGTCACAGCGGAAACGGAAAGGGGCTTCACATGTGATGTCCACTGCAGAAAAATAAAAGATCACAAAAACCTGATTCAAACATCCACAATGTCAACAAATTTACAAGTTCAATGAAGATGATATTTTTCAAGATTCTAATGTGCATTTGTCTCACGGCATAGATGCAACTCCTCATCTGAATTATCTCCGCAGTCGTTGTCTCCATCGCATTTCCAGTGAGGCTGCACACAGACGTGGTTCTTGCACTCAAACAGGAACGGTGGGCAGTACGTGCCGTTGGGAAAGCGGGTGGCTGGAAAGTCAGAACCAGAGTAAGACTCGCTTGTGTTTTAGTTATTGTAACGGAGAGATTCGTCTGAGACACTCACGACAGGATGTCTCATCTGTGAAATCCAAACAGTCGGCGTTGCCATCGCATTTGAAGCGCTCAGCAATGCAGTGACCGCTGCCGCACTGGAAGTATCCAGGAAGGCAGGCCCGCAACTCTGAGGAGCAAAACACAGAAACAAAGTTTAGTTAGGATGTAAAAAATTACATATCGCAAGCCAGTCATGCATTAAAAAAACTGCCCTTACTGGTGGATATTGACTATCTGTAGTTAAAAAAATGGCCAAATCTGTTTTAAGTAAGCCAGAAAACATCAAAATTATTACTTGGTGAGCCTGTAGGGTGAACATATTCGTTCACATTTTTCCTATGTGCATGCTGCGCCCAATAGGCTGTGGCAAAGTGTACATAAAGGGTGTGACAAAGGCACATCATATTCATTTTTCTTTTTTACCCCATAAACCCTACGCAGGGAGCCACGTTACTACTGCTCAAGCAATAAATGCAGTTAGAAATGTCAGAAATTAGGAAATTTGAGTGTAGTTTGTGTGAGTCTCTTGCCAGCATCCAACAGGCACTTACGTATGATATTAGATTTATTGCCAAAG
The DNA here is from genome assembly GCA_003999625.1 of Oryzias javanicus. Taxonomy (NCBI): domain Eukaryota; kingdom Metazoa; phylum Chordata; class Actinopteri; order Beloniformes; family Adrianichthyidae; genus Oryzias; species Oryzias javanicus. Next base: position 12,243,154 of record CM012457.1, on the reverse strand, counting down.
TATTAGCCATCTACAAAAAAGTTTTGTTCTTGTAGTAAGAGAGTTGTGTGTCTGTACATGTAGAAAAAAAATGTCTTCAAAGCACCACCTTAAACAAATAAAAGGTTATGTTAGAAAATGTTTTTGTTTTTGCTCTCCTAGCATAATGTCACACAGATTGGCTGACAGTAAAAAACTGCTGGTTGGTTGGTTTGTTGAAAAGCAAAAGAATTGTAACTTGAGTTTGTACTTGAGAAAAAATAAGGTCTGTCTGTAACACATTTCAAACAGACAATGTATTTTCACAGACAGGAATTTTACAAAAACATTTTTACACACACATATTTGTATTTACAGTTGCAAAACTTTTCTACAGAAAGACATTTTTTTTGTCCAAATCATTTTACACACACACACAAATCTCTTACTACAAGTATAAAACTTTTTTACACACGGACAATACTTAAGCTACAAATCTAACTTTATGCACAACATGAGCCTCAAATAAACTGCAGGACACACCTGCGCTCCCCTTAAGATGCGGCCGCATTTGACTATGACCCTCCACAAGCCCAGATAAGTCATGTGAGCACCAGGTCAACCCCCCTGTACGGGTGCATGTGACTGAGGCATTAATTTCTGATAAAATGATTCCAATAAAATAACTTTGACCTGTACTCAATCCACTGCAAGAAAAAAAAACTCTTTGGGTTGAAGCAGCTTCAATAAACTCCATCTCAATAACTGTCTGTTGGTGGTCCCGTCTATCTGCACTTCCAACGTGAAGGTTTATCGCTTCTTTGTTTAGTGCAGCCCTCCGTTACTCACAAACAGCCAGATCCTGAGCCAAAACAAAGAGCCTCCACTTACCACAGTCCCTTTCATCCGAGTTGTCCTCACAGTCGTTGTCATGGTCACAGACCCAACGGTTGGGAATGCAGCGCAGATTGTCGCAACGAAACTCGCTCTCTGTGCACGAGCGTGGCACTGGGAGAAAACAGGGATGGAGAAATTATGCAAATGCAGGAGTTTGTTTGAACAGCTGCAAATGCTCAAGTGTGCACTTAGAAATCCATCTGATCTCAGAACCTCTTTTTTTTATTGATTCTAATCAGATCTGATGTCATTTTCAAACCTAAAAACTTAATGGTTGGTTCTGCTCCTCAGCAAACACTTTTCTAACGGAAAAAAAAAGCACCTGCTAAACCTCCTTTGTCAGCATGAAGAGGAGCAGATCCAACACCACCTTTTCCTCATCTGAGAAGTTACATCAACCTAAATAACTGGCAGATCCTCAGACGTGTTTAAATTCTCCAGGGCAAAGGGTGACAGCCTCCCTCACTCCCCTTTCTGACACACCGAGGACAGCCTGTTACTCTTGCAGCTGATAAGACTTCTTCTCCCGGTGATGAACACTGCAGAAGCCTCTACGAAAACCTCCCCAGCTAACTGATAAAATGATTGCCAGACTATTTCATGCCATCAGCACAACCCACTGGGCTGCAGCAACACAAACAGCCAGACGCCAAACTGTCACTCACCGCAGCTGCGCTCGTCCGAATTGTCCCCGCAGTCGTCATCCCCGTCACACTTCCACCTCAGCGGGATGCAACGATGGTTGTCACAACGGAAGTCTCCGACTTGATTGCAGGTCAATTCGTCTGGAAGATAAGAGCGAGAACATCTAATGAAGCCAAAAAATAAAGAAAGCCTGCCATAAATTAAAAGATATGACTTGAATAACATTTGAGAGCACCAAGTCAGAGAACATAAGAGGTAGGAATGTAAAGAAAAAAAAATCAATCATAAAATTATTGTGCTGCTTATTACAGCTTATAAAACTGATGCTTATGAAGCATACGGTGTATTGTTACTTTAAAAACAACATTTAAAGACAAACTCCAAACAGTGTTTTGATGTCTTTAAAGGGTAACCAAACCCAAAATCAACTTTTGTTTCTGTTGATCTCTATAAATAGGGCTTTAAAAGTGCCATAGGTGGCCATTGCCAAATTTTTGACGAAATAAAATAAACTTTTTCCTGAAAATATAGTCAAAAACCGTCTGTATGCTTCCCTCAATGGGTTGAAATGAGGCAGTTGCATTTTATGATTGGTTAACTGGTGTAAGCCAAAAAGGTTCCACGTCATCATGCTCTGAACTCCAGTATAAAAGCCCCGCCTAAATTTGATTCTGTAACTGTTCAGTCTGCCCCCCCCTTTTTCTTGCCATTTTCAAATCTGGACAGAGAATGGAGTCAACATCCAACTGCCCTGTTTGGTTACCCTTTAATGTGTTCTTGTTTCAATTTTCATATTTTAAGAAAACATAAGTTAAAAATAGCATTTCTGAGTATTTCTTTATCCAAATCTTTGTAAATTCAGAGCAGATTAAAGATAGTGAATACTATGATTGCAATCACAATCAACTTTATTAATCCCCGTTGGATAATTCAGTTGCAATAGCAGCACAATAAAACTAAAATAAAAAATATAGAATAAAATAAAATAAATGCGAAATATACTGGAATGAAAAACTGCTATGTATACATGCAAACATGTATATACATGTTTGCATGTATACCTGAGGCAACGCCATCTTGCATTTTACAATAGGCGGGCTACAAGATCCATTCTGATGCATCCACTTCTAGACAACAAGATTCATGTACGTCTGGATTTTCCTCGTCCGAGCTTGCATTCTACTCAATTATTGTTCTCCATTTTTATTTTAAAATTAATTTGAGGTTGTGGGAGAAGGGGCTGTAAGCTACCATGTAAACAGAGAGCTCTCAGCAGTGGGAAAACCTCATAGACAAATTTCTAAAGAATTACTACAGAAATTATATTGCCGATAATGACGCAGGTTTTTAGATTAATCATAATTAAAAGACCGTTGGGAACACTATTAAAATAGATCAAAAGATGGTCACTGTAGGTCTTTAAATATGTTAATCCTAAATTACAAATAATGGAGATAGAATTTCTCACAATGTTCTTTGAGAAGTTATTTCTGTTTATAAATGTATCAAGAACATTGTGGCGTGAGAGGAAACGTCCTAGTTTGTAGCTATTAATGAAAATGTCAGTTTGAAATAAAGACATGCTTTTTTTTAATTAAAAGGCAGAAAGAAGGTATGGAGGGAGGAGGGCAGCCTGCCAGAGACAGATGTGTAAGCTCCATTCATGCCAGTGTAGGGTACGTCTGAAGAGGATAAGAGCTCGGGAGATGAGAACCACAGACGGGAGAGGAGTGGAGCCGAGCTGGTCTGAGCTGTCTCTACCACACGGTGCTGGGGGGTCAAAGATAGCGCGGTGTTAGCCGGTCCTGCCCTCCTGGCCCTCCACCTGGCCCATCTGCTGCATTCTTACAGGAAGATTAGCGCAGATCTCCCCTCCAGCGCAGACATGGCACTAATGGAGTGAGGGCCTCTGATAAGAGACGGGAGCGCCGCAGACGAGTGTGTTTGGATCGCAGCAAGTACAAAGAGACTTATGTTGAACCCTGCCCCCACGCAAGGACAGAGCAACAACAGAGGCATACGCACATATATGTGGACTCATACCACGGGGCTGCTCATAAATCTGTGGTGCTTCAAGGGAGAGGTAAATGCTGGGGGAGGGTGAGTGGTGACCGCTCTCCATCAGCACCTCCTAATACCACAGTGCATAATGTTCCACAGGAGGATGAGGTGTTGGGTAATTGCCCTTACTTCTTTTCTCAGGGGAATGCCTGTATTCTCTTTGCTGGTATCACATCAACATAAATACAAATAGCAGGTTCATTTTTCTTTAGCTGTGCATCGCATTCAAAGTTTTAATGCTATCTCTGCAGAGTCAATGAATATTTGTTTGCCAAGTTTGTGCTTTGACATTGACTGGTTGACTTCTTATTTCTTTAAGAAACACCTCAGTAAAGTGCTACTTAAATATCGAGTTATTTTTAGCAAAGCCCCAAGCTTATCTTGCCCTTTTTTAAACATGGAGGGACTATATTTCTACCTTAATAAAACAGAATAAGTTAATAAAAATAGCTTAGGCTGTATTCACACTGTAAAAATAATTTGTTCCAGACCGGGTCCCTTTATTTTTTTGAGTATGGTCTATATTCAGACTGGGATCTACTGAAGACTTCTGTTCAGGACCAAAGCTTGTAAACATAACCAAGTGACTAAAGATCTCTTTAGTCATTGGCCAGCAGTTACAGGGATGGGTCAAAAACAAAGAGAAAGATGGAGATGCTGCATTTTGCAATTTTTTTGCCAGGATTGTTCACTTATTCAAACTTTATATTTTGCTGATCAATTTTGAACAACTGTATGGAGGTCAGGTTTGACATTTTTTACTGCTGCTTTGATCCGGTGGAGGCATGCTGCAAGGCGGTGCTGGGGAGGCACTTATGGTTATAAGTGTTTATGATATATAGATTATTGTAAAAAACAGTATGAGAAGCAATGGGTTTCATGTTAGAAGTTGTTTTAATGAATCTCCATTCATCTGAGCACATTTTAATGAGTTGCGGTTGCATCGCCGCTCCACGTTTGCCCTAAAAACCTGCTGTTTTGGTTCAGTTACTTTGCTCTTGGACTGCTTTGTATTCAGACTGAGAAATTTCAGAGCAAACTGAAGTTCAGTCCAACTGGAAACAAACCGAGACCACCTCAAAAGATGGGTCAGAGAGCGGTTCCTGGTCCCGGACCAGAGTTTGTTTGCACGTATATTCACGCTGAAACTTTGTGCCGGATTATTGGGGGAAACAAACTTTGGTTTACTTTAAGCGGGCTAAATGTGTCTTGTATGAGTTACGATAGAGTGTAGGGTCCAGGAGAGATCTACAGAAACCAAAAGGGGTATTCAGACTGGAAAAGTCAGTTGATCCGAACCAAGTTTACTTAATCTGGTCCAGATCAGGTCCTGAACCTAGTGGTCTGTATTCAGACAGCCATAAACCGGATAGTTGTGTTTCAGACCAATGCTTGTAAACAAAACCATGTGACCAATGCTCTCTTCAGTCATTGGTCAGGAATTACGGGGTCGGGGAAAAGCAATGAGAGAAAGAATGATGGAATTCCTACGTTTTCACTTATTCAAACTTTATATTTCGTTGACCAATTTTGAGCATCTGTTTCAAGGTCAGGTATAACACTTTGAATTTGCTACTTTAGCATGCTGCAAGACAGTTTCTTTGAAGATGACAGCTATGAAGGTACGCTGATAAGTGTTTGACATATAGATAGGAAAACAGTGTGAGAAACTATGTTTGTCTCGTTAAAAGTTATTTTTATAAACCTGCATTCATCAGATCACATTTTAATGAGCTGCTCTGTCTTCTGCACAGGTGTAGTTGTTTGACAATCCGATGATGGAGATAAAAGAGCTCCTAAGGGGAACTTTTCCTCTGGTCTTCCTGCCATGTCCAGATCCGTTACTATAGCTCTGCGGTTCTTATACTTCCCTGCAGTCACTCCTCTGTTTGGTTTTTGTGTGTTTGCTCCATTTACAAACTTCCATTCTCAGACACACATGCAACACCACATCTACATGATTTCTGTTATGTCCTTGTTAATTACTCTTTATAGGTATTAAAAGTACACAAAGAAATCCTAAGTAGCTGAACGAAATCAGGAATGATGGGATTAATTACATTTGTGGACATTTGATTCAAACCCACAAAATATGGATTAAATGAATATAACTTCATTCAAAATGTCTTAAATCCTGTTTGTGTGAGAGATTGTGAGGGACTCACGACAGTCCTGCTCATCACTGTTGTCCCTGCAGTCGTTGTGACCGTTGCAAACAGACCACAGAGGCACACAGCGGTAGTTCGTCCTGCAGTCAAACTCTGTGTGATTGTCACATCGATACGCTGGTCCCACTACAGATGAGAGAAATCACAAACAGAAACTTCAATTTTTGCTGATCATGTAAAAATTTGATCTTTTTGGGCAAATAAGAACCGGGTTCCCATGTACTCACTGCACTCCTCCAGCGGTTCATCTGAATTGTCACCACAGTCATCATCGACGTCACATTTCCAGGCTTGCGGGATGCAGCGCCCGTTCCGGCATTTGAACTGTCCCGGGCGGCACGTCCTGGCAGAGCAGTGAGCGGGATCTTCGTCCGAATGGTCGCCACAGTCGTCCTCGCCGTCACACTGCCACGACTCAGGGATGCATCGCTTATTTGCACACTGCCATTGATGGCTTTCACACTGATGAGTAGCTGCAAGCAGAACAGCAACGAGTGTCTCAAACACGTTAGTCAATGTTGGAAACTTTAAGTAACAAATCAAAAGAAGTTACACCCACCACACAACACGGGATCCTCATCTGAGCCATCAGGACAGTCCTGGTTGCTGTTACAGAGAAAGTATGGACTGGTACAGTTTCCATCGTTGCACTGAAACTGCCCAAGATGACAGTGACGAATGGGACAGGTGGAAGGTTCGTCTGAGCCATCTCTGCAGTCCCGCTGACCGTCGCACTTCCACCAGATGGGAACGCAACTGATGACACAGAAGTAAGATGTTAAATAATACAAAGCAACAAAGAATCAAAAATACACACATAAGAGGGTTTTGAAACATTTATGGTGGAAAAATTTCAACCTTAAAGATCATCTTTCTTTTTTCAATTATGGTTTTGCTGTTTTAAGGCAAAATTTAAAAAAAACTTGTGATGTTTTCTGAGACATAATTCCTGCAGAGCGTCAGTAGTTCTGTTAAAATTCACCTCTAAATTGTGGGCGGGACAGTTAGTGCAGAGGAATATCGCCATCCTTCCCCTCTCAGCTGCTGAGAGCTCAAAACAGGGAGCTTATAAGCTCTTTTCAAACGGCATTTGTAATAACAGCAATTGGAATAAAAAAACTCAGGAATGCAATTTTGATTTTAATTCTCTTTATATATGAGAGAAATGCCACAAGATTATGTTAAACCACCACTATCATCTGAGCATAAACTCTTGTTTGCAATCGGAATTGTCCTAGTACTTTTTTTTTGGTATCTTAATTTGTAAATCATCAAACAAAAGATGATTTTAAAAAGAAAAAAAAACAATATATTTTTAAATATTAAAATTATTTAAGTAATAATTAATTTGAGTTATTTACCAGCATATTGGTCTAGAACAGGGATCTGCAAAAAGAGCATTTCATGCCTGTTTAGTACTGATCAAAACTTGTTAGGCACAGCATTTTTTTGTTTGCAAGAATTTGATACTTTTTTATTACATTTGAATCATTTTTTTAAATATAATAAAATATTAAGAATTTAAGTTATTTTTCAGTTTTTAAAATTAATTGCATAAAAAATCATTATAACCTAAACTGGCAATTTTTTCTACAAAAACTTAGGTAAAGTCGTTTTTTTACTTTTGACCAAAGCTCATATGACTTTCTTTCAAAATAAAAAGTCTTCCTGTGTCAAACAGGAACATTCAAGTGAAGGGAATGTATTCCTAAACAACACGAGAGAAAAATGACATTTTTCTATTTTATCTTTCTTTAGCCAGAGCCACTGTGGAGGGTAGAAGATGTGGCGCAGGTGGCAAACTTCTGGTCTAGAGGTTTAATGTCTGACCTGGGATTGGGAGGGTAAACAAATGTCTAAGAAAGGAGATCCAATGCCTTCCTGCTTGTCACTCAGCACTAAAGGGATTGGATTGGGGGGGGTTAAACCACCAAATGTTATCTGAACACGGCTGTGACTGCAGGTCACTGCTATCCCAGGGAATAGGTCAAATACGGAGAGCATATTTCACACATCCAGGTGTGTGACAACCAGTTGGAGTTTAATATTTTCCATTTACTTGTACTTCTTTCCACATTCACTTCTGGATAATCAACATTTTTAACAACAAGAACATGATCATGAATTACATCAAATTTTGGAATAAGTTTTATAAAATCTTTCGAACAGTCATAGAAGTAGCTTGAAACAATATAAAGGAGATCATTGAGTTTTTACCTACCGTTCATTATTGGAGCATCTGTACTGCGTGCTGGTGCACATGGGCAGGCATCGGCTCACACCTCCAGTCTGAACGGTCAGGAAATGGTCGGGGCACTCACAGGTGTGTTCGCGCCCCCCGTCACGGATCAAGCACAGATGAGAACAGCCCCCATTGTTCACAGCACAGGGGTTGTTTACTATAAAAGGAAGAGACACAGTCAAATAGTATCCACTCAGCACAGCTGCGTAAATACAGGCCAGCCATTGTCCAGCGAGCTCCTCGAGAACCCACCGATGGGCTGTCTGTACGGGTGGCAGACGTGGACGTCAAATGGTCTGTGCGTCGTGTTAACAAGGACTTCACGACCAGAGCCGTTGTATTTGTTGCCTTTCTCCACGGTGCGGGTGTTCCAGTCCGTCCAATAGACGGTGTCCTCAAACACCGTCAGTGCAAACGGGTGTGGCAGATTTCCATCATACACCGTGTGTCTGTGCTGGCCATCCAGGTTAGAGTATCTGGGAGGGACATGAACAGTTCGACGGTTTATCACTTTTACCGCATGAGAAAGGAACGTAACTGTTAACCTGACTTACTCGATGTAATTCAGATGAGCGTCGGACCAGTAGAGTTTGTCGTTGGTGTAGTCAATTGTGATGCCGTTGGGCCACTCCAGCTTTGTAGTGATGACTGCAGTTTTGTTGGTTCCGTCCATCCCAACACGACCGATAAATGCTTTGTCTCCCCAGTCTGTCCAGAACACGTATCTAACAGGAGACAAAGGAAAACGCTTTAGATCAGAGGTCCGCAAACTTTTTCTTGTGAGGGCCATATAGCTTGTTTCTTCTCTGTCGGTTTGTGGGCTAACAGAAAAGGCCATCTGGATCTTTTGGCTCGCAAGAAGGCTATTAAGGTAATTTTGTTGTTTTATTTAACTTATTATTAATAAATATATAAACTGTAGAAGGAAGGAATAAAAAGTCACGTTCTATGTGGATCTCGATCATGTCGCCAAATTAACAACAACAAAAAAAGAAAATCACAGGTGTCTGATATTGTTTGCAGACTAAATGTGGAGGAGGAGGGCCGTAGATTGGGGAACCCTTCCTTAGATTTTGTTCTACCAATGACAACTTAAGTATCTTATTTTAGGCTTAACTGAATATATGACAACCAAACTATAATGTAAAGTTCAGAACAATGAACCTTATTATAAACCAACAAAACCAGCTTGGTGGCCTCTTGGTAGAGTGTCCACCCAGCAACTGAAAGGTTGTGAGTTCAAGTCCAAGAACGAGTCGAAATAATGACGGATTCAGGATTTGAACCACCAAATGGTTCCTGAGTACGGCTGGTCACCGCTCCCCTAGGGGATAGGTCAAATGTGGAAAGCTAAATTTCACACACCTAAGTGCGTAACAACTAATGGGACTAGGGGTGCTGTAAAAAAATATATTTTCCTTGATTTTCAAAACATCTTTAAAAAGGTATTAAACTATTTGTTTATATTTCACGTTAAACTAATTTATCACAAAAAATTAACAATAACTTAAATAATTGTGGAAACTTCTAATAGATAATTTACCTATAAATAAATGCAATGGAAATTCACTCAGTGCTTAAAGGAAAAGAAATATTGAACAACCTCATTATGTGTCAAACTTTTTTAAAATATTATAATCTCTGTTTTTTGCAAAATAAAGTAATGTTTGTTTTCTAATATTTCAAAGCAATTAATTAATTAAAACCAATTAATTAAGATTAAGACATAATCCATAAAAAGTCAAATATGATAATTGATAGCAAAATAAAATAGACTAATAAAACTGAATGTATTGCGGGGCAATAATACTCTCAAAGCCAACAAAAATGTGACATATTAAAATGTAAAACCCTCACCCATATTTGGGATGCAGGACAATTCCCCTGGGGTTTTCAAAGCAGTAGGTGTTGTTGGCATCAACGCAGTGCTCAGCCAGCTTCCTCACAAAGCGACCGTCTAGTTCAGACACTTTGAGGCAATCCAGGAAGCTGTCCACCCAGTAGAGCTTTCTGGCCACCCAGTCAACTGCAAGGCCCTCCCCGTGCAGAACTCCATTGACCACCACCTCTCTGTTACTCCCATTGAAAGACATTCTCTCAATGACTCGGCGGCTCACGTCAATCCAATAGAGGCGTCTGTCGACGCGATCAAAGTCCAGAGCCACCACGCTCGTGAGGCCCTGCAGGATGAGCGAGTAGGCCTCTCCGTCTGTTGAAAGGTTCCTCAGATAGTAGCGGTTGCTGAAGATGAGGTAAGGTGAGATGTTGCTGTTCTGTCGGCAGGTGTGACCGTCGGGCTCTCTGAGGTAACCCGGGGCACACTTGCACACGTATGAGCCGACGGTGTTTTCGCAGATCTGACTGCACACGCTGGGCGTTTTTGAACACTCGTCGACGTCGTCGCACGTCTTCTTGTCCGACATGAGATGGTACCCGGGAAGACAGGTGCAAACGAAGCTGGTGGGCGTGTCCGTACAGTTGTGATCACAGTGATGAATGGACGGGTCAGTGCATTCATTGATACCTGGAGTTTAAAAAAAAAAAAGTTTCAAACAAAACAGATGGTGAAGCAAAATGAACTTTTCTCAAAATATAAGTAAGAAATAAAACAACCGATTCAAAGATGTAAAAAAAAAAAAAAATCATCCTGACTTTTTTTTTAAATAAATTCAAGATTTTTCATCTTTATTTAAAAAAACAGACTTATAAGAATGCTGCAAAGCCACTTTTAAACCTTAAAACATCATTATTGTTTTTTAGTTCTCATTAAACGCAGATCACCACAGATATTATTAACAAAATATTTTCCATTCTTTTAATATCCACACAAGAAACTTTAACTTATTTTTGTAACTTATTCTTTTATTAACCTAAAATGTAGAATTCCAGAAGAAACAATCTAAGATGGGCACAAAAACACAGCAATGAAAGGAACATCATATCTTTAAAGTAATTTGGATAATTTGACCCCTTCATTTTTTACTTTAAGATTAGACTTTTGAAATTTCTTATCACCAGGCTGGCCTAACATTTATCTGCCTCCATTTGATCCAAAAAATACTCCGTAAGATATCTAATGAGAAATGGTTTGCATACTTTTCTCTAATTTCATGGTTCCAATTTTTACTCTCATTCTTAACCAATTCCTGTTTAAAATCCAAATGATGAAAATACAAAGAAATATTTCCTTTTTAGGGGTGTAAAATAGAATCTATAGATAGTGATCAATTATCCTGAAAAGCAAAAGTGAAGTTCACATTTCTAAAGCACGACAGAGTATTAAGGTCACCAAAAAATAAATAAATAAATAAAGCAATATAATGACTCTCGTACATTTTCCACTTTACCTTTTTTTCTTGTTAATTTCTGGGAAAAAAAGTAATGAATTTAGCCAATGAGTTTTTAAGTCATAAACATACGGCTTTATTCTAGTAAATAAACAGTTATGACTTCTTTCTTGTAGATTTACTAGATTTAAAGTTGTAATTTTACTTGTTTTTTGTTTGTAAACTGGCCCTAATTCTATGTCCTACTTAAGCACACTTGTTCATCATCACAAAATATGTAGTATTTATTTGACAGATCTTAGCACGTGTTAGATGTTGAAAGCTTTGGAGAAGTAAATTAAAAAGGTTTGCAAAGATGTTGTTGGGAAACAAACTAAAATAGAAAATGTGTCTTTATGGCGGTCTTCACCAAAAAATGACACATAAAAATATAGCTAAGATCATCTTCAGTCTTCATCATAGTTCATATGATTTGACTTTTAAATTAAAAATATTGGATTTTGTAGGTCAAATAAAAATTTGAAATAATAAAAAGTTAAACACAAATTAAGTAAACTGTGAAAGGGCAGAAATTACCCTCTCTTTTATTTTTAATCTGGACTCTGTTTTGCCACACACAGCTCCCATGTCAAACATGGTAGTAGGAGTATGATGGTGTGGTGGTGCTCTGCTGCTCCAGTTGCCAGGAAGAATGGACCCCTATGCAAAGAGAATTTTGTTGATGTGTGAACAAATGAGCTGCCAGTCTATGACGAAGCCTTTTTGTCTCACAATAAACCCAATTATAAAACCAGGGTGTTAAATTAGAAGGGACTATTCTCCATGATTCAGTTCAAAGTATGACTTTTGGATCACAGTTTTGGATTACAAAAACAATTTAAAAAAAAGAATAAAAACTTTCTTTTTCATTGGCTAATTAGCAAAAAGCAATGAAGAAACACCTTTCAGTTAGCTTATAGTACATATGGTATAAAATAATTTTAAATATACCAAATTTAGTACAACATACGCGTTTGACACTTTCAACCTAAACAAAAGTAAATGTCTGCGGTGGGGATACAACAATTCCCCACAATTTGGTTCAATCATGTAACATATGGTTTCGCTTTATATCAAGAATTGTGGCACCACTATAAAATTGGTTTAGTAAAAAATCACCTCTCAGTTCTACAGGGAATCTATGGAAGGAGCTGAAGCTAATCCAGAGGGCACACACTTGGAAAACTGGAAAACCGACATGGAATATGAACAGATTGTCCTTTGTAGAAAAGTCTCAACTACCTTAGAAGGATCTGTAAGATTTTTGGAGAGCTGGCGTGGCAATTATTTTAGCGTTTATGCTTCGATATTGTTTTACTTAACACATCATTGGAAAAATATTTGAGAACCAACAATTTAAAAAAAAATGTAATATCTTTTAACTAGGAGTTAATTTTATCAAAATTTAATGTCATAAAGAGGTTAAAATGGGACTATATTTAATTCCAAATAATCAAACATATCTCATTAGGAACCATAAAGTCGACACAACAAAAAACTGAACTACATCCAGAATCATTCTCCACTCACCGCATCCTTTTTCATCGCTGTTGTCAGAGCAGTCATCGCTCCGGTCGCACACGCGACTCAAGTCAATGCAGTGTCCGTTTTCACATCGGAAGCTTCCGGGGGGGCAGGTGGGTGCTGGCGTCCGACACATGTGCTCCAGCTCATCAGACTCGTCCCCGCAGTCGTTGTCTCCATCGCACACGAAATCCTGCGCCACACAGCGGCCGTTCTGGCAGGTGAACTGGTGGGGTTGACACGACTGATACGTGCAGCCCTGCTCGTCACTACTGTCCCCACAGTCGTTACGCCGGTCGCACCTAATGTTAGAGGAAACCAGAAAGAAATTCACATTTCCAATCATCTTAGGATATATTGTAAAGTTGTTCTTAGAGGTTTCTTGATTATAATGAATCTGTTTTTAGCTAACATTAAAAAAAAAAAAAAAAAACTGTCAGTCACAGTCCCGCTCACAAATCCCACACTGCTGCCAGAGAGTAAGCCTGCACTTATTTCCCAATATCCCTTTGTGTGTGTGTGTGTATATATATATATATATATATATATATATATATTCTCTCCCACTATCTTAAAGCTCCTCACAACCCCAAGCTAACATTAGCAGTGAACTTGAGGTCTGCCAATTGTAGTTTGTACGTAAAAACTACAAGCGTTTTTGCCTCTGCAGCTGATTTAAAACAATTTGAATAAAATGCAATTTTAAGCTTAATTTTCTTTATATATGCCACTAGAACATCTTAAAAACACCAAAAACACTATTCATTAGAGTGGGTCTTTGAATAGTTTCCTTGATGACACTTATAACTGACCTGTAGGAGCTTCGTATGCAGAGGCCGTTGCTACAGGTGAACTCATTGATGCCACAGGATCTGTGTGTGCAGTTCTGATGCTCGTCCAGAGCATCTGCACAGTCTGCATCCCCATCACACACCCAGTCACGTGGAATACATTTCCTTTGGGGTGGTTGGTTGTTCGCACAAGTGAACTCTGAGCTTGAACACGTGCGATTGGCTGGAAAAAAAGCAAACTAAATGTTAAATATAGACAGTGACATCTTCCGTTAAAATCCAAACATTCCAAAGTGTATTTCAAACAACAAACAGCCGTGACAGGAAATTCTTCCATCAAATGCGATTGATCCATTTGGCTTGAAGACAGTCTCCTACAGAGGCTTAGGCTGAGCTGAAGTATGCTGCCTCAGGCATCTTATTTTTGAATCACATTCTAGTGAGATATAACAATCCTGAACCGCTCTAAGCCAGGAAGCCAGAGAAAGGAGACACGCACAAAGTAACAAGTGAGGCAGGAAAAATTAGGAATGTCAGCTCCTTGGACTGGAGATCTTCTGCAGGAGACTAAAGGTGCTGGGCTCCGACCGCCTGTGTCTCTCTTCAAAACAATCCCCACTGGTATGCACCTACAAAAGTCAGTGTCCTGAATAACAACAGCATGTGGAAACTCCCCAGCATAGTCAAAACGTCCTGCAGAGGAAGACTGCGCTCTGCAAAAAAGGGGTGATAGACTGGAAAACCCATACCACAGTTGTGCCTCTGGTCTTCATCACTCATGTCACCGCAGTCATTGTCTCCATCGCAGATCCAAGACAAGGCGATGCACCTGCCATCATCACATCGGAACTGATCTGTGTTGCAGGTTCTGATCAGGGTGGCTGCAGAGGCAAAAGCATTGGATCACAAATGTTGCACCAAAGTTCCAGCCTTTTCAGGCCAACTGTAAATGCTTCTTTAATTGCCAATTACTGCAGGTACTTCCTGCAGGCGAGCCTTTCATTAACAAGAAAGGCTCGACACAACCCCGGCAGGGCTTTTAAGATACTCATGGCAGCTTCACATTCTCATGCATGGTGAGCTACCAAAACAAAAGCCAAAAAAGAAGCTCTGTAACCCTTGGTGGACAAAGAGAGGGGGAGGTGCTGTTTGTCCGAGGACATTGAAGGGCGTCACCGCGTAGGAATGTGGCGCACAATGGGAGGCCTGACTGACCACATCCCAAACAAAGAAATACACCACTGACTCGCACTCTCTGCTACATCACTCACAGAAGTCTCTCACACAGGCGCAGACCTGCGGACAGACACCTTCACACAATCATCAAGCAGCTGATAATGGCGAGGAGGAGGGGGCAGCAGCGGGGCGAAACAAAGCCAAAAGGCCCATTCTGGGTGTGAGAGAATTGTGTGACACTCACTGCAGGAGAGGGGTTCATCAGAGCCATCGGAGCAGTCAGATCCTCCGTCACAGTACCAGTGGGCGGGGATGCAGCGGCCGCTGGAGCAGCGGAACTCACTTATGGAGCAGGTGGAGGCGGCTGCACGCAACATGTGGAAAAGAAGCAAACTTTTTAAGCTGCAATGAGATTGATTTCTTATATCAAACTCTGACCACAACAGACACAAGATAAAGCAGGAATTTCTTTCCTTTGTTCTTGACAATATACAAAAGAAAAAAAGTTTTTTCAAATTACTAGTGTTTCTTCATATTAAAATGCTTTTGATATACATTGAAGTTCAAGCATATTTTATTTTCCTGCTCCAACCCACTTCTGTCTATCAAAATTAATTTCTTCTTACCAACATGATTGAAAATAATCTCCCATTCCATAGTTATTTTGCGAGAAGTACAAGATCCATTAGGAACCCAAATAATTGCCTGTCTGGTTAATGAGGATATTTAAAATCCCTTACCAATCGCCTTATGATCCATAATTAAAAGGGTTTTTTTTCATTATTAGTATATTGTTTTTAAGGAAAATTTTTCAAAAACTATCATTTTCTAGTGCACATAGTTTGTGCAGAGTGGTAGTATTTTGTTAGAAATTTGCCTCTGAAATGTTGGCGGAAATGTTGGTGCAGAAGTAAGCCCACCCACATTTCCCATCATCCATCAGTTTACACATTCCTCCCACTAGCTTACAGTCTTACATCCTCAACATAACATTATCGGAACAACAAAAATGATGATCAATCTTGGAGCTATCCATCCGTATAGTTTTGAGCCAGGTGACTGCTCAAAACGAAGATGAACTTTTTTTTTCAGCATTTATAACAGAATTTTTTCATATGCTTATGATTAATAACAATTCACATATTGATATTCAGAAATGCAAAATGCCACAAGAACATGTAAAAAACACCAATAACACATTTTTTCATTTGAAAAAGTCTTTTATAGTTTTCTTAAAAATATAGATAAACATCTTAGAAACACTTTTCTTTGAATTGTGCATGTTAACGCAAACTGATGAAGCTGATGTTTTGCACTTTCATGTAACTTCAACCTGCATTCACCATAGAAAAGTATTTATTTTAAAAATATTTGCACATGTCGTATTTTGTTTTTTCAATAATTATGCTAATTCTGTTGCCTTTTTTTCCTATTTTATCTTTGCGCAAATGAAGTACAAATGATGGATTTTGTGTCTTTCAAATTGGAGTTCTTTAAAGCCACAAATGACAAATGACAGGTACATCTAGGTATGGCTTATGTGTGCATAGCAAGTTTTGACTTTAGCTTTAGGCTCCACTCCAGCACTAAAGCCTTGTTCCCACTCAGCAGTCTGGTACGGTACGGTACAGTCTAGTAATCAGTAGTACAGTAAGGACCAGTTCATTCTGTTGAGCGTTTCCACTCAGTTAAGCATCGCTTCCACTGAGTGGTTGGTTTTCACAACGCATGCATGCTGTAGATCGTTAGCGTGCCGTTGTATTGTAGTGCGATGACTAGAAAAGTAACAACCATGGAGGTCATCCAGCAGCTCGTCTTTTACTTGCTTTACTTTTTGTACATTGTTTATAACAGGAATTTAATGTTGTTTGGAAGAAGATCGTGGGTGGCAAAGAAGAAGGAAAGGAAAGAAGAGGACATCGCTAGCTTAGCGCTATAATGGTGATTTCTGCCGTCATCACTTTCTGTCAATCAGTGGATGGATACAGAAAGTCCACCCTAATCGTCCTGTTTTATTTTTATATGAACCTAAAATGGATGGAGGCCTTAAAGAGGTACAGGTCAGAACTGTTTAATGGGTCCATTGTACAATGAAAACGCTAAAAATACCGGATCAAACCAGACTGTACTGTACCAGACCGCTCAGTAGAACCAAAGTGAGAACAGGCCTTTACTCAGCTTTGGTTTAGTTTATAAGAGCAGACTAGAGTCAATCATACCACCCAGCAAACATTAAATAAAAATATGTGAAGACTCAATACTTCCAAACTGAAGTTAAAAGATTTTTTAGGCCGGCTGATGATATTCCCTGTAATTTTTGATAGCAAAGTTGCAAAATCTCATGTTATGCCAATCAGTCAGAGGTAAGCAGGCTGGTTCTTGGTGTTACAAACTAGTCACCACAATGTGATTTTTTTTTTTTAGACACTTCATAATTAAGTCTGTTTTTTTTTAATTGAGTGCAAGTTAACAACTTAAGTTTTCTTAAAGCATCAACATCAAACTTTGTTAATTAGGATTATTCTCATCCAATTAAATCCAGATAATTCAAAGTAGGTCAGATTGTGTCAATTGTATAATAACAGATTACAAAACATTAAATAGAAGGGTTTTTGGTGCAATTCCCCCGCTGAACAAGCACAAGGTGACAGTGGAGAGAAAAACTCCTTCCAAATCCAAACTGATGCTGATACTCCCCTTAACTGGATCAAACAGGAAGTTGAGAACTTTTTTAAAAAGCAGCTCGACTCACATATCCTTGACAAACAGGCTTTTCGAACACGAGAGATTTAATATCGGAAAGATTTTGCCTTCACTTTTGTCTGAGAAAAATAAAAAATCAAGTGCTTAAAGATAATATTGTATTATTTCTAGAAAAGTTCTTCAAACTTACCACAATGGGTGGGGCTTTCATCACTCATATCTCCACAGTCATTGTCTCCATCACATAAGTATGAACGCGGAATGCAGATGTTGGTAGACTGGCATTTTGTTTGCTCTGGTTGACAGGTTCTCTCCGCTGAAATAATCACACATCAAAATATCTTTCATGGGTTATAAATGAATTTAAGGACCTTTGTGACCAACTCGGACACTCACGGCAGTTTTGCTCATCAGAGGTCCCATTGTCATAGCAGTTGTTAATGCCATTGCAAACATAGTCCTTTGCGATGCAGCGCCCATTGTTGCAGGTGAACTCTGTATTGGGGTCACAGGGTCTGAATAGACAGCCCACTTCATCGCTATTGTCTCCACAGTCGTCGTAGTGGTCACAGCGGTAGTGGTAGGGAACGCAACGGCCGTTGCCACACGTGAACATTGTAGGCTCGCAAGTGTGGAAGGCTGCCAATCAGAAACCGAGGGGGTCACAAATCACGACGAGAGCAGAGGAAATACTCTGCCGCTAACAGCTCATTTTACCTGACAAGGCAATAAAGGAAGACAGCAGCTGTGGCACTGCATGCAAAGATAGCACATTGATTCATCCATTAGTCATCATTTCTGTTAATTGTTTAGGGAGGAGATTGTCAGCAAATCAAATCAGAAAGAGCAAGAATACAGACCAGCATGAATGACGACTCGGTTATGTCCTAAGACGGAAATTTGAAGGCAGAACATGAAGATTGTTAGTTTGTTAGTAAAAGTAGAGGACAGTACTGCAGACTCACAGAAGAAAGAGAGCTTATAAAAAAGCTTAGTTCGTGCAGACTGGAGGGAAACACAAATCTAGCCTACCGCAGACTCTCTCCAACTCGTCGCTTCCATCCCCACAGTCGTTGTCGTTGTCACATTTCCACAGGGCTCGAATACAGCGGCCATTCATACAGGTGAACTGGCCCGGCTGGCAGCGAGTCCCGTTATCAGGGATACAGTACTTGTTGTCGGCCAGGTACCAGTTTCCCCCTGATGGACACTGGCACTCTGCTCCATTAGGTCCTGAGAGTACAAAAATATTTCAAAATGTGCACCATGAATTACTGTGCTGCTAACAAGTTAAAATTTTCAAACCTGGTGTGCAGATGTGGCTGCAGCCTCCGTTAAACTGCTGGCAGGGACTGTCACACTGCTGCTGCTTCCTGCTGGCTAAAACGTGGATGTCCATCGGGCGAGACGGAAGGTTCTGGATCATGACTCTCTGGTCTGACCCATCGTGCTTGTTGGCCCGGTAGATGCTGCGGGTGTTCCAGTCGGTCCAGTAGATGAACTGGCCAAACATGGTCATGGCAAATGGATAGATGGCTGTGCCGACTATGACCTCACGATTGGATCCCGTAAGAGAAGATCGCTCAATCTTCTGCCTAAAGGTAAAAAAAATAAGTTGTAATTAATGGTAAAAGCTTTACCACAGGAATCACAAAAAATTTGCGACTTTTATCAGATCTTACATGCTGGCGTCTGCCCAATAAAGTCTTTCATCTTCATAGTCCAGGGTCAGACCGTTCGGCCAAACCAGAGAGCTGTTCACGATTTCTGTTCGGAAATTTCCTCCCAAAGTGGCTCGCTCAATCTTTGCATGGATTCCCCAGTCTGTCCAATACATGTATCTGTAGAAAAAGTCAAAACATCCTTAAAATCAGCACAATGACAAATGCAGAGAAAGATGTAAAGCCGTCGTACCCCCTGCAGGGATCCAGCATGATGGCCCGCGGCCTGGACACGTGGGCAATTATAGTTCTTTGAGAACCATCCACAGACATGGAGCTGATGCTCTGATTGATAAAGTCACTGTAGTAAATTCTTTTGTTTATCCAGTCATAAGCAATTCCATCTGGAGCTCCAAGATCTGTCAAATCACAGACGTGTTATTATCACTCTTATAGTGCTTATAAATAACCACTGTGGCAGATAAACTGACCTGATGAAATCTCAACAGGAGCTGAGGTGGGAGATGATATGCTGATGTAGCTGATCTTGCTTGCTCCTGCACCTACGCTTTGTGTGAAATAGATTCTATTGTCTGTGAGGTCAAAATCCAGAGCCACTGAGGTACGAGGCACATTGACGACAGGAAAAGGCACTGCGTGATCTTCAGGATCAAGCCGCAAGCTGCGCACTGTGCTCTCAGTGGTATATATGAGGTAGTCGTCTCTGGACACTACGCAGTCCTCTCCGTCTGCTGCCAAGTCTCCGAAAGCACAGCTGCATTTTTTCATCTGAGCACCAGAACTGGAGCCTGGAAGGGCAAAGCAGAAATGGGCACAGCCTCCATTGGCCTCCATGCAAGGGTTGTGGTTAAGCTCTTGGGCGCTGGTGGGCTGGGCTCGTTGGTCGAAGACGGTAACATCTCTCAGCATGTTGATGTTGTCCCTAATGACAGCAGGTGCCTCCGTGCTGCCTGGCTCTTTGCTTGCTTGGAAAACCTTCTTGAGGTTTCTGTCCACCCAAACGATGCTGTTCTCAAACACGGTGATTCCATAAGGAGTGGGGTAACGGCTGCCGTACCTCACTATTTCAGTCTCCCCTCCATGGGGGCTGATTCGGGCGATCATGTCGAGAGAGTCATCCACCCAATAAATGTAACCAGTTCTCCAGTCCAGGGCGAGGCCTCTAGGAGTGATGATCCCCGAAGACACCAAAACTGTGCGGTTTGTTCCATCCAAAAGGGCTCGTTCAATTTTGGGGTGCTGTCCATAATCAGCCCAGAACAAAAATCTATTTCGAGGGTCCACGACAAGGTGGCGCGGCATGTCCACCTGGGTCTTCAGCAACACCCGACGGTATGTTGTATTAATGCGAAGCACCTCAACGTACGTCTCCGTCAGAAAAGCGTTGGTGAAATATAAATTATCTGAAAAGACATTGGAGTTAAAGTGTGTAAAAGCTGTTAAGTAAAAAAATGGAAGAAGTTTAAACATATTTTTTTAGGTCAGTTCTATCAGCCTCATGTTGACCATCTAAACCAGGGTTCTCAAACTCACTTTACCTTGGGGCCACTGAAGGCAGAGTCTGGCTGAGGCTGGGCCGTATGAGGTTCCATTTGTACCAAAAATATGTTTTTCCATGCACTGTCTATATTTTTGGTCCATTGTCTATGTCTACTGAAGACGTTTATTGAACTTGTGTTCATGTCTACGTACCACTAAGCAATATCTCTGTGAAACGACAGGAGCTAATGACGCTAGTAACTGTTGCCAAGGACTTTTTTGAGAACCAGATCCAACGTCAATAACAAATGCAAAGTTTTAAGAATAAAACAATAAGTGACACTTTCTTTGTTTAATTCTTATCTACTTCAATAGTTGTTCTAAAGACCTGTTTTTGTTCTGTGAAATACTTCTGTAAATCTTTGATATCTATGTAAAAAGTTCTTAAAAGGTCTATATCATGCAAAATCAACGTTTTTTTTTTTAGCTTTTAAGGGTATTGTAATGTTAATTCCTCACAAAAAACAACCCAAAAGCGGTATTTTACTCCATTCATGCATCCCTGAGCAGTCCTCTAAAACCCTACGCTTTGAGCACCAGTTCCTCCCAGTCCACAAATACGAGCGGCTTCTCACATTGCGATGTCGCAAAGTGGGAACAGCCCCTTCCAGGAAGAGTCTGTGCTGCCAGCACCACCTCCAGGATAACACAAACACACTTTCTCAGCGGAGTAATCAGTTAAAACCCTTTCATTTTACATGCACAATATGAACATCCATCTTTGCAATTTTTGTTTGTTTTTTTTAGGTGAAATGCAGACACGCTGCCGAGGCCGGCTCCACGTTGACCTCATGCCTCTGATTATTATTTTACCAACGAAAAGTCATCATTTTTGGAACTTCAATCCCAGTTGGTAATGAACAAGACATTATTTCTATTTAATATTTTTATTTTTGCTGTCATACTTAAACATGAAAACTCTAACCTTTTAAAATAGTTTTTTTTTTTTAATCAACTTGTATTTTATTTTCAGTTTCAATAAAACATACTTTTCTGAAATACAGCAGCTTACCTGCAGCCCAATCTACAGCAATTCCTCGTATCCCATTGCGTCCTATTCCAGACGTTACTAGGCTGCGTAATCCTGAGCCATCCGGCTTTATCCGTCTGACCCCATTCTGTATTGCCACAGTGCTGCTGAAGTCACACCAGTAAATGAAACTGGAGGCCATGTGCACATCAATGTGTAAAGCATTACGCCCTGAAAGACAAGACATTTGTTCTTTCCAGTGGAAATTTAACAGAATTGTATCATAAGCAAACATATATAAAATGTCAAAGTTTCTGACCTCTTCCAGCCACAGGGACCATGGCCTCGGAGTGATCCGACCCCTCCAAACTGAAGCCCTTGATGGCAGACAGAGTAGAGATAACAACGTAGGACTGGTAAGGTGCGCAGGTTCTGTTGTCTGCATTGAGTTTGAACCCTGTTGCACATGCGCAGGTGAAAAGGCTCTGCGGTCGAGGCAGACAGAGCTGCTCACACGCTCCCTGATTGTTCGTGCAACCGTTCGATGTGCCTGCAGATGCTGACACACAACACGCAATCAAAAACAAAAGAGGCGCCAATTGGTACTCTTAAAAGCTGTGAAAAAAAACAAGTTCTTGTGTTCCTTACTTTGTCGAAAGTGAACTTTCAGAGCCCTTAGTCCTGCCATGTTGTTTCTTAACACAACCTTGTTGGCGCCTGTGGACTTGTCCACTCGCTCTATGACCTCAAAGTCACGGTCTGTAAAATACAGGAAGTTCTGATAGACAGTTACCCCCCAGGGGTGAGACAGGCCTGATACTATGGTGATGCGGTTGCTTCCGTCTGGATCCCCACGTTCAATCTGCGACAATTCAGAGAGTTGTCTGAATAATTACAGAAATCTAAAACAATAACATACAAAGCATACATTTCCTATCACGGGTTGTACCTTGCCAGTACTTGTTACAGCCCAGTATAGCTTGTTTTCTTGGATGTCCACAGTGAGGAACTCAATGTGATCCAGGTTGTCGGTAAACAAGACGACTGGGTTTTGACCGTCCATGTCTGCAGATGCCACTTTGGCAGGGATGCCACTCTCCGTTCCCTGGTCTGTCCAGTACAGTTTGCTTCAGAAGATACAGAACAACATGCAGAGTTTGAGTTTTAATATTTGTATCTTTTGAAGTTACGAATGAATTAAAGACCCACTCCAATGAAAAATGTGCCTTTGCTGTTTTCTTTGTAGAATTTTTCTCATGATAGAAAAATATATATAAAGAAAAATAAGATGTACGTTTTTGTTTTCCTCTTCTGAACTGACTTTTAACGTAATTAAAAGGATGAGTAGAAATGAAGGCAGGCTTACTCCATGGCAACAGTATGTTCTACAACTCTGAGGCAAAATTCTGATGAACTTGTGCTGCACTGCAGAAACTATGTCCTCGAAAATGAGACAAGTTTTTGGCTAAAAATGGCAAAATCATAATCAATAGACCACTGGAAACACTTTTAAAATGGTTCAAAAGATGATTGTAGTGAGACTTTAAATAGTTGTAAATAGGGGTGTGCATTGGCAAGAGTCTGGCAACACAATACAAGTTCTGATACGTGCCTCATGATACAGTATGATGCGTCTCATGATGTATTCCAAGATATACCAGAACAAGTTTTCACTTTTTTTTTTTAAACAATATGACTTAGAAAAAAATCTCAACCTAAATATTAATACATCTTTCATTGTAATAAAATGCTAAAATGTATTTGATTTAATGACATTAACATTGAGTACTGCAACTAGTTTTTTGTATACAAGTTGCTCTTACTCACAAATTCATGGTGCTTTTCTTTTGGAAAATCAAGAAATATTTTTTTTTAAAATATCGTCTGACTGAACTTTTAACACAAGCCGGTTCTTGGCAGATCTTTTCAAATATTTTTCATTGCATTCAACTTTGCATATACACTGCTATTGAATTGTGAATTAGGTTTTATGGCGCTTTAGAATGTTAGTTGAACTCCCTTGCACCTTAATGTTTGAGGACTCTTTACCGGGTCAATGTAAAGAGAGAGTCTCACCCACGAACTGGATCCACCGCAATGCCAACAGGACTCCCAGCGCCAGTCGGAGAGCCATCATTTGTGATCAATGTTCTCCTGTACTGTAGCTCACCTCTTAACTTTAAAACCTACAAAAAAGAGTTGCTTTCTTGGGTATGTGACATTAATTTTCATCATTTACTTGATCATATAACTCACCTCAATAGCTTGTGCTCCGGGATTGGTGTAGTACAGGTTCTCGGTAATCCAATCCAAGGCCAGGCCAACAGGTGAACCAAGGATGGCTGCCGGAGCAAACTCCTCTCTGTTGGTACCATCAGACTTCACCCTGTGGATCTCACCCTGGGAACAAACGATAGACATTACCCCTTGTTAGTAATCAGTATGTGGTGAGTTAACCTTAATCTAAAAAGACTAATTGTTACTTAAAAATGAAGCAAAGCACTTATATCTGATTTGCTGCTACAACTTACTTACAATGGCGTGTTTAAAATAAAAAAATTTAAAAAAAGACTATAAAAGTTTTACTTACTGGATGTTCCACCCAGTATATGATCTGTTCTCTGTCATCAAAGTCAACATCATAACCATTTTGAAGACCAGCGACAGGAATCATGACATCATTACTCTTCTCCTCTGGATTCAGGGGAATGCCTAAGATGATGCTGTCCCTTACAACCACCAAAAACGGATCCTCAACTGGACAAAAAAAGGAAAAAAAAACACATTTCAAACTATTTATAAAAACTTGATCAACTAATATGAAATCTCGGAATAAATAAAGTATAAAAAACTTGGTGCAAGTGTGATAAAATATCTTTATCTATAAAATGAATAAGTCCCACAGGACGATGTGCTTCGTCATCAGAGATTAGAGTCAGTGAATGCTTGTGGGGCATTTTCATTCTTGAAGGATGGTTCGCTTCAAGGGGTGGGGGGGGTTGTGATCTGGTTGCTTTGGCTGGAGTTGAAACCTGAGATGAGATAAGCTGCTGACCTCGGGCGGACTTTCTTGGACTTTGAATTAAAGGTCCCTTGTCTTCTTAAGGGAGCGAGACACGCTTATATGATTCCTAATATTCATGAAAGGAAGTCCAGTTTATGAGACAATTTAAATGGGAGGCTGTTGACAAGTGCCTGGGACCATTTAGCTGACAAATATGCCCACAAGAGACAAATCTCATGAAACAAAGAAGAAAAATTGAGAATTGCGTTTGTATGACATCCAAAGAGATTATATATTTTTTAGGACAATCAATCCCTAATAAGTAGTAGTTTTCTTTTTTCATCAAACTAAGTGATTTCCTCCTTTTGCATACCTCTGGTACACGTAAACTGGTCTTCTGCCAGTATCCAGCCTGAGTGGCAAGCACACGAGTAGTATCTTGGTCCCACAGCAGATAGCAAGCAAATATGAGTGCAGGGACTCCTCAAGCAGTGATTTTCACCTGCAAAGTAATCAAGCACACATTAAAAAAAGAGACAGGTACGTCCTGTTATTGACTCAACCGTGCTTGCAGAATTTGCCATACCTGCAGGCTGTCTGGTTGGATGGACTGCTACTAGTCCCATAGGCTGAGGGAGGTTGAACAGCATCGCTGTCTGGTTCTCCCCATGCCACTTATGAGCTCGCATCACTCGGTTGATGTATCTGTCGGTCCAATAGACAAAATCCTCAAAAATGGTAATTGCGTGGGGGTGTTGCAGTACCTTTTCATAGAGAGTAGCAAAAGGAAAAAAAAGTGTATCTTAAAGTCTATTCAAGTATAAAATAATTATCAGTATCTCAAATTAGAGCAGGTAAAATGTCTCAAACACTCACCAAGTCGCTGGCCAAAACTTGCTTCCTATTATTGCCGTTATAATCGCAGTAGTCGATGAAATCCAAGTAGGCATCAGCAAAGTATAGCAAATTGTTTGGATAGTCTATGGTTAGACCGTTGGGCCAGTAGAGTTTGCTGCTGACGATGATAGTCCTCAGCTTCCCATCCATGCTGGCCTTTTCAATGCGAGGGTTCCGTCCCCAGTCGGTCCAAAACATCAGATGTGCGCTGAAATATGGAGTTGAGATTACAGCAGTCATTCATGGTAGAAAGGGAAAACACGTCACCTCAAATGAAACCTCGCTGACCTTTCTCTGGGATCCAACACAAGCCCCCGAGGGTTGGTGATATTTTCGCTGAGTAACACGGCCCGATGGGTGCCGTCCAATTTAGACACCTCGATGGTTTCCAGCACATAATCCGTCCAGTACAAGTTCCTGCCCACCCAGTCCACAGCCAGGCTCTCTGTCACAGTCACTCCACTATCAAAAATCTGTGTACAACACGTTCATCCGCTGTTCAATGCAACTCTAAACACAAATAATATTCAGTTTGTCATTCATGTCTTACCACTGCTCTGTCACTGCCATTCATATAAGAACTCCAGATTCTGTCCTGGCTTGTATCAGACCAAAACACCCGGTCAGTGACAGAGTCGAAATCCAGCGCCACAATGTTGCGTCCATCTCGGATCAGAGACCGAATCACATTGGGCTGGGTGGTTATGTCATCTTGCATAATCTGATTTCTGCTTGCTTGATCTTTTGTTGCTGGCAAATCTGAAAAAGCGCCACACCAAAAAAAACCCAAATCTTTTCTCTCTGCCTTGTTTCATGCTAATAAGTGCGCTTACCCGTTTTTGTGTGGACGGTTGCCCTACAACAAGACAGTTCAATAGACCCCCTTCTCAAATAACAATCTTTTGGGAATGCGCCTTTCTTCAGATAAAGTCCTATTGTGTTGCAGAGCCTTTCAACATGTTATCTGTGGGGAAGAGGTGCTCATGTCAGGCGCGCTCCCCATAAACACCCCCTTTGTGTGTGATTATATCCTAATTACGCTGTTGATGGGCAGTGAGTGACACATGTTATTTGGCTTATCTTATGAAATCAGAGCAGCAAAGAAATATAAGGGAGAAGACAGACAGTGGGGCAGTCTTGTTGTCTGTGGGGGCTTGCCCCCTCTTTATTGGGGTCCCATCCTTACAGCCGGTGTGGAGAAAACAAAGCTGTGTTTCATGTCTAAACTCAAAACACTGGAGTCATCATTTTACTATCAGCCACATATTCCACACACACAGAGTCCTCACCTGATGCCTTGCAGGTACGCTGGTCTGCTTCGAGAGTGTAACCCTCCTGGCAGTGGCAGCGGAAGGAGCCTCTTTCATTAAAGCAGTGCTGGCTGCACAGTCCCGGAGGATTACACTCATCTATGTCCACACAGGTTTTGGAGTCGTTGCTGAGCTGATAGCCCACAGGGCATGTGCACTGCGCCCCAAACGGGCCCTGAATACAACCGTGTGTGCAGCCGGCATTGTTGTCAGAGCAGCTCTCTTGATCTGAGTCAAAAGCAGGAACAAGATCAGTCTCAACAGAAGATCGGAAATCATCTCCTAAATGATGACAGATGAAGCAACAACTACTTTTATCGCTTTTTTTTTTTTTTTAGAGCTGCTCTCAATACTAAGTTTGTATTTAATTGCAGTAGCACAATGATTTAGAAAAATCAATGACAAAATAATTCATGAATCAGATCTACTTGCAACATTTCTACCAATGATTGAGAGTTTGTTCCTACCTGGTAAATGCTCATCTGACAGTTGTGAGAAATGCAAGGAGGGGAAATCACAGATAATTTTCAGGTTAATACACGACAAATCACTCACATGCTTGATTCTAACACAAAAATCTGAAGACAGGTGACATTAAAAGACGTTTCTTCAAAATAAAAGCATTCACATCATTGAGAAAGTGATCCTGTTGGTGTGAAAATGTTACTTAAAACAAAGCAATCAGTTTCTGATCTTAAAACGTGCTTTAAAAAGAAGAAGACAAAAACTTACTGCAAAGAGGGGACTCGTCGGCTCCATTTGGGCAGTTGGGAGTGTTGTCACACACAGTGGTGATGTTGATGCAAAGGCTGTGGCCGGGGCACTGCCACTGCCAACTGGGACATTGAAAAGGTGGCTTGGGGCAGTCTCTTTCGTCGCTCATGTCCCTACAATCGTTGTCTCCATCACAAATCCAGCTGCGCAACACGCAGTTGCCGTTGTCACAGCGGAAGAGCGAGGAAGCACAGGTGCGAGGAGGGCAGGCCTGGTGTTCATCGCTGCCGTCCTCGCAGTCTGGGTGACCGTCACACTCCCATGTAGACGGCACACAGCTTCCATCTGACTGGCACTGGAACTCACTCTCATGGTGGCACATCCCCGGAGGTCTAGTGGCTGACATTGACATCAATGAGAAACATTATTAAAATAAAAAAAACACAGACAAAGTTACACTGGAAGCATTTCAACACTTACGACAGTTTTTCTCATCTGAGCGATCGCTGCAATCGAAGACGCCATCACATCGGTAGAAGGAGCTGATACATTGGTGACCATTGGCACACTTGAACTCATTAGGAGTGCAGTTGTAACCTGATTAATCCATAAGAGTAAATTATTCATGATGTCAACTATTGGTGTTTCCTGATTGATGTGTAAATATGTCAAAAAAATTAAGAAGCGCAGCAAATGCTTTGTTTGTTAGCTGATCTGCAGACTTTTTACTGATGAAAGCAATCATTCTAATCGAAACCGAACAGCCTACCTTACTTTTTTTTAAACATTCATTATTTTCTCAAGATAACCAACACAGTTATAAAGAGAAAACACATTTTGTTTGTTTGTGCTGAAGAAGAATATAATGTAACGTCCCTCCCTTCCCCCACTGAGTCGCCGAGACATTATCTGTTTTAAGTTTCTTCATTTTCTGAGTTCTTTTGGCTGTAACTACGCCACATAGCTTACAATAAAAACACCAACTCTCAACAACAGCAAAAATGTTTTGTTTTGATTTTTTTGTGGACAGATTTTTATTTTTTTTGAGGAGCTATGCCTTAACTCTATTTCATGCACCAGCCCCCGCTTTGCTTTGCTAAAACCCCCAACAACAGGCTGAAAGACAGAACCCTAGGTCCTAGACAAAACATCTTTAGGTGGTCCGTTCACTGAACTCCAGACATTAACAGAACCCCAACAGCCACCCACCCCAACTAAGTCTCCTTTAATAGTCTTTTGTTCATTTTGCTGCAATCCACAGCAAAACAGAGCAATTCGTCTGAGAAAATGTCAAACACCAGAAGAACAGATCAATTATTAGTCGATCGATTTAATCTTGGTCGAATTCGAGTGGAGATTGTGGTGATGTTTCCAGTCTTAAAAAATATTCAAATCAGTCATCGTCTTTTGACGAGAAAGGCAGCTCCAGTTCAGTGATCCTGCGGTTGTTGTCAATTTTCATCAGTGACCAGATGAGAATACGAGCCCGTCAACGCAGTTACAGAATGATGTGTGAGAGGTGTAGGGTGGAATGACTGCGTGTCACTAGGGACTTGCATGGCCTTAAAATAAGGCCATAAAGATTTGCAACTACAACTGAATGTTGGCACATATAATCAAGTTTCCTCCCACTGCAAAATAAATCTGCCCAAAGAATTCAGGTTTGCAAATGTTAAAAAAGGGATCTGTATACCCATAAAAAAGATTTACATTGTGAAATAATTTCTATGTTTTTTTGAGTTTTTTTTTTTTTTTAATGCGTAAAAGCTCCTGAAGTTGCCGTTGCAAATTATGTTCCTGTTTTTGCATGTCTTTATGATTGGATGACCACAAATCAAACTTCCCAATCAAAGGGCAGGTAACGGTCTCTCCGCAGACTTTAAAGTGGATTCCAGCGTTAACATGACCAACAGGATTGCAGACACTATTAGTTGCACAAGGGAAATCATTAAAAAACAAATGAAAATTTGGAAATATTCACAATTTTGATTGTATTCTAAAATCCTAACCATTGTAGGAGTTTTTTGCTTCGCATCTGCAACAAAAATGCTCAAAAAAAAAACCCAGAAATTTTTTTCGGGCATGCAAATCCTTTTTTACACATTTGCAAACAAGATCATGTCATTATCACGAGAAAACGTGGAAAAAAAAAGTAGGATTGGCTGTTTTTGGCTTCCGTAAAAGAACACAAATATTACAGCTCTGTGAATACAAATGCATGAACAATCTTTGAACCATTATACAGATAAAACAATCAAATTTCTTAAATACCAAATTATGACAGAACACTAAAACAGATCAGCAACTACAAGTACAGATGCAGCCCCTCATCAGTTTTGATCAATTTATTCAAGGCAATTTATTTTATCAATTTATTTGTGTGAGAATTAGTTCTTGATTAGGAAGTATTTTTAATCTAGAAACCACTCACTGCAGCCCTGCTCATCGGCTCCGTCCATACAGTCCCTGTCCCCATCACAAACGTAGTTAGGATCTATGCATCGGTGGTCTGGACATTGAAACTGCTCTGGATGGCATGTACTTCCTGCATCTGTTGGCACACATTTCCAGACACAAACATGAACCTCTGCCTCCTCTCTATTCATTTAAAAATGAAATCACACTGAGCACATCTTTAAAAATAGACAACTAACGCATCACTAATGAGTGAGTTACTTTATCCACAGAACATTCCTGCCTAATCTCATGACATAAATACATAAATCAGACAAATTTGATTTCTTTGTGTGTTTTTCACATTTTTGTAGGGCTTCCTGACCAAACTGCCTGTTTTCAAGCTCTCTGCACTGCTTGTGCTGATCAGGTGACTCAAATAAATCTACATTCCGACTGACTGAACATACCCGATGCAGGTAATAAGCAACAAGCAGGAATAAAGATGTCTGCTTGTGAAAATCAACATTTTGAGGAAACCAAAAGACTATTTTTGTGTCTTTCAGCTCAGAGCAGCTAAACAGATTCTTTCTTTTAATGAAAATTAAGGTTAAAAAAAATAAACTCACTGCAGTTGGCCTCATCTGAACCGTCTCCACAGTCATTATCCGTGTCACAGCGCCAGGTGTGCGGGATGCACCTGTGGTTGGCACAGGTAAACTGATTGGCGGGACACGTTCCAGGGACTTTAGTGGGGCAGTTGATCTCGTCACTGTCATCCAAACAGTCATTGTGCCCATCACAGCGCCATCCTACCGGCACGCAGCGCTGATTGGCACAAGTGAAGGCAGACGGGGAACATGTGGTGTCTAGAGGGAGAAAAAAAATTATGATTACTTTTTAAACTGGTGTTCCTTGCTTAAAATTGAGGGAGCTTAATTAAAGTAAACATTACTGTTAACTCCGCAGCTCATTTCATCACTGTTGTCATGGCAATCATCAACCCCATCGCATCTGTAGCTGCTTGGGACACATTTGCCGTTGCTGCAGTGGAAGGAGTTGGCACCACATTGAAGGGTGGGAGGTTCGTTCGAGGGGTCGTCAACACACGTCTGCTGGTTAAGTGACAACTTCATGCCATATGGGCAACCACAGACTCTCTGAGAGCCGGGAGCTGGGAAGCAGAAATGGCTGCAGTCCCCGTTGGGATATGTGGGCCTGTTGCAGAAGTTGGAACCTGGGAGGAGGGATGAAAGTTAACTTTGCCACATGGGAATCGGAAGGGTGTAGATGAGAGGTGAAGAGAAAAGAAAAAAGCCACTGACCAATTTGAGAGTTGGAGTTGAAAGACTTGACATGCATGATGTGACTGATTCCTCTCCTGATGATGACCATTTCCCCACCATCACTTTTGCGCACACGCACAATCCCACCCAGGCGCCAGTCAGTAAAATATGCGTATCCTTTATGAGAGAGCAGGAACAGAGCACACAATTTAGCTTTAATGGGTACACAAACGATAACTAAAGTGTTAATATGGTCATACTGTAAGTACAGCAAGACAAAAAGATTAAAACATTGAACGATGCATAAATGAGGAAATGAGAGGCCTTGCCTTCAAAAATAGTGAGCCCGAACGGATGAGAGATCTGGGCAATGCGATCCAGAGACAGTCTGTTGCGGCCATCAAAGTTGCTGTGCTCAATTTTGTCAAAAAAAGCGTCCACCCAGTAGAGACGCATTGCACTGGAAGGTGACCGAAGTAGAAAATAATTTCAAATTTAAATTTCCTCTACAAATATAAATATTTCTGGGTTCGGAAACCCATAAAACCACTTTCCAAACTAAGTCTCACCTCCAGTCAATGGCGAGGCCATTTGGCCAGCCCAGGGTGGTGTTTACAATTGACACGGCATGTGACCCGTCGCCCCAAGCTCTCATGATCTTTGCTGGCCGATACCAGTCAGTCCAAAAAATATACCTGGAAGGACAAAGTGGGCTAATTAATTTTTATACAAACGTGTTAAGACCTAAAGACCACTAAATGGTTTTTGAAGAAGTTTATTTTGATGCAATGATTTTTCATTTAAGCCTAGTTCTTAGTGTTACAATACTGCCCTTCACTCTCAGCTAATCTCAAATGCAGGAAAACAGACGCCTTATGACTGTAACAGCCTGTTCTAAACAGGAATTCCTGCGGGGGGCAGGGGTTATTTCAGGATAGTTCCTGAATCCTTTCAAACTTAAGATATATAGTTAGTTTGCACAGATCTGATTTGATTTATTGGTTTATTTTTAAGCATTGATTGAAGACAATACAACAAAATCACACATATATATCAAACTCAAACTAAAAAAAAAACAAAAAACAAAGAAAAATGAAAGAAAAAAATCATCGTGTCTCATAATCATAAATAGAGATTTCTGCAGTTACACAAACAATAAACACTAAGGTCATATTAGATTAATTAAATATGGTCATTATTTGGTAAAGTCAAGCAGAGTTTAATGATCTAAAAGTTAGATCAGGTTAGATTCTAACCTATTAAAGAATAGAAAGAGTTCTACAAACAATAACTTATAACTTAAAATATTTTTTTATCATAAGGCATCATTGAAAAGCAAACAAATTTGATTTAATAAATTGGATAAAAATTGTAATCAAATTGTCTTGAGTTGTAATGAAAAAGTAAAAAAAGTTGAACATGAAAAATCAACTTTTTTTTTTACCTTTTAAGAGTATTATAAGGTTAATTTCTCACAAAAAACCCCAAAAGCTGAATTTTTGCTCAATTCACACATCTCTAAGCATTTCTCCAAAACCCTGAGTACCAGCCCCTTTCAATACACAAAAACCAGTGGGTCCTCACATCATGATGTCACAAAGTGGGGAACAGCCCCTTCCAGGAAGAATCTACGCTGCCATCACTGCCCCCAGGCTAAAACATACACCAATTTACTCCGCGGAGCTTGCAGTGATCGGCTCATAGTCCTTTTACAAAATATTTACATCCCTCTTAGCAAAAATTTCAGATGTTTTATTTTCTTGGGCGAAATGCAGACTTGCAGCCGAGGCCAAATCTAGGAGGATGCCATGAAATGGGCAGAACCCACAAAGAGCGAAAGGAAGAGCCTTAGAAATTGAGTCGTCTTACTTCCCATTCATTGGGTTTCTTAATTTCCATGACTATTTACAGTGCTGCGGCAGATGACCTGCCCTCCTCAGTAAGATTGACCTAAACCTCTTCAAGATGTTTTAGTGTGAGCAGAACTGCAGAGGGGAGGCAAAGGGACCAACAAATGCTAAACACTTCTGGGAACGCATTCAAGCTTGTTGGAAAACCATTTCAGGTGACTACCTCTTGAAAGTCATCAAGTGAATACCAAGAATGTGCAAAGCAGTAATCAGAGCAAAGGGTGGCTATTTTGGAAACATTAGGATATCAACATTGATTTCAGTTATTCCACCTTTTTTGGTTAGGTACATAACTCCACAAGTGTTCATTCCTAGTTGAGAATCTACAACGTAAATGGTCATAAATATAAAAAAACACATTTAATGAGAATGTGTGTTCAAACTTTTGGTCTGTACTATATACAGATATAGTTTACTTTGAAAGGCTAAAGAATAACATGATATTGGCCCTTTAATGCCCAAGATAGCCTTTGTGAAATTAACTCCTTCAAACTGAGTAACAAGAGCTTTACACTCCACTGTACTTTAAAAACTATATTTTTATGGTGCTTTTCTGTATTTTCTAAGTTGATCTTGACAGAAGTAAAAAATTAGAAACATATTTGAAATAATTTGTAGACCTAGATTAACTGTGTGTGACTTTAGGTCAAAACCCTGTTGCAATGACACTGTAACACAATAAGTAAACAAATGAAGAAACTAATCAGCCAAGTTAATTATCAATTATGCCAAATCAGTTGTAAATAGATAGCTAAAGTCAATCTTTGACCACAGTCTTTATTCCTGCAATACCCTCGAGCACAGAAAGCTGCATTTCTTAGTATGTCCCCTTTTCTGGGTTTGACTTACCCAATTACTGGATGCACCACAATTGCCCTTGGGTTGTTCAGGTTACGTATAATGGCTCTCCTGGATTTATCAGCAAGCCTCATGACAGATATGCTCCTGTACCGAGGGTCGGTCCAGTAAAGGTTTTTGGATATCCAGTCATAAGCCAGGTCCTCCACTCCTTCCACTCTGTTGGCTGCCAGTACCTCCCTTCCTGTACACATCAAAGCCCTGTTTAAATGTATGCATTCATATATACGGACACACAAATGAATGTGGATTACGAAACAATGATTGTTTGGAAACAAGACTCATTTAAATTGCTTGGCAGAACACATTTAACATTTGCAGAAAGTATTTGGCAGTATGCATATTCCCATCACCTCCCTGCCTTTTAGTACCAGCCTGCCCTATCAGACACTCCCTAAAAACTCCCTGTGAAAGTTTAACTGAGAGAACAGCCGAAATATGGCTGATGCAGGTTTTTACACAGTCCAAAATATGTCTTCCCTTGTGTTGCTATGCAACTGTAAGGTTTTGTGCAGGAGTGAGCAGAATCAAATAGAGCAGTACGTAGATCAGTGGGAAGAGTTGGTTTTGTTCGCTTTCGTTATGTAAAGTAATATTTTCTCCGTTTGCTTTCTTAAGACCAGATTTGAGAAAGGATACTTTCAGGTTTTCCTCGTTTTCTGATGTTTGTTAAAACCTCACCTGTGCCGTCCACATTTTGCTTGTAGATAATGTCTTTCGCGGTGTCCGAGAAGAAAATCACATCATCCTCTGCGCTAAAATCCACTCCAACAAAGTAGGAGGGGGATCCAGTCACCGGCAAGATGATGTCCTCCTGAGAGGAGAGATTGAAGGGAATCCCTCTCACGGCCAGCTGGCTGGAGAACAGCAGGAACTGCCTCACAGCTGCAGTAAAGACATAAGATTAGCTTAAAAAACAATGTCTGTCACATCAAAAACAGGATTCAGTACAGTCATATTTGGATGATCGATCAAAACACATCAGTTGTTTCAAGAGGAAAATTGTACATTTTTTCTAACTGGTAACATAATAAAACAAGAAACTTTCACTTACACACACATCGCTTTCCATCAGCATGGAGGTCATAACCAATACGGCATTTACAGCGGTATCCAAGACCTCCGTTGTCACTTCTGTGACTTAAAATGCAGATCTGGTCACATCCTCCTCTGTCTACAGCACAGGGGTTTGGCACTGGAGGCAAGAAATAGTCCAAGTGAACAAAATTACAGGAAGTAAAATCAATTCTTGGGACGCAAAAGCGACTCGTTGATGGGGTTCTACCTTGGGGCTGCCTAAGTTGATGTATCACAGCTACTCCGTGCGGCGTCTGCGGCGTCCTGTAAACCACCTCAGGACTGCTGTCAGTGAACTTGTTGGCTTTCATCACTGCCATCTTGGTCCAGTCCGTGAAGTAGACGTTATGCTCGAACAGACTGATGCTGAATGGGTGTGGGATCAATGCGCCTCCATGTACGACTGTTTTTCTGTTTGAGAAATTTTAAAAAAGCCTTCAGAATTCTATTCAAAAGATAAATCTTTAACAAATCACTCCAATGAAAACTGTGTTTTTTAAATGTTCTTGTGGCATTTTTCTGATGATGGAGGACAAAACTTGTGAATTTTGGTTTGTGTTGTTTTAATTTTTGGTCATGTTCTGTTTTGAACTGTCCCTCAAGAACACTGTCAATGAAAAGTCAATGCAAACACGCGCACACCAGCATTCCTGGCCCCCGCGTCTGGACCCGCGTCTTGAACGCACCGCACGCGGCCGGTGTGTGAGCACCTTGAGTCACACCAGTTTCAGGTTCATGATCCACAGCTGTCTTAATTTCTGCTAATTGCTCTCAGCCCATTTAAATGTCCGGTTTTCAGTTTATTCTTGAGTATTCTTTGTGTTTCTCAATGGTTTTTCTGTCTTGTTTCGGTTTGTTTAATGAATGTTCTGTTTATGTCACCGAACCTGATCTCCAGCGTATTTAGTCCTCCACCAACACTCACTGATAATTTCTGATTTTGTTGATTCAAATTGTTGAGTGTCATCCAGGAGTAAACAAAAAAAAATCAAGTTTGAAACAAAGTTTGCTTGTGTTAAAATACACTGTGTGGGCCACAAGCTTCCTGACAAATACATCACTGTATGGTTTTGTTTTTTAAGGGTTGCACTAACGTATGCGATTAATTAAAAAAATTAAGATGTTAATATTTATTAACGCTAATTAATTACACTCTCCGACGCATTTAAGCAACAATCTTCCACCGCTTCAGTCTTCCATAGCATGAATTAATCTCTGATAATGCACACTTTGTCGGGCATTATCCAGCTCATACCATCATCACTTACAAAATAAATAAATATTCAATCTATTTTTAGTACTTTATTCTTGCCATTTTTAGGTTTAGATTGCTTTTTCACAAAAGGCGGACTATTTGATAGCTAGTGTGGCCCCTTGTCACGGTAACACAAGAACTGCAGCGACAAAGGAAAACAATACAAATGCTGATTGTCACAATAGGTTAAATAAAGCATCAGCTCAGAGAGAAAGTTTACCTCTTATCATTTGTTTTTGTCTTTATCACGAAGAAAACGTTTGTTTTGAAGAGGTCTGCACATATAGAACATTGTAACCGGAGCTTCTTTTTTAGATGTACATCCACACCCAGCAGCCAGTCAGAGTCGAGTATTTACCCGGACCGTTTAAAGTGTAGAAACACAATGTTTGTTTGTTATAGCTGTATGTCAGCATCTTTTTTTTCCGAGTAATGTTGCAGATATAAAAGTCTTTGGAGTTCTGCTTATCTTACTTCTGATGTGTTTTTGTGCTCAAAAATTACACTTCTGAGTTTATAAATGTAAACATTTCAAATAATAAAAATGAAGGAAAAAATTCTCTCTCTGGCCTTTTTTTTGTACAAAAGCTGCATACTGTCAAATTTACCTCATAAAAACATTGCGATTAAACGTGATTAACCGCAACCCAAAAGTGTGATTAATCTCAATTAATTTAGTTTTATTTTCTTTATCTGAGCTGGCATCTGCCTCAAAAGTATACAGCTGGAGAGTTCTGATTACCATTTTTGTTGCATTGGTAATGTGAGAGGCTGTAAGCTAGCAAGAATGAGTATAAACAGCTTTCAATTATGGGTGATGGGAAAGGGGGCAGAACACACAGGCAGTCCCGCCTGCAATTCAAACTACTACAACTCTGCGGAAATTATGTCCAAAACATGAAGTTTTTTTTAATCATTTTTATCATATATCTTGGCAAAAAAATGCTATAATCGTTTTATAAAACAAAGACCACAGAATGCTTTTCAAATAGCTCAAAAGATAATCAGAGAAAGATAGACTTATTCGAGAAACTGAAAGGGGAAACACACCTGTGTAGACCATCATACGTCGCAGTTTCAATGTAGTCATAGCGACTGTCAACCCAGTAGACACGTTTGGCTTCTAGGTCCAGAGTGATGCCAGCCGGCCACCCCAGTTTGCTCCCAATAATTCCATATCGGTTGGTGCCGTCCATGAAAGCTCTCTCAAGGCCCGGCTGTCCATTTTTTGCCTCCCAGTCTGAGAAAAACATATACCTGGGATGGAAAGAAAAATTATTAAAATACCAGTTTTGACTGAAGCTGGATCCTTACACGACAACCTCTTCACCCATTTGATCATTTAAACCCAACAGTGCGTGCAGGCCTGACCCCCCAAGAAACTATTAGAGGCCTTTGCTTTTTTAATTAAGTGTAGCACCCACAGCTGGACACTGTCTGCACATGGGTGGCTGTGCATCCCACCAAAGAGCCGCACATAATTTAAGACAAGCAATTTCTCTGTAGCCACCTGGCTGTCCCTCTCTCTTGAACTACAATATTGGATTACAATAAGAGTCATCACTTACATTGCTCCTCACTAATCTACTTTAGGCAATCTGTTAATCTCAAACACACACCCTTCCCCCCATTATTCCATGCCAGTGGAGCACAACATGCACTGAAGGTCTGGACTGGGAGTGCGTGGGCAGATGAAAGGACAGCGAATGGGACGTGCGCTTACCCGACGGTGGGGTCCACTGCCAGTCCTCTAGGGTTTCCCAGGTTTTCGGTGATGAGCGTGACCCGGTTGCTCCCATCAAAGTCCACCATGTCAATCCTGTTGACGCTGGCCTCCACTACATACAGTTTATTGTTCACCCAGTCCACCGCTAAGTTCTCAGGGTAGTCAACTGATACATCTAAAACCACCTGCATGTTGGAACCATCCATATGTGCAGAAAACACCTGTACACAAAAGATGCCATTGTTGCAAGGAAATGAGTCTGTTGGTGATGTTTATTAATCAGCTATGAGATCACGAGAGATCAAAATGATAATTGCCCTAATAAATACAACAGATTTTCTATATATTTAAATATTTTTAAACATTGGGAAAAACAGGGAATCATTTTTTTTAAAAAGTCTTTAACTTCTAAAAACTTCCAAGTTGTGGGAATATCTCGGACTGCTAAAAATTGACATAATTTTGTGATTATTTGAAACATTCGTCAAATTTTTTCCACAGTTTGTAACAAACTACAATATTTTCACTAACGCTGTAGTAGACCATGTTACAATATTATGCAGTCTCTCATACACAACATGACAAAACATACATGTAGTATCAGGATACTACCCAAAGCTGAAAGCTTTTCTCATTTATAACTCCTCACTAAGTTCTAGATTTCTGACCTGTGGATCAAGAAGCGTACTTAGAGTTCCACTCCAATATTATTTTGATCTATTGTAAAATAATTCTACAGATTTTTAAAATTATGTTTAAAGTTTGTGTAAAGCAGCAGGAGTTAATCAGAAATTCGCGTTGTAGGCGGTACTGTTGGCGTGGAGGTGAGCTTCTACTGATGTCCCTTTGTTTACACTCTCTCCCGTTAGCTTATGGCCCGTTACAACCCCAAGGTAACATTAGTGAAACAAAAAAAATGGCGAGCAATATCAGAGCTATCCAGGCGTACAGTTTTAAGTCAGATGCCAGCTCCGACGAGGGAGACGAAGGTGTTAATGGATCTATTTATCTGCAAAAAAAAGCATCAGAATGGAGCAGAGCAGAGGATTTGGCTGGCCCATTTCACTTGATCCGTCAGAGTTTTTTCAAACAACATTTTTTCATCTGCTCTCTACTTGAATGAAGAAATACTCAGAGTTGCAGTTTTAATCTTATTTTTTTTAAGATATGTCCTCCATGATGAGAAAAATGCCATGTTAAAAACGTAATTGGAGTAGGTCTTTGATCCTTCTTTTCTTTCATTAAAAGTGTGTAGGAGGAAATAGAAATATAACATTGAATACTATCGCTTAAAATTTGTCTATAGCATCCAACAATTTTAGCACAATAAACTCAAAGACACCCAACAGATTTGACGGAGAAAACCAAGAAGAAGCCGCAGCTTTGAGTGTTGAGAGAATATATTTCGAGCCTGCCAATGCGCCAACAGCGTCTTAAAGTAGAGATCTTGGCACCACACAGCTGACTGCGAAGCAGGATAGCTTTTAGCAGCTCTGCTTCATTTGAAACCAGATCCTGACATCTAAAAAGCAGGATTTTCAACTGACCTGTTTAAAGAGAAACTAAAGACAAGGAAAGAGCCTGGTAGTTTAACCTTTCTGGTTGCATTCACATGCCCTGTTTGGGCTCTCCCAACTTCTAATCTGACATGCTGCCATGGAGGAGGCTAATATGCTCTGATACCCAGTTGGAGATACAATAGTTGCAGTTTAAGCCAATGAGAACCCCCGGACATGAGATGGACATGCATACATATGGACAGGGCTGCTGAAAACAAATACAGCATGATTAGTTCGGACTAGATCAAGTTCCAAAAATTAGACCTTGGTATGTGGACATCATACCTGCCTATCAGACAGCCCTCAAGATTAAGCCCTTTGGATTCTATTACATATCTATTTCCCTTCATTATGAGCCAGCCACCATGGGGCCAAAAACTACCCCGTTATTATAGTATCAAAGTTTCTGATATTTTCGAGGATAACCCAAATATTTTTGGTTCATGCCAGGGAAAGCTTACCTCAAGAATGTATTCAAAGAACTGAGCTACTCTCTGCTTTATAATGATTATATTTATAAGGAAATAGTATAAAAAGTGGATAAAACCTCTAATGAGGACATAAAAATACCTTATTTTGAATGGTATCAGTCCAGAAGATCAAACGAAGATTATAGTGAAAGTCTACTCCGACTGCAATCCCTCTGTTCTGCGAGCTGATCAGAGCATGTTGACTGTGGCCGTGGATGTCGCCCATTATCAGGTCTTTGCCATTAGAAAATATCAAGGAAGGAACTCCAGCTACAAGAAAAACAGAACACAAGGAATTGTAAGACTTATTAAATCAGAATCACGAACATTCAGTTAGAATCAGAAGTCAGGCTTTATCTGTTTTGCAATAAATAGATTTTCTACAAAAAGATTAGTGTAAATTTACTAAATAAAGCTTATGAGTCCTAATGAATGGATGGAGACTTCAATATAAGATGCTACTCTCAATTAAACTGAGGGAAAGAGGTTCTGTTCAAACTTTTCTTAAAGTGCAATATGGACAAGAGATTAACTAAAAAAACACACTGGCCATGCAACAATGCACCAGAGTGTGGGCACTCTATACAACCAGTGCAAAAAAAATGAGTTATTTAAAGTCACACTCCAGGTATATTTTGATCTATTGTAAAAGTGTGTTTTTTTAAATTAGGATTAAATTGTTTTTGACCAAAATTTAAAAAAATAATAATAATAAATAACTGTTGTTTTCTAGGACATAGTTTCATAGTTCATCAGAATTCCCCTCTGAGTTGTGGTAAGAACGTTGAGAGCCTTCTTTCACTTCCCATCATTCCTTTGTTTCCTCTCTTTTCTGCGAGTTTACAACCCTTATACCCTCAACCTAACATTACGGTGCAACAAAAATGGCAACATGGCAAATATATGGATCTATG
Organism: Oryzias javanicus; assembly: GCA_003999625.1. Lineage (NCBI taxonomy): Eukaryota > Metazoa > Chordata > Actinopteri > Beloniformes > Adrianichthyidae > Oryzias > Oryzias javanicus. Next base: position 12,202,098 of record CM012457.1, on the reverse strand, counting down.
TGTCCCCAAGTGGATGCGTCAGAATGGGATCATTTGTAGTTTCTTCATAACAACTACAAGCTTTTTCAAATGGCATTTTTTTTTTTTTTTTTGTCGTTTTAGGCCCAATTTGAATTCCTTCCTTCTCCTTATCCCTCCTATTGTAGGCATTTGTAGCAGAAGGGGTATCCAAGATAGTTTTTTAAGGGTCAATCCTCCAAGCGCAGGGCAGCAGTGGCTCAGATGGTAGAGCAAGTCAGCCAATGATCAAAGGATTGGTGGTTCAATTCCCACTCCTTCCACCCAACTGTCATTTTGTCCTTGGGCCCTCCTCGCCTCCAGCATGGCTCGGTGATGGTCTAAGGGGCTGTAGCTGACTACTGGCAGCCACACCTCTGTCAGACTGCCCCGGGCAGCTGTGGCTACATCAGTAGCTCACCATCACCAAATATGAATGAAGATTGACTGAATAACAAATGCTTAATGTAAGCCCTTTGAGCTCTGGAAAAGCGCAGATAAATCAAATCCATTATGTTTATACAGAGCACTACATCTCGAGGGGGTTCTACATCTCGCTGTGCCGCGGAGGAGAAATGCTTTTCTTCACGTGGGTGTGCTCTGAAGCACAGACATTTACATTTAAACATAAGTAATGACTTTTTGTTGTAGCACAACAATAACTCCAGACTAACGTAGCTGACAGGCTGGTGACGACATAATCGAGTGGAAGTAATGTCCGAATTTGGGGACACTATTTTTCCATAACTTGGAGGGCTAAATGTATGGGTAGGGAGATGGGAAGAATTGGGATTGGGCCTTAATTTGAATTTTATTTATACATGTAAGATATATAAGATAAATGCCACAAGAACATGCTAAAAATATCAAAAACACAATTTTCCTTGGAGTGTGAGTAAGCTGATAGACATCATATGATGCATCATTTATGTACACAAAGTCTGAATGTAGGATATTTAGAACAAAATCATGAGGGCCACTTACTCTGGATGTCAGCTCTACAGTATCTGTGCTGCTCCAGGACGTAACCCTGCAGACAGCTGCAGCGATGTGAGCCTACTCGGTCCTCACACACTTGGTCGCACACTCCCCACATGGAGCAGTCGTCAAAATCTTCACAATCAAAACCAGCGGATTCAATTTGACATTTAATTTAATTTAAAAAAAACATGTTCGAAAATGTAACTATAACAAGTTACGGAAGGATTCCTACCTACACACGAGCGACTGTCATTGCTGCTGACCACATATCCGGATGGACAGGAACAAGTTCCTCCATCAGGGGAAGCATGACAGTGGTGCTCACAGCTCAAAGAAGCACATCTCCAGATACCTGAACGGCGCAGAAATCAGACCGTTAGTAAATATTTTAACATTGAAACTCAGCTTGAATGTGGATAAGCATTTGTACTGACTGCAGTTGCGGCTAGCAGTGGTGTTGGTTTCATCCTCTCCGTCAGGACAGTCAACTCTGCCGTCACACAACTTATCCATTGGGATACATTTCCCAGAGGATGGACAGGGCCACTCCCGTGGGTAACATTCCCGTGGGACATTATCTACAGAAAATTTTAAAGTACAATGAAGTTAAAAAAAATAGCAGATCTTAACATTTTATCTTTTTGCTATCAAAAACAGTGTATTTACAATTATCATGATCTCAAAATTACTTTAAGTAATTATAAGAGAGGGAAGCTGAGTGTTTGTTTGTGAGAAGGGGTAACAGGGGCCTTCAGCAGCCTGTCTCTTAAAAACCCAGTCTTCACAGCCATGTGGAGGAATTCTAAAGCCCTTTGGGGGGCTGCACAATCTTCTGCCACAAAGAGTCATTTGAATAACACACTTGAAGGAACGTAGGCACCAATCTTGCCAAACCAAAACAACCAAGGAGACTAAAGATGAATCAGGTTTCCACAGCTCAAGTTTTTACTTTTTTTTTTTTTTTCTTTTTTGTGGTTCTCGAATAATTGGCGGATTATTTGAGATTTTCTAATCCCAAAAAATTCTAAGTAAGCACTTCATTTCAACTTTTCCATCCGTACCGCAGCCTTTTTCATCTGCGTTGTCCTCGCAGTCATCTTCTCCATCACAAAGCCAAACTTGGTGGATGCAACGACCGCTGGGGCAGGTAAAATAGTTCCCTTTGCATGTGGGATACGCTGTAAGAAAAAGCCACAATGACAGATTTGTTTTTCTGCTCGGTCAAAAACAGGTCATTATGGAGATGGCGGAGTAAAGAAGATCAGCACGAACTGCAGTTGAGCTCATCGCTGCGGTCTCCACAGTCATCATCGTGGTCACAGAGGTAGCGTTGAGGAATACACAGTCCATTATGACACTGAAACTGGCCCGCATTGCAGTGCTGTGCTAAAGAAAACCAAACAGAGACCAAAAAAGAGTTTATTTGGGGATGATTTTATGCCTTTAGTTGTATTTAACAAGTCTTTGATAAAATTGATCAACTTCTTACAGCAATTTGCCTCATCCGAGCCGTCACGGCAGTCAAGTACGTGATCACAGCGCTGTGTCCGGTCATAGCAGGCCCCATTAGTGCACCTCAGTTGTGTACATTCAGGGTAATCTGTAAGATTAACCCATTATCAGGCCAATGTTAAGCACTCAAATCAGCCTGACAACTGTGCTCTTCTCCCTTTTTACCAAGAAAAAAAGGGCTTCTGAAAGGGAAGGATGTGAGAATAAAACCTGAAAGCACACCATAACACCAGCAGTTGCCACAGCATCCTTTATGCAACGCTGAGATTACCACAGCGTGCAACGCTGTGAGTACCATGTCGGCACAAGAATGGCATAACAGCTAACTTCAGCTTGACTAATCCACCAAAGAATCTGCAATCAACTTCTGAAAAGAAAGAAGCATATTGTGGCCTGTTCTGTCAGTCAGCTAGCCTCTTAATTCAAACAGATTGATTAAAATACCAGGAAATCCAGAGAATAAGAAAAGAGACACCACCCTGAAGACGAAGACTTACTGCAATGTCTTTCATCAGATCCATCTGAGCAGTCTGCCGTGTGGTCACATCGGTATAGTGATGGGATGCACACCCCATTGCTGCAGGTGAACTGATCGCTGGTGCACGTCCTGCCAGCTAAGATCAATCAGAAAAGTGCAATTAGATGGAATTCTATTATTTACCTTCTTAATTGACAGATTAGATTTTGTGCCGTCTCACAAGTGAGTAAGATTGTTTTTAAATCTGCAATATATCCCTGGCTGGGTGTCTGCTAAAACTAAAATCAAAAAGTTTTTCAAAGGTCGGAAAATTTTTGTGAAAGTGTTCCTAGTGGTCTATTAACTATGATTATGTTTTTAGCCATTTTTTTAAACTGTATTTTTTTTTTCTAGGGATATTGTTTCTGCAGAGCAACAGAAGTTCATTAGAAATTCGCCTCTGAGTTGTGAGCAGGACTGTTGAAGCGTAGTGAGCCTTCTCTAAATTCCCATCATCTCTTTGTTTTTACTCTCTCTCTCGCTAGCTTACAGCCCCTCACAACCCCAACCTAACATTACTGGCGCAACAAAAATGGCGACCAATATCAGAGCTATCCAGCCGTACAGATTTGAGCCAGATCAGATGATTAAAACGAAAAACGTACATGGATCTAGTCATCTACAAATGAATGCATCAAAATAGAACAGACCAAAGAGCTTGCGGCCCACTCTACATAACAAATATCGGTATGATCTTCTTCAAACTGCATTTTTTGTCTGCTCCTGATTCACAATGATATGAATTAAGAGTTATTCAGAGATGAAATTTTTATTTTAATTTCCCTTTATATGTGTCCTCCATTATGAAGGAAATTCTACAAGAACATGTTAAAAACACAAAAAAAGATGAATAAGAATAAAGATAAGGTTAAAGTTTAGTGTGTAGATGTAGTCCACATACTAACAGTGGAATGGTTATGTTTAGAGTCTGACTGGCTCATCTGTTTGTTAGTTTGGCCCATTGACTGCATATGAGAACTGGACTGAGTGAGCATGATGTCATCCATAGAACATGGTTTACTTCTGGCTCCAATGGAAGGAAGTCAATTCAATTTCCATTTTTTTTATTTTTTATTATAATATCAGATGCTGCCAATTAAGAGCCAGACACAGTCAGTCAGCAGGGATTGGTCTGAATCGATCTGAGTCGGCATTGCTATGGCAACTACTCTCCCCAATCAGGAGTGAGCTTGTTGGAAGTCCACACCCCTACCACTTGAGGAGCTACACAAAATCTGTCAAACCTTTGAAATGTTCTACCCCAAACCCCATACTTATATTGAGCATCTAACTGGCCAGTTTATAAATTGAATAACTAGCAAAAAATTAAGAAAGACATAATTAAAAAAATGTTGGATTACCAAGAACAAGTTAAAAAAGATAACAGAGCAAAAATGGTTAATCTATGGGATTTTGATTTCTTGAAGCCAGCAGGTACTTCCTGTTTGGAATGAGGAGTCACTCAGTCCGATTCTCATAAACAGTGTATATGCTTGATTAAGAACAGTGGATGATCACGCCAAATGTACTTACGACAATTCTGCCTCTCATCTGAGCCATCTTCACAGTCTTCCTCATCGTCACACACCCATACATCTGGGATACACTCGCCGTCACTCAGGCACTGGAAGTGACTGTCATCGCACGTTACCTGAGCTGTCAAAATATACATGCATGACATCATTTATAATTCATGAGTAATTTCAGTTACTAATACTGCTATTTTTTCTAAAATCATTTTCTACAACTATATATGCAATAACTGTCATTGAAGCATCAAACCAAAAATATCAATTTTCCTCAAGTCTGATAAAAAAATGAATCAATTTATTTAATTCGTTTTACAGTAATTTTGACATAAATGTAAATTTGGCATTTTCTTCAAGCATCCTGGGATTATAACAAATCTGTGTTAAGGGTATTGTAAGAAACTGCAAAAAAAAAGTGTTTTTTGCTTTACAAGACAAACAATTACAAATGTATAAAATGTAAATAAAATTATTTTCTAAGGCACATGTGTCAAATTCAAGGCCCGGGGGCCGGATCTGTCGAGCCAGGTAATTATATCTGGGTCATGTTATATCATTGTTATTAATGGCCAAAAGTTATCTTGTGGTTATTTCTAACTTGCATAATTTTGAAAAAATACATTTCTACAGTCAGTAAAATATTGAAAGTTATTTAAGGTTTAAATTGATTAATTTGGAATAAGATTCCTGTCTGTTTTTAGTCATAGTTATGTTAAAAAGTTAAGTTTTTAAAGTTTAAAAAATTTTGTTTTAATGTGTTTAAAAAGTGTTTATCCTGTTTGGTCGCGACCTCAGGTGTGTTTAGGATTTTGGCCCCCTGTGCGATTGAGTTCTACACCCCTGGTCTAAGGTCAGATTGTGTAACTATGAAACCCAGGCTTTTATAATTAAAGATAATTCAATGATCTATCAAAATCAAGTAGCTGTAACAACAATTGTTTTTTTTTTTTTTTTTACTAAATTAAAAATTATTTTTATGACAATAGAAAATTAATGCAACTGTCAAGCATGGTAGTGGAAGGGTTATGATTTGGACCTCTTTTCAAGTTTTTTTTATTTTTCTCCTACAGATGGTTCAAATGAAATCGGTATATTTATCTGTCTACTTATTATGGTCAAAAATGACCCCAAAAATCAGATTTGTTCATCTTATCTGTATTTTACAATAACTGCTTGACATGTATGGTCTCAGAACAGAAACTGGGGTACTATCTCCAGCAGCTACTCACGGCAGTCGTGTTCATCTGAGTCATCTACACAGTCAGATGTCCCATCACAGTGCCAGTCCCCTTGTATACATTGACCTGTCCCACAGCGGAACTGCCCCAATTCGCATCCTGCACACATTTAGCCTTCTATCAGTACATATTTTTAAATCTCTTATTAGACAATATTAATGTAAAATCTCAGCAAAGAGAGGGATGAGATCACTCTTCACTGGAAAACTATGTTATTGAACGCAATGACATACATTGGAGACGAGCGTGCCAGCCATCCCCCTCACGGGACAGTTGCACAACCCTCACTGCACTCTTCCCAAACCTCCTTTTGATGTTCTCACAGAGTGGCATCTGTAGAGATAAGGTAGCACCGCTCCACCTTCCCTGACGTTTTCCAGGAAAGATAGAATCAAGCAGCATAGTTCAGAGGCAAAGTACTCCATCAGGCCCAATCAAACAGGAATGTGCATTTCTGATGGTCTCTTTGGCAGTCTGATTAATGGAGCATGCTGGTTCTGTCTTGATGTGTAATTGGAATAAATAGTGGTACTAGGTGGTACCAGAGTCATTTCAACCCAAATTCCTCAGGAGCAGAGGTGGTGACTGGTGCTGGATGTGGGCAGTTTCAATCAGCATTTTGGAAACCATCCTTCTTTTTTATTGAACTTCTTCCAATCTTTGGAAAACATAGATATCCTCCACCTGAATATTATTGAAACTTTAAAGGAATCTAGAATATATTTATGGAAATTGTCCTATAAGCATTTTCTTGGAAAATAACTGACCTCCTTGTCCAAATTGAATATGTAGAAAAGTGCTAAAGATGATTTCTGCTGAACAAAAATACAATAAGCTTCAATGTACACAAATATAACTAAAATAAAAAAAATAAAAAAAAGATGGTCTTGATTGTTGAATGAATTACCCCCTGCCAAAAATCGAGGTGTGTAGGTACTATGCACGCAGGCCCGGGCTGGCAGCTTGAAACTGTATGCCAGAAAGAAACTAATATGCTACAAGCTTTCAAATGCAGCCAGTGTTTCCAAGCTGTTTCTTACGGGAAAGGTGACAAGACGTCCTACACTGAACCTTTTCAGCCCCTAAAAGTACAAATTTTTTTTTAAATGAATGAAAAATTAAATTTTTAACTCACGGTTGATAAATATTTGTAAATTTGACACAAAATGTTTGCACAGAGTGTGACTGGAACGAGTCAAATGATCAATGTTTTTATCACTTTCTCTGAGCTTTTTGACTAATTTGATGTTTTCCTTTTCTCTAATCAGCAACTTAAACTCACAGCAGGAGAGAGTCCTGCTCTATCTGTGCAAGGGGATAAGGGCGCCCTGCTATTGCCAACAAAGAAGGGCAGTAGGGGAAATTTTCATTAGAATGAAGCGCCTCTAACGCCTCAAACCCCACTGAGAAAGTACTATGGTACAAAAGCGGTGGTGGCAGGGATGCAAACTCATAACTTGAAGTGTCACCCAAAAAACAGTCATTCTGAGAATGCACAGGGAATGCTAGTGCATCTGTAGCCTGCAAAAAAGTAACACAACCTTTACGATTTAGAAAACACCTGTTGACTGTTTTTGTTCCTGTTTTGTTGTGTCGCAGGCCTCTGCTCTCAATCAGTGTGTTTGAAGAAAACAACTGCTGGCAGAATGACGCGGGACCCTTCCACGCTGTCAGAGCGAGGTGCTGCGACCTATTTCATATGGAAATCGATGCAGCAGAATGCAGTCAATTGCCAAACAAGTGACTTTGGCTCTCAGTGGTACACTCAAAAGCAGCTAAAAACCGAGGGGCTTTGGCAGTGGCATGGGAGCAGAAGGGAGGCATAAATAAAGAGAGGAATAAAGCCTCTGTCTGGGTAGAACCGAAGAATGCTCCACACTCTGGAGCGTTGTGTGAAGAACCATAAATTAAGTTGTCATAAAGCAACTCTAAAGGTACTTGACAACTCATTTTCGCTCTGTACAGCTCGCCAAAGTTGACCAAACTCCACCTTTTGTGCCTTTAATATAGCCTGTAGGGGTTACAAAAGGATTTTCTCCTGGTTTGATTTGACTGTGTTCCAGTTGCACTCTGAGAATTGCTCAAGGATTTAGGCTTTTACACCGGAAAGAAGCTGGCATGTGCAAGGTTTTATATGCACGTGCTAGGTTTGAAAAGTTAAAGGAATAACTTTTTTTTTTTTAACTAATGAAATCTAAAACAGTGTTTTTTAAGGAGGTACTAAACTGATCAGGGCAAAATGTGTCAAGGTTTTAGAGTTCCCTGCTAATCATTACTGAAATAAATAACTTCATTTTGCCACTATTTTTGTCAAAAACAGCAACGCTGTCACAGAATAGTTAAAAATCCATCAACTGTGAAATCTTAAAACTATTAAGTTAGTTATTAATGCCAAAGTAAGCATTTTTCAACAGCATTTCTCTTAAAGTAATGTGTAAACCCAGAGCTTTTTGTAAAAAAAAAAAACTTTTACAATTAGGATTTTACTGTGCTTTTTGTCATCTTTTTTAGCACACATCTTTAAAAAAATGTGAAATAGACTTTCTACTGGAAAATAAATGATTGTATTGGTTAAAAACTCCAAAATATAGCTTCAAAATATTTTCATCCAGTTTATTGCAGTTTAATTTGTATAAATGCCGGGTTAATGATGAACATGCTGACCATACGTTTGTTTTAGTCTAGTCATCACTTTCTACACTTTAGCTGTCATCATCAACAATTTCTGCAGCTGCTCAGATTTAAAGGAAATGCCAAGTGATTTATTTTTATGCCCCCATGCAGGGGTTAACCCTACAATATTGGCCTTTAAGCATCAGCTCTTCACATGTTCTAGGTTTTTTTGTGTGCGTGTGAAAGTGTGCTGGATATTTTAGAAAGGAAAAACTGAACAAGTGGCCCCTCTCCTTTTACATTATTCCGTTGAAATGATTCTATTCTGCAGCAGCTGCAGAGTAATTAGTTGCTTGATTCACACTAAGGAGCTTACATCCTAAGGGTTGAGCAAAAAGAAAGCAGATTACAGTTTGAGCAGCAGGATCTAGTTGGGCTAACACAACAAACTGTCACATAAAAAGTTGTATTTTGCATCCTATCTCACACACAACAAACCCTTATTATTATTTTTTTCTTTTTAACTGGTTAAGATAAAGGTTTACACCTTAAAAGTCCACTCTAGTGAATGAGATTTGTACCAGCAGCTCCAGCTCTTCACAGATTGTCTGTAAGTCACATGCTCTTTTCTGTTACCTAGCAACAGTAAAGCTCAGGCAAAAGTTCCTCAAGAGAACTTCCAATCTGTCTGCAGGCTTTGTACTCAACACCATGAGGTAAGTCCACAGCAACCTGTTTCACTTGGAAGCGACACTGAAAAAACTAAAATGTGTGACAAATGTAAACAATGTTTTGCTTCTTAAATGTGCAATGGGTGGGATGTAGCGTTGAGCCTCAGTTGTGATGTTTTTATACCAATGAGCAACAAGTGCACTCAGTGAGTCACTACAGTTTCTCTGAGAATTCTTCAGTTCTGCTGATCAAAAAAAAAAAAAAAAAATTAAGAAGTTAAAAAGAGTAAAAAATGCTGCTTACCCTCAGAGTGGCACCATCTAACACAGCATATGAAGAGGAAAAAGAACCTAAGCAGCAGAGCTCTCCACATTCTGGCTAGCCCGTCCAGCTCCGCTGTGCAGATGGAGGAGCTGTAAGGACTGAAGCTGGGATGCTGGTGCTTTCCTCTGTCTTTCTTGGCCCGCTAGTTGATGAAAAGGGGGCGTGCACAAAGGCCGGGTATGCCGCTCCCCCACTCAGACGCAGTCCGCTGGATAAATCCTTCTGGCCCTGGAATCTGCATAATTCCATGCAGGTCCGACGTGTCCCGAGTGCCAGTGATTTTACACTCCCAGCAGGTTGTCGCTGTTATTATTTTTTACCCACGCTTGGGAACCAAAAAAGCATCTGAAAGAGAGGATAAACAAAACAATGGGCTAATTGTGTCGGGCTTTCCACCCAAAATATTTATTTTAAATCCTCAAAAACGAACGCAATTTATTTTTTTTAACTACAATATGAAAGTATTAGTCTGAAATGTATACTTAAAAAATTCGATAACTTTGTCCGAAAACTTATCTGGTTCTTGCGAAAGGTTTTGGCGCCACTCAGCGGCTGAGCAGCGGAACCAACATTCGACCCGTCACTGGTTTAAAGTCGGAGGGTGGCACCAAAGTGGTTGCTGTGGCGAGGGTGCAAGTTGATGGTGATTTACAACAACAACAAAAAAAAGCCCTTTAAAGGTTGTAAGGGTAAAACTCTGATGTAATGGCTACCCAGGAAAATGTGGAGGACCCTAAATATAAAAGCACAGCTGTGGCGGTATGTGAAAAGTAAAATAATTGCATTTTTTGTCTATATTTTATCAAGTTAAATGTACACTGTAACTTTAAGATACAAAAAATCTTTAACTAAAGCGTTTGTAATTTTTTTTTACTTTAGCCATGTGACTGAAAAGGAAGTTGAAATAAATGTACACATTTTAGTATAAAAAGTACTTATTTTAATTTAGAAAGCCAATATAACAAGCGTGCAATCATTAACCAACCTTTCCCAATAATTAAAATATTTGTAAAATATATATATATATATATAATATTCTTAAAAAATGTGAAAGTGTAAACCGCCACCACCACTCCCTCTTTAAAAAAATGAATGCAACTTTAAAATTAAAATAAGTCTTCTTTTTATAAAATGTAGTTTTACTATGCTGAAATAATGTATTTTTTAAGACAAAATCTATTTGAGATATTTATATGTGTTATTATTTTTTATTTTAAAAACTTCTGTACGTAAAAGTACTAAATAAATATATTTGATGTAATCAAGTTTATTCTGAATTTATAACATACACAAACAAAAAAATCAGTGACTCAAAAAAATGTAAAAAAAAATAAATAATAATAAATGATGCATCTAATCCGTCTTAACTAGGCTGAGTCTAAGCAGAGCTTGAAGTGTCTTTCTTTAACTCTGGGTGCTTTCTTTTGTTCTAGCAGCAGACGGACAGCATTTTAAGGTCGCATAAGAATCCCCCAACATTTACTATGGAGGACTTCAAAGAAGTAACGATGCTCCGGTCAAGGATAGAAGAGCAGTCAAACTTGATATCACTGTTGAAACACAGAGCAGATGAAACGCTTCTTCAATATCTTGCCATTGAGAACAACAACTCAGAACTCAATGTCCAAGTTGCACACTTGAAGAGAGAACTGGCCAGCAAAATAAAGCATGCAGAGACATTGAAAATCAGATGTATCGACTTGGCCACTGACGAGGAGTTTCAAAAAAAGCACAATGTTCAGTTAACAACAGAAAACCAACAACTTCGGTAAGATATTACAATCACTATAGAGAAGAATCAGTTCATAATCACAAGTAAGAACCTTGTTAAGTAATTTACATTTTTTTATGCAATTTTTAATCACTGCATCATATAAATAACATATACAAATGTTTTAAAATGTTACTTTTGGAAAATAAATTATTATCAATATTTAATGTGTTTTTTTTCTCTGAAAAATACAGTATGTAGGTGAGGCATGTAAGCATTGTTTACTATTTTTTGTGGTGGATTTTGATGATGCTCGTTTTACTGAAAACCTGCTTTCTATTATATTTACATTGAAGAAAGGATTTAGCCGCATGTGAGTTGAAACTCCAAGAACAAGCAGCTCAACACAAAAGCAGAGAGGATTCCTTATTGGGTCAGCTGTGTGATTCTCAACATCGTCACACTGATGCTGTGAAATTGTGTGAAGGTAAGCCAAAAAAAAAAAAAAACCACAGAAAACTATGTTTATTAATAAAGTGGCAAAACAAATTTGCACCTTTCTACCTAGATTTTAAACAAAAACTTGAAGTGGTGGAAAGCACAGCAAATGTCAAAAAAGAGAAAAATAAATTTATGAAAAAGAAGAAAAACAAAACTTTACAGGTGAGTAAAATAATATGATTGCAGGTTAGCATAAGAAGAGACAATAAATGTATTAACATCTAGACTGTTATTTGCGACAGGAAAAAGAAGAGGAAATTCTTCAACTTGAAATAAAATGGAAAGAAGAGAAAAAAGCTCGGACTGAGGCACAGAAAAGGTATTTTGTTTGACCAGGGATCTCTTGTCTGTGGAGATGTTACTTGTTATGTGAACAATTTAAAGCAATAAGATAATTAGAATGTGGATAAGGGTTGAAAAAAAGCAACTTCAGTGACATGACAAATGAAAAAAATAATTGTATTAATTTGGCAGCTTAGTAACTTGTTTTTAAAAAAATAAATATGTTTATTTGCATAAAATGTGCATGGATGACAGATGCATGGGCCTTAAATTAAATGTAAACCGTTCTCAAGATTTAGGCAAAGAAAGTCAAGATTTAGGCAAAGAAAGTCAATATATATATATATATATATATATATATATATATATATATATATATATATATATATATATAGGTTTTTGGCTTCTAAATGTATTTATAGCTGTCTTGAATAATACCCTATTCTTGAGTAATGAGGAAAAAAAATAAAAAAAACAAGAGCACCTTGTAACACAAAGACACTGTGATTATGCAGCCATTGCTACCTGGAGTCACATTTGATGAAGATAGATTACAGTTACTCCCACTGGTATGAACAGGACTTATAATCAAATATATAATTGCGGGGCCTTAAGATAATTTTGATACTTGTGAACAGGTAGTAACCAAATTAATGTCACCACTGGTCTTTTTTTAAAACTCAAAATATGAACGATATGAACAAATTGAAGGTCATTCTTTGTTCAAACATGGAGTTAAATATATTAATCATATGCATAATATCTAAAATAAAGGTAGATGAAAAAGGTTGATATGAGTATAAATTCATCTTTCTAAGCTAAAACAAACAAAAAATGTCTTGTTCCACAATTACAAAGTTTTTTACTTCTTTTATTTTTTGTATTGATTCTTATTCATTGCCAATAGAGACCAGTTTATGGAATATTTGTCCTTTAATTTCCTCAGGTTTGAACTTGAGGCAGAGGCAGTGAATGCAGATTTAAGAGTAAAATCTCTGGAATCAGCCCTTGAAGAATGCAAGGCAAAGTTAAAAAAACTAACCATGGTTGGTCTCAATCTACCAAATTCAAGAATCACCAACAGTTTTAAGCTAAAACATCCTTATTGATTTTTCTCTTTTGCAGGATTTCAAAGCCTTCACAGAGCACAGCACCAACCTTCTTGAGAAGGAAAGAAACTTGAACAAAAGACTCCAAGATATAATTAGGCAAATGTAACATCCAGTGTCTTACATTGCAACCTTTGAAAAAAAATTAAATAATATCCTTTGAGAGGAGTGTTCACTTTGTTTAGAGATGCAAAACTTTTTATTTTTAATTTAATACTTCACCTTCCTTAATATCAAAGGGTATTTTTGTTAAATGTATGTATGTGGAAATTTGAACAAGGCCAAGATGGTGGCAACCTAACTTTTCGGCTTCTGTTCTCAGTCTGATAAATAATTTTCTCTGCATTGTTTGATATAGAGGTCATTGAATAAAAAATGAGACATATATAAAATAAGAAATTTGACATCCAAGCAAATTAAGTATAAGGTTCAGGAAATGAAACAGTTTTGAGGCATTTTACGGGGATCTTCACTCATCTCAAAATCAAGAAATCTTCAAATTTTTCAAAATTTGTTCTCAAAACATAAAATTTTCCTAAGGTAACAGAAGCAGAAAAATTAGATTTTGTCAGCTGAAATAACTAGTGACAAATTACAAGGGCAGAACAAACACTTAAGGTTAACAAATCTCACCTTCTCTATTCAAATAACATATCGCCAATCCTACTTCGAGCCTTCAATTGGGTTTTAAAATATGATAAAACCCTACCTCCTTGGCATGAAACTGTAATCACCACAATCCCCAAAGAAGGGAAGGATAAGTTAGATGGTGCAAGTTTCAGACCAATCAGCCTATAATCCAGGTTTAAAAAATTTTTACATCAATATTGGCTAGAAGATTAGGAGTAATTCTCCCAGAAATTGTAAATTTAGATCAAACAGGTTTTTATCAAAGACAGAAAGACCAGACAACCTAAAAGGTACTCTCCATATAATTCATCACATCAATACCCAAGATAAACAAGCAGTAATACTGGATTGGATGCACAGAAGGCATTTGACTCTTTGAGTGTGACATCCTGCGAGAGGTGTTGTCGGTCTTTAATTTTAGTAATACATTTGTTAGAACTATAGACACCCTCTATCAGAATACTACTGCACATATTAAAATAAATAGAACTCTGAAAAACTCCTTCAAAATAGAGAGAGGATGTAGACAGGGCTGCCCAGTCTCTACATTGTTGTTTGCAATATTTATTGAGCCGTTGAGTCAATGAGTTAGATTAAACAGAAAGATCAGGGGAATTGAAATTAACCATATAGAACACAAAATAGCCCTATTTGCAGATGATGTTCTTCTATATCTAAGTGAACCCAACAACTCACTTCCACACTTCTATCTCTATATCGACAATAAGTTTGCATTAAAATGTCTAAAACAAAATTTTTTTACCGCTGATACTACACATTCTGGGTAAATGTGACAAGAGAAAACACACAGGATGACCCCCCAAACTATCATTAAGTGCAACATTCCTTTGTGTCAGAAAGTCTCCTCTAATTACTTCTCGCCTGAAGCGTTGCAATACAAAGACTTTTCACCTCACGCTCAGCAGGTAGAAGGCCCCACAAATTCTCTGCCAGTCTGCACAGGACCAGCCCCGATTTTAAACCCCACCAGGGTGAGATGGCTGAAAGGTCACTACTGCTAGATGGTCAGACAACTATTTTTCAGGACGTGGTGGGCAAAATGACGAAAATGATGCCTGCAGTTTGCAATGATTTATATTCTGAGAATCCTATGCTTGACATCCCTAACCAAAAATAAGAATACAGCATACTTAAAAATAAATAAAAGTATATGTAAAAGTAAATTTCCCCAAGGAGTACACTTAAAAATTAATTGGCAGTTTGCTAACAAATATACTTCTTGGGACTCAATTGGCCCACTTTTAGTTTATGCAAAGTATTCTTAGAAGTATACTTTAAGTAACCTTTCTGACATACTATTAGTGACAAACTTCAAGTTTTCTCTAAGTTTATTAAAGTTTGAATGAACTTCAAGCTTACTATAAGTTTATAAAAGTACACTTTGAAGTATATCTAATGTAGCTTTTAAGGTTTAATTTTAGTTTATAAGTGATAAACTTATACTGATTAGTGTATAAAAAACATTTTTAATTTACCAGAAATATCCCAAAAATACATCTACTTCATGTTAATGCTGTGTAAAAAAAATGTTTAAGTACAGTGACAAATGTAGGCTAAATATATGTTGACTTGTAGTATTAACATTAACTTATGAATTTGTAAAGAAATCTCTAATAGATAACTAAAAAGTAAACTAAAATCATATAATCTAAATTTTAGTTTAAAAAAGTATACCTAAGACAAACTTGGGTATACTTATTTTTGATAAGGTATAGCCTATCTGTGTAGACTCTCATTCACTCATTATCCATAGATATATATATATATTTTATAAAGATCATCAGAGTTTTGCTTTGTAAGTGGAAGTCTTCTACCTAAAAAATTCCAGATGACATTCATTTTCTGAAATAAAACTAATAAATAAAACATCAGAAAGCAGTAAAACAGGATCTTTTTTTCAAACTTTTGTATTTGTATTCAGTACTTTAATTGTGTGAGTCATGTCTACATAGACGTAATAGAATTTTTTCAAGGTGTTTTCCACTTAGAGGTTCAGTTTGAAAAATAACGGCTAGATTGTCCTTTTCTGATTAAATCTGTTACTGCTTGGCATTTAAGAATTAAACTAAAAAGCTTGGACCTTTAAACTTGTTTCCCCAGGCAGGAGTAGAATGGTTATTCCTAGGTTCTGAGACGACACCAAAGGTTAGCAGGCCTTTGCCATTATGACCTCTGAACTCTAAAACCCCTTACCTGTGGAATTTATGCTGGCATGGATGCCATTTCTTTTTTTCTTTTGGTCAAGTCTTTACTTTTTTCTAAATTTTTTGCTGTGAGATCCACCATCTATCAACTTGTTCAACGTTTCTTCAAGTTTGGGAAGAAAAATAAAAAAATTCTTCTGGTCGGTTATTAAGCTTTGTAAACTAAACGGGAATAAAATACTCCATCTTTTAATTATCACTAGATTACTGTAATTTTGCAACATTTTAATGTGCACTATCCTGCTAAATTTACACCTGCAGCCGGTTGTACATGTAGTTACTAAAATATCACTCTCAAAAAAGAAAAGACACATTGTTGTTTCACTCTTTTAAACCTTTCCCAACTGCGTTTCCATGCCCCGAGGCTCAGATGGGACTTGGCACAGCTCCACTGGATCTGCCTCTAAATAAAGGAGGAGTGACTCTTCCTCTCCTCATCCATATGAAAGCTGCTGCCTCACAGTTAGCGGCTGCAGACCCATGTCCAAGCCGGTCTATATTATGACCTGCACTGAAAACAGGGCACGGAGATGCTAAAATCTGGAGTTTTGGTGAAGAAAAGTGAATTATAATTATTTTTTAAAGGCTAATTCTCGTTCACGTCAAGTATGCTTTACTAAAATTGTATTATTTCCATTCAGAAAACGAATTTGATTTAACTTTAAAGTTTCAGAGACTGTTTCTTTTCAGGAGCAAGGATGCTTTCTGTTTTTGCAGCTTTACTGTTGATCGTCTCACTGCCCAGCATCGGGACCCACGACTTTTTTCCAGAAAAAAAAATCTATAAAGTCAAAACAAAGCTTCTGCCTGCAAATATTCATGATGGACTAGGTAAGAAAATGAGTTTTGTTTATTAATTTCTTTATTTGAGCTTGCTTTCTGCATTTATATTAAATACCTCATTAATGATGCTGCTGTGTTTTGGTGTGAGCGCTTTTACTGAATGTGTTTCAAGCATAATGCTGACTTTGAAAGTCTTGTTCTATGTGCTCAAAGCCATCCTGGATGAAGACTGCAGCTTGGAGCTCTCCTTCCTGTTGGACAGTTCTGAGAGTTCAAAGGACAACCACGAACAGGAAAAGCAGTTTGCTATGGACATGGTGGACAGGCTTCAAAGTGCGCGGTTGCCGACCGGTCGCAGCCTGAGCTCCAGGGTAGCTCTGCTGCAGTACAGTAGCCACGTGATCACAGAGCAAACCTTCAGAGACTGGAAAGGAGCAGAGAACTTCAAGACCCAGATAGCTCCCATAGTCTACATTGGTCATGGCACCTACACCACTTATGCCATTACTAACATGACCAAGATCTACCAGGAAGAATCCAGACCTGGCAGCATCAAAGTGATAGTTCTGCTCTCAGATGGGATTTCCCACCCGAGGAACCCAGACATCTTCTCAGCTGTTACAGAGGCCAAGAGCCAGGGAATCAAATTCTTTGCTCTGGGGATCAGCCGAGAAGCCAATGAGCCAGCCAACGTAGCCGAGCTCCGTCTGCTCGCCAGCTCGCCGTCCTCCCGCTTCCTGCATAATCTACAGGACAACAACATAGTTGAGACAGTTTTCACTGAACTTGTGAGTATCACATGCTATCCTTCAGCAGACAGCACTAAGATGAAGTGATGCTCTGAATAAGCATGACGACTCTCGACAGGCATGTTAAGATATTTGTACAGTGATGACAATATGACATTGCTCAAGAAAGACAAATGAAAGAAGAGCTCTATGAGTTTGAATTAGAGCTATTTAACACCGTTCTAAGAAATGCGTTTGACATGTCTGAGCAAAACTGTTGACATCTCTTTTACCTTTCTTTTTGTGCATTAAATGTTTGACCCTTTTCTTTTTGTGCAGACGGCCTTAGCTGATGAAGGTGTAAGTACCAACAATAAGTTTGACTATTTCACCTGTAAATCAGTGTCATTATGTCTGAGAACATCTGTTTTCTTTGTAGTGTCCTCTTGCTCAGAAATGCTCTTGTGAGAAAGGAGAAAGAGGACCCAGCGGGCCTGCAGTGAGTATTTAACCTCCAACGTTTCAGTACCGCATCCAGACAAGTTCCTACTTTGAAATGTCAATTATCTGCCAAAGTGAAGGACATCTGAAGCCATGGAAAAGAAAGTTTAAAAGTCTTCTGGTATTTCCACAAAGATAATTGTAAGACATGATAATTGCTTTCTTTTTTTTTTTTTTTTTTTGAAGATAGCTTCAAGGAATTTGCACAAATGGAAAGGTGGTTCTGACCAACAACCCAAATCAATGTCAACAAAAATGGAGGACGAAGACAGTAAACTATTTCCTTTTCCTTCACAAAGTAAAATTTAAAAAAACATGTGTTCATAAGCTTGGCTGCCGGTAAAAAATGTTTGCAGATCTCGCTATCAACAGGTTTTAGAACAGACAGTCAAAAAAAGTCAAAAACAAACTTTTACTTTTGGCCTACAGAGGGTTCTAAAGTGTGACAGAAGAGCCAGACTAGGTGTATGCTTGAAGTGTTTCTGTGATCCATTTTATAAGAGAAAGAAATAATATGGAATCTGGAGAAAAATATTATTTAGCTTTGATTAAAAATTAATATATACATTTTAAAATTGAAAATTTGAGATCTTTTCTGTTTTTTTTTTAATTGTGGCTTTTGTTCTCACCGATGAGTTGATATCCATTAAAGAAAATTGCAAATTTAGAGAAATGCTGTATTGTGCTGTTGGAAAATTGGAAAAATGACTTTATGACTTGGAAAACACATGTGAATGTTAGAGAAAACAACAAATCTACCAACACCACATGAATGCAGACTAACTTTCTGCGCCCAAACAAAGATCAATATATTTTTAGTGCCCCATCTATGGGGAGACAGCACAATTACAGTATAATGTATTCTAATTTGGCGGGCCAGATGAAGTAGTTTAACGAGCCGCATATGGCCCCCAAGGCACAGTTTGCCCAACCCTGTTCCAGAACATGAATAAATCTATACGATGCTTCAATTTTACATATTCATTCCTAATTTAAAAAATACACCTAAGTCTGGTGATACGATATGTATCGCAATACACGTCACAATACGATACTTATCCCAAGATATCCAGAGACAGTAAAGAACTATATTTCACTTTTTTTTATTATTTAAAGATTATGACACAGAAAAAGACTTTAAGCAAGACTTTAAGACATTAAGCAACTGTATCATATACAAATTGATATTAACCAAACAAATAATGCTGTTTGTCTTTTGGTAATTGTATCTTTTATCAAAGCATAATTCATCTAACTCTGATCCATCAGATTGCTGAATTAGAATCTGTGAAGTATAGTAGAACTTTGGCCCAGTTTGTCTTTCACATTTTGACTGAAGCTCTCCGTGCTGCGCGTCCCCACTCGAGGCACCGAAATCCGCGTTTATATTTGATATCAGTGCTAACTTGATACAGATTTTGGAATCAGTTCTCAGCTGAGTTTTCCATGTCTCATTTTGCTATGTAACAACCGTTCACAACAACCGCGAGGGTCATGAGTTCAGATTCATCACAAGAGGGTTCTTGCGAGATCTTGTTGTAGAGCTGCACAAAGAGACTCGGTGTGCCATGCTGCTAACTAGCAATCAGGATTTAAGTAGAAAACAAAAGTAAGACTCTGAACTACATGTTTACTTATATTTTACTAATTGGCAACATTTTAAATTGATACGAGTATTTCCAAAAGAAATATTGCGATATTTCACTAAATCCTGATTTTCTCACACCCCTACTTCCCACCCTCTTCCAAAAACACCTAGCTGAGATCACCACAAACTAGATAGGTGTCCAGGTGCATTCTCCTCAGACAGATTCTTCAGATTCTTATGCACACTAGTCGTCCCACATGATTGGTTTCATATGTTTAATTAGAGAATTATGTTGAACGGCACCAGATGCACGTTGTCTAAGTGTTTCAGAACAGCCTATTCTGTTTATGTATAAAATCTGAACCGTTTACCAGCCTTGTTACACATCAGGTCGGTGACCCCTACTGGTAGTTACAACCAAGCCTGTCTAAGAAAAACCAAGCTTCTTGTTAAAGATTTACAGGTTGTAGGTCATTGCTTCTTGTTAAAGTCATTTCTGAACTCAGCAAACAAAACAATATGTATGAGAGATAAATCAGTTGATTTAAATCCAGGTTTTTTGTCTCCTCTCCAGGGTAAGAAAGGTCGTCCCGGTGAGGATGGAGCTCCAGGGCAAAAAGGGCAAAAGGTTTGTGCCTTTGATGGACATATGAGTCCTTAGCTGGAGGCCTTCTCTGGATTTATCCAACATTTCCTGTGTGTCACACAGGAATTCCATGGATTTTTCACAATTTATGGGACTTATCACTAGCTCCCAGTTAAGCATGTTTATTTGCAACAAAAACAGAATAAAAATGTCTATGCAGATAAGTACATTTTATTTTGTTTTTCAATTTTGTCATGCTATTTTTGGCACTGAAATTCTTTCATCAAATCCCCCTAAACCTCACAAAATTAAATTCCCACAGAAAAAAATCTCAACTATCCTTTAAAAAGGATTTAGAAAAAATGAAAATAGAGAAACACGAGGATATAAAACAAGGATCCAAGATTCAAGAATAAATCTTTAAGATTCATTTAGATGAAATCCAAAAGCAATAATTATACACTAGATAAATTCAATATAAAATTGTGTGAAATGCGCTCAAATGAAAGTTGCTACTTCCATCTTGTTTGTAAATTTCAAGAATGAGTTTTCATTATTTAGATCTTGGTTTGTATTTAACAAAATCAAGATGTGATAATCACCTTTCTAAAAATGCCTTTTTTATCTCAAGATACTTTAACCTTTAAAGACCTACTCTGAGGAAAATCAGGTTTTTGGTGCTCTCGTGGCATTTTCCTCATAATGGAGGACTTATATAAAGAAAATTAAGCTTAAAAAATTGTGCTCTTGAGTTTTTATTTGTTCCTTTTGCTGGATAGCTCCACTATTGCTCACCATGTTTGTTTCAGCGGTAATGTTTGGTTGGGGTTGTGAGGGGATGTAAGCAAGTGGGAAATAGTGTAAACAGCTGGATGATGGGAAGTAAGGGCAGGCACTCTGCGCAGACAGTCCCAACTACAACTCCGAGGCAAATTTCTAATGAGCTATACTGCCACTCTGCAGAAGCTATGATCTAAAACAACATGTTTTTAGATTTTGGTTAAAAATCATAATCATAACTAAAATACCACTGGGAACTGTGGAACTAAAACCTCTTCTAACTGACTATAATGTTGGTGTGAAAAATTGGTCATAACTTTCATTGTTCTGGTATTTTTTTCTTATTTGTTATATTGGCTTTTATTTCAAGTAATATTTATCAATTTATTTGATTGAAGAGGAAAAAAAAATCATACGGCATTTTGTGATAAAAAGGTTAAGAAACAGAAGTAACTTCAGCTTTGGTTCAGCAAATGAATAATGCAAACTATAAAAACTTCATTAACTAAGCATTTAAAGTGTAATAATTTACTTTTTCTGATTTTTTCATTTTTAACTTCAGCTCTTTCATATGCTTGAGCTATATTTGTTTGTTTTTTTCTCTACTCTACTTGTTACGGCCACCTTGGTCGTTCCAGGGAGGAGCGTGGTTCCGATTCGCAATCAGAAAAAAAAAGAAGTACTCGCGGACTTTATCTTGTAAAATAAAAAAATGATTTATTTTCAAAATGAGTTCGTGGCTGGCTTCCTGTAACAAAAATGGTCAAGTTGTCTGTGTTTTGTTTGCTATTTCTTTCTATTATCTGCGTTGTTTCCGATTATGAAAAAACCTTTTGCTCCTCATCCTCCTGGCTTCCAAGCAGAGTTAAATGGGCTCACATGGCTACAGGTGGCTGCCGATTGTGGGGCGGAGCAAATCAACTACAAACATAAACAACCTCAACACAAAAAAGTTTCATTATCATTCCTTCTAAAATAAATCTTAAATATTATTTATCAACAAAAGTAAATCTATATGGCTCCAACACTACTGAATTGATCACATTTCCTTCAAAATGCACTTATAACTTCAAAAACATCACATATATGCATGCGATTCTGATTCAATTTTCAGGGTTGTATTTTTTTTTTACTGTTTAAACAATGACATGACATCTTTAATGAAACTATGTTTTATCTTTGGAAGTCGTCCTAATCTAGCCATTAATATGTTGTGCTTTTTAGAAGTACATACAAAAAATTATCCTCACTTAATTTTTTTTATTTAATTTTTTTCTTAAGTTATTTTAAATGTATAAACCCTGCACTTTGATTAAAATAATATGTAATAAATTGGTGTAATCTACTTTTGTTAGGGGGAATCAGGAATAAATGGAGCGCCTGGGCGAGAAGGCTCTGAGGTAAATACCCTCATTCATCACAACAAAAAACATTGAAATGTCTCTTTGTCTCTGACGTCCGAATTATTTTCATTTGCAGGGAAAACCAGGTTACAAAGGAGAAAAGGTCTCGAAATGAAAATAATATGAAGACCTTTTGTTTACTTGGAGAAAAAGTTCAAATTCTTTCATCACTTGTCATTCCTGCAGGGGGAAATAGGCGAGTGCGGCACACCAGGAATCAAAGGCGATAGGGTACAATGGAAACTCTAATGATCAGTTATCTTTTTAGAACCTGTTTGATGACACCATCTGTCTTTTTTCTGTGCCCCACTTCAGGGTCTGGAGGGTCCAGTTGGAGGAAGAGGACAGAGAGGTCTGCAGGTAAACAAATTTTGAGGTTTCTGTCATTAAATCATTAAAGGAAAAGACAGTTTCCTCTTTATTTATGAACTTTGCAAACATTTCTATCTTACACACACATATATTTTGGATTGTTCTTATTTATGATTGTGTTATTCCTTCCAGGGCTTACAAGGACCACCGGGAGACACTGGACCAGAGGGCCCTCAGGGAAACAAGGTCTGCTTTTGCTTTCTTTTGACAACTTCTAAGTATCTCATCAAGCACGTCCACTACGTATGGTTTTATGATTATATTTTCACCATCTTGGACTATAACCCTGCAACACAAAAACCTGTCTGCCGTCAAATCCTATATAAAAAAATGTGGCAATGAGCCAAAGGGCTTCCCGTCATCGCCGTTATTCACACAAACCTTCCCACAACATCACCACCTGCATCCTGCATCTAAGTACAGAGTGAAAAATGCCCTGCAGCATGGTAGAGCTCTGCAGAAAGTCGTGCGGTTAATAACATACATATTCAGTGCGTCCCGTCATGCAAACCTGTGAGCATTATAGTTAGAACCCTGGTGGTCTGAAGTGGTTTGATTATTGGTCTTAGAAAAAGGAATTCACATTCACTGTATTTTGTGTTTATTCTACACATATTTGAAAAGCATGTTATGAAATGCAATTGAAACTTTTTTAGATATTTTTAATTTTAAACAAACTGCAGATGTCCATTACTTCAGTGTGTTTGTGATGACAGGGGGAAAGGGGCCCCCTGGGTCCTTCAGGGATTCAAGGAGAAACTGGTATTGGACTGCCTGGCCCTAAAGTAAGTCCTACAGAAGGCCATTCTCTGCATGAGCAATTGTTCTTTCCAATCATAAGTCATTCAGTGACTTGTTTTGGGTTACTAAACTTGTGAATTAATCTGCAGGGTGACATTGGGTTCCAAGGCCGGCCAGGTCCTCCCGGTCCCCCAGGATTAGGTGAACCTGGTCTTCCTGTAAGCAAAAACAAAATTGACAAAGTTGATGTTTTCATTTTTCACATTTGTTTTAACATGGCATTTATTTAACTTGCAGGGACCTCAAGGTCAACAAGGTGTTCAAGGGGAACAAGGACCTCGAGGGGAAGGATTTCCCGGACCAAAGGTTATCTCTATTATATTTATGGTCAAATGCAGTTTTTACTTCACCTTTTAGCAATGATGTCTCACATGCTTACAGGTTGATTAAAATAAATAATAATAAATTGAAACACACACAAAGATGACATTACAGCAGGTGAAACTGTAAAAAAAAAAGAATGTTGGTAAAATATCTAATGGAACTCAAAAATGTATTTCAGAATCCACCAATGAAACCAAAACACATGGACCTTGGAAATTCAAAGAAGGCTTGAAAATGTGACATTTTCACTTTTTCCCACAATGTGGGAAAAGAAAACTTGTTCAAGTGATTTTCACAAAATTATGTGAGATACGATAATAGCATATTGGGAATGTGGGTGTAGATAACAGAAAAACCTTTTTTTACATAGGAAATTAAAACATTTATTTTTGCTGATTTTTATAAAAATTACATAAACCTGCTCGTCACCCCCAGACAACCAAAAATTAAAGTGGCTGCAGAAAAGCTGTCATTTGAAAAAAAAAAAAGTGTTTTTGTTTCCCATTAATTTGTCTCGTGTAGTTCCTATCAGGGTTGATTAAGATTTATAATTTCCAATAGATATTTTTACAAAACACTGAAAGTCTTCAAAACTTTAGCAATTTTCATACAAGTTCATTTTTTTTTATTTAGGTTTCATTATATATTGTAGTAAAAAAAATCTTCTGACACAAATATTCGTCATTCATTAGTTGCTTTTATGTTCCAATAACCAAAAAAAAAAAAAGAAACTCCAGTTAAAACTCAATAAGTATTTTTGCTTTATTTAACTTAAGTGTATCACTCTTCAGCAGTTTACACGCTGTCGTTTTAAGTGCTTTTGTTAAGTCTATGGTTAATTTTATTTTATTTATTGTCTGGAGACCAAATGTGATTTTTTTTTTTTTTTTTAATTCTTGAAAAAATTTTGTAAAATGTTACTAAATCCTGCTAGGGTTTCTTTAGCTATTCCGTCCAAACAGTTAAAACAGGGATTATTTACATTGGAATTAGGGGTCTCGGATGTGAATTTAAATTATTTGAGTTTCTTAACTGTGACATTCTTCTGTTAAATGTTGCTTTTACAGTCATAAAACTCTGCCTCTTTCTGTTTGAATAGAGCTGGCTGGGTTTTCAACCATGTCTTAAACCAAGCACCACAGGGACGTTTATTTTTTTTTTCAAAGCTTATTGTTAAACTGGGAACTTTATCCTAAAAGTACTTAAGCGTGAAATGAGGGCAAAATGTGTCATGCAGCAGTAACGAACATGTTTTGATTGGAGCACCAAAATGCAACGGCAACTTCTAACCTTTACAATGAGATGTTAGGAAACTGAATCTGCCTGAGTAGATCTTCCTTTCCTTTTCAGCTACACAAACATTTATTTGACAAAATCTGACAACTAAAATGCCTGCTGTCATTCCTAATGCGTAGGATCATTTTATATAACTATGAACAAGAATTAACACGCTCTTACCCTACAATATATTTTCTTCTAATAATGCAGATCTGGCTTTGACCCAAACTTACGCAGCTGGAACAATTTGAAACTGTGTTGACTTGTTTTCCTCAGGGGGACCGAGGGCTCCCAGGCCCAAGGGGGCCAAGAGGACAGCAGGGCGTAGGCATTAAAGGAGAGAAGGTGGGTTGTAACTATTCAATTTCAAAGCAACATGTGCACAACAAATGTTTAGATGTATACAAACAAGGGGAGGTCTAAAAGAAGTTCTCAAGGTAAAAGCTGTAATGAGGCAACGCAGCTTGAAAAGACGAGCATGTAATCAAATAAAACATTTTATTACTTTGAGAAAGTAAAACATAGTTACAGTATGTTAGGCAATGTGCCAAAAAAAATCTCACTTTATAATGCTATTAACCTCCTTACAAAAGAAGGATCTCTTTGATCTGGTGTTCAAGATTACTCTTTATTTTGACTTTGGCACTTAAGTAGACCAAATCAGGCAGTATAAGGAGTTTTCAGGAGCCAGGTTTATGGAAGAAACTTTCTGATCTGATCTGTGAATCACTCTTCTCTGGACACACACTGAGGACTGCAAAGGAAATTATTGTTTCGATTGGAAACTGAATCTGAGGCTTTAGTCATTTTTCTCATGGCTAATAAAACTGTACTTTGAGACATGTGAAAAACATTTAAGCTTCAGGAGAGCCTGAACACCTAGGAAATTGTTGGATGTTTGGAGAAGCACATCTGCATGAGAATAGTTGGATACTATCCAACACTGAAATAACTTCAAGTGCCTTCTTGAAACATCTGGGAAGAGATTGTTGATCTATCCCTACATTGTCAAAAACAGCCTTTCTCAATTTAAATTCAAGTAAGTTATCTTGTTAGACCTTTGCATAGACTTTAATTTCAACTTATGCTGTTCCACAGAGTCAATACAACCGAAAGAGGGGTTGATTCTCAGGGAAAAACCATTTAAACTACAGTCAAAGAGTCGCTTTGCTACAGGATAATCAACAGCCATTGTAAAGACGCACACCAATTATCTTCTGATCTATTTTAAAAGCTTACCCAGTGGCCTTTTAACTATGGTTATGCTGTTTCAGGCAAAATAAAAAAATCAGTCGTTTTCAGGACATAGTTTCTGCAGAGCATTACTAGTTCCTTAGTAATTCTCCTCTGAGTTGTGGGTGGGACCGATGGCGTGGAGCAACCCCGCCCCACTTCCCCTTCCTTACGGAGCAAAGCACAGAGTTTGTGTCCTGTAAAATATATTTTCTATGTCGCTAATAAAAAATAATTCAATTTTTTTTGTTTTTGCTGAGTTACATTGATTTGACTTAAGAAATAAATCTTTCTTTAAATGACATTCATCATCAGAAAAAAATCCAGCAAGACCATGTTAAAGGGTAACCAAGCCCTAAATCAACTTTTTTTTGGCTGTTTACCTTCATAAATGGGGCTTTAAAGGTGTTGTCTGTTGGTCATTGGCAAATTTTTGCCAAATTAAAATAATCTTATTTAGTTCTTGAAAATATAGTCAAAAACGTTCTTTGTGTTGCCCCCTACAAGTTGAACGAGGTATTACGGTTGAGTTTTGTGATTGGTCAAACCATGAAAGTTTCAGAACGTCATGATCTGCAGCTCCAGTAATGATAACAGACCTGCCCCCAAGCCACACCCTTCTGACTGGATTTTCAAATTTTGGCTATGGGTGAAGTCAGCCTCCAACTTCCCTGTTTGGTTACCCTTTAAAAACACTAAAACATAATTATCATCTGAGTGGGTCTTTCAAGCATTTAAATGATAATGGGATTCAAGTTTTCAGATTAGTAGAAAATTGTATTTGTGTCATGAAGAATACCAGTGCAATTTATACCAAATCAGGTGTATCATTTTAGACTGATACTTGCCTTATACTGGTGTTCTTGTCCCAGGGTGAATTGGGGCCCCCAGGTCTTCCTGGGCCAATCGGACTAGCGGGAGTTGGGATACAAGGAGAGAAGGTCATCAGATTTTTTTTTTTTTTTTTTTAGAAAATATCACTTTCTTTAATCACTATACAATTATCAGTTAGTAACTGCTTTAAATAACTTTGAATATAAACCTGCAGGGAACTGAGGGGCCGAGGGGACCACCGGGAGTTAGAGGACTTCAGGGAGAAGGTTTGCCAGGACCCAAGGTTTGTTTGAAACAAAGAAAAAAAAAGTGAATCGGTTCCATGATATTGATCAGAAATCTAGAACAATGTAGTAATGACAGAATTAAAAAAAAAATACCATAACTATAACACTTTAAGTAGACTGGAACATCAATTTGTCAGAAGAAGAAAAAGTCTTATTTGTCTTTTAAGCAGAAGAAAGTTACAGCAGTGTCAACCACTTTAAAAATATATCTATTGCAATGTTCATTTGAACAGGGAGACCAAGGCTTACCCGGAGAACAGGGTTCTCCAGGAGAAAGAGGAAGTGGTGAACCAGGCCCAAAGGTAGGACATAGATTCTGGAATATTGTATATATTTAGATAAAGGAAATGTAATTGTCATGAATCATGACATTACAGGGAGCACCTGGAGATTCAGGACTGAGTGGTCTGCCTGGTCTACCAGGAGAAGATGGAGCTCCAGGGCAGAAGGTGAATAGTTTTTTTCCATAACTTTAGCGTTTTCCAGAATTTTAACACCTATTCATTCTTCATTCTCCTCTTTTAACTGAGAGTATAGTTTGCTTACGTCATTGTTTTCTTCTTTAAGGGGGAGCCTGGCTCACCTGGTTCAAGGGGTCCTGAGGGAGTGCAGGGAGTTGGTGTTCAAGGAGAGAAAGTATGATTTAAGTATCAAAATGGCATGTAATGCATGAATAAATTACATCAAATATTACTCTGATACTGTCTGATTCTCTTAGGGTGACCAGGGCTTAAGGGGTATCCGTGGATTACACGGTCCTCCTGGGATCTCAGGACCTTCTGGGCCAAAAGTAGGGATTCACAAATCTATTTTAGCTTCTACACAGTCAGCTGTGTTACTTTATTTATTTTTTTTCGAAATCCGCAAATGATTTATGCTTCACCAGCTGTCCTTTGATGAGTCAAACTGCAAACCCTTCATGCTTTGTTGAGCATCGGTGAAATGAAGACAAGTATGAATTAGATCTTCAACCTGTTGCCAACTTTCTTCTTCCAGGGTGAACGTGGAGTTCCAGGCCCACAGGGCATGCTCGGGCAGCCAGGACGATCCATATCTGGTCCAAAAGTAAAACAAATAAGATCTTCATCATTAATCTGTCTTAGTTAGTTTGGAAAGCAGTGTGAAGATCTGACAAAATAAAGTCTGATCTCATCCACTAAATAAAAAATGTTTCTGTGTTTGATTGGTGCACCTTGGTTTCTTCATGTTAAGGGTGAAGTTGGCCCTCCGGGCCCACCTGGCCCTATTGGGGAAACAGGCCTGGGACTACCTGGTCCAAAAGTAATGACTTTTGAATAAACATATTTCATACTATTTGTGAAGCACATTCTCTCATCAGTCTTCATCAATGCATTCTGCATTTTAGGGTGATCGTGGTCAACCAGGTTTGCCAGGTCCAACTGGTCCAAAAGGTGAAGGCACTCATGGCCCAATGGTTTGTATAATAGGGAAAATGTTTAAATTTCATCCAGTTCTAATGTTTAATTTTGTACACATTAACTACCAGTGACTCAATAAACTATAGATATGATTTTTTTTCCCACCATTAGGGTCCTCCAGGAGTGCCAGGCTTACCAGGTGAGCCAGGTCCAGAAGGACAAGGAGTTCCTGGTCCTAAGGTTTGTTTTCTGTCTTTTTCTCCGTTTTATTTGTTTAAAATTTGTATAAAAGCAAATATCTGATAGTTTTATGCGTTGACCAGGGAGACGTTGGCTTCAGGGGACAACCAGGCCTGCCCGGTCCCCCAGGAGAGGGTTTACAAGGACCACCAGTAATGAAAAACTACTATTCTGTTTGACCAAGTCATAATTAATATCTATACTTCAAATGTTGCTAATGTCCAATAAAACCTTGAAGAGTACAAAAAGTAACCTGTTGAAGGTGGCTAGTGTCTCAGTTTCTTTGCGTTTTCACAAAATTGATAATTGATTTGAGCTGTGTTTTAGGGTAATGTTGGGAGACCGGGACCTCCGGGTCTATCTGGACCCCCAGGAGTAGGCATTCAAGGCCCAAAGGTGAGTTACTGCTTTTCTTCAATAAAGAAAGCCACATATATCATAATTTAATGTGTTGAATTGAGAAACAAAACTGACTAAATCAAAATAAATCGATATTCTACTTAAGGGTGAACCAGGTTCTCCAGGCATGACTGGGCCTAGAGGAGCTCAAGGAGACGGGCTTCCTGGGCCAAAGGTGGTGTATGAAATCTTTTCAAAGAAAATTTTGTGCAAAATTATGTATCTCTTTTATTTTGATTTTTTTTTGTTTGTTTGTTTTTTAAATGGGACAGGGTGACCGTGGCTTACTAGGAGAAAGGGGAACAAAAGGTACTAAAGGAGACATGGGAGATCCTGGAGTTCCTGGTGAAAAGGTCAATTGCACAAAAGCAGCACCAATTAATTAATTATTAAATTGGAACATTTACCACAAAAAAAAAATGATAACATGCATTTATTCTAAATATTCTTTAACTCACAAAAAGCATATTTTTTATTGTTCTTACATTTTCAGTTTCATTGTTCTTGTTTTCAGTCATCCTGTAAATATCCAAAAACTTTTTTTTATTTATCTTTATGGCATTCAGAGTGAGCTGCAAAGTAAGAATTTCATTGTACAGGGAAACCAGTTTCTTTACTGTACATATGACAATAAACCCTTTGAATCTTTGAATCTTTGAATCTTCTCTTCAGGGAAGACCGGGAACAAGGGGGGATCCAGGCCTGACAGTAAGCTCACTTAAGCCATCATGCTGTCTTTAGACATTAAGTTCTTAAATAATAAAACCGTTTCATATCTTTTAGAGAGAAGAAGTTATAAGGCTGATAAAGGAAATATGCGGTGAGTTTTTTTTGTTTTTTTTAGAAGCACAAAATCTTTATTCTAATGACCAAAAAAGGAACATCAAAGTAAGCATCTACATCCACTTCATTAAGGCTGTGTCACACTGCAGCTATGTACAATTTACGCAGTCCATGTATGTAATTTTGGTCTTTTGTGATACCTGAATGATACATGTGTGTCATAAGCGTCACTTGCGTTTGTTGTTTGTCAATGTACGCAGATGTCAAACGTGGGTTTTGGCTGATGGATCCTTACGTGAATTTGATTTTGAGCTGTTCAAAATTTTTGATTAGTTGAGAATGATCCAATTCATCCATTGTTTATACGCAATTATTACATAAATCGTACGCAATTTTGCATGAGTTTTTCAAGATGCATATGCAAAATTGTGGCTTTCCACGACCTTTCCTAGTACTCCAAGTATGTCTAGCAAACTTTTGACGAAAGTACCAATGATGTATAACTTTTATATCACATATATGCCGCACGTATCCCTTTAAAATTACATAATTAATTCTCAAATTTACTAAAGAATTGCAAATAAACAGCCCAATCATTGCAGATGGTTCAATTTGTGTATTGTGCAACATAGATGTAAATCTTCCGATCTTTCACCCCACCAGCAGTCTATACCGAGTAGGGGTCTCCTTCTCCCTCCATCTGGACTAGCTGGATGGGAGGTCTCGTCTCTCGCAGGGTGGTGTGTGAAGGCAGTTTGGAGAAGGGAGCTTGGTACGGCTGGCATGGATGCGACTCTTGAAGCTCACTGGACCTTTCTTGCAAATCTATGGCTATGGCTCTCAGTGAGAGCCACAGCTGGCGCCTAGCAACTGACTTAGAACTGGTGCGGACCAGCAGAATACGCCTGTTTGATTAAAACAAAACATGACCAGGGTGCTCTGAATGTCAAAGTGAAAAAATTCAATGACGCAGGTTTACGTGTTCTTTGGGTGGTTTATCAGAACTTTTTCCATGGCCTTAAAGTAGTTTGTTTGTGATAAGTCTGTAAAACATTTACGTAAAAGACCACAAGTTTTCTAATTTTTTTCACGTATATTCATGCATAACCAATTTTAATCCGCACAATATGCGCAATATGAACATAGTGACTGTGTGGCCTTTAAACCAATATTTAATATAGATCAAATTCACATTTTGTACCATTCACCTTAAATCAAACCAACTTCATAATAAAAAAAAAAACTACCTTAAATAAAGCGGTAGTGGTAACGGGCTACAAAAGTCAAGTTTGACTGAGGGGAAGGGTGGCGGGGTTGGTCTGCACCAAAAGTTCTGTCAACAACTCAGAAACAAATATCTAATGAACTCCTGCCACTTTGCAGAAACTACGTCTGAGTAAACAACACAAGTTTTTAGATTCTTGCTAAAAAACTTAGAATAATAACTGAAAGACCAATGAGAAAGCTGTTACAATAACTCAAAAGATAATCAGAGTGGGACTTTTGAAAAAAAATTCTTAAGTGAACAAAAGGAATTGCATAGTAAAAGAAAAAGTCAGTCAGTATAGAGAAAATGTGTTACTTTTGTCGTGTTCTCTGCATTCCGTGTTTTCAATGTGTGTTAAATACATTTTTCCCCAATTTTCTGGAGGAACTTAAATCTCAAAAAGGCAAGAAATGCACAAAGATGTTTTAACTTGTTGATTTTCTGTGTAATAGTTTGTTGCTGTTGGCACTTGAGTGGAGGATACAAACTGATTTGAAATGTATAAAATGTTTTTAAACAGATTTTATATTTATTTATATATTCATGTTTGACTGGGTGAGCGACAAGCTGGAAGTTTCCAATTAGGATCTTAGATTAGAAACTTTAGACTGACTCAAAACAGGAAAATAAGTCAAGTTTTTCTTTCTATTTTATCTTAGGATGTGGCCTCAAGTGCAAAGAAAAGCCGATGGAGCTTGTGTTTGTCATCGACAGCTCAGAGAGTGTTGGCCCGGAGAATTTTGAGATAATCAAGGACTTTGTAACAAGGTTGGTGGACAGGACGACAGTGGGACGCAACGCCACCAGAATCGGACTAGTCATCTACAGCCTGGACGTGTATTTAGAGTTCAACTTGGCTCGCTACACGACCAAAGAGGAAGTGAAGCAGGCGATCAGAAAAATGCCTTACATGGGCGAGGGGACTTACACGGGCACTGCTATTAGAAAGGCAACCCAGGAGGCTTTTTTCAGTGCACGACCCGGCGTCAAGAAAGTTGCCATTGTCATTACTGATGGCCAGACGGACAAAAGGGAGCCAGTCAAGCTGGACATGGCTGTGAGAGAAGCTCATGCTGCAAACATCGAGATGTACACTATCGGCATTGTCAATTCATCTGATCCAACTCAGACGGAGTTCTTGCGAGAGCTAAATCTCATTGCTTCTGACCCGGACAGTGAGCACATGTACCTTATTGATGACTTCAATACTCTGGCAGGTAATAATCCTGTGCTGGAATTATCTTAATTCTTCTAAGTATTTAAAAGTAACTTGTTATTTATTGTCTTCTCAGCACTGGAGTCTAAACTTGTAAGTCAATTCTGTGAGGATGAAAATGGAGACCTTATCTACAGTCACATCACCAATGGACTCCATAATGGAAACAACAGACTTTATCAAGTAAACCTGCAGAATACTGATAGATTTAATGGCCATGAATATAATGGGCGAGATAATAATGTGAGAAAAAACCTAAAGGAAGTCCCCAATCAGAGACCAACTAACACAAGAGGCCGAGGTGACACTTTCACCCTTCCCATCAGTGCTGATCCTCTTCCTCTCCAGGTCTTTACATCTCTGTTGTGGTCTACAAACACTACAACAATTCAAACACTTGGTCATTGCAATCATGTTATACTGACATGTGACTTCCCACTAGGTGGATGATGACGATGAAGGTGAAGATTTAGACTCAAGGGCCCGGTCACAGAGCGGCAGGACTCTGTCCACAGTCAACACAACACTTCTGTCTGCTGTGGAAAAAAGTTCTGATCTGAACGTCTCCAGTGAAACGCTTTTATCACCGCCAACATCGACACCAACACTGGAGTTTATATCATCCTCAAAGTCGCATCAGTTTCAGCCTTCACAGAGTCAAACCCCCCCTGACGGTGAGTGAGTCTGACACTTCCCACGTTTCATTTTTGATGTTTGCTGATGAATACTATTTATGTATTTATTTTGTTTGTTTGAAGTGTACAATTTGTACAAATAGAAGCACAAAAGCAGACAAACATATTTAATGAAGGAAAATGACTACAAAGATATTTTTCACTCAAGTGACTTTTCTGAGTCAAGACATGAAAATTTACTCCTAACTTGAGTCCTTTGCAGCAAACATTTGAGTGATGCTACGATCAGAGATACAAGTACCACCACGCAATGGAGGACGCATCGGGAGAATCTTCAAGATTTCATGTCGATTTTTTGAAAATTGTTGGATAATGAATGTATATTGTGACTGCCAGGTGTACAGAATGAATCTCTTACAACTAAAACACTTGTTTTCCAGAAGTCTCTCCTCCTGATCCCCGCTGTAACATCACCTTGGACCAAGGCACCTGCCGGGACTATATTATCCGCTGGTATTATGACCAGCAAGCCAACGCTTGTGCCCAGTTTTGGTATGGAGGCTGCGGTGGTAATGAAAACCGGTTTGGAACAGAGAGTGATTGCAAGAAAACCTGTGTGATTTCAAGAAAAGGTGAGCATATTGAGAAAAAAAAAAAAAAGGAAAAGACAGACACAAAAATATTGAACATGTTTCTCTTTCTTGTCATTTCCAGGTTAATATTGGAAGGGAGAAGCTTTTCTGTCCTCTAGCACCCCCCCGCCTTTTCTTTTTTGAAGATGTGATACTACTCATGTACAGCAAATTTTATGCACTTGTTTTTATATAATCTCTCAAACATTTACTATGCACATTTGTTTCACATATGTATTTTTAATAAAATAGATAGTTTTCTTAAAAAAAACATTTAAATCAAACTAAAGTAAATATTTTATTGATTTATTGTCCACCTGAGTTTTTTAAAGTCATCTTCAGAACTTTGGTCACTATAAGATGTACATTTATGTGTCTTAATAATACCTCATCATTTCATGTGCTTTAAGTAGACAAAGTTAAATAGAAAATGTATTTATGTAGTGAATAAAAATAGTGAGTTATTTTACACATTTTTTATAAAATTTGTATCAAGATTGTCATTTGTGTTTTTTTTTTCAATGTGCCATTTTGAGCTACCACAGGCAGCTGTAATGCTGAGTTTTTTTCCTCTGAATGTTCTTTTAAACGCTAATGTTATACTGTGATGAAGACTGAGGATTTCCTTTAAACTTAAAAGCATTTTTATCTAAGCAGGATCTATATTTGAATATCTTTATGGTGATATATTTTTTTTTTTTTTTACATGTTTGTATAATTAAACAGTATTAAAATTTATGTTTAAACTTTCTGTGTTTTAGGTGACAAAAGTCTGTCGGTAATATGAAGGAATGGATTGACTGGCGTGTTTAATATTGTCAGCTAAGGTTCTTTAAAGGTTTTCTTTAAAAACAATTTGATTTAATAAATTCAAAGTAAAGAGCATTACCAAAATTAGTCTGTCAAAGCTATTCGTTATTTATAAAAATGTTTTAAAATGTAAAAACTGCAAAAAATATATTCATTTTTTTAGGTTAGCAATGACAAGAATAATGTTTTTATCTTGTAGGCAGGTTATTGATGATGTAGTCTCAGAATACTGAAAATATTTTTGCCTCCCTCTAATATCTTTAAGAGTATGCTAGACTTCATTAACTTATTGACAAAAATCATTATTTGAGGGTTCCAGCAGGTGATTTAAATACTTAAAAAATAACTGTTTTCCACAACGTTTCTTCCACAATATTCTTTTGCCATATTTATTTATTTATCAAATTTTCTGGGATATACAAAATAAATCTCATAAATGGATCTACATGCAAGGAAAAAAATCTGATTAATAGGGTGAAATTTAAATGTTCACATTTTCCAAACTACCATTATTTTCAAAAGAATGATACATAATGGGGTTTTTTTTAATTACGCCTTGAATCAATAAATAACACAATTAATTGGATAATAATCAGATTTTTTGGATTACAGTTTAATCGACTCACTCACCTCTGCATTACGATGCGCAAAAACACTTTTTTACCTTTGCGGCTTGCCGTCGTCTGTTGCTATGGGGATAATGACGCTACATTGGCTCTACTTGGATTAGTAGTTAGCTAGTTTAGCAGCGAAAGGTGTCCTGTCAAATTGGTAAACCGTGGGAATAATCAAACACACTGCCATGGCGTCAGCTTTAGATGCTCTGTGGGAAGACAGAGATGTTCGGTTCGACATAACGGCTCAGTAAGTTAACAATGAAATGCATTTATACTGTTGTAAAATAGAAGACGCTGCTAGGCGGCTATGCTACAATCCGAAATCAAATAAATCATCTAATTTGAGTAATTAGCATTATGTGAATACGAAAAACAGATTTCAACGATGTCAGTGCTGACAATATATATTTAACTAATACTAAGATGAGTTAAATATGTTAAACGAATAATCAACCAGATAATCCAACCCCTCCACAGGCAAATGAAAACTCGTCCAGGAGAAGTGCTGATAGATTGTCTGGACTCAATCGAAGACACAAAGGGAAACAATGGAGATCGAGGTGATTTAGTGAACTCTTTTCGCTGTGTGTGTATCTGGCACTCTGTCAGATTAATGACTGCAAATGTCTATCAATTCAGGACGACTGCTGGTAACAAATCTAAGGATCATCTGGCACTCTTTGGCTCTGCCGAGAGTAAATTTATGTGAGTAAATCTGTGGCTTAGTCTAGTGTTTACTTCATAGAAAAACTGTCCACTTAAATAATTAATACACCTTTTTTTTAATGGGATTTTGTATTTTTGTTTGATTTGCAACCCAAATAACAGGAAGCCAGATTCATTTTTATTTATTTATGTATTTATTAATTACAGCTGTTGGTTACAACTCCATTATTAACATCACAACAAGGACAGCAAACTCTGTAAGTAGCTCTTACATTATGCTTTTGTAAATATTATCAATTGAACTTTTTTTTTTTTCTTTTGATTACAACAAATACAAAAATATTTAACTGAAAAAAACTTTTTAAACTCACCTGCCACTTTATTATACATACACTGCCAGGACCAGGTTGGACCCCGTTTCCCTATCAGAACTGCTTCAATTCTTCTTGACATAGATTCAACAAGGTACAGGAAACATTCCTCAGATTTGGGTTATGCTGCAGATTTATCGGCTGCACATCCACGATGCCAATCTCTGGTTTCACCATGCCCCAAAGGTGATCTATTGGGATCATGCAACACATTATCATGTTCAAGAAACCAGTCGGAGATGATTCCAGCTTTATGACATGGCACCTTATCCTGCTGGAAGTAGCCATCCTAAGATGGCGCACTGTGGTCATAAATGGATAGACACGGTCAGCAACAATATTCAGGTTGGTGATGGTCAATCGGTATTAAAGGGCCCAAAGTGTGCCACGAAAATATCCCCCACACCATTACACCACAAGCACCAACCTGAACCATTAATACAAGTCAGGATAGATCCTTGCTTTCATGTTGTTGAGGCCAAAGTCTGACCTTGCCATCTGAATGGTGCAGCAGAAATGAAGACTCATCAGACCAGACATGTTCAATATTTAATCACCTTTCTTCCCCAATCTGATGCTTGGTTTGAACTGCAGCAGATCGTTTTGACCACATAAACATGCCTAAATGCACTTAGTTTCTGCTATGTGATTGGCTGATCAGGAATTTATGTTAACGAGTAGTTGGACAAGTGTACCTAATAAAGTGGCCAGTGAGTGTAGATATGGCTATATATTCCTTTTTTAATAATAAAATAAAAAAAAAAAAGTAAAATCCCCTTTATAAGTGGCATTTCTCAACCACCACATATTAAACAAACAATCACAGATTTGTGAGCACAGTCAGTAAATGTTTACACTAATGCACTTATTACTATGTGTGTGTGTTTTAAAATGAATTAATTTCTGTGTTTCCAGAAACTGAGGGGTCAAACTGAAGCTCTCTACATCTTAACAAAGTCCAACAACACAAGATTTGAGTTCATTTTTACAAATTTGGTTCCAGGAAGTCCAAGACTCTTTACGTCTGTCATTGCTGTACACAGGTAAAACAAAACTCCATGAAACTTCATTGTGTCCTCAGTAAAAATATCATTTTAAAGAATAACCTTTTATGTGTTGATACAGAGCCTATGAGACATCTAAGATGTACCGGGACCTGAAACTGCGAGCGGCCCTCATTCAAAATAAGCAGCTTAGACTTTTGCCTCGGGAGCAGGTTTATGATAAGATTAATGGTGTTTGGAATTTGTCCAGTGATCAGGTATGGAAAGTTTGAGTGTCAAGTACACTTTTTCTTAATTTTGAACCCTGTATTTCTCTGCTAATGAGCATGAATAAACTAAAACTGAATTAGTTCTGTATTGTTTGAGAAACTTCACATTTGTTAGAGATATTTGTCTGTTGTTGTTTTAGGGAAACCTTGGAACCTTCTTCATTACTAACGTTCGGATTGTTTGGCACGCCAACATGAACGAGAGCTTCAATGTCAGCATTCCTTACCTTCAGATTGTAAGTAAAGATCATGACTTTGACTCCTTTATTGAGTTCAAGTTCTATACTTTTTTTTTGCAAACGGGCCACAATCCAAATATTTGAATACTCTTAGTCTTGGTAAATAATTCCTGTTTAACACAATATTTCATTTTTCTCTGAAGTGGTCCATAAGAATAAGAGACTCCAAGTTTGGCCTGGCTTTGGTGATTGAAAGTTCACGGCAGGTAATTTTTTCAGAATTCATTTATATATCTTATTCTGATGTAGCCTTGATTCTTTTGTAGAAAATGTAAAAAATACTCTGTTTTCAGAGTGGAGGATATGTGCTGGGGTTCAAGATTGATCCAGTGGATAAGCTGCAAGATGCGCTCAAAGAAATCAATTCCCTGCACAAAGTTTACTCAGCTAACCCCATCTTTGGAGTGGACTACGAAATGGAGGAAAAGGTAATGAAACTCCCTCCCTCACACAGAAAACACCAAAGATTAAAATACTCCTTGTCTATTTTCAAATGAACAGCTGCTGACATTCCAATGAGCATTTAAGCGGCTGGCTCTTCCAGAAGTTTCGCTGATCACGTTGTCATGACGCCGTTTGTCCCAACATTAATTTCAGCCCCAGCCGTTGGAGGAACTGACGGTGGAACAGCCTCCAGATGATGTGGAAATTGAGCCTGATGAGCAGACTGATGCCTTCACGGTGAGTGAGCCTGCTGGCCGTTTTAACACTCATCCTCCCTCTGAGAGTGTAAAGGTTCTGTATTCAGAGCCTCAAAATAGCTGCTAGCTAACATCCCTGAACACCAGGCTTTGTTGCCTGGTGCTGATGTTTGTGACGCCTGTCAACCAACAGGCAGATTTGGGTCAAATTATTCTGTGAGGGTCATTTATAAAAAAAAGGGGCAGCCTCTAAAGGACAGCATAACTTTAAAGGTTTTTTATCTGCCTGCCTACATGTGTCACAATCAGAAATGATTAAGTGAAATGACTGATAGATGAGATGGCATGAGTGGAAATCACAAACGTTTAAGTTTATTGAGTAACAGCACCATCATCTGGGCAAATTAGCACAGTTCCCACAGACCCAAAAAAACAGTTTGCTTTTAGCCTCCATTGACTGTATATGAAAACTGGACTTAGTAATTGTGACGTTACCCATAAAAAAAGACTTACTTCTGGCTCCAACAAAACTAAGTCAAAGGTAGCTCAAGAATTGTTATTGTGACAATTATGACTGAATAAAAGCAGTTTATTTCTCCATGGAAGTCTATGGGATTTTGGGTTCTTGGAACCAACGGGTACTTCAATTTCATTTCATTTCAATTTTATTTATCTAGTCCAATATCACAAAACAATTGTCTCATTTGGGCTTCATACCGGTTATTGTACAAAAGCAGAAAGTTAGCAATCAGCTATATAAACAATAGCTGATTGCAAAACTAAACAGACTAAACTAAACTGGATATCACTGCCATTTGATCATCCTTCTCAGTAAGGAAAAAAATCCTAAAAATTTTGATTTCAGGAAGAAAAAAAAAGAAACCTAAAGGATGTCCACATGAAGGAGGGATCCACTCCCAGGACAGACAGGTGATGGACCAGGACTGTCCAGGACTGACTAACTCTACAACTACATATTAGAATACATATATTAGAATACAACTACATATAGAATAGTGTTCATCCAGATAGAACTGGGGGACAAGTGGGGGGTCCACAGCCAAAACCAGTTAGAGGCGCCATCCAAACAGAATCACAGAGAACCTTCCTACTTCTCATTTGAAGGGAGAGAAAATTCAATCCAGTTATCTTATACAGTCAATGAAATAATTTCTGCATTCAAAAGGACACAAAAACTTATCATTATAGTCTAAATACCCAAACGATGACAAATATATATTCTCATTCACAGGCTTACTTTGCTGATGGCGTGAAGGTAAATTCTCACAAATCCTTGTTTTAAATTAACAATAAATGATAAATCATGTTGAGTTTTAAACTGTTTAAAAACCTAATAATTCATTTGGATTTTGCAGCAACAGGATCGTGAACCGGTGTTCTCTGAGGAACTTGGCCTTGCTATTGAAAAGCTGAAGGATGGATTCACACTTCAGGGGCTTTGGGAAGTAATAGGCTGAAAAACATCAGAACTCTATGTATAGATTGGGCATTTTTAATAGTCAGACATGTATTTATAGGGAAAGACCAAGTTTGTATAAACTACTTGTAGATACTTTATTCCTGTACACATTAAATGTATCCTAAAAATTTTTATTAGTGTAGAGCTTTGACTATAACTTGGTGTTAACTTGTCTTTATTTAACTGATGATTGACACTTTTCTTTGCTTTAAAAAATAATTGTACAAAATCAGATTCAGGAGATTTTTGGGAAGAAGCACTGATGCTAAATTAGATCATGATTTTAAACTTTATCAAAAGTATCAACAAATCAGCTGTTGAGTGAAGCTGTTTTCCGGGGAGGCTTCGTCCTTGTAGATGTGTCATAAACTAATCGCAGAGAAAGACTCAGCATTTTATCAGTGAGCTGTGACTCACTGTCCCTAAAATCCTGGCACCCTGCCACTCACTTCAACTATGAATTTAAGGATAAAATAAAGACTTAAAACAAAATGTTGTGTCATTTGTTCTTTCTTAGTTGTTGATTTTAATTGTGTTTCAACCAATTCTATTATGACTTTTTGTCCAAGATGAAAAGACCATGAGTTATTTTTGTGTGTCTGCATGACAATGTTGTTCCTGTTTGCTGGGGTGACGAGACCACACAGTTGTTTGTGCTTTATGGCAGCTGCTTTCCTGTCCGCTCAACCTGAATTCTTCGTGGATCGGGTGGTTGGATATTTTTAGAGGGGCCCGCTTATATTGAAGTAGACCTGCCTGTTAGTATCTCTCTGTCTTGTGAAGCCGCACAGCCAGCTGTCAGCTCCCTTTCCTCTATTGTGTCCTGAAGGAATGGATCCTCGAGGCCTGAAGGAAGATCTCCGCCTGTTCCAGAGCACTTTGCTGCAGGACGGCCTCAAAGAGCTTCTGAACGAGAACAAGTTAATCGACTGCACCCTGAAGGTTGAGGACAGAAGCATCCCCTGCCATCGGCTAATTCTGGCGGCTTGCAGTCCGTATTTTCGGGAGCTCTTCTTCTCAATGGATGGCAAAGAGGTGGAAACAAAGGAGGTTGTTTTGGAGAACCTTGATCCAAACGTCATGGAACTGGTTGTTAACTATTTGTACTCGGCAGAGATTGACATCTATGATAGCAATGTACAGGATATTTTGGCTCTTGCTAATCGCTTCCAGATCCCATCGGTGTTCACCGTTTGTGTGAACTATCTCCAGAAGAAGCTGACCATGAAAAACTGTCTGGCCATCTACAGACTGGGACTGATGATGAACTGTGCCCGGCTGGCGATGGCGGCTCGAGATTACATTGCAGATCGCTTTGAGGCCGTGGCCGAGGACAACGACTTTCTAGAGCTCGCTCCTCCAGAGCTCTTTGCCATCATCGGAGCCGATGCACTGAATGTCGAAAAAGAAGAGGTGGTGTTTGAGGCTCTGATGAGGTGGATCAGGAAAGACAAGGAAAAGCGCAAGAAGTCCTTAGAGGAGGCCTTCGACTTCATCCGCTTTCGTCTGCTCCCAGAAAAGTACTTCAAAGAAAAAGTAGAGAAAGATGAAGTCATTAAAGCTGAGACAGAGCTTCTCAAAAAAATTAAAGTAATCAAGGAGGCGTTTGCAGGGAAGCTGCCAGAGAAGCAGAAAGACGGTGATGAAGAAGGAGAGCAGGGGAAGCTGCCCGGCTACCTGAATGACACCCGCAGACACGGCATGTACAACAAAGACCTGATTCTCTTGATCAACGACACCGCTGCTGTGGCCTACGACGGCCAGGAGAACGAATGCTTTCTCGCAGCGATGGCCGAACAAATCCCCCGAAACCACGTCAGCCTGACGACAAAGAAGAACAACCTGTATGTGCTGGGGGGGCTGTTTGTGGACGAGGAAGACAAAGAAAGTCCTCTGCAGTGCTATTTCTACCAGGTATACAAAATTCACAAGAAAAACTCACCGATTGTTATTGATAAATGTGTTTAACACCACTGTTTTCAGCTGAACAGCCTCTCTGCGGAGTGGATCGCTCTGCCGCCCATGCCTTCACCCCGCTGTCTCTTTGCTATGGGCGAATTTGAAAATCTCATCTTTGCTGTGGCAGGAAAAGACTTACAGTCCAATGATTCTCATGACACGGTCATGTGTTACGACACAGAGTAAGTTTAAAATATAAGACTTTTTGCTGAAAAAATATTTCATTTTAATACTATTTTTTTTACCTGCATTTAGGAAGATGAAGTGGACAGAAACTAAAAAGTTGCCCCTGAAAATCCACGGTCATTGCGTGGTCTCTGAGAATGGCTTGGTGTACTGCATTGGAGGAAAAACGGACGACAAGTGAGATTACAGGAACAGAATATTTGATATGAATTACAAACATGTCCTGTTTGTTAAAAAAAAAAATGTCTCTATTTGTAAAGCAAAACCACCAATAAGATGTTTGCATACAACCACAAGAAAGCCGAGTGGAGGGAAGTGGCTTCCATGAAGACTCCCAGATCCATGTTTGGAGCCGTAATCCACAAAGGGAAGATTATAGTTGCAGGAGGAGTCAATGAAAACGGCCTGACGGCGACATGTGAAGCCTACGACTTTGGAACAAACAAGTACGTGCTGATGCCTTTGTTGTTAAATATTTCTGTTCATCAGTATAAAATTCTCAAAGACTGTTTTAAACTGTATGAATGAATTAAAGTCATTCTGTAATCTTCATGAGATCACTTTAATATCTACTAAACTTATGTTTAGAGGATGACTCATGTGCTGCTTTAGGTGGGGACCTTTCACTGAGTTTCCCCAGGAGAGAAGTTCACTCAACCTGGTCAGCTGTGGGGGGCTTCTGTATGCTGTAGGAGGGTTCGCCATGGTGGAGAATGAGAACAAAGAGTGTGCACCCAATGAAATAATCGATATTTGGCAGTACGTTCTGATTTTTTTTATTAGAAAAAAACAAAAAACAAAACTATTATTGTAATTTAAATGTGTCAGGCTTTAATGATATTCCTTTTGTCTTCAACCAGGTATGAAGACGACGCCAAACAGTGGACCGGCATGATCAGAGAGATGCGATACGCAGCTGGAGCGTCCTGTGTCTCAATGCGACTGAATACCGAAAAAATGCCCAAAATGTAAAACAAAAGACGTTTTGTCCAGAGGGGGCGGTACATGCTTTATTTAGAAAATCTTTTTGTCATATTGTAGCTAACACAGCTTCCTGTTTTAGTGAATTCCAATGTTGTTGGGGAATTTCTTCTTTTTCATAATATTTTTGATCAAACACAAACAAAAAAATTATTGACAGAGTTTTTTTGTTTTGTTTTAGACAAAAAAAAATTGAGAAGAAAAAATGTATTCCCAAACAAATGACAGAAGAATTCACTTTAAAAAAGAATTCGACTGCTTTTTGGGGGGAATTTCTTCTTTTCCTTGTATTTTTGATCAAAAGCAAACAAAAAAAAAATTGATTTTTTTTTTTGCTTGTTTTTCTTGAATAAAAATATTTGAGAACAAAGAAAATTCCCAAAATCCCAACCACCGTACACTCACCAAAACAAAAATTCTACTGCTTTTTGTTTTTTTTTTCCTTTTACTCACATTTTTATCAAAAATTAATAAATAACAGAACATAGTTTGTACTTGTTTTAGATCAAAAGTTTGAGGAAAGGAAAATGATTTAAAAAAAAAAAAACAGCAACAACAGAATTCCTTAAAACAGGAATTCTGGTCTTTTTTGGGGAATTTCTTCTCTTCCATATATTTTAGATTTAGTGAAAAAAGAAACCAAAAATATTTGACAGAACCTTGTGTTTGTTTTGTATTTAAAAAATTTGGGAAAAAATAAAATCCCCCGAAAAAGGGCCACAGTAGAATTCAGTGAAACATGAATCCTACTGATTTTTCTGAATTTCTGCTTAATTTTTTTGATAAAAAACAAACAAAAAAAAATCTGTTAAATATTTTATATGGTGCAATTCAGCTCGTTTTCGCTTCACTGATCATTATTAAAATCCTACTCTTTTCAATTTATTGAGTCTGCTTGTAATACTGTTTTTAATCTAATCCAAGGTGTGAAGTGCTGTCCAATCCCATAAACACTTCAGAAAATTCAGCATCTTATACAGAGAAAAGGCTTGTTCTTGCTGTGACACCATCAATATGAAATAACCTGTTGATTCTTAAAGATAAAGCAGTTGGAAAATTATCAACTAGTCCTTGTATTTTTTAAGTTTAATACAAAAGCATATAAAAACAATCTCACTTTACCACACATGAGGTAGATTCATGTCAATGGCAGAATTTACCGTTTCACTTCAAAACCGAAAAGCACTTTATGTTAATGAACTTTTTTCTCTGGCTAATTGTTCATAATGTAACATTCATGTCACGGTTCTCCAGATATGACCTTTGAAAAATATAAAGTTATCCTAGTATTTTTCTCT
Organism: Oryzias javanicus; assembly: GCA_003999625.1. Classification (NCBI taxonomy): domain Eukaryota; kingdom Metazoa; phylum Chordata; class Actinopteri; order Beloniformes; family Adrianichthyidae; genus Oryzias; species Oryzias javanicus. The sequence continues at coordinate 12,157,687 of CM012457.1, read as the reverse complement.
TGAGATACTCCTTCCAGGCGTCAATGGTTGAGAGCTCCATAGAGTTCCATTCAAAATGAGGAATCTGAACAAGAAAAACGTTAAAATTGTTAATTTTGAGCTTTTTAATAAAAGCTTACACAGAAACCAGGATGATGAGGTCTCACCTGAATGACATGATATCCCAGAATTTCAAGGTGTCTCTGTCTCATCAAAGTTTCACCTTTCATATGATGAGAGTTCTTGCAGAACGACTTGGAATCGAGAAAGTCCACAGCAACACTGGGAACAAAGAAAGACTGTTAGGTTTGTTTATATATAGATTGTATCTCCAACTCTCCATGAGCACATCACTAAACCAACATCTCAGAATTCTGTAAGAAGCTTTGTTTCTGTAAATTAAGTGTGTTGTGACAGCTGACAATTATTAATGGACACGTCAGCTCATTTTGACTCTTTCATGTTACGAGGTGATTGAAAACTGTTGTAAAATGGAAATTGAAATAAAAAAGGACACAGTTTTAAAATGCACTGGAACAAATAAAAAGTATGGTGGCCCTGAAGTGCATATCACATCAGAAAATCACTCAATGCAAAAACATTTTAAAGATCACACTGATAACTAGAAAAAAAAACCTAAAAAAAATCAGCCTTGCATTTTTAGAAATCAGAACTAAATTCCAAAAACCAAAATAGAAATAAAAAAAAAAACTTTTTTTTTTCTAAACCAAGAAAAGGCAGATCTTATGGGACATCACTGTTTGAATGACATATGTTCAGCCTTTGATTTTAAAGAAAATATTTCTTTAAGCTTGGCCACAGCCACTGTAAAAGTCTGGTGATTTTTTTAATCAACTCTTTATCACAGTTCTCAGATTTTCTTCTTTGTCAAAACTAAAATGTCATCATCCGACCACAGATTTCCCATTATCCCAACTTTTTCCTGTTTCTTATTTTCATTTTGACTTCTTTAAATTGCTTTTGTTTTGCTTTTTACGCTCTGGTTTCTGAAACCACTGATATCTAAAATGTAATCCTTCTTTATATTATTTGCTTTGCTTTTTGAATTATCATCATATTTAATATTTTTTTGCATTGAGTTATTTGTTGATGTGATTTGCACTTCCGGGCCACTGAAAAAAGGAACCAAATGTATTTCTATCAATCAAAAATAACGGTCGTTTTAGTTGTGATGGATAAAAGTGCACTCTCTTTCATTTGGTTTTCAATTGAGTGCTATTTTCTAGATTGTTTATGGTTTTCATTATAGCGATTGTCTGTGGGCTTTTATTTTATCCTTTTTCTGGCAGAGGACTAAAAATTATCACAATAACTGATGTGGATGGGGGGATCTGTATTCCTACCGTTGAGCTCCAGGTGGCAGCTCATCCCGGATGCTTTCCAGAGAAGCGGGACTCCAAAGAACCTTTTCTCCGTCTGAGATCTTTAAGGTGCTGGGTTCGGTGTAAGGCAACGGCTGTGAGTGCTTGTCTAGTTTGCATTCAAAGTCTGAAAAGAATCCAATGACAATGAGTCCCATGACAGAACTAACTAAAGGTTCTTGCTCTCGTGACAAACAAAGCTGCACTGCACTCACCTACAGTATAATAATATGGAGTTAAAACTGCTACTTGGACAAAGTTTAAGCCACCAAGAACTTCCCCCAGCATTTTGTGGATTTGCTGCTGCATGGGGCTGACAAAACTGTTCCCTAAAAGGAGGGAAGCAAAACAAAAGACCAATTTGAGACAGAACTCAGTCAAAAATATTGCTTTAACTGCAAAAGTGACTGACCTTTTCTCTGCAGCTGCTGGCAGTAGCGCTCATGAAACCACGGCACCTGAAATTCGGGGCACTCCAGACAGACGGCGCGGTTGAGCTCCATCAGTCGCTGCCTCGTCCGCATATTGAGAGCATCAGGCAGAGCTGTGAAAAGACCCCCCATCAGAAAGCGCTCGTTTCTATTCGTCTCACAAACCAACAGGGAACGCACTTTCAAGCTGGCAGTCCAGTTTTCCTAGAAAATCTATGCTGAAAATTTCTTTGATCAGTTCTTCTGGAAAACGATCAGCGACTGCCAATGTGTACCCCAAGAGGACGAGCAGATGTGGGTCGAAGGAGCCTAAAAAAAAGATAAGAATGTCATCAAATGTGGCAAAAATGTTTGTTTGTTAATAATCTGTTGTGTGACTCACGAATATGAGGAGTGAGGCGTCTGATACAAACGTCGTACAGCTCGTCTGCCTGAACAGGGTCATAGTTCAGGACAGAAAAGGGGAGGAGGGTGGCATATGTTGCCGAGTAGTGGATCTTCAAAAAACAAAGCAGAAAACTTGTGAGTATATGGATTTAGTAACCCCCAGAACAAAATGTATTCTTTTGAATCACCTTGTCAATGTTCTCAATGGCCACAGTAGCAATTTTATCCATGAGCGGAGGGCAGAGATTGTTTATTCTTGTTAGGAAAAAGGCCAGCTCAGGTACGTTGGTCCAGTTGACCTGATCGATCATCCTCTGCAGCGTCAGCATGGCTTCCTCCAGCAGCATCTCCTCAAACCACTCCCCTGACACGTGCTTGAGCTCCTCCAGCACCACGTCCAGCTGGTCGAACGTCTGCAGCCTCTCGTGGCCGCAGCGGCTCAGCGTCTGCAGCAAGCGCACGTATTTGCTGTGGGTGTTGTGGCGGAAGGACGAGTCGTTTCGCACCCATTTGGCGACGGCCAGTGAAATGGTGTTGAGCTCGCCGAGGTTGCACTGCGCCACCACCTCGTTCACCCGCGCGACCACGCTGTCGTCGAGTCGTGGGCAGGGCAGCGTGGTCAGGACTCGGGTCAGCATGGTTACCTCGTAGGGGTAGAAACTTTGCAGCAAAAATCTGCAACACAGAGAGCTTTCAGTCTTGATTTGTTGTCGATAAAACAAAGAGCAGAACTCTGCTGACATACTCACTTGATCAAAATGGACCGGATTTTAGTGCAGAACTCTGGGTTCTGGTACTGCAGCACAGAAAGGGCTTGGGTGATTCGGGCCACCTCCACCGACTTGTAGACGTGGAGATTCTTTTGAATGACTGCTGCAATTCTACATTAAAAAAACTCTCGATAAGAACATCATGGAAAATATCAAAATAAAAGCACCATTATAACAGTTACGCTTTAAATTATAAAATGAGGAATATTAGTATACATGTTTCTAGGTTTGAATATGGGAGTGTGTATTTGTTAGCATCTCTCTGAGTGGGCAAAAGCGTGTGTACTGAGACAGGCTCCAGCAACTCAATGACCCCAAAAGTTATAGATAGAGAAAAATCTACTAGAAACACAATTTTAGAGGAGAAAAAAAATCATAAAAATTCATCTAAAATTAGAAAAAATTGGAGGACCCCAGAACCTGTCTTACTGTAAAGAATGTCAAAATATTGTGATGTAGTTTAATTTTAAATCCATCTCTCTTAAAACACTGAATTATTAACACTTGAAATGGATTGGATTATTGAAAATATCTTCTTGTAACAAAACATTACTGCCAATTATTTGGATGGAGAGGCAATGACTCACTTGTTCATTAAGCTTAGGTTTCTGCTTTGATACTCGTCCAGCGCTTCAGCTACAACCAAAGCCTGATGAGCACTGAACTCGTCCACCAACAGGAGGGCGGTGTTCTCCAGCCTGAGAGAAATAAAGCCTTCATGTCAAGATTTCCACTCAAGATGGATAATTTTTTGATTTGTACCAACCTTTCTCTGACCTCTGACCCGGCAATAGGAGCCAAAGCAACAAACAGCTTGGAGAAGGAGAGAGGGTCATTGCAGGAATCAATGAGTTCCGTCAACTTTTCTTTAGCAGCCAGCTTGAAGTCACAGTTGTTGAACTGAAGGGACTGATAAAGGCCCAAGATGATGCTGATGCTCTCTGCGTCCATTCTTGGAATGTTGCGCAAAAAGATCTCATTGCATTTCTCCAGCAGAGGCCGGTGAACGAACTTAACGTTGCGCAAAAACTGCACCATTCTGCGAGGGATTCTGTAATTTGAGGGATCTACTGTGTTGAGGAGGTGATCCACTCTGTCGATGAGAGCGTCCCTCAGCCGGGGAGACACGAGGGAAGAGACTCTGATCATTAATGCAGTAAGAACCCTGGGAAAATGATATGTCAGTAAGTAAAAAGAAAACAAATGTATATGTACAATCATAGTGTTTATTGTTTCTCCACTAACCTTGCATCTTCAATCGATGATAACCTTTGATCCAAAATGCTGGTGATGTGACCCATCAGAGGACTGTACTGAAGAAACTGATCACTCAAACAAACAGAGAACTTGGACAGCGATGACATTGGAAGTCTGCAAAAATAATAGTTTTCTGTTTAATTTGACTGAAATTGAAATTTAATATTAAAATAATAGAAATGATACTCAAACATACCTATCAATTCTTAACCAAGCTTCTGTAACCAACTGCTGCACAAGAGAGTCATGAGGCTCCACTTTCAGCCTTCAGAAGAGATCAAATATTATGTTATTCATGTTACATTTACGACAAACAAATATATGTTCACTAACTTACCTGAGAAAAGCATAAAGAATGTCCACCAGCATGAAATCATCCATTTGACTGATTTTGTTCTCTGCGAGAACGCATAGTGTCAGGAATTGTGGGTGATTCCTGGTCTGACCAATAGTCCGGAGCAGTTCAGGTCTCTCTTTCTGAAGGTTCCACAGCAAGCCCACAGCTTGGTTCACGTGGTTAACTGTCAGTTTGGCTTTGTTGTTGCCCACCACATCAAACACTTCATCTTCAACCGAGCAGGCCTGCAGTCTCTCCAGGATCTGGTCTTTATTCACTGTAGCTCCATGAAGGAGCCTTCTGAAGCAGCGGCTTGCACATTCGAAACATCTTTCCACACCTGTGCTCAGGTTTTCAAGTCTTCATTGTTCCAGTGTCCATCTTCCAGCTCAATTGCCAGGTAGACTTCTCCAGGTGGGATCTCACCTGTACTGAGGGTAGATGGTTCCTCAAGAATCTGCAGCACATGAATGAGGGAACAACATAAACTGGAATAAACTTTCATATATGTTTAAACACTTGCAGTTCTGTGTGTTTACTTCATTCCCAATAACATTTTTTATTTAAATAATTTCCATAACACAACGATTATAATCTTAAAGTTTACTTCTGGTTAAAGCATGCCTGTGGATGCAAGCATGTGGATGCACAAACAGTAAACTTTCGGTACTGTAATTTATACTCAGCCGGAATACTTTGTTAACTATTCACTGATATTAAAAATAAAAAATCATTGAAAACGGAGTTTTAAAAAAAACAGCTCAAAGTCAAAATTACCTTGCATGTGTGCTGTGGAGTTCTACTTCCGTAGCAAGTGACATAACAAAAGCAAGCGTTTGTTAAACCCTGGGTTTAAGCTTGCAGGCGCCAGTCGAGTCGAGTGGACCTGTTAAAGGAGCAGCTATCCTGTAACATTTGCGTCACATGCTCAATTATTTGTATGAAACATCCGATCTGAAGTTTGTATTATCCTCATATAGTACTAGAATTGGTAAACACAACAAGGACACTTTTACAATCCGGGTTGCTGATCCAAAAAAGGTTTATGTATGTACAGTGACAATGTACTAGTAGTCAGAATTGACAACAAATATTGCATTGAATGTCAAATGGAAAACAAATTAATGATCAGAGTAAAGTCTACCATTTTTTCCCCAACTGACGCTTCCATGTTTGTATCTGCGAGGTAAAATCCAGGGCGCAATTATTCCCTCGTGAACTGGCGTAAAACACCGAACACATTGACGTCCCTGTCGCGCCATCTTTAGAAAACACGGAGCTCTGCACTGAATGAAACTTCATTTTTCGTCGTTTTCACGGGCTGGTCGCTGCATGGATTGAGCTAGTTGTTTTCCCAGGTGATTAAGGCTTACGTTTTCGTCCGTTCCTGATGTGCGATAAGAAAATGTGCCCAAAGCAATGGTTGGAAAAATTGTCGTAAACGCTTCTGTGCATGAATGCTTGTGGCTAACGCTATTGCTAATGCTAGGCCTACCCGTTGAGACCGCGCGCGTTTGAGACTACATGCAAGGATAATATTCCAATTATGAAAAAAACAAGTACTCTCATAAATAATTTGCTGGACCTCCAGAATATTAGATAATAAAATGACGGGGTTTTGCTAACGCTAATCCTAAAAAGGTTATTGTCCGTTTCTGCGCCATAATCCTGACATTTCCTGCCTTCAAAATTTCAATGGGTTGGAAGTGAGTGTCTAATTTAAATCCTCTTATATTATCTGATTGTGTAGATTTGATAACGGCAGTGTATTTTCTTCTGTTAAGTAACTGCATTGATTCAGGTAAACAAAAACATCATTAGCTTCTGAGGTTTGTGCCTTATACCTGCCTGTTGTCCTCCTTGCAGCTGTTTCCAGTAATCATGGGGATCAAGGTTCGCCCCCGCTGCTTCCTCGACATAGGAATCAGTAATGTTCTTGGTAAGAGGCAGTGTTTATCTTTGATTTGATGCGAACATCTGGAACAATAGAACTGTATTCATCAACTTTATTTTAAAGTTTATGTATAAAAGTGACTGTGGAACCCATAAAGATGCAGCTTGCACATTTTTTTGAGTTTGGTTCATTATATCAGATGCAAAGATGTGTAAACAGTCTTATATTATCGTGTGTGTCTCCTTTAAGTTGGCAGAGTTGTGGTGGAGCTGTTTGCAGACATCTGTCCCAAAACCTGTGAAAACTTCCGCTGCCTTTGCACAGGTGAGTTGCTTTTGTGATGAAATGCATTTGCATTGGGCCTCAAAAGCAGAGTGACACACCTGCTCACCATTTTCTTTTTGTTTAGGTGAAAAAGGCATTGGTAAAGGAACCCAGAAACCCCTGCACTACAAAGGATCTGTCTTCCATCGAATTGTAAAGGATTTCATGATCCAAGGAGGCGACTTCAGTGAAGGTGAGTTGCAAAATGATGTGAGTGGTTTTCAGGAGAAAATACGCTGGGCGTCCCACAGGTTTCCTGCTCCGCTCCATTTGCATCCACTTACAGACAAATGTATCCATTTGCGTCTTCATTTTCCTTGTCAAAGCTGGCATCTGGCTCACAATTATATGACTGGATAGCTCCAATACTGCTTATGAGAGAGTGTGTATTCATATGGATATCGGAATATGAGGGTGGGCTTACTCCACGACACCAATCCTTTCTAATGACATAATCACAACTAAAAAAAGACAACTGGGAAGACTTTATAAAATGTTCTAAAGTAGAAGCATCAAAAGACATATTTATTTCAATTTCAAGAAAGTGTTTGGAAACATTTATTCATATAATTTTAGAAATGAACTGTTTAGTGACATACAATTTGTTCCCATCTGCAGGAAAAAAAACCCACCAATGCTACTTTTTTGTCTATGCCAGATTAAATAAACCTTCAAATTGAGTTTTTTCCAAAAATAAAAACTATATTTTTTTTTACATTATAGGAAATGGAAGAGGAGGCGAGTCCATCTACGGAGGGTTTTTTGAAGGTATAAAGCAGCAATCCAAAGTTAGAAATTATCTTTTAAATAATAAATTCTGTTCTTACTAAAATCTCTTTTTTTTGTTTTCTTCCCAGATGAAAGCTTTGGTGTTAAACACAATAAGGATTATCTGCTGTCTATGGCCAATAGAGGCAAAGACACAAATGGCTCTCAGTTTTTTATGTAAGTATTTTAATTCTTTTTGTAAAATTAATTGTTTAATATTTGTTATCAACACACAAAAGACTTATTAAAAATATGTGCATTTCTTTAGAACAACTAAACCTGCACCACATCTGGATGGGTAAGTGTTGTTTCATTAAAAATCTTTTAGCTAACTGTAGCTTAATTTTGCCTTGGTACGTGTTAATAATTGGTTTACTTATTTGTTTTTGTTTTTCCTTTAGTGTTCATGTTGTTTTTGGTCAAGTGGTTTCTGGCCAAGAGGTTGTTCAAACCATGGAGAACCAGAAAACGGATCCCAACAGTCGGCCGTATGCTGAAGTGAAAATCCTTAACTGTGGAGAGCTTGTCCCCAAATCTAAATGTACGTTTCTTTTCACTTTTATTTTTCATGGTTTTATTCAAAATTTTAATATTCTTTACTCTTTATGTAGCAAAGAAAGATGAGAAGAAGAAAGAAAAGAGGTCCTCAAGCTCCAGCAGCAGCTCCAGTGACTCTGAGAGCTCCTCCAAGTCCTCCTCTGATTCTGAAATGTCAGAAAAAGAATCTAAGAAGCAAAAGAAGAAAGCTAAAAAGCTCAAAAAGAAGCAAAAGAAGAAGGAGAAGAAAAAGTATGTCATTTTTATTCACTTACTGAATCTGACGTAACAAAACACTCAGAGGGGCTAATTATTATCATCTTTACAGGTCAGAGCCTGAGATTGTTGAAGAGAAAGAGCAAGAGGAGTTGGTTACGTCAACCGTACGGCCTGAAGAAATACCACCCGTCCCTGAGAATCGATTCCTTATGAGGAAAAGTCCTCCAGCAGTTCAGAAGCCAAACGAGGACGGAGAAAAGGACCAGAGAAAGAGAGAAGACAGGCCGAGGGAGAAGTTAGTTTCTCTGAAGTGACTGCAAGAATAACACTTAAACTTGATTTCTTTGACATTTAATTTTTTCTGTGTTCTCTTTGCAGTGCATATAATTCTCATTCAGCATATGACAGGCGATTAGTGGTGACAACTCGATCAGGGAGGAAGATAAAAGGCAGAGGGCCAAGGGTAGGAACTCAGTCCACTTTACTTACTTCTGTATGATTTAGTGAGATATTAAGGACAAATTGTATTCTGTTTCTGTAGTTTTAGGCAAAAAATGTTTTATGTACATTTTTTTTCTTATTTTCATAGCGATACCGAACTCCTTCACGGTCTCGCTCGAGATCCAGAGATCGTTTTAGGCGGAGTGAAACTCCTCCTCATTGGCGTCACGAAATGCAGCGTCAGAGGATGAGGGCGGTCACGGGGGAGCGCTGGATAAAGGGTGACAGGTGAGATCAATTGTTGGTGTAAAACTACAAATTGATTTTTTTTTTCTTTCTTAAAGAGTTATTAATTCTGGATATTTTATCCATCCTCCTAAGTTTTTCTGACTACAGTCCCAATAATATTGTATATTTTTAATTAAAATTGTCAACTATATTTTAAAACTTTTATTTTGTTTTAATTTTTTTTAAACCCATGAAAAACACTCAAAAGATTTACTTTGAAAAAGAGTACGTTCACTCAAACTTTACTTAGATTTTTTAAACTTTACAAATATTTTGATCAAATAATCTCAACAAAGTTGATATGGACCAATATACTGAATGTCCCTCGCCAGTTTAAAAAAAAAAAGGAAAAAGAAGTGAGCTTAAGGCATCATAGCACAGGCACAAAGCAACAAAATTAGACGTCACAAATGTTCAAAGTCAAATATTCGGGAATCAACTGCAATTATCTAAATATTCCAATACTTATAACAGGCCCACTAATTTATGCAGAATGTTAACTTTTGCACAATAAATGAAGGACTGAAACTTGTTTAAAGACCTAAAAAGCTTTAAGGAAAAAAAACAAGACCTTTTCTTTCCAACTTGACTTTTTTAAAAATAAATAAGTTGTCATTAAAAGTCATAATTGATTTGGGTTATTTTTCAATGGAGGTAAAAATGTGTTTAATGTTTAAGCAATCTGCCTGTATCTATTTATTTATTTATTCTCCTGTTGTTCGCTGAGCAGATTTTTTTTCTTTAGAATATAAACAGATAAAGAATACTGTATATATAGACTAAAGTGAATGCTTAAAACTCAACTTACGAAAACAGAAAATCAACTGAACAGTCTAAAATCCAAGGACAAATTAGCTTTAAGAATGTGGCCGTTAACTGAACTGGGTTTATTTCCTTTTCCTAAAGTGGTGATTGCTGCAAGCAGCACGACTGCAGCCTCACAGGGTTACCCGTGAGCCGTCTTTGAGCTTTGTTGGGATCAAATGCAGTGGTGCATGTCTTATATTCCCTCAGGATGAAAAACATTTAAGATAAGTGTAGATACCAGAGCTCTTTTTATTGTCGTTTTTATGGGTTTTTTTTTTATTCTTTGCAGAAGTGAGATGAATGAAGCAAAGGAAGAGGAAGCTAAACCTCCAAGAAGAGAGAGACACGCGTCAGACTCCAAGCAAGAGCAAACTTCTGAGGGTAAAAAAGAGAAGAAGTCTCGTAAATCAAGAAGCAAAGAAAAGGAGGCTGCAGAAAAGGATGGGAAGCACAGCGCGCACAAGGCAAAGAAAAAGGATAAATCCCAGAGTCGCAGTAAAAGCAGAGAGAGGAGCAGACGCTCAAAAAGCAAAGACAGGGGTAAAAAACACAAAAGCGACGACAGGAAGGGTCGATCGAGGAGCAATGAGAGAGATGCTAAAAACGAAAAGGAGTCTGATCAAAGTAAAGATAAAGACAAGAGTCAGGAGTCCAGCAAAAAACATAAAGACGACGACAAAGACAAGAGCGATGAGAGAACTAGATCAAAGTCTCGTAGCAAAGAAAGAACATCTGCAAAGGCTGAGCGTAGATCGAGCAGTAGAAGCAGGGATCGAGGCGGACGCTCAAGGTCCCGAGATAAGGAGGAGAAAAGAGACAAGGACAAAGAGAGGGGTAGAGACCGCAGCAGGAGCAAGGAGAGACGACACAACAGCGAAAAGGAGAGCAGGAGGCGCTCGTCTAGAGATCAACGATCAAGAAGCCCAGACAGAAACAGAACGAGGGACTCCAAAAGAAGCCGGCGCTCCAGAAGCAGGAGTCGTGGGAGAGACCACAGCAAAGAGCGGTCCTCTCACCGAAGAGAGCGCCGGAAGAGACGAAGCAGCAGCAGCAGCAGAAGCAGCAGCTCTGATAGTGACCGAGCAGACAAAAAGAAGAGTCAAAGCAGCCCCAGAAACAAGAGGAGCGCAAAGAGTACTTCCAGAGAGAGAAGGAGCCCAGCAAAACCAGACAGTACTAAAGGCAAAAAGAAAAGCGATAAAAAGAGCCGGTCGACTTCTGGCTCCAGCTCAGACTCAGACTGAGGCCGTTTGTAACACCCACGAAAACATGTAGTATAAAATCCTTGATTTATGTCATTACAGCCTCAATACTTCTACACCAAATGAGAGACTACATGTTTTAAAATGTATGAAATTTAGTACTAATTTGCAACAGGTGGAGGTTGTAGACCCAAAAACCCAGGAGGACAAAGTGCATCAGTGATGGAAGTATTTTGGAGTTAAAACTACAGCCTGGAAGAGGGCAACGCAAGAATCAGCTTTGGTGTTTTTCATTTGTAATGTTTTGAACAGTTTGAAAAATGATTCTTGGGAAATAGTAAAGCCACAAAATTAATTGTTTTTAAAATTCAAAGGTTTTTTGTACCCTTCAAGTTTCCTGTTCTACCCCTCAAAGCTGGAAGACAACATCCATACTGTGACGCATGCTTTATTTTGGACTTTTATTTGATTTAATTTGTGTACTCTGTTACTGCTAACCCCTCCCCCCAAACAAATTTTTACTGTAATTTTCTTTGTGGACGTGGTGTAAACGGCGAGCAGTTTGAACGAGTTTTGTTTTGTACAAGTTGTTTTAAGGCGCTCTGCCTGGGTGTTCATTGATGATTAAAAAAAACACTGTTTTATTTGAAATAGCTTTTAATAAACTAGAGGCTCGGTCCAAAACATTTGTTTGTAATCAAAATTGCAACAATAAAAAAAGGCTATCATTACGGAAAAAATGGGTCTGGGTATTTTAATGTAATTAAAGACATAAAAGTACATAAAACTATTACTTTAGGTTTGTTAGATATGTTTTGCATGGATTTTCACTGGTTTTCAAATTTTGGTTAAAACGTTTACAACTAAACATGCATGCGTTATGGAAAGTTTTTCAATGCTTTTATTAAATATTTGAAATTACTGTGCTTTTTCTCCACATATACAGTGAGGAAAAACATTTAATTATGTAAGTTCTCCCCCTTTAAAGGATGAGAGACGCCTGTAATTTTCAAGATGGGTATATATACCTCAACTACAAAAGAGAATGAGAAAAAAAAATCCCATTGTCTGATTTTTATTTTTTAAAGAATTTATTTGTAGATTATGGTGGAAACTAAGTATAGTCACCGACAAGATTTCTATCCTTCACAGACCTGTAAGTTCTTCTGTAAGAAGATCCTCTGTCCTCCACTCGTTACCTGTATTAATGGCACCTGTTTGGACTCGTTATCTATATAAAAGACATCTGGCCACAACCTCAGTCACACTCCAAACTCCACTATGGCTAAGACCAAAGAGCTGTCTAAGGACAACAGAAACAAAATAGCTGACCTGCACCAGGCTGGGAAGACTGAATCTGCAATAGATAAACAGCTTGGTGTGAAGAATGTTAGAAAATAGAAGACATACAAGACCACTGGTGATCTCCCTCCATCTGGGGCTTCTTGTAAAATAAAATTATCTCAAGAATGATGAGCAAAGATCCCAGAACTACACGGGGGACATAGGAAATGACCTGCAGAGAGCTGGGACCAAAGTAACAAAGACTACCATCAGTAATACACTACACCACCATGCAGGGACTCAAACCCTGCAGTGCCAGACATGTCCAACTGCTAAAGCCAGTACACGTGCAGGCCCGTCTAAAGTTTGCTTGAGAGCATTTGGATGATCCAGAAGAGGATTGGGAAAATGTGCTATATTTAGATGAAACCAAAATGGAACTTTTTGGTAAGAACTACTTGTCACAAAGGGACCAGGATGACTGATCCATGTAAAAGAATGAATGAATGAGGCCACGAATCGTCAGATTTTAAGTGCAAACCTTCCATCAGCAAGGGAACTGGTGGGCTAGCCAGTATCCAGATCTCAATCCCACAGGAAATCTTTGGAGGGAGTTGAAAGTTTGTGTTGCCCAGCAACAGCCCCAAAACATCATTGCTCTAGAGGAGATCTGCATGGAGGAATGGACCAAAATACCAGAAAAAGTTAGTGAAAACCTTGTGCAGATTTAAAGAAAGCTGCAGTCATTTCCAACAAAGGGTATATAACAAAGTATGTGTTTAGAGCTTGAATAAATAGCAAACTTATTAAGTATAATGATTTATTGACAAAATGTCAATAAACAAACCAGGATGGAAATCTGCAACACATTTCAGAGTGCGACAGTTTCACATGTCCCAATCAAAAGGAACAACTAACCACACTACTTAGTCAAAAATGTGTCATCTAAGACCATGTGAATCCCAGTCTCCTCTTTGCTTCATTGATGTCTGCGGCCTCGTGCAGCTTCTTGATATTTTCTGTGGTACGAGTGACGTATCTGAGCATCGGTGTCCCAGTTTCATCCTGGACCAGATAGGTGGGTTGGATTCCACTGAAAGTGGAACTGTCCCCAGGTTTTATTCCTCGTCTTGCAGCTTTGTAAAGTGGAAAAACATTTTTCTTTTTCTCTGCTGCTGTGTCGATAACCTGCTGTGAATACTCCTGAAAGCTCTTTTCCTCCTCTGCAATAAGCTGGGCATTTTTCTCGCCATATTTGCGGTCTTCTGTCATCGCGTGCTGATCTCTGGCTTGCTTTTCAGCCTGTAATGAATATTGTATTACTAAAAGATAACTTGAACAAAATGTAAAAAATACTTTTTTTTTTCAATTACCATTTGTGCAATGATAAATTGCTTCAATTTCTCGTTCTCTTCTCTTTTTTTCTTGGCCTCCTGCTCCTTCATTTTGGCAAATATTCTATCAGCCTCGATTTTTGACATTGTTTCCTCCAGAGTTTTCTGCTCAGAAATTTTGCCTCTCATCTCCTTTTCTTTTCTCTGTAAAATACATTATGCGTTACAGCTGTAACAGGCTTTTTGCAGAAACAGGAAAATGTCACGCATGTGAACAGTATTTACTTTGATTTCTCTGTGATCAGTGATCGCCTTCATCATCGCAGCTTTCTTCTGCTCTTGCTCTTGATGAAGTAGTGTTTGTCTTTCATCCAACTCTACTACAGCTTTAGCCGTCCTCTTTTCCTCGTTGAGCGTTTGTTGCTGCTGCGTGACTACCAGCTTGTTCAGAATCCTCTCTCTGCGCTCCTGAGCCTCACTGGAAGATAAAATGATTCATTAATTTACACCGACAAGACGGATACTGCTTTGGAAACGCTTACCGTATTATTTCTTTATCCTTCTCTTTCCGTAACTTTGTCATTTTTTGTTTGGTGGAAAGAAAAAGTTTCCGTTGCTCCTCCTCAACCCTCTGCTTTTGTGCTTCTATTTTCCTCAGATGCTCTTTTTGTTTGAGATGCTCCTGAAAACATTCCAGTGTGTATTAAACCTATGTGACTAAAAAAAAAAAAGATGCAAGTAATAATGTGCGCCAACAAAATCTTACCATGCAAAATTGCTTGATGTTTCTTTTGTGCATCACTTGTTGCTCTGCAGCAGTTCTTTGCTCGCTCTGATGGAGTTCATAGAGACGCTGGATTTCCTCTCGGTCCTTCTGTTTTTCCTTCAGCTCTTGTTGCTCTCGAGTCAACTCATTGTCCTTTATTCTAGATAATAATAATAATTTCAGATGAAAACATCTTTTTAGACGTTTTTAACATGTTCCTGTGCCATTTTTCTTTTCTAATTATGGAGAGATATTAAGGAAATTAATCTTAAAATTGTATCTTTACTCAAATTTTTAAGAATGCTTTCAAAATATCTTATTTGTGGTGTTGAAAATAAGCTCAGAGCTGTCAGCAATTGCAAAGAGGAGCAGGATTGCAATAGCCCCACCCACAACTCAGAGGTGAATTTCTAATGAACTACTGGCACTCTACAGAAACAATGTCCTTGAAAATGAAACAAATGTTTTGATTTTTGGCTAAAAATTATCCGTAAAGGACCACATGGGATGCTTTTTAATATTTCTGAAAAGATAAACCTGGGTCTTTTAACTGCCATATAAGGACTAATTAGTAATCACAGAAGCCTCACTGATTTTTCAGGTCTTCAGCAAAAATCCGCCTCTCACGCCTCTTCTGCAGTGTCTTCTCCTCCTCCTGCTTCATGGCCTCATCCTCTCTGGTCTTGATCTTCTCCAGGATCTCTTTCTCTACATTCTTAGTGGCACTTTTTTTTTGTTGTTTTAGATCGATTTGAGCCTCTCGCTCCTTTAGCACCTCCGTAAGCAGCAGGGCACTCTGTAATGTGAACAATTGCTGCTTAGAAGGAAGACTTACAGAGGACACTGTGACAGATCAAATGCATACTCACGTGCAATCCTTTGACCCTGTCGGTTTGATAATAAAGCTGCATCTCTGCCTTTTTAACAGCTTCTTTCCTCTTTTGTTCCCTATAGTTGGCCTCTTCTAAATCAATCTGTTTTCGTTTTTCCTCCTCTATCTGCTCTCGAACCTTATTCGCCTCCAGCCTCTTTTTTCGTTGACCCTGAAACAAATGCACTCACAGTTCACCTTCAGAACTCTCATAACAAGCTTGTCTGACTTTACAAAGGCAAACCACCAGTACTCACAGCAATAGTATGGGACCACTTTTTCACCATCTCTTTAGAGTAGAGGTGCAGTTCTTCTCTTTGTTTGGCTGCCTCTCTCAGACGCTCCCTTTCTTTATCGACCTCATTTGTTTCATCTGTAATTCTGAGCCAGTCGGCCCTCCTCAAGACAAGGACTTTTTTTAAATCTGGAGGCTGGATGTTTGCTTCTTCTGCTGATCCTTCAAAGAAATGGTTTTATCACAAAAACACAACCTTCTCGTTGACTGTAACACATCTTAATTTAAATCTTGTCTGGGCAAATAGTGTGATTTTTATAGTTATTTTTATAGTCATTTTTTAAAAATACCATTTTAACATGGACACGCAACTAATCAATATGTTCAGTTATAATATTATTCAACTAATCATTTAAACACAACATACAATATTTTGATGTTCTTCATTAGGGTTAAGTGGGTAATTAAACACCTTAAACTTCTAAATTCTTCTCAATTGCATTATTATATAATTACTTATTTAACTTCCATAAGAACAAAAAGTAGTACATTTTAGCAACTTAAAAAATATCCCTTCATGTTTAAAAAGTTAAATAAACTGATAATGACTGTAAATATGATACTTTTGGAATCATTACACCTCTAAAGAGGATAAAAGTTGACCTTAACAGCATAGAATATTCTAAATGTGTGTTTATTATGGTGTGGGCAAATACTCGATTCAGATTGGCTGCAGGGTGTCTATGAAAATAAATTAATTGATTCCTAAAAAATAGATTACGGTCAATAAGCCTGAATGTTCTATATTATTGGGCTGGCCTAAACACCAGTTGGTCACAGATAACAGAGATTTGGAACATAATTTGGCATACGTTATTCTACAATTTATCACAACAGCAAGGCAGTAGAAAAATATCTGTCCAATTATGATTGACATGCTGGTCTCTACCATATTTTACGATTAACAATAAATTTTGGTTTAAATTAAAATAGTTCCCCACCTTTTGCTTGATAGGCCTACAAACTGAACATCCAATGTGTTTATAATGATGTTAATATTTATTAATGAAAGAAAATGTTTTTTCATACACATTTAATTATCAAAGAAAAGCAAAAAAAAAAACTTTTTTTTTTTTACACCTCCGCACTTTCCATTAATTTCGGATCATGGACACCTCATTGGGCATTATCCATTACATATAAGATACCTCTGGTAAACAAAATGTTATCAAAACGTCTTAAATGTACTTGCTTTTAGTTCTCACCATTTGTATTGAATCCTCTTCCACGACTGCACTGAACCGAAGATGCCATTTTTATTTAAAGTAATTACTTTTAGTTTCAGTATAAATTTAGAACTTGTTCAAATATATTAGATTTACAGTTAAACGCAGTCTCGTAACGAAATGAGGGAACAAAAGTGGATTACTTTTTTTTTTTTTGCTAACTGACCCAGCCTCTTGTCGGACACTTGCAACCAATCAGCAAGCTCGATAGAACTCAAACAACCAATCAGAGAGCCTCTCTCTCGACGTTTTCAGGACGCGAATCTGGCAACAGGATAACGTTGTTGTGTAGTATCTTGGCAACGGGAGAACCAATCACAAGCTCTTCCTTGTTCATGAGCAAACAGAGTGAGCGCTGAACGAAAAATGACACTCAGGTATAATTTATGAACAAATTCAAAAGAAGTTGCCAAAAGGGAAGATCCCCTGATGTCATCCTCTCAGAGTGAGCCCGCCATTGGTGTAGTTCAAGGTCAAACTGGAGCAATCACGCAGACCACACGTGTAGTAGACAGATTCAGAGAGGTTTGCAGGGTGACCTGTCCTCCACCTCTCACCTGGTAACAGCTGTAAGTCCCAAACATCTGCCCAGAATGGAATGGCAGTAGATACTAATATAATACTGACATTTGTCACTAAGCCAATATTTTTCAATTTTACTCTTTAGGTCTCAAAGTGTGTTTGAAACTTGAATTTTAGTAGATTTTACTAGCACATTTCTGCCATGTTTACACTTTAACACTCTTGTTATCTAGCAAGTCTAATTTTAACCCACTCCTATGTTTTCTGAATAGAAGAATATTTGGGTTTATACTATTTATAGCAAAAACTACTAATAACCCTTAAAAAAAAAAACAATACAAAACTGTTTAAGACTTTTAAGATAAACATTTCAATAAAAAAGTACGCAATTTTCATTTAATTTGAATAATTAAACTGTATGTGTTTTTTCTACTTGTTAGTGTGGTTATTGTGATTCTTTCGTATCTTTTAAACTGAACAAAGGTCAACTTACTTAAGTTAAAAAAGAAAAATATTGGTAGGTTGTCCAACCTGTTTCTCTATTTTCTTTATTTTCTTTTTTTTATACAAGTCACCTCAGGCAATTTTGGATAAACATTAATCTTGAAAATTTTAATTAACTACAATTTCTTCTAATCTCACATGATGATGATGATGATGATGATGATAATAATAATAATAATAATAATAATAATAATAAACAGTATGCATTTGTTATGAAGCTACTGTGACTTTAAGGTGATTTGTATCATTTTGCTTAAGTTGTTTTTGAAATAAAGTAAATAATGTAGTCCATCAATAACAGTCGGTTGAACAAAAAAAAAAGAAGGAAAATCTTAAATTGGTTACAAACTTAACAGACTTTAAATCGTTCCAATAGAATTATGGTTGTGGTTGTCAGACATCTATTGAACGACTGTGTCTAAATCAGATTAGACAGCCTATCATGTGTGTTGTAATGAGTCAGGTGATCAACTGTCTTTAATTTAGACTCACATGATCTGATTTTCAGGACAAATGGAAGAAAACCAGCATTAAGTTAGGTGTATTTTGGTTTTGCTCTCCTAATACACTCGTATCTGGACAGCTTATTACACAGTAACACATAAGTGAAAATAATGTAATATAACTGCAGAAGGTAAAGTGTTTAGTAGGCTACTATAAAAAGAGGCATAAAAGTTTAGAAAGATATTTGGCTCCTTCAAGAGATTTGTGCTTGAACTTTCTATTATGGTAACTTTTAGAATACTAATTCCATGTTGAAAAAGTCATAAAAAATATTTAAAATGTTGTTCCTAAAGTAAAGACAGAATAATTTCTGAAAAAAAAGATCTATTAAACTTATAGCAATTTAGTTTTTTCATCAAATGTCATGTAACTTTTCTTTAAAAGTTACAAAACGTAAAAATTAAGTTACATCCCATGTAAACAATTAACTTTTATAGGCAACTAATTGATTTTTCATTTTTCCCATTTCAATTAAACTTTTCAATTCTTGCGTAAAGGATTTCGGCCTTTTAATAATTCACATAATTTTTTTTAATTAAATATTCCTGATTTACCCTTATGCAGTCCTTCTAGCACTTTATAGGATTTTATTTTTGCTGTTTGTATTTATTTATTTTTGTTTTTTCAGCTACTCAGCACTAATGTACATTAATCAAGTCACTTAAAAAACTAGATTGACCATTTTCAGCTTTCTCAATGTTTTTAAGGAGTTACTTCAGCAATCACACAATTTAACCTTTTTATTTCATTGTATTTATGACATTTTTTAGAGGTTTTTTTTTTTTCAAGTTAAAGCCACGTGTGGTGAAACTATTGCGTTCTATACATCTAACTATTCTAATTTCAGCTGTTTTTTGGTTCTTCATTTCGCTTCCGTTGAGTTTTCTGTCGGCAGAGCTGTAAAAGTGACACTTTGAATTCATCTCCAGTCACGCATGAACGAGTGATGTGCGGGAGGCGGGACCACGCTCGCTTTCACCTCCGAGAAAGCCGTTCAAAGGAGGAGGGATGGTGGGAGGAACCGCGAGGAGGACCCATCATCAGTTCACCAACTCTTCCAGCTCCTAGCCGGCCGCTCTGCCACCACAACTCCACAGAGGAAAAACAAAAAAAAAATCCCCAAGATGGCCCCGACCTCCATCAAAACCGTGCTGATCAGTGAAAGTGTCGATCCTCGCTGCAGGACGATCCTGGAGGAAAACGGCATCCAAGTGACGGAGAAGCAGAACATGAAAAAGGAGGAATTGCTTGCAGAGATTGGGGTAAGAAGGGATTCTTTGTCATGAAAGGTTTCGAGTTCACTGGGTGCACTTTTTTTTCTCCGCAGAATCAAGTCGCGTGTTTCTGCGATAGTTTGCGACAGAGGAGAAAAACATGATGGTTAACGGATGCATGTAGAGACACGCTCGCTGGATTTTGCACGTGGAGTCAAATGAATCTCATTGCAGTTGTGGCCTCAGCTCAGTTCCGCCCTATAGGAGCGGGAGGCTGATGCAACTCATCTTTACTTCCCATTGAAGCACTCCTCCGTTCATTGAACTGTAAAGTTTCTTAGATTACATACACCGGTAAAAAAAAAAAAATAAATAAAAAAAAATAAAAGAGAGAGAGGTGAAAAGTTCTGTTATAGTTGGAGCACATTTTCAGGGCCGGATTCATCATGATTTGTGTCCTTGGGGCCAAATGAAGTTATGGGCACCCTTTATAAGAGTTTAAATTATGGACTGTCACGCAAAATCAAATAAATAAAATACTTTATGCATCTGTAAATCTCTTATGCATCCATTGTTAATGGTCCACTAATGAACATTTAGCATGTATTTATGACATTTTTATCCTGATAGATAATCAAGAACATTTCTGAGTCTTCCTATATTCAAATTTTGATAACCAGGAGTAGATGCAAAAATTCTGTTGGAAAAAGCTTGTCACATTCACCTGCAGACTATTAGATCCATGAACGTCTTTGTTTTCCTCGTCCGTGCTCAAAACAGTACAGCTTGGTAGCTTCAATGTTGCTCGCCGTTTTTGTTTGGTTGGGGCTGCATAAACAGACAGATGATGGGAAGGGGGTGGGCTTACTCCATGCCAATGGTCCCGCCCACAACTCAGTGGCAAATTTCTAATGATCTATTGCAGCATTTTTTTTTTTTTGGTCTAAAAATTGCATAATCCTAATTAAAAGAGCACCGGGAGGACTTTTAAAATGGAAAAAAATCTACAAGCACAAGTTACTGTGCGACAGGGCGCCCAAACACAACATTAAACTCATCATTAGCTGAAATCCCACAACTGTAGCCAAAAGCTGAATTTGCTTATAGAAGATTCCTAGCCGTAACCCAGTTCCGGTGTTTTTTATAGTGTTAGAGCATACACTTTGTTCAAGTACTTCCAGCTGATGATGCTCTAGCTTCATCTTGGGGCCATGTAGTTTTTTGCAGCCAGATCCTCTTGGCTGACTTCCTGGATCAGGTGTTTTAAGCCAATAAAGAGCTTCAATGCTAATCGGAAAACATGTTAAACACCGGCCCTTGAGGCCTGGATTTGGACACCGCTGCTAGAGCATTGCAGCAAATAGCTTATTTTTTCATGCTTTATACATATATTATATTCATTTTTTTGCCATTTAATGTATAGTGAGCTACTTTTCTTGTGCATTAGTGCCTCTGCAAATGTTCTTAACCCCAAAAACAAATAACACGATGCACGACACAATAACTTTTTTTTTCTTTTTTTTAAATTATTGCAATATGAATGATAAATTGCAATGACCATTCAATAAAATAACTGAAATAAACCTTTAAAATTCCCATTCCGATCGTCTCTTGGGCTGATATAAGTGTTCCCAGTGATCTTTTAATTTTGATTCTGGTGTTTTTAGCCAAAATAATAAAAAAAAAAAATACATCTGTCATTTTCTATGAAATAGTTTCTGCAGAGCAGGAGTAGGGTTGTAGGAGTGTTTCTTTTTTTGCTCCTGATTTATAATGATTTGAAAAAGAAATACTGAAAAATGCTATTTTTAGGTTTAATTTTATTCACATATGGCCTCTATTGTCATAAAATACCATAAAACATGTATAAAACACCATTTTCATGTCTCATTAATTTGCCCTAATGGTCACCTCTTTACATTCTAGCTCTATGATGGCCTTGTGGTTAGATCTGCAACAAAAGTAACAGCTGACATCATCAGTGCTGCTCATAACCTCAAGATCATCGGGAGGGCTGGGACCGGTGTGGATAATGTGGACGTTGATGCTGCCACTCATAAGGGCATTATTGTCATGAAGTGAGTCTCCAGCTTAAATGCTGATTCTGGTCACCGTGAAGGCCCCAGTGTAACTTTCCACTGTTTTTCCCAGCACACCAAGCGGTAACACAATTAGTGCCGCTGAGCTGACTTGTGCACTGCTGATGAGCCTTTCAAGGTACAAATAGCCTCTTTTTTTTTTTTTTTTTTTTTTATGTTTACCGTCTGCTAACAGACTTTCTAATAGCAAGGGAATTGTCAAAAATGTATTAATTTTTTTTACTTTTTAGGAATGTGCCTCAAGCTGCAATGTCAATGAAACAAGGGAACTGGGACCGTAAAAAGGTAAGCAGAGGGTTTCCATCTAGCCCTTCGTTTGCAGATGGCTCATGAAGCAATTCCTGCTGCATGGATGGCTCCTCTGTTCATCCACTGGTCAGTAATCACATGTGACACTTGGGTTTTCATTGTTTGGATTTTGGGTTTGTGGTGCTTTATTCCATTCACTCCAGTTTATGGGCTCAGAGCTGTACGGCAAAGTTCTAGGAATAGTTGGTCTTGGAAGAATCGGGAAGGAAGTTGCAACGAGAATGCAATCCTTTGGCATGAAGGTGGGTTATAGAAACACAGCATGCTGAGACTTGCGGGTAGTATTGAGATTAAACGATTTTTTAACAGGACAGGTTTTTCCTCTTTTCAGACTATTGGCTACGATCCAATCACTCCTCCGGAGGTGACAGCTAGCTGGGGGGTGGAGCAAATGTCCCTGGAGCAGCTTTGGCCTCTGTGTGATTACATTACTGTCCACACTCCCCTTATGCCCTCCACTGTTGGTGAGCTCTGCTCTTTATCAGGGGATAGATGCTGTTGGGGATGAATATAGTGGGATTTACTCTAGCTTTTTCTGAAGGTCTCCTCAATGACAACACTTTTGCTAAGTGCAAGAAAGGAGTGAAGGTTGTGAACTGTGCCAGAGGGGGCATCATTGATGAGGCTGCACTGCTGAGAGCTTTGGAGTCTGGACAGTGTGGAGGAGCAGGGCTTGATGTCTTCAATGAGGTAATATTTTAAGACTCACTCCCATGAAAATTGTGTTTTAACTACATTCTGGTGGCAGTTTTCTGATGATGGAGGACATACACATGCAAGAGAAAGTATGTGAACCTTTGGGAGTACCACAATTTCTGTACAAAATGGAAAAATGATGTGTTGTTTTTTAAAAAATCTCAGTCTAAATGAGATGATGGAGAAAAACATTGCCTGCTTAAAACACACCAATTTATGTTTTATTGAACACTATCGTGTGTCCAGTTTATGCACAAAACCAAGTCATTCCAAGGGTTTTCTCCTGCAACTGTATATAAAGAAAATTGAGCCAAAAATTACATTTTAATTGATTTCTATCCTGAGGTGGGAACTCCTGTCTTCTTAATTCACACATGAGTGAGGGAACATTTGTAAACAGACAAAAAGAATGAGGGGATGCATATTTCACTCCTACTACACTTAACCTGTAGTCTGTACACTCAGGGGTGCATTTAACAATTACAAAGATTGTTTGCAATGACATAGTAATGACACTGACCCACCATCAGTAAAGTTTTGATTCAAAATGTATCATTTATGCTCCAAAAATGTTATTGGTTTTTAAATTTGAGATTTTAAACAAAAACAACATTTCTTTAAAAAAGTTTATTGGAGGTGTGTGAGCTTTTTTTAAAATAATATTTTTCACATTGCTTTGTTATTGGATTTATTCATTTTCATATTCGTTATCATTATTCATATTAAGTTTGATTTAAAATTTTGTGATTTTTGCTGTTAGAAATGATGACATTAACTAATCAGAATTGAGTCTTTTTGTATGATGTAATAAAAAAATATCTGTAAGAAAAGAAGCTGAGGTTGTTCGAAAAAGAAATGTATCAACTATTGCTACAAAAATGGTTTAAAGATAAAATATAAGATCAAAATTGAAAAGAAAGTTAGCAAATCCACAAATTATTTAGTGTTAATAACAGTTATCTGTTTCTCCTTGTATAAGTGTAATTGTGTGTGACTTTTCATAGATTTTTTTTTTATCACAGACCAAACACTTCCTGATTTCCTTTGCTTATAAAACTACCCTTAAATCAGCATGAATACAATAAACAAAAAAAGCTCAACAGATTTGTTCCTTTCTATGAAAAATAAACTGCATCCACTGCTTCCTGCTATTAGCTTCCTTTTTTAACGAGAAATGGGTTGACCTACCTAAAATATAGAAAAATTAAAAACCAAAAAAAATATGTGACCTGCTCTGATTTAATCCAAAACAGACCTGCAAAAAATAACAAACAAAATTGAAAGAGGTGTGGGGGAAGCAAGGGTTGCAAAGTCAGAGGTACCTAAAAATGTCAATTTAGATTTGGACTTTTATGCTCCAAAATATTATATATGTATTATAAAGAATATATAAATTAAGAAAGATATTTGACTCAAAATCACAACAGATTTTCTTTATGTGATCCTGAAAACTTAAAAAAAAAATTATTATTTGGCAAATGCTTCCAATACTAATAAACAAAACTGAACTTCTACAGGAGCCCCCTAAGAACCGCTCTCTGGTGGACCATCCCAACGTCATCAGCTGTCCTCACCTGGGCGCCAGTACAAAGGAGGCTCAGGCTCGCTGTGGGGAAGACATTGCCCAGCAAATTGTAGACATGGTGAAAGGCAAGAACCTGGTTGGAGCAGTAAGTCCTCCCAGATGTTCATTCTCATTATAAACTCTAGAAACAGTGGTCAAATGTAATTGGAATTATGCAAAATATTAACTCATTTGAATTTAAGATATCATGTGTATACAAAGTTTGGATTCTGTCAGGAACTTAAAGACCCAGAATGTCTTATATAAACTTTAAAAGAAAAACAGTGCTTCCATTGAATTACATGCAAATGAGATTTACTTGAGCTGATCAGCAAATAGTATTTCACATCATTGCTTCTGTGTTCTGCTGTAGGTCAATGCTCAGGTTTTGGCTGGCACTTTCTCTCAGGAGTCCCACCTGCTCATCAAACTCGGAGAATCTCTGGGAGCTTTGCTTCGCTCCTGCAGTGCTGCCAAGAAGTCGTTCAGTCGGGTTCAAATCACCACTCAAGGTGAATGCTGAAAAACCTGAATCTTAAGAAAGTTAAAAGACCTTTTTTTTAAAGAAAAAAATATCTATTTTCAATATTCCATGAAAAAATAATCATATCGAAATGTTTTCAATCTTAGTTTGCCTTAGTGACGATTTTTTTTTTTCATAAAATAAAAATTCTTTGGGTTTTTTTTTGCTCAAAAGAATGTTTTCAAACTTTTAGAATTGTTGACTTATTTCTTGTGGGCCTGTTTTTGCAGCGCAACTGCTGCTGTAACTTGTTGGGAAACATATTTGGGGTGCAATATTATTAGAAAACCTGTCTTAATACTGGGAGACAATAGAAAACTAGATTCAGCCCATCTTTTTTTCATCTAAATTGATCATTTTATTTTGCGATCTAACATTCACTTGTCCAAAAAATTAGATTTTTATGTTTTGTTTAAACCAGGGGAGTGCATGAAGTCCTGCACTGGTTACATGAAGTCAGCTGTGCTGGTCGGCCTGCTCAGTCAGGACTCTGAAAGTCGCCCAAACCTCATCAATGTGCTCAGCCTGTCCAAGCAGAAAGAAATCGAGGTACATTTAACTCAATCTGACTACCACAAACGTACTTGTCTGGAATTTGAGCTTTTATTTGTTGCTCCTGCAGGTGGGTCAAACACAAGATGCATCTGAAGGGGGCGGTGTGTGTAAGGTGGAGCTGGTTGCCAGCGGCTGCAACTATAGTGTCAGCGGATCGGTTCAAGGAGGGGTTCCAGTCCTGCTTGAGCTAAACGGCAGCGTGTTCCGACAACCCATTGCTCTCTGTGGAAATCTGCTGTTCTTCAAAGCTTCTAGTGGTTCTCAACTGCTGTCTTCACTGGCCGGTATGAACACAAACCCTTATATACTGAAATTAAAAACATAGGTTATTCACTCTTCAAGAATTTTTTTTCTTTCTAAATTGCAACATTAGAATGGAAGCAGGTTAAAACCTCAATTTTCATGCAAAAATCTCAAAATTCTTCCCTTTTTAGGAGTGCTGACTGCAAACGGAGTGGAGATTCAAAGTTTCAGCGCCCCCACCGCCCACCCTGAGGATCCGTGGCACTGTGTGGGGGTGTCTTCTCTCCTGCCAGATCTTAGTGTCTTGAAGCCTTTGGTAAAGGATGCAGCACAGCTTCAGATTTAAACAGAAACAGCACTTAGCCTCTCCCTAGAATAAATTCCATCATAATAAATCTTGTAAGGAGGTTTTAATATAAATAATCTGCCTTGACTTTTGTGTTTACATCTAACAAGTTGTTTAGAAGTTGCATAATTTAACCGGTTAAACCTAATATTTTTATGTATTTTTTTGAAATTCTCAAATAAAAAAATACACAAAACGTATGTCATTTTGTGGTAGTTCTTGTTTGACTCATAACTATTAATGGAAACTTTAGAAAACCCTTGAAACTAAATGAATCCTGAGAGCAATTAGAGCATATTTGAAGTGAAATCTTCTATCATGTGGGATGTTTTAAAAGAAGCTTTTGGAGTAAAGCAAAAAACATTTTCTAATTTGTCTTAAGTGCTGCCAAACGTAACATCTTTCTTTACTGCACTCTTCATTGCTGCACCTGATTAACTTTATTTTATTATTTTTTTTCTCTTAAGAGGAATACCTCTTTTTAGTTCGGATGTCACCAGAAAATAATCATAACTTCTTTCAAATTTCACATGCAAAACCTTTTTTTTTTCACCTAGAGGAAACTTTCCTCACAACTTGTGCACAAATATAACTTTCATTAATAAAATGAAGGATTTTTACTATAAAATCTGATTTAATGCCTTTTTTTCTGCTTGAAAAGCTTTAAGAACTTGCTTTAGAGAATTTGGGTTCACATTTCTTTAAATATTTAGAAAAATATGTTCAAATTGAATTTTAAGAGTATGTTACAATGTTTGGGCTGCATGGTGACGCAGTGGTTAGCGCTCTCAACAGAAGGCCTTGGTTCAAATCCAGTTTGGAGCTCGCTTCTTCTGACATTTTGTCTTCTTCCCACAGTCCAAAAACATGCTTTATAGGTTTAATTAGGTGTGCATGAGACTGTGTATGTAGCCCCAGATTGGTGACCTCTTCAGGGTGTACAACCCCCTTTGCCCAACAGTAGTTGGGCTCCTGTGATCCTGTAAAAAATTAAGTTTGCTATGAAACTGGATGGATGTTACAAAGTTTAAATTTAATTTTTTAAGTTTACAGGCTGTAATGTTTAAAAAATATCATTGTGTTTTCTCATTTTGGCTTTAAACATCATTATTTAATGATCACAAATGAGAGTTTTCTTTGCTCCAGCAGCTACACAATATAGTTCTACATAATGAGTGCTTCTTTCGGGCGCTGGTAAGAAGATTAAAAATGTAGGTGTCAATGAGCAAACAAAATATATTTCTTATGTCATTTCTTACAGATTTTAAATTGTAGATTAAAAAGCGTAATAAATAAATATGAACTGAGATTCACTGCTTCCATGAGACAATGCTGCCATCTGCTGGTTTGTTCTGCAGGAACGTTTATTTAAAAGTAATCACATCTACTTCTTCTTAGTTTTTAAACTCAAATGACTCCAAAAGACAAAAAGTTTTTCTCCCAAAATCGAACAATTCATTGTTAATGATGTAAAGTAATGCTTACATCAATTGGAACAAATATTAATAAAAGGGGGGCTTCATTGTCTTAATATGTATTTTAGAGCAAATATAGGTTAAATTAATTCATGGAAAAAAAGAAACAAAATATCAATGTAACATAGAAGACGAAAACCTTCTGATCTTTCCAGTACATTATCTGACAAAGTGAGAATAACCTGCCAAACTTTCAGTTACAGTCTTCTGTGCTGTTGGTTGTAGAAGTAACCATTTATCCCAAATGTCTCACTCTTTTGACTCTATTCTACCAAAATCCTTCATCTTTTCTGCTCAAATATCTTTTCTTTTACTGACAGTCAAAGTTGAACGCATACTGACATACTCACAGATGGACAATGGTAACATCCTGTGTTTACACTCTGATGCTTTCTCCCACGTGTTTTGTTTCTACGTCCTTGTCAGCTTATGTCATGTCTTGCATTTAAAGACATTTAAGAGAAACAGGAAATGAAGGCTGAGAAAAACGGAGTCTTGCAACGAAGACGTGAGACCACTTTAACCTTCAGGGTCTTACTGATAAGCCGCTGCTGTCCCGCTCCCGGTTCTCACATGGAAAAATGTAAGAGAACAGACGCTACAGCCTAAACGCAGACTGTCTGGGTTTCAGTGACTGCACTAATATATCCTCTTTACATTAAAGATTATTATCAAGAGCACAGAAAAATTCAAATAATAAAAATTGATGATGAAGATGAAACTTTGGTCTCTTTGGCATCTCATGATGCTATGAGAAGCTCAGTAGTTGGTACTCTTGCCTTTTAAGAAAACATGCTTGATTGAGTCTTAATTTATCTTAAGATTCTAAAATCGTCCCTCAGGTCTTAGTGTTTGATTGTAAATTCGCCGCCCACTCTATTAGGTACATCTTACTTGTACCACATTGTACCTCCTTTTGCCTTCAGAACTGCCTTAATCCTTGGTGGCATAGATTCAACAAAGTGCCGAAGTGGAAACATTCATCAGAGTTTGGTCCATATTGACACGACAGAATCACACAGTTGCTACAG
Source organism: Oryzias javanicus (assembly GCA_003999625.1). Classification (NCBI taxonomy): domain Eukaryota; kingdom Metazoa; phylum Chordata; class Actinopteri; order Beloniformes; family Adrianichthyidae; genus Oryzias; species Oryzias javanicus. The sequence continues at coordinate 12,129,303 of CM012457.1, read as the reverse complement.
ATTTGTCGGCTGTTCCTCCATGATGCCGATCTCCCATTCCACCACATCCCAAAGCTGGTTGAGATCTGGTGACTGTGGAGGCCATTTGAGTCCAGTAAACTAATTATCATGTTCAAGTAACAAGTCTGAGAGAATTCAAGCTTTATGACATGGCTCCTTATCCTGCTGGAAGTAGCCATCAGAAGATGGTGCACTGTGGTCATAAAGGAGTGGACATGGCCAGCAACAATATTCAGGTTGGAGATGCTTTATCGGTACTAAAGGGCCAAAACTGTGCCAAGATAACTCCCACACCATTACACCTCCAGCCTGAACCATTGATAAAAGGCAGGATAGATCCATGCTTTCATGATGTTAATGATTAATGACAAATTCTGACCCTACCATCTGAATGTTGCATTAGAAATCCAGACTCATCAGACCAGACAACAATTTTCCTATCTTCTATTGTCCAATTTTAGTGAGCCTGTGTGAATTGTGGCCTCAGTTTCCTGTTCTTAGCTGACAGGAGTGACACTTGGTCCTCTGCAGCCCAACTGCCTCAAAATTGGATGTTTGAGCATTCAGATATGCTCATTTGCAGACCTCGGTTGCAATGACAGGAGTTTCCGATGCCTTTTTATCAGCTGGAACTAGTCTGGGCATTCTCCTCTAACTTCTTGCATCAACAAGGCATTTCCACTCACAGAACTGCCACTCGCTGGATATTTTCTCTTTTTCTGACCATTCTCTAAAAACCCTATAGTTGTTGGTGCAAATCAGTAGATCCGCAGTTTCTGTAATACATAGACCAGCCCGTCTGGCACCAGCAACCATGCCACCTTCAAAGTTACTTAAATGACCTTTTGTCTTCATTATGATGCTCCGATTGAACGGCAGCAGATTTTGTTTACCATGTCTACACGCCTAAATGCATTGAGTTGCTCCTATGTGATTGGCTGGTTAGAAATTTGTGTAAATTGGACGGGAAGTGAAGAGTGAGTGTGTGTATGCATGATTTAATGTATTTAGATATTTAGGAGGTGAAATGCAAAAGTTGAAAAAAATTATAGAATCAATCAACTAATTAAAGTTTATCCTAAAGTATAGGATGTCATTTGGCTTTTAATTGACAAATAAAAAAGAACATTGTATTTATTGAGAAAGTCTTTACTATGTTTTTTTTTTTTTTTTAATTGTATATTTTTAGAATTGGCTCTTTTAGCTTTCAGTAATTTTACGCATGCGTAAAAATACTGCAAACCATCTTGTAGGCACTGTGCATTTTTTTCTTGGTTTTTGGTGAGAGTTAAAAACATTTAATAACTTGTTTCCAATATTAAGGCCTTGCTTTTTTCTTGTTTCCTTCAGTGGAGCAGGGCGCACAGTGCCGTTAATCCACGGGATTAGGTAAAGCTTCGGCCGCATTGGAATAACACGTACAGAATACCATGGCAACGACCAGAGCCGGTGAGAAAAAAAGCGTGAATGGGTCATTTTTTTCAATGGCCTCTTCTCCTGATCTGTATCCAGTTCGCGTTCAGTGTCAGTGAGCGCTCCGCTCCTGCGAATGCGCGTCCCTGCGCGCGTCATGAGACTGGACGGTTATTTATAGGCTCAGAGGGGGGAATAGCGGTGCGAGGGATTCCTCTGAAGGACTGCTTGGCTTTGTCAAGGACCTGGACACCAGGGAGGAGATGAGGAGGGGGCGAGGGAGGGGGGCAGCACTGCGCACAAATAGCCTAACCAAAATAGGACCGATGCGCCGTCTGAGCTAAATTGAGGGAGGCGTTTGGAAGGGAGAGGACACAAAAGCGCAACCCATCCATGGAAGGAGTTTAGAGGTAACCCACCTTTTCTATTATGAAATATGGATTTCTTTCAAGGTGAAGAAAGATTAAAAATATTTTCTGTTGTTTTTTTCAAAAGGGATCGTGATGTCTCAAACCACTAAGGAGATCTACACGCATGATTTCTGTGATGGGGAGCACGCGGCTCACATTTTGGATGCGCTCAGGCATTTCTACGCGCGCGGCTTGTTCACTGACGTGACCTTGCAGTGTGGTGAATCCGAAGAGGTGTTTCCCTGCCACAGAGCCCTTCTGGCAGCGCGCAGTTCCTATTTTAAAGTCATGTTTACAGCTGACATGAAGGAACGATCCAACAGCTTGATCAAGCTGACCGGAGTGGACGGCGGAGTTCTGCGCGCTCTGCTGGATTATGTCTACACCGCGCAGGTGCGCATCACTGAGAGGAACGTGCAGAGCCTGCTGGAGGCTGCGGACCTCCTTCAGTTCACCTCTGTCAAACAAGCCTGTGAGGACTTCCTCGTTCGCCTCCTGGACGTGGACAATTGTCTGGGCATGCACACGTTTGCTGAGCTGCACCTGTGCACCAAACTGGAGAGGGAGGCACGAAGACTGATGCTGAGCAGATTCACGGAACTCACTGATCAAGAGGAGTTTCTGGATTTGGACTTTGAGAGAGTGAGGTCAGTGCTTTCTGCTCAGAGCATCACTCCGCAGAAAGATGAAGATCTGATAGATGCTATTGTGAAGTGGGTCACTCATGGGTTGGATGACCGCATGCCCTATGTGTCAGAGCTTCTGCACTGCATTGATCTGGATCTGGATGAGATTTTCTTCCGATCTTTATTGGAAGTGCACAGACAGTATCTGTCAAAGGATAATGGGAAGCTGAGGTCCGCCATCTTTCAGGCTCTGAGATCCAACGGCAAAGACATCTCCACCAGAGGAAAAGTATCCTCCAGCGTGTACATCATCGGAGGATACTACTGGCACCCTCTTTGTGAGGTTCACATCTGGGATCCCATCAGCAACACTTGGGTGCAAGGCAAAGACATTCCTGACCACGAAAGAGAAAGCTACAGTGTCACCTTGCTTGGGGCAAACATTTATGTGACCGGCGGCTACCAGACAAATACAGTGGAGGCCCTGGACAGAGTTTCTATCTATAACTGTGATTCTGATGAATGGACCGATGGTTGCCCCATGACCACAGCCAGATACTATCACTCCTCTGTGGCTCTGCGGGGCTGTATTTATGTCTTGGGAGGATACAGAGCGGGAGCTCCAGAGCGGGAGACTGAATTTTACGATCCTTTAAAAAAGAAATGGTTTTCTGTCTCCAAAATGATTCAAGGTATGCTAAAACATCTGAGGACCAAGCAGAACTTTTTTTTTCTAAGAAGAACATTAGTGACATAGAGTTGGTTGTTGGATGTACGGATGTTGGACAAAAAACTTTCTTTCTGACCTTAGACAGCTGGATTGTGTCATCAGTCGATGGGGTTTGCTCGGTTGTCAGGGAGATGGTTTAGTTGTTATGACAACAGTGAGGAGTCTGCACTTTATCACAAAAACAACTCAATACCTGAGTTTCTCTCCTCTTGCGGCCTAACGGGATCACTGAGGCCATGTAAGCACAACTGAGCAAACTCCACTTGGTGATGAAAGATTTAAGATACAGTTTAAAAAATTGACTTTTAAGATGCTTCTCTGTCCGTGGTAAGAAAAATATTGGCCTTTTTACCCAGCAGTATTTCTCCAGAACCGGATTATTTGTGCACTGCTAATGACACAAGTAGAAAATCAAGCTGCAATGATTTAACATTTGTCTTTCTAAAGGTGTAGGGAATGCATCTGCTTGCACAGTAGCTGAAAAAATCTATGTGACTGGAGGCCACTATGGATACAGAGGAAGCTGCACGTATGAGAACATCCAGATGTACAACCCTGATGTTAACGAATGGAGTATCATTACGATAAGTCCTCATCCTGGTAAGTTTAGTCCCCAAAGACAAGCCAGGGTCATTCTTGTATTGATTATTGTTCCCTAAGGTGAATTATTCTTCTTCCTCCAGAGCACGGGCTGTGTTCTGTGTCTCTGAATAACAAGCTGTATTTAGTGGGTGGGCAGACGGCCGTCGCGGATTGCTACGACACGGAGAAAGACGAATGGAGACCCGTGTCTATGATGAACGAGAGGAGAATGGAGTGTGGAGCCGTGGTAATAAACGGATGCATATATGTGACAGGAGGATATTCCTACTCCAAAGGGACGTACCTGCAAAGTATTGAAAAATACGACCCTGACTTGGACTCATGGAAGGTTGTGGGTTCTCTTCCCAGCCCGACCAGATCTCACGGATGTGTTGATGCATTCTTGGTGTTCACTGACAAACCTTTATACAAAAATTAGGTAGTTATATTGATGTACCAGGTTAATCAAGTTTTATATGTAATATTTATAGGGATATTTTTATACTCTTACACAGAACTGCCTTTGCTTTCTCTCAGGAAGTATTTGTTTTTATTAAGACTCACTGACCTCTTGAATAGCACTATTGTTAATTCTGAAATACTGTAAAGTCAATATTAAAATTCTGAATATGATATGTTTCAGTTTGAAAATGACTTTCATAAACTAATTTATACTCTTCAGTCCTTAATTCTTTAGCTTTTAAGCTAATTATTGTAACTTTATCTTTATTTATCTCTTTTTTTTTACTATAATTTTAAGCTTTATTTATTTATATATCTTTCCTCCCATAGTCCAAAAACATGCTTCATAAGTGGTTACTATGTGTATGATTTGGGTGCAGTCTGCTTTCGACCAACAGTAGTTGGGAGAAATTTGATTTTTAAATAACTTCACTAATAAAGTGCCTTAAAGTTGAATCATGGTTTCAGGGCTTTAAATATTCTTTAATTCCAAGTGGCGTGGTCAACAATCCATTTGGATGAGTGGTGAAATGTTTCAAAGAAAGAAATATTTAAGTCCAGATGCCACGATTTAACTTCAAGACAACATGTGTATGAATGAAAACCTTCAATGACTTGACTTTTAAAGCTAATTGACTTATGTTTAATAAAACCTCTGTTTTTAATGAAAATCTTTTGACTAGGATGGATTATTTGCTTCACTAAGGCAAACTGTGTGTTTGTCAAACTGCACAAGCTGCAAGATCATTTCAATTGGATTTTTAAATAAATATGCATTTAAAGTGAAATACAAGGAAAAAAAAGTACAAATTTCATTTGAAAATGGCTCTGCACTTGTAAAAAAAAATATTACTGAATGATACAATTTTTCACAATTAATTGTTTTTTCTGAAATAGCTAATGCGTGTCCAGAAAAAAAATATCACAAAAGAAATCATATATAATACTACTTCTTATTTTGTGTGTGAGTTCTTCTGCCATCTGCTGCTTGAGGTCTGAATTGCATGGATCACAGGCTCTCGCTGCTTGTGAGCGAAGTCTGTTCTTTTTGACCCTCTGTAATTTCCGTAGCACGCAGTACTGCAACGTGCAAGCCCAGTAGTGAGGACTTTAGGTTTAGAGTTGAAAACGCCGTGAACAGAAACTTAACACTTCGTAAGTATGAGTCCTTTTGACTGGTAGAATGTTTTTAATATTAATTGCATATGTTCAAGGGAAACTATTTATCTTGTTTTATGGTAACAAAAATCAACATACAGCGTGTTTGAGCGACGTACCGCGGCCATTGCGGAACCACGCTTTAGTGACTAAAACACAAGCACCAAAATATTTAATTCAGTGAAAATATAATCTTATTTTCTCTACAGACTCAAGGTCACTCTGGAGTAAACTTGGTTGTTTTCCCGGCCTTGAGGTGTGCGGTTTCTGAATTTACGCTAAATTAGCATTGGTAGCTAGCAGTCCCAAGCGAAGTGTTGTCGAAGATAAATGAAAACAACGTACGATTCAATTAGAATGGCAGATATTATTATAGTACGTCGACCTTTGAAGTTGGACCTCATGGCGTTCAATATTCAAGGAGTTTAGTTAAAGCCAAATTGGGTTTATTTTATAGCGGTGGGCGTAATATTAAAAAAACTCGCTTGTTGAGCTTCGCGACTTCACCAGCGATGAAGTCAAAGAAAAGAACATTAATATTTCTTAATTTCTTTACATTTTATTTAGAAATAGAAATGTCATCATTTTTTTGGCTTTAAGCAACTAAACCGTTATACTCACAAAACGGTATCGTGAAAATATAACATTTTATTTTTACCGCACAACAGCGCCTCGCAGTGGTGAAAAGGAATATTACATCACAGTTGACAATTATCCAACAAATCAGGTTTTTAATTTGATATTCTCAGGAAGCTAAAATAAAATGCAGCTTTTTCAAAAAAATTTAAGAGTTTTTAATAAAGACTTGATGCACTTTTCTACTGCTGTCTGCATTAAATGTCAAAAATAAACGAGCAAATAAAGTTTTCTGTTCAAGACTACTCCAGGGCAAGAATAACATCACATGTCATCATTTCACCTGGTCTAACCTGGCTATTTGAGTTGAAGCATTTAATGAGATTTGATCTGAAAACATCACCAGTTATGCTAAAGTTGGCTGGATAGGTTTTTTTTTTTTTTGTGACACCTACCAAAAACTGTTGCTAGAGTCTTTCTTCAACTTTCTCTTCTATAGCTATGTAATAGTGTTGAAATCATTTTAATTTTGATTCAAAGCAGAAATGCAGATTTTAGACCCTAAAAAAGGGAAATTCCCCCAAAAGTAAATTGATCCATGGATGAGTTGATTCTATATTTCAAGAGAAGTCCAATTGATTTAAGTTATGAATTCTGCACAAAATAGACATCCTTATTTAGCAAAGATAAATCATTCTGTGTTGTAACTACATTGAGAAAGTAGATTATTTTCTGTTCTCTTAGTATAATAGCCTTTAATATTCAAAATAAAGAATTTTTCAATGACATGAAGTCTGTTGGTGTATGGTGTTACTGAGCAGGATACAGAGGATAGGATTAGATTGAGGGGGATGAGTCACCGTGGTGACCCCATTACCAAAGGAATGAAGCTCCTCTCTTGACAGTGTGTGCATATATTTTTTAAATAAATTATAAGAAATAAAATGGTGCATATTTTTTAATCCACTGATGAGTTCAATTTTGTTTTTACCTCACAGAACAATTATGGCTGAAAACCAAGAAGAAATGTCTCCAGTCGAGATGAAAGTGGCGAGACAGCTGGAGGTAATTGAAATTTAAAATGCTTGCTCGTGAATACAAATTTCTATATTTAACTCAATTTTCTGTTGTCTTTACAAAGTATTACTTTGGAGATCACAACCTTCCGAGAGATAAGTTCCTGAAGGAGCAGCTGCAGCTGGATGATGGTTGGGTTACCTTGGAGACCATGCTGAAATTCAACAGGTGTGATTTTTAATAACACCAAACTCCTAGTAATAAACAATTAATTAAAAAATATGTCCTATGACCAACTCTGTCTTATGAACTGTGTACTGAGCTGTATGCAATTGAAGGTTTTCAGTCTCTTTGGCGCCCCCCTCAGTCAAACCTTTGTTTTGCATGAGTTTCTAGGTTAAAATAAGTGACATGTTAGTGAATGTATGATCTAATAGCTCTTCCACTTTAAATATTTGTGCTACAATTTGGATAGCTTTGTTCTATTTTAAGGTCAAATGCTGTATTTAATTTCATTGTATGTATTTTTACTTTTCATTTTTAGTTGGAAAAAAATTTAAAAGGCTTTTAATTTTGCTCAAATAAAGTGTTCTTGTCATCAAACCACAGCTGAAATGAACCAATTCCACAAACAAAGAGAATGTTGATGGATTGTGTTTCCAAAAGACTCACTTAAGTTGGTTAAAGTTTATATTTGCTTTTTAAAATAGTGTCAATTGTTTACTTTTACTGAGTCTTTTAGTGCTTTTTGATAAACGACAACTGTAAAAGGAAAATGTTGTGAATTCTTTTTTTTTTTTTTTTCTTTTAAAGAAAACCTATATATTTTTTTATGGTCATGTGTTTTTTTTTTTCCCTCAATGCTTTTGTTGTAACGTTGGTGAATTTCTTTTTTTAGACTGAGGTCTTTGACCACAGAGAGCAGCGTCATCATCTCCGCTCTGCAGAAATCAAAGACTGGCCTCTTGGAAATTAGTGAAGACAAGACAAAAGTCAGGAGATCGCTGGAGAAACCTTTACCGGAACTGAACGATGAATTCAAAGATGCTGTCAAACACAGATCTGTGTACATTGTGAGTTTGTACACTCTACGCACACCATTCAATGTAAAACTCTGCCTCTTAAAAATAACATATAAACCCCGTTTAGAAATGTATTGCAAAACTTAACAGGTCTTCAGAAACAAAAACGGAATAAGCCAGCTTTATTTTGAAACCATAGAAGAGAAATAATGCGATTTGTGTTATGGTCAAAGATGGTTAAATTAGGTAACAAACAACCAGGCTGTATATTTACTCTACATCTTCACAGCTTCTGTGTCTTTAATTCTATTTTTAAATCGTTTTGACCTTTCCAGAAAGGTTTTCCTCTTGAAACAAGTCTGGATGAGATCCAGGAGTGGCTGAATGGGAAAGGAAATGTGGAAAACATTCAAATGAGGAGAACCCTCCAAAAGAAGTTCAAGGTAATCATTGGTTATAACTAAATCATTTCGGAAAATGTTTTAAATATGCATCCAATTCAAGGTTACTTGTGGTTATTCTTACACATTCTTTACCATTCCAGGGATCTGTGTTTGTATGCTTTGACAGTGAGGAGTCATCAAGACAGTTCTTGGAGCGATCAGACATCAAATCATTCAAAGACAATGACATGCTTGTGCTGTCAAGGTAAGCTTGTTGTTTCTCAGTGTTTAAGAAGAAGTTGTCAGTAAAATCGACAATTTTAAAAAATGAAAATAAGCTTTTTATAAAGGGAAACTTTGAGTTCTTTTCAGGAGCTGATATATTCAATCTGAAAGTAGTTCTTTACTGTAAAGAGTTGAAGTAAAGTCTTTGATTTAATAGTAAACCTGTTAAATTATGTATGTTCTTTTATGTTAGAGTTGGTTCTTTGGTTATGTTAAATTTGTGACTTTTCCTAATAGAAACTGTTTCAACATTTGTCTTAAAGGGAAGCCTACCATGCAAAGAAGGCAGAAGAGAAAAAACAGTTCAAAGCAGAGAACAAAGCTAAAGCCAAACAGTAGGAACCCAATCTGCAAACACTGTCATCATAGCTGCTGGGAACTTTATTTTGAAAACTGACCCTCATTTATTATTTTTTTTAGGGAAAAGGAGCAACACCAGAAAAATGCAGAAGAAAAAGAAATGGTAAGTTGCCCAGAGTTTATATAAACAACACGAAAGAAAGACTTGACAAAGTGTGTCTGCAGCTCACTGCTCTCCCAGGGGAGGGGTCAAACTGGGAGAGCAACTAAAGGGACTTTAACTATTTAAGTGCATAATGAAGGGGACAAAGTAATGTTTTTGCATTTCAGCAAAAAAATACTTGGTTGAACATATTAAAAGCTTTTTTTCATTTGTTCATATTGGCAGACCAATATTACAATAACTTGCACAACATGACAGGAGAACACCTGCAGTAGATGACTCCAGTATGTGTTCTCCATCAATGCTGCTCTACATCATGGAACCGCAATGTAGACTACTAAAAAACTATGTAGTGCAGGACTATGATATAGTGCCCTGGATTTTAAATGAAATCGGACACCATGGTCACCACTTTCTTTTCTTTTTAAAGGGTTAATATGACAATAATCTAACCAATAAAAGCATTTTAAGACAACCATTTATGAATCATAGTGTTCTGATAATGAAAACATTGGTTTATTTAAAAAAAAGTTTAGTTTTCTTTTCACAAAAAATGTTCAAACACAATGCATTGTGGTCCATATTCCTAAATCTATTGAGCATCAACACACACTGATTTTGAGGAGTAATGTTGAGTCTGAGCATTCTGTAATGATATTGGATGGATTGGAGTTGTCTTGTGGTTGCAGGGATTCTTCTCAGTTTGATTAAGCTGAATTGCTGCTTCAAAAATGAACACTTTTATACACCCTGTTATTCACATTTATTTATTTATGTGTGCACTCTGTTTTAAATGTGCACAAACTTTTTACCAACATAACGCTTTTAAAAACAAAGTAGTGGATATAGTCTCAACTGCGTAAACAATGATCTGTTTTTACAGGGACTTCTTTTGGAGGAACAAACGGGTTGTCTGCTGAAATTCTCTGGAGAGCTTGAAGATGTCTCAAGAGAAGATTTTCACAAACTGTTTTCAGGGCATGGAAAGATCAAGTGGGTTGACTTTGCCAGAGGGGCCAAAGAGGTAAGCCAGCTTTAGTACAAATGAAATCACAAAGGTTAATTCCAAAAGACTGTTCTTCTAAACTTTTCTTTGTTTTTTTCTTTCTTTTTTTTTTTTTTTTTTTTTTTAAAAAAGGGCACCCTCCTTTTTGATGGAAATGCTAAGGAAGCCTTTGAAAAAGCCAAAGAAGCAAACGGTGGAGAACTGAAAATCAAGGAAAACGATGTCACGTGGCAGCTGCTGGAGGGAGACGAAGAGAAGGAAATGTTGAAGAAAATTATTGAAGCTCAACAAGAATCACTTAACAGATCTAAAGGAAGGGGTAAATTCTGTCCTAATGCGTTATATATCTCTAAAAACCTTTTAGATTAAAGTTAAATTGAATTGTTTATTAATATGTGGCTTTTTTGACTTACAAGGAAGAGGACGATCAGGTGGTAGAGGAAGAGGAGGCCGAAGGGGAAGAGGTGGAAGAGATCAAGGCAGAACTCAGTTCCAAGGAAAGAAGACTAAGTTTAATAGTGATGATGAAGAGGACGAGGAAGATGGTATGTTTATTATAAGTAAAAAAAAATCTGATTTTATAAAAAACCCCAAACATATGTTTTGTTTTTCTTTTAGCACTTGCTCCCCAAAAGAGAAACCTCGGAGACTGTGATGGACCTGCAGCAAAAGTTGCCAAAACTGAAAATGGATCTTAATGATGAGAATACAGTTTTTTTCTTTTCTAAAAACATTTATTACAAATAGAGATGAGTTGAATCCATTCCAGTGATATCTTCAGGCCTTGGAGAAACGTAGGAAGTCCACCTGAATATCGACCTATAAGAAGAAACGTAAAGCTTGGGGTCATTTTGCAGCTTTCAAATTATGTTGTGCCTCTCAAAATATTAGGATTATGTTCCTCTGAAAAGATTTTGTTTTTAGCAAAGTCAACATAAATTTGCTTTTGACAGTAATTTAGTTTCTCCAGAATGTTTTAAGTTTTTTTTCCTTCTTTTAAGACGTGTGATATTTGCAGCATGTGCCACATTGTTTTGTTTCCCATTGTTTTGTGTTTGTAGACTTCCTACACTGAGAAAATATGTACTTTTTTTTTAAGTAAGCATATGTGAATAGCAAATAAAACATTTATAAAAACCGAAACCTGTTTTATTCTACCATAGTATGCGTTTGGTGGGCTTACCGATTTCTTTTTGTGAAACTTGTAAGATGCTGGCAAATCGTATCGTAGTTCTAAAATAGAAAAAAAAATGAATTATTTTGAAAATTTAAAGAAATGCTTGATTTGAGATTGTACTGACCTGCAATGACTTCCATCTTCACTCCCCAGTCTTTAGCCTTTTTCTGTATGTGCTAGAAATGGATGGACTGTGAAGCACTTCAAGCTTTAGGAAAATAAGACTAGGAAACATGTAGTTTAACTTACCTCTCGTGTTGAGGTTTTGTGAAGCGAATATACGGCTGTTTCTGCCATTGTTAATCCAGCTCTGAGAAACGTCATGTCTATACCTTGAATTTGGACACTTCATTAGAATTACATGTAAACATGTCAAAATATATCAAATTTATAGAAACTTAAAAAAAATATCATTTAAATATCAATATATATTTAACTCTAACATGTTTTTAGGATTTTAACTTAACAGTCATCTACAGTCAAATTATATAGTCATTCTTAATATTTAACACTGGACATTAAAAATATAATTTTAAGCATTTTAGAAAACAGTGAAAAACAAGTAATTTAATAAAATACAGTACATTTAACGATTGAGAGCTGGATTACAAAATAAGTCCCTTTGTTGTTACCTTGGTTGTGTTTTGTCCCAAAAGGTGGATTCATTATTACGGTGTCAAACTTCCTGGCATAAACTTCTGCATTTAAGCAACACAAGTCACACTGGATCATGTCTAAATTAGACATCTCAAATTCTTCTGCGTTTCTTCTAAAAATGTCCAGGGCATCACTGTCGATGTCAAATCCAACAGACAAACTGCACGAAAGGGAGCGAGACTTAGACATCCACGTCATAATAACAGGCATTTGCTTGACTGTACACAAAATATCAAAGATGATGCTCCTACCCCGCGTCAAGCATCGAAGCACCGAGACTGAGGACTCCGCAGCCGCATCCCAGATCTGCCACCAGTTTACCTTCAATGTCACCGAATGTGTTGTGGATTGTGTAAAGCATACATGCTAAAGTCGAAGAAAACGTGCGTGAATAAATAAATAAATCAACGGGCCAGAATTAGTTGAATGCACTTCTTGCACCACTTTACCTGCGATGTGGGGACTGGTTGGATACTGCTCCAGGAGAATTTTGGGCTCTTCAAATGTGTCCACCTGCTGCAGGCAACTTTCTAACTCTTTAAGCTTCATATTTAGCAACTCCTAGGTCAAAGTCATATGTGAAATATCAAGGAGACTACATAAAACATTTAACTTCTACCTTAAATTAAAAGAGTAAAAAGTTGTTTGTGTTCCAAGACCACTTCCGGAATTGTGTGCAACAACATAAGATTTCCGACAGTGCGGCTGATAGGGATTGACAAATGGTTCCTACAAATTTCCAAAATTTGTGTTAAAGAACTAAAAAAAAAAAAAAAAATTAAAAATTGTGAATAGTACAGAGATCAATCATTTGTAATCATTTTTTTAACAACTGGTGATGGCTAAAACTATTTTTTTTTTTTTTTTTTTTACAGTTTCTTCTTACCAAAGCCATACTTGTATATTTAACATAGTTTTGATTTTACTTAAAGATATGTGATTAATTTAAAAACTCAGTGTATAGTTAATTCAGATCTTTGAACAGATTATTATTATTATTATTATTTATTATTATTATTATTTGCACTTGATTGAAAATGTCTTAGTAGCACAACTTTTGATTGATTATTAAAGATGTTATTTTATGTATTATTATCCGATTGCTTGAAATAAATAAATAAATGATTGATTGATGGATTGATTGATTGATTTATTGATTGATTGATCATCAATTAATTCATAACAGTCAATCTGAAAGCACTGTTAAGGCACAAAGGTTTGCATGCATGTTTTCTTTTAATGTTTTATACAGACTCTAATATTTGTGACTTTTTTTCCCCTTCAACACCAACTTTTATTTTTACGGAAAAGAAGGATGAAGAAGGATAAAGTCCAGTAGAAAATCCTGACTTTAATCTAAGAATTCTGACTTTGATCTTAGAATTCTGATGAAATAGTCAGAATTCTAAGATCAAAGTAAAAAAATTTACCACTCTCCTTTTCGTAGATTTACCAAAGCATTCTTTCTTTAAATTAATGCCAGGTAGTATTTTATCTTTGACATATAACTTTATAAAATTATTTTTTTTATAGTTATTTAATTTTTAAACTTTAAAAGGATTAAGAACACAAAGAAGTCAGAAGAAATTGACACAGAAGGATGGATAAGCAATAGACATAGTGTGGACAATGAAATAAAGCAATAATATTGAAAGCATGTTTTGTGCTATTTCAAATCTTCTCTTTTTCACCTCTTCTCTATATAAACTGAGTCATTTATTTATTTATTTATTTATTTGTTCACCGGTGTCCATTTTATTTGCAGATGCAGTACTAAACAGTCTGTCAAATTTCAGTAAAACAAATTAGACATCCTATTCTTCATTGTGATCCTAACTCCTAGTTATGAAGCATCTGTAACAAGGTGAAATCTGGATTTTTTAATACCAATTTGCAATTTTTTAATAAATTAGACTCAGAAACACTACAAACATTGGTTTAGAAGCTTGAAATAATGAGTAAAGTTGAAAATGTAAAGATTCACCAAAGAAAATTTACTATTGTATCTTATTTTCTTAACTAAACAAACAAATGGGTTTAAAAACTACATCAGTGGTTTACAAGGTGATGAAGCAACTGAGTATGTGGGTGGTGAACCTTCACTGTTTTGCAGGTTCCGCAGAAACACCTGAACCAAACAGAACTTGTGTTTTTGTCTTAAGAGTTCGTTTTCACATCTGAAAAAAGATCTATTTGAATAAAATCCCATAGATTCACATGTTTGAAACTATGTGAGATATTTTTATGAGGGGACGCAACGGATCTTATCGCGAGATATCGCGAGAACATGGATGGAAGACAACAAAAATAAATTTGTGAACAACAAGCCAGAGTGCATGATGGCGGCATCGTTGCTGCTCCGGGACAAGAGAGCTACTGCCGCCAAGTTGAAGGCGGACTTAAACCGAACTGACAATAGCACTGGGCTTCAACAACTTCAGGAGCTCCTCGACGTTGTTTTAAATCCCGAAAAACCAGCGTCGGACACCGAAGCTCTGGACTGGTGTAAATGTCTGATTGCAGGAGGCGAGGGTTTCGAGGAGTTCTGCAAAACCGTCCGCTCCTATGACAACGCGACTCTTTGCGGTCTGGTTTGGACGGCTAATTTTGTGGCGTATCGATGCCGGACCTGTGGGATTTCTCCGTGCATGTCACTGTGCGCTGAATGTTTTAATAATGGAGACCACACAAGCCATGACTTTAATATGTTTAGGAGCCAGGCTGGCGGGGCCTGTGACTGTGGAGACGGTAATGTCATGCGAGACAGTGGGTAAGTCCAAGCTAGCGGCTAGCGCAGCTAGCTATGCTAGCTAATGGTTAGCACGAATCCGTTTGACAGGCGTTCTGCTGTGTTAGCTGCTTATTATATACAAAGCAGCGTGGTTGTCATCGATCTCTTTGTATTCCTTAAGATAATTTTGAGTTAAAACATGCATTTATTCTTCTTAATACTAACCAGTGCTTAGTTAGAATGGGATTAAGACTACCCTGTCATCTTTCCTTTCCGCTTATCGAAGAGAAAAAAAATATTTAAATGGATGCTTCTCTCGAGTAAGATTTGTTTAGTGTGGATTTGCTGACCACTGTTTCACGGGTTTTCTTTCCCGTAAAAACCTCATCCATAGTCTGACAGTTCAGAGAAAATCGCTGTTGCAAAATGTTTAGGCGATATTCATGTCTTATGTGTCACTGTCATATTTATGATACTATATCTGCGGTCAACTCTCAATAAATTGTCATATGACACTAGAGCAAGATTAAGTTGACCTAGAAGAGGCCATCTGTATGTGGTCAGGTGTGTTGCCTTTTGAGAGGTGATTACTTTAGACAGCCAATAAAATAAAGCTTTATTTTATTTTTATTTTATTGTTGATCAAGTGGGGAGTTGGAGGGAAAGTGTATTCATAATCAGAACCAGAATTTTCTCTGTCATTGTTTGCACGGAAAAAAATGTGATGCTCTCCTCTTTTTTACGACTGTATAAAAATCAGGGTTTAAAATTAAAAACACTTTTTCAAAATAAATTGTAAAATATATAAACTATATATAAAGTGTTCATATGAAGCATCTCTTTGCATCAAACCTAGCATTCTGCATTTTTCTATGATGTATTATGCAGATTTTAATCTGAGATCAAAATAATTTTATAAAAATACTAAAAAGGTAGTTAACGGCAATGACCAACGTTTTTCCTTTTTTTTTTTTAAAAGCAGTTTAGTTGATCCGTTTATTAAAATTACAGTGTGAATGTTAGATATGCCAATTTATTGCACCTATAATTGTGATGGCTGTCAAGTTGAAAATGTGGCTATATTTTGAGGGAAGGTGTATTGATTAATGACAAGTTAAGATCATTTGAATTGAACTTATTTGTTGCTAAAATAGCTAATTTCCTTTTAATGTCTGTCTTTGTTTATTGTTAAAACATTTTTTGTCAATAGTTTATAATTAAATCACATCGTGGACAAATTTGATACAATTTTTTTTTTCTGTTTTGACAGATTTTGCCGACGGCATCGGTTGAAAACGGGGGAAAATATTCCCTCAATACCCTGCGATCTTCTTCTAATGTCTGAGATGATTCTTCCTCGCTTTATCCTGTTTATCATACAGTATCTGAGAGACGGATATGTGGAGCCAGGTAAAAACTCTGATACAATTGTTTCTCCCTGTATAAAGCACATAAAGTATATAATTTTTTTTTTTATATGCAACACATTCACATGCACTATGCATTTGCACAACATCCCAAAACATCAAAAAATTGGGTTGCATCACATCTGTAGACAAGTGATATCCATGTTGCATAACTGTTTACATCTAAATAAGTATTCGGTCTCGTGACTTGTACCGGTTATCTTGGTTTGCCAGACACCTCCACTGAAAGAGATCTACAGAAGGTCCTACAACAGCTGGAACCTCAGATCTCCTTCCTGGAAGAGCTCACAAAGATGGGAGGAGCCATGAGGACTGTACTCACAAAAATCCTGACCAATCAGCAGACTTTTATGGAGCTTAGCATGGGTAATAGGCATTTTTTGTTGTTAGAATATTATTTTTTTGTTAAATACAAAGAATTCTCGTAGATGGAGGTGTTTTTATCCATGTTTGATAAAGAATTTTTTCCTTTTGGTTTTTTTTTTCCACTGTTCAAGGCCAAGAGGATAATTTGTATGCGAAGAAGAACTATGAAAAGTATTTATCAGCATTGAAGAACTCTGGTCTGGTATCTGTTGAGGAGAAAGCTGCAGGGGCTACGGCTGAAGTCACAGTTGGAGCTGAAGGAGGTGCAGGAGCAGTGGTCCTGATGGGTAAGTTTAGAAGTCCTGTGTTTTTTGTTTTTTTTTTTTTTCTTTTTAATCATAGGTGCACTTGCTTATTTTATGGACTTTTTGCCACATTTTATTTATTTTTCGTCATAAAAGTCTTAATTTTTGACGTGTTTTTTTTTTTTTTTTATTGTTGCCACATTCTAAATATACACATTCACATCTTCCGCAGTCAAAATGATTGTTTTATTTTTGTGAAAATAGTTAATGAACTGAATTGAACAATTATACAGTTGCTGATAGATGGGGCTTCAGGGAAAAACCCTGGGCTCATAAAACCAAATGTAGCTGGCCATTCTCAGTTTGCTGAAGGGAAATGAAATTAGCACACGGAAGGGACATCTTAATCAGAAAGATGTTTATGCTTGTTCTTTGGCACACACAGAGCTGTACGATCCATATTCCTCACTTCACTTCAGTTCATTTTTATTATTTATTTATTTTTCTGAGTATTTGCTGCTTAAAAGACTCTGGTCATAAAGCTAATTTTAATGACTAAAGATGGCCAGAACCAAAACAAATATATATTTTTTAATTGATTTAGCTAAACTATTAAAGTAAAAAAAAAAATCTTACCTGTTTGCAAATTTAAATTTAAATTAATCAATCTATTTTTATTTCACTTTTTCACTTTCTTAGTGATAAGTCATTAGCATAGATCAGAAATAAATTATATAATTTCTTTTCATGTTGTTAGACTCTTTACTGCCTGGATGAATTGCAGTGGACTCTCAGTTTAGTAGAGCTGCTACTCCTGGACAGAGTCACCACTGATCAGTTCTCTCTGGAAGTGGACACTGACTCGCCTCTTGCTTTTCTGCAGTCAGTGACTGTTTCTCATGTCTTAACTTTTCATGTAGAATTGTAGCATAATCTTTCACATTTGAAGTTTTCTGTTGGAACGGATGCCTTGATTCTGCTGTTTTTTGTTGTCAACAGGCCCGCTTCCATCTTATATGTAAACCAGAACATAGTACCATTATTGGTCATCTTATCGGCTCCATCTTGATTTGTTTATTATCATTTATAGCTGTTCTGCCAGGTCCTACTCATGTCATGCAATGCTGCAAACATTGAAAACCAATTGGACAATAAAAATGTCTTTACAGGTTATCTGAAAATGACTTGGGAAATTAATCTACAGTACTGTTAGTTTTAAATTATTTAAATATTATTTGAATTTGACACACAAGACACTAAATCATTGCCAGGTGATAGTTTTTGGATTTTAATCGTCTATCAATAATGCAACACATGGCACTGTTGGAGGTATTCTTTTGACATGGGCGCTTTTGCTAAGTTAATACCAGGTTGATTTTGCATTCAAAATAGGGACCGGCAGCTAAACTTGAAAACATTTTTTATACATCACTTTGACCATTGTACAACCAAATGGCACCGTTTAAGACAGTGTTTTTTTTCTTTTTAATTGCAGAAACGTTATGTTATACAGCTGATAAACAGAAAAATAATAACTGACTTAACTGCAGGAGAAAAAGGTCTACTAAGTATAAACTTGACTAGATTCTCTGTCTGGTCTTTACAAGGTGCAGCCAGTTACACCCCTCTGGTATAAATGGTTCTTCAAGGAACCAACAAGAACTAAATAAAGACTCCTCCTCTTTGCTGCAGCCACCTCCTATAAAAATAACAAAGAGGGAAATAAATCAAAAGCGAAAGAACAGCTGAGGTAAACAAAAGAAAAGAAGCCATACTATGTCTTCCCACCAACTTAAGATAGAAATGTTTAACTAATATTATATCCACCAAGACTGTAACATTTTTTACGTACACAACTTCTCAACTTAAAGTTCTAAAGTATCCTGGATGAGTCTACTAAGCCCTAGTTAGAGGGATGCCACATAAGAGTTTTTAAGGTTTATAGAGGTTGCACCAGGCAACCTGTGGTTGTCTGGTTTTAATGGTTGCATCCTATCACCAGCAGCTGCTTTAAAGAGGCACAATATTACAAAACCCCAAGTCACTGTCACAGGTTTTGTTAAATTTTGCCTTTAGCCATTTACAGCTCCTGACCTGGGACACGAGCAGGGCGGGACCTCTTGGGCCAGGGTTGGGCAGTACTGCCATAAAAGTTTCAACACAGTTAAGAATGCCACGAGCTTTTCCATAAAGCATTGTGAAACTCTCATTAGTCACCAGTTTACACAAACTTGCAACATCTCATGAGCAGAGCTCCTCTGTCTTTAAAAGTTTTCAGAACTTGAAATACTTGATGTCACATGTTGTAATAATGAATAAAAATGGTCCCCTGGTTGTGAAGCAGTGATAATTATATGAAGGTAACAATCATTTGCCTGATTGAGTCTGAATTGGTTCACAGGGAAATAAAAACCAATCTTTTCTTAGAATGTCTCAACACATTTTTGTGCAGCCAAAAAAATAAAATGGAGCAATTATTTAAACCCTTTACAGTTGTACAGAAATAGATGTGAGCACCTAAAAAGGAAGAATATAAATAATAAAATATTGTATAGTTGCTGCTGACTCACACTAAAACCTGACATTGTTGTACTTTTGTGGGTTATATGTGGTAAGGATAGCAATCAATTGCTTCTTAAGAGCTTAACAATTTTTTTTCTTTTGTTCAGGATCCACTGGACCAGGGAGCCCAGATGAGTCTTGCAAAGAGGTTTGTGTTACAAAACAACTTCAACTATATTGAATAATTTTTTTAAAATCAAAAATATCTATGCGTTATTTTGGAGAAATTTGAGTGCAATTAGCTTTTCTATAACTGCTTTGTATGTTTTCAATAATGTACAATGAGCAAGACCGGCTTATTAAATGCTTTTTTTTTTTTAAATCTTGAAACATTTTGTAATGAAGTTTTGTTTCTCCAGGAGGATCAAGATGGAGGACAGTCTGTTGGCCAGAGGAAAAGGGTTAAGCTGAGTAGCAATACCAAAGGTATAATCTAAAAATGGAACTAGAATACTAATCTAGAAACTGAAATGAATTTTCTGTCTAGAATTCCTTTCACTCTTTTGTCCCTTCAGATCCTTGCATCATCGAATCACTAAAGCATAAGTGCTTTCTGGAAGAATTGCTGTTTTGGACAATAAAATACGAGTTTCCTCAGAAAATGGTCACTTTCCTATTGAACATGTTGCCAGATCAAGATTACAAGGTATATTGTCTTCCATATTCAAATTGATTTTGGACTTTTACTGCATTTTGCTGGATGGTGTTTTGTTGTTGTATATTTATGTACATGTTGTGTAAGCAAGGTAATATAAGATGCAAAAACAAGCTTCTTTGTCCTCGGCAGATCACCTTCACCAAAACGTTTGTACAACATTACGCCTTCATCATGAAGACACTGATGAAGAGCCACGAATCAGACACAATGTCCAACCGCATCGTTCACATCAGCGTGCAGCTGTTCAGCAATGAAGAGCTGGCCAGACACATGACGGAGGAGTGTCAGCTGCTTGATATCATGGTCACAGTGCTCCTCTACATGATGGAAAGTTGTCTTATCAAAAGTGAACTTCAAGGTAAGTTTCCTAGAAGTGTGTGGATTTGCATGTCTTTTCTATTTACATTTTTGAGATTATTTTGTAAAAAGCTAAACACTTGTTGAACTTTGCTAGAATAATTACACAGCAAAATCAGATTCAGAAAGAGACATTAAAAAAAGACTGTAATGCAAAAAAAAAAAATCTAATCATTTTAGTTTAGGAAAACATGTCATAGTGACTAGAATGTAAACCTCCTGAGACCTTGTGGGCTCTAATTTGGACAAATAGCAAATAAAAAAAAACATCTTGTTTCAATACAAAACAACAAAGAGTAATGAAAATGGTCTTTTATGTTGGCATAAGAACATTGAGAAGAAAATGCGGGAAACTGAAGCTTCACACAGACTTGGAATAGATCTAGTCTTTCATAGAGAAAGAAATGAATAGAAGCGGACAGCTGCAGGGATATCGATGGCTTCTCAACGGGACTGCAGAGATCCTGCAAGCCCATCAAGGAATAAAACATTAATAAACTGTAAATCAAGCAAAGGAACTTCTAGACATTTGTAACGTTATCAATAAACATTCAGGTTACCTGTTCAAATCCAAGATGCTTTGACCAAGTTGACTTTAGTCGGTCTGCTGCTGCACATAACGCTTCCTGAATTGTATGTTCTCATCGACTTTAATCACGTGAATATACAAGATTTAAAATTGTATCTTTACAAGAATATATTTGTCAATATACGACTTTGAATCTCACAATATCCTTTTTTTTTTTTTTTTTTTTGGAGACCCTAAAACCCCTTTGTAGTTTCTTACTTCGGGATCTGTAACTTTGGTATTTATGTTTCTTCTAAAATATGTCTTAAAACATATGAATGTGTTATTTTTTTCTCTCTATTAGATGAAGAGAACAATCGCCATGTAGTGGTGAACTGCAGTGAGGCGCTGTTGAAGAACAACACCTACTGGCCCCTAGTTAGTGATTTTATAAACATTCTGTCACACCAAAGTGTAGCAAAAAAGTTCCTGGAGGACCACTCCCTGCTCATGCTGTGGATGAGCTTCGTCTCATTTTTCCAGGGTAAGTCTTAGACTGTCTTGATTTGATTCTTTGAATCTACTATTTTTTTTGGAAGTCTCAACTATGATAAAGGGCTAAAGTCTCACTCTGATCATCTATTGAGCTATTTTTAAAGGGTTTTGAAGCAGAGCAAGGAGGTTATGGCCAGGCCAACGTATTTTCTATGCCACAAATAAGTTATTTTCAAATTGCATTTTTCACTACTTCACAACTACTTTAACAGAGAAATACTCAGAAATGCAATTTTAAGATTATTTGTCTTAATGCATGTTCTCCATCATAAAAAAAAATGCCACATACCCATGTTAAACACACAATTCTTATTGGAGTGGGTCTATAAGGAGCTTTACATTGTTTGATGTCATGTTTAGGGTAATATTGACACGTTTTGGACTGTGGATAAACTGTGTAACTGTGATCCATCTGTGGTTTAAAATCTAATTTTCTGTTGTAGGTATGAATCTGAATAAGCGAGAGTTGAATGAACACGTGGAGTTTGAGTCTCAGACATACTATGCAGCCTTTGCAGCAGAGCTTGAGGCGTGTGCACAGCCTATGTGGGGTCTCCTAACACACTGCAAAGTCAAAGTAAGTTTTAGCTTCATGTTAATGAATAATTTTTCAACATTTTGCAAATTTATCTCTGCTTTTTTTTTAATGTACTTTTTTTATTTTAAGGAGACACAGGAATATACAAAAACTGTGGTTCGCTATTGCTTGGAGACCCTGCAGATCTGGTTTGATGCGATCGGCTTTATCGATGAGGTAAAGTTCAGTGATAGTTTTTATGATCAATTTCTGTTTCATAAAGCTTTTCTTCATATAACTTATTTTGAATCTCTTATAGCCGGCTCCAAACCAAGTAACATTTCATCTCCCACTTCATCGCTATTACGCCATGTTCCTCAGTAGGGTATGTCACATGACTATTTGTCTTTATTTGTGGTATATTTTGTAACTATGTGTTCTGACATTCACCGATTGACTAAAAAAATCTTTAGGCTGTAAAATGTCAAGGCTTGGATTTGGACAGCCTTCTGCCTGACCAAGAGATGCTCATGAAGATCATGGTGCATCCACTCCAAATACAGGTACATCATTAAGAAGCCAAAAAAATACAGTTTTCATTTCTATGAAATGTTACTGCTTGGGTATTTCTTAAAATATATTTTAAAATGATCTTCTGTGTGGCTTTAGGCAAGTTTGTCTGAGATCCACAGCAACATGTGGGTCAGAAATGGTCTGCAGATCAAAGGACAGGCTATGACTTACGTTCAGTCGCACTTTTGCAACTCCATGATCGACCCTGACATTTACCTGCTCCAGGTTAGATCTGCATCATCTTAAGTGTCCTTACATTAATAGTAGTTTGTTCCTGTTTCATTAAAATCTCCTCTTTTCTGCTTATTAATTCAGGTTTGCGCCTCCAGACTCGATCCCGACTACTTTATCTCAAGTGTTTTTGAGAGGTCTTGATTTCTATTTTGCCATTCAAATTGAATTTTTTATTTCAAATATTTTACCATTGCAGATTTTTAATTTTAATTTATTATTTTTTTTTTTTACAGATTTAAAGTGGTTGACCTCTTGACCATGGCGTCTCAGCACCAGAATGCTGTGTTGGATTCCGAGCAGGAAAGACCCATGTTGGAGGGAGCACTTACTTTTCTAGTCATCCTGACAAGCCTTCGCATCCATCTTGGTAAGCTTTATGAAACACTATTTATTACGTCTACAGCTGTAATTAAGAAATATATAAATTATTTACTGCAAGTTTTCTTTTCTTTTTTTTTTTTTTTAACTGGGAATTTTTTTAAGATTATGTTTCTATAAACAAAATTGGTCATTCATTCAGGACTGTCTTGGTTAAAGCCGCTTTAGGATTTTGGGGAGAAATATAAAAGAAATTGCTGATTTCTGACTTTCATCTTGTCATTTTTATCTAGTGATATTCTTTTTAAACATTTAGAAAATGTGAATGGGTTTGAGTTTTTGCTCTCAGGTCATATGATTTCGACTACTTATATTTGAAGCATTACATTGAATTTTTCATGTTTAGCCAAAAGCTGACATAATCAAGAAGTTCTGCTTTCCTAGAAAACAAACTTGTATTTCTAGGTTATTTAAGCGTTTTATGTTGATTCTTTAGTTTTATTTTTGTCCATTTTGTCCTGCAGTTATTGGGAAAATAAAAGTGTTTTCGATTTACTCAGTCCCTTTCCTTTTCCTTTCAGGAATGACAGATGATGAGATCCTTCGAGCTGAGATGGTGTCTCAGTTGTGCATGAATGACCGTACCCACAGTGCCCTCTTAGATCTCGTATCCTTTTCTATTTTATCTGCATTAATCCTTATACTTCCGGAATCAACCGCATTCTGTTGTGACTACTTTATTCCTTAATAATGCTTTCCTAGATTCCTGAGAATCCTAACCCAAAGAGCGGCGTCGTGCCAGGCAGCTGTAGCTTTGAGGATATGCTGTCCGCCGTGGCGGACTTTAAAGCGCCCGTGTTTGAACCAGGAGGCTCCATGCAGCAGGGAATGTACACACCCAAAGGTAGGAGGACTTTAATTAAAAAAAAAAAAATCATATTCAGAGTTGTTGATTTATCCCTTTATGAATTTTTTAAGCATTCATAATAGACACCTTGTCTAAACTTCTATATTTTTAAAAATAATGTTTATTAGTGTATCAAGTTTTGTTTTAAAGCTGAAATAATAAATGCAGCATATTCTGGTAATGTATTTTTTCTAAGGTCCAAAATCCTGTTACTTAAATAGAAACATTAACAAAGGTCTTTCTTATATGACTAACATTTGCAATTAATGATCAGACTATTTCAATTTGGTGCATTACAATTTGTCTTTAAGGAGGCTCGTATTTGTTAACATATGGAAAATTCAAAGGGACATCAAATCTCCACATGGGGGCAGACTTGCCCCATTTAAAGTGAATTTAAAACCTGGGAAGAAAATTGTAAATTTGACACTTTCTGTTGTTAAATATGATTTTTCTTTTCTTAACCAGCTGAGGTGTGGGAAAAGGAATTCGACCCCATCATGGTTGTTCTCAGAACGGTCTACCGCCGCGATGTCCAGTCAGCAATGGACAGATACTCAGCATTGTAAGTCAAACCTCCTACCTGTCTTTCCTACAAATACATTATCTCCATTTCAGTGCCAATTTTTTGTCCCTCCGTCCTCAGCAGTGATTTTTAAATGAGTAATACAATGTTTTTACTGTAGTTTAATCTCTTTGACTTCCTGTTCAATGACATTACATGAAAGGTCAAGCAAATAAATTGATGCAAGTTTCAAATAAATGAACGTCAAGAAAATACATTTAGTTTAAATTGTAATTGAATTGAAGAAATGCTTTTTGTTGATGTACCTTTGATGTTTACTTTGATAAACCTCTTTGGAAGAAAAAAAAAGTTAATTTATTTCAAGGTTGAAGAGATTTGAACAAAAAGTGTAGTTTTGATTAAAGGCTTCCTAGCAAAAAGCTCACGTTAGAAACTGTGGTTTTCTGTCTTAATTTGGAAAAAGGTAGCAGTTGGATTTACCTCAAGTGGAAATGTTTATTTTTGCATTCTGTTAACTCGTATTTCCTTAACTTGATTTAATACAAAATTGATTCAAAACCCCCTTATTTTTTGGACATTTTTATCTTTATTTCTGTTGAAAGTCTTTACAACCCTATTCTACAATCTATTTACTAGATTCCATTAGTCTTCAAATCTGAGACAATAAACTTGTGCTCATCGATACACATTTGTAGG
Organism: Oryzias javanicus; assembly: GCA_003999625.1. Lineage (NCBI taxonomy): Eukaryota > Metazoa > Chordata > Actinopteri > Beloniformes > Adrianichthyidae > Oryzias > Oryzias javanicus. The sequence goes on along the minus strand of CM012457.1, from coordinate 12,104,156 downwards.
ATTACAAGTTCCTTCTAGTCCCCTGAAGGTTTTCTTGTTTATTTATTTTTTTATTTAACCTTTATTTATCCAGGCATGACAGATTAAGAACAACCTTCTTTAACAACATAAATAAATGAATAAATAAATAAAATAAAATTTGCTCCTGTCTTCACAATCTTTTTTCTTCTAAATGTGATGTTATAGTCTGAAGCAGTACGGCATTCACACCGGAAACCCATGGCCACCCTACAAGGAGAGGACCCCTCTGCATCCATGTTACAAAGGTCTAACCCGCCTGCTGCACTGCAAGACGCTGCACATTGTGATCTTCACTCTTCTCTACAAGGTAAGACTTTAATATCTCCCCATGCCAGTTAATGTCTAATTTATTTGTAATTCTGTTCATTTATTATTTAATGGCAAATATAATGTTGAGTACAACTATCAGGAGGATATTTTGTTAGTCTCCAGTCAATATGTGTGCAGGGAGATGTTCTTTATTTGGATTTTATATACATAGATATTTTCAAATTGTTTTATTTTGCCATTATTTCCACTTATCTCTCAAGAACAGCAGGTTTATGTTGTTATTATTTGGGAGGCTATAACAAAGCAGCATAACTAATTGTCTGTAAATAGTAGATTAGTATAATTTTTCCTCCTAAAATTGTTTTGCTTTTTTTAATAAAAAAGTTTGATCTGTTTTATTTAGATTTGGATGGATCATCAGAACATGTCTGAGCATGTTCTTTGCATGGTGCTCTACCTGATCGAGCTGGGCTTGGACAATCAGGTTCAAGACAACAAAGAAGAGGAAGTGAGTTCTATTGAAGTGCAGATGTACAAATGTTTAATGACAAACAAATTTTTTTTATTTAGCTCAGGACAAAGGTGGAGATCTGGGGTTCTTCCTGGGGAGGGAATCTAACTTTTAAGAACCTTTCTGTTTTGAGGTTGTGGAAAGTCCTGTTGTTTAAATGTTCTACAATGTTTAGAAAAAAAAATTCTGATCTCTGAGTGCCAAAAGAATCTTGATAAGTCTAGTAAAGAACAAGTTGTATTGTTTTGTGTGATTATTCATGGTCTGTAATGTTCATCATTGGAACACTTCATCTATGAAAAACAGGAAATTCAATTTCATGACTTTTAGGGACATTTTTTGCATAATGATGCAGAAAATGGGTATATGGTCTTAATAATATAATACTTAGTAATGTACTTTATAATAATAATGACAGTGGTCAAACATTTCCTGCTGGTCTTTAAGTTTTTCTTCCACTCTAACTGATATTTTGGTCCATTCTTCCATGCAGATCTTCTCAAGAGTTGTGCTGTTTTGGGGCTGATGCCCTGCAACACAGAATTTTAAGTCTCTTCCCATATTTTTAGTTGAATTGTCTTGAGACTAAGTAGATCACATTTTGACAAGCACACTTAAAGTTGATGCTCTCACGACGGAAGAGTTTTTTTTTTTTCCCTAAACCTTGCCATACATGTTCATACTTTTCTTAATACTCATCAGTCATTCTGTGCTCTTTGCAGAAAAGCAGATCCAAAGCAGGATGTTATCTTCCACGCCTCACCCACTGCATCATTTTACAAATTAATGCTTTAAAAATCAGAAATATTTTGTTGATTTTTTTTTTTTTTTTTTTATTCTTTCTCTAAAAGTTAGTGTATCCACAATGCACATTACAGACCCTTTTCATCATTTTAAGTGGGACAAATAAGTGACAAGTACTTCTTTGTATTTTTTAAGTCTTACCACACCTTATTTCTGCAGGAGCCTTGCATTGAGGAGCACTGCCATGACAGCTGGTTCCCGGGAACCAACCTCCTCTCCAACCTGCACCATGTTATAAACTTTGTGAGAGTTCGAGTTCCTGAGACAGCCCCTGAAGTGAAGAGGGAGCCTCCTCCCAGCACTAGCACTGAAGCTGCGTCTTATGGCCAAGTGAGTGCGAGTTGTGTGGCGTCTGTTCTTTTTCATTAACAGTCGGTATCAGACTTTCAATTCTTGGTTTAGAGTAAATATTCAGTAGTGATTATGGTCACTTACTGTTTGCTCACTAACCTATTGTAGTGCATTTGGTGGATCATATTCGTATTTAAATTGTCAGATGGATGTACTTTTAAAGTTTTAAGTAATTAACTTTTGCTTACTTAATACATACTAATGGAATTGGCTTCCAATTTTTAGCATTTGTATTAAAAAAAAAGCAATTAATTCAGCTGGAAAGAGGAAAAGGAAATGCTATCTTAGCGCTATATTAATGTTTTCTAATGTCATCATGTTCTGCCAACCCACGCGTGGCTGCCATGACTTCATCCAAATTCTCCCATTCTATTTTTCTATGGACCTACAACGGATTGGGGCTCCCAAGAAATACGGTTTGGTACTGTTTAATGGGTCCATTTTACAATGTAAACACTCAAAATACCAGACTGGACCACTCAGTGGAAACGAGACTTAACTGACTCCTCTTTTGGTCGTAAAACAGGATGATTTGATTTCTAAAAAGAAAATTACAAAAAAAAAAATCTGTTTTTCTAAAGGGTGGTGAATCTTCTTGACAGTTGAAAGTTGTTTTCTTTGCAGTGAAATGACTTTCCTGTTTCTGGATTTGTAGCCTTCACAGGTTGCTGCTTTCCTCTGTGATCCTGTCACAAGTTTGTGTTAAATGAAATGCAGAAAAGTCATTTAAGATCCACTCCTCTTTTGAGCTATTTCAATTTCCCATGAGCAGTTTTAATTATGATGCTGTTTTTAGCCAAAATAAAATGAAAAAAAATTGTTTTTTTAGCACATAGTTTCTGTAGAGTGGCAGTAGTTCTTTAGAAATTTACCTCTGAGTAATAGGTGGGATTATAGATAAAGAGCAACCCCTTCCTCCTCCCACTGGGAAGCGGAGCAGGGAGCTTGTGGCCCATCAGGATATTTTTAACATCACAAATAAGCTCTTTTTCAAATTGAATTTTTTTTATCTGCTCCTGATTCACAACTATTTGAAATACTCTGAAATTGAGTTTTGAGCTGAGCTTATTTTTTTTTTATTTATTTCCTCCATCATGAGAAAAATGCCACAAGAACATGTTATAAACACCAAATGAATTTCGTGGGAGAGGGTTGTTAAGTTGTTCTGTAATTTACAAGCTGGAACATTTTGTTACTTCAGCAACAAAATAGTTTTTTTTTTTTATCAGGCTTAATATTCAGTTTTTTTTCTGCATTCAGTCTCTTTCATTGTTAATATTTTCTTTCATTATATTTGACTCCTTTGACAGAACTCCAGGCGTCTTTCAGGAAATTGGAGAGAGGTAGCTGTCTGCACCCATTTCCGTTGAAGTCCAATGACTTTATTTATCATAACAGCTACATTTGTGTTGTTTTTTTTTTTGTTTTTAGATATATGAAAGACTTTTTCTGCATGTGTTTGTGCATCTCAAAGCAGGTCTGCCTTGGTGTTTTACAGCATATGTACATTGCCATGCTTCAGCAGTTCCCCTCCCTGTTGACTGCTGAAACTAATTATGTGTGAAATGCAGGTTTGGGGTAAATGCTTTTTAACCACATGTCAGAATGATTGATGTTGCCCCGACTTGGCTGTATGATGCATGTTTATTTAACGGCGCAGCTCGGGTCCTTCTTTGTCAGGTCGGGTCGCAGCGGTCCTTCAGATGGCGTCCGCGCTTTAATGGGACTGTTGATTTTTCTCTCAATTTTCTACAGCAAAATGTTTGCTATAAGATCAGCAGAAGTGAAATGTCAGCTGAAATATTTTAATGGAGATTCGATTTGGACTTCTGTGTGGATTGCTCGTGTTTGAAAATGCTAATAAGAAATATCCTTGATCGTTTAAAATTCATTTATATTCACCAATTGATTTTTTTTAAATAAAAATGTTATTCTATGTTGATAACAAATGTTCTTCTTAGCAGGCTTTTGTGTTTTCTAAATGTGCCAGTTTTTGATGTTTCATTCTTTTAAAAGCTGCAACATATTTATTTCTGGATTTTTCTATTTGGCCAGAGTAAAGCCAAAAATCTGCCTAAACCTCTTCATCATATTATTGATTCTTTTGTTGTGTTTTTTCCTTCTTCACTTTCAGAACCTGCGAGAAGCTCAGGTATTCAGCCTTGTAGCAGAGCGCAGGAGAAAGTTTCAGGAGATAATAAACCGCAGCAACACTGAAGCCGCTCAGGTTGTGAGGCCTAAAAGCTCGTCTACGCGTTGGGTTCCGCCAGGCACGCCCCCCCAGCTGGTAACTGAAATCCTGGAGATCCGAGAAAGCATGCTGTCCCTCCTCATCAAGCTGCATCAGAAGATGTCGTCCAAACAAAACTCTCTGTCACCATCCTGGCTCGACGACGCGGACATGAGCCGCCTCGCTCACGGAGACGGCATCACAGCCATTGAGCGCATCCTCAGCAAAGCGGCCACACGCAGCTGCCAAATCAAACGCAGCATTCAGGACATTTGCGGGAAGCTGTTCCCTCCAGTGCTGCCCAAAAAAAGCAGTCCCACCGACAAGAAAACCATGGATAAAGAAGAAAGGTAATCACATACTCCAGATTAAAGTTTTTAGCTCGACTGTATTATTTATCATATTGATATACCTTTTGATTTTTATATTATTATTATTTTTTTCTTAAAGCAACTGTTGGAACATTTCCCACTGCGTGATTTCTTTTTTTAACTTACCTGATTGTCTCACAACACTAGTTTTTATGGACTAATTTTAATAACAATCTATAATCAATAAGTCATTGTTTATCTTGGTACAAAGGAATCAGACATTCTGGTTTTTATCTAACTTTGTCTTGGCTCCTTCTATTTGGCAAATCCCCCTGTTGGATAAATGGGAGCAGGTTAGGGCAGAGATGTCTGAAGAAACAGCAAGACACTGGCTCTGGAGACTTAAAAGTTTTTCACATTTTCATTTAAAAGAATTTCCCATTTTCTTTCAGACGTCAGAGGGCAAGAGAACGGCAGAAGAAACTTCTTGCTGAGTTTGCATCACGCCAGAAGAGCTTCATGGAAACAGCCATGGATGTCGGTAGGTAAAAGGTGACGGTTTAGTGTCAAAAACCGAAAATACAATCGGTAATTTCCTGAAAGTTCCGAAGATTTTGCTGAAAAACTTTATAAACTAACCAGTTTGGAATCTGTGGAGTTGGAATTCTGCTAAGTAATAATAGAAAATTAGTAGCAGCAATAGTTGATACCTTTTTTGCGTTTGTCTTTGCTGCATATAACAGTCAGTACAGTTCCTCCATGATCTCAAAAGACCTTTTAGTGGAAATGAAGTTGGGGCTGATCCTGTGAGAATGTATTGATGCCTGCTGGCAGTCGTCTGGGCACATAAGATCAAAGCACTAATACTGGGCTGAACTTCCCTGACACGGCATGGTTAACAAAAGATTGACTGCTTCACTCAGTAGGACCGTTCTGGTGAGACTCCAGCAATGTCTGAATGCTTATCCTTCTGCTGTGCTTTAAGCTTTCTTTGTAAACTTGGAAACCAATGTGGGTCAGTTGTACTCTAGTGAGATAAAGAACAGTAGATGCGAGGGTTCTTTAACACTGAAATCTGCATTTTGGAGTATTTTTGTTTAAATATTGTCTGGGTGAAAACTTGATTCTGATTGGCTGCAGGGTGTGGGTTAAAAACTGTTAATCCACGTTGATAATGCATGCAAAACTAAAAAAGAAGTTCTGATCACTTAGTCCAAATGTTCTATTATCACTATGCAGGCTTCTTTAAAGCAAACTTTTGCTTCATCACCTGGACAAAAACAAGCAGCTTTTTCTCTGAACTGATGCTTTATTTAGCCTGCAGTTATGATCGACTTAAATATCGCTTTCATTTGCTGCTGCAGTCGAGGTCGGTGTCTGCACGGAACACGACAGTGGGTTGCACCACATATCAAATAGTCTGCTTTTCTGTGAAAAAGCGATCTTAACTGAAAAAATAGCAAGAATAAAGTCCTAAAAATCTATTTCTTTTGTAAGCGACCAAGGTATAAGCGAGATAATGCCCTTTGTTGTGCGTATTATCAGAAATTGAAGCACTTCGCAGAAGCAGCCTTCTCCCGCTTTGTGTTGGACAGTTCAGCCTTCTCTGGAGTGCGTTCACTTCTGATAATGCAGCCTTCGTTGGGCATTATCGCTTAAATCACTTAAATCATGAGGAATTTTAGAAACTGGATGGAAAGCGGAATTGGCAACAAACATAAAATAACTGTATTATTTTGGATTTTTTTTTCTCATTAAGATAAAATATTTAACAATTCCTTTAAAAGCCAGGTGATTAACAAACTGATGAGCTTGACACCAACTGTTATGACATTTTTTTTACCTTCAACAAAATTAGAAATTCACTGTGATGCCCAATGAATCACCTATAACATCTGTCTGCTAGAACAACAGTAATCCTAATACTAAAGGTTTTGTCTCTCTCTGGTTGTAATAACATTTTGTGAACCCCTTTTAAATCCATAACTGCAATTCCAGTTTACCACCTTTTATTTTTCCAAAATGGAAAGACTTAAAGTATCCCCAACTTTACTTTCATAAAAACGCTGCAGTGAACGTGCCCACTGTCTCTCTGTATTGTTTTTTTGTGTTGGTGTGTGCAAAGACATTGTGTTTGAATGGCCTAAGGCAAAAGCTGGCACATTGACATTTAATGCAGTTTTCATTTCCACAGGAACACGAGGGACCTCTCCTGAGAACTTGCCTCTTAAAATGGCAATAAATCAATTTTTAACACAGCTTGACATTTCTACACATTGTTTACTGCTCGCATTGAATGCTGTCTTTAACATTTAAATCTCATTTTGCTGCAGCATTAATTCAATGTTGATGGACATAGTTGAATGTACAGGAAGTTTTATTAACACTGGGCTTCAAAAGCCAAAAATTACAACCAAAAATTACTCAACTTCAATAGGTTTAAGCTCAAACCATCTCCATTTAGTATCGTTTTTAAATAGGTTGCCGAAGTGTCTAATTTGCTTAACTATAAAGCATTTTAATTGTGATCTTATACATATTTTGCAGGGTTTCTTGTTTTACACACAAAGACCTTGAAGTTTTCTAAGCTTCCACTGTCAAACGACCTTATTAATCCTCACTGAGCAAAAGAAATGTGGAATACAAAGTTTGAATAAGTGACACTTTTTAATTGTTGCATCACTTCTTTGTTTTGTACCAGAATCTCCAGAAACCGAGGCAGCAATGGATTTAGGATCATCTGAAGTGATGGAGTCTGAGACGCACTATGACTGTGTAATCTGTGGTCAGAGCGGACCCTCCACTGAAGATCGGCCAACTGGCCTAGTGGTTCTTCTGCAGGCAACCTCCGGTATCTATTTTTTTTTCCCATTTCATTCTCAATTACTTAGCCTATGTATTTGGAGCTCTTAAAACAACTTTTCTGTTATTTCCTTGTAATATAATCCTTTTACCAAATATTAAACAGTTACATAATATAAGTAATTTTCACGAGCTCTTTTCCTGTCCAGAAATAAGAAGCCTCAGTCTCTGAGGCACCGCCTTTCACTCCTTGTAGGTGCCGCCCATTTCCAGATGTCACCCTAGAAACGGGCTCGGGAGGGTGACTGTGTTTTGTCCACAAAAACAAACAACATCCAACATTGCAAAATTGCAAAGATGGATATTGTGCAAATAAAATGAAACCTTTTTGCAATCACCACCATGTCCGCTGTGAAAGTGGGTGTTTTGTGTTAGCCTAAGGATGGCGCTGGCAGCACAGACTCTTCCTGTAAGGGGCTGTTTCCCACCTTGTGACGTCACAATGTGAGGACCCACTTGTTTTTGTGGATTAGGAGGGGCTGATACTTAGAGAGCATTGTTTTAGCGTAACACTCAGAGATACACGAATGGAGCCAAAATACTGGTTTGGGGTTGTTTATAGAGAGTAATTAACATTATAATTAGGGGTTGTAAGAAAATATCAAATACTTTTATCAATTTAAAATACTCCTAAGGTGATATTTAATTAATTATTTGTAATCAAGAATGTAGTTCAATATTACTTTTCTTAAATCGTGATAAAAAAAAAATTGTGTGTATCAGGATACGTATCGTATCATGACATTTGGATCGCGTTGTGTTTCATATCGCCAGACTCTATCCAATACACATCCCTAATTATTATACACTTAAAAGTTCCAAAACCTTGATTTTTGCAAATTCAGGCCTTTTATTATAGACTCATTTAAAGAAGTCAAAGTTAATTTTGTACCTAAATGTTTTTATTTTTAATGGAGATGAAAAGCAATATCTTGTTTGCTTTTGTTTTCAGTGCTTGGGCATCGTTGCAAAAGTAAAGACCCCAAGGATCTACCAACGAGCGATGAAGAGCACATTTACTCTGCAGACACATGTGGAGTGGCTCATGATGTCAGGCTAACGCTCATGCAGCAGTTCTTCAAAGATGTGAGTTGTCTCTTCACTTGTACCGCTAATATTTTCATTTTTCACACAATTGTTGTATGGCAACTATTCAAGTTTGCATTTTAGTTAGTAAGTAAATGAAAAACCTGTATATATGTATATATTTGACACATTTTAAAAATTCATATTAAAATGAAAAAACTTTTTGTTTACGCTTTTTTTGTATTTCATCAAATCTGCAGAGTTCTTGTCTTCAGTCAGTGTCGATAGGATGGGATGGAGGAGTTTACGTCCAGACCTGTGGTCACACTCTGCATATAGATTGCCATAAGTCATACATGGAATCTCTGAGGGTGAGAGAAAGTTAGACTTTATGAAATGATTCTCTAAATGAACAGAAGTAAAATAATAAAACCAATTTCTCACCTTCTGTGGGTGGTTTTTCACCTCAAGCACGGTCCTCTACCAGAGGTCTAGGAGCTTGAGGGTTCTGCACGGTATCTAGTGCTGCACTTTTCTAAACTTGTGGTTATTTGAGGGATCTGTTGGAGCCACTTCTCCAGTTGGGGGCTACCGCCCTTCTGTGTGGACTGTCTTGCCTCTCTATCACCATCTGACAGAATTTGCAAGCCCGAATACATTCATATATGTGTTTATGTATATATGTGAATGCTCTATCCAATTCTATTATTTAATTCTAATATTAAATTGTAATTGTTATTATCCGTTCATTTAAGCAGAATCTTTTTGTTTTCCTGTACATTTTTAAGTCTACATTGAGAGGGTTGAAATAACTTCCACTTTATTTTCCATTTTCAGAACGACCAGGTCCTTCAGGGTTTCTCTGTTGACAAGGGTGAATTCACATGTCCGCTCTGCCGACAGTTTGCTAATAGCGTCCTTCCCTGTCGCCCTGGGCGGCCCACAGATGCCGGCTCATGGCACACGCCCACAAACAAGAAGACTATTGCACTTGTCAAAGAGGTCGATGACCTTCAGGAGAGGCTTGCCCTTTTCCCAGTAAGTTTTTCATTAAGGCTGAAACTAGAGTTTAGAGTGCTGAATTTGATCAGCTGTGCACAGCTGCAATTGTTAGTTTTATTAGTCATTTTCACATTTATTGTGTTATTTATAGCATTTTAATTCACTTCATTTAAAGTGTTGATTAAACTGAATGTTTTTCTTTTTGATTTATTCTTTTTTTTTTCTGAAAGAATCACTGCTTATCTTCTTTCATTTTGATTCTTGTCCCAAATAAAAGTTGGATCTGTTCTTAATTTAGTAAAGTTTCTGTCTTAGTCTTTTAAAGAAAATGTAACCCAATTTTCCTTTTGTTTTCTAAGACGGAGTCCAACTTAAGTAAAGAGATGGAGTTGGTCATCAAAGACATCAAGAACACCACCCAGAAAAAATACATGGATTATGGCAAGAACCCCGGCTCCCCGGACAACGATTTCCTCTTTATGTATTCAGTTGCAAGGTAAGATCAGAGTCCTTTTGCTTTTTCTTTTTTTTTAAACATTTTGTTATAATGTGGGTCTCTATGATGTTTGCACGTTATCTTATTTTAAATAATCAATTGGGCTGTTTACATGTTCACAAAATACTGGATAATTGGAGTAAGCAGACATTTGAAAATTGATCATCGAAATGCTTCAGAAAATCCTGATCTTTTATTTAAAGCAATTCTTTCAATTTCTTTCAGAGAAATATATATGTAATAACTGTCTAACTTTCCAGTTCCTTTCTAAACTTTCAATAGTCTGTTCATCATAAACACAATAAACTCATCTTTTAAAGAGCCCTTATGGTCCCAAAAAAAAATTTTTTTTTCTATGTTGTGCACAAAAGATGTAAGGGGTAATGTATAACTAAATGTAATTGAAACCCTATACAAAAATCCTGATAAATCTACTCTACTTTTGCTTGTTTCATGCTGATTTCCAGAGAGATTGAACATGTTTTCTGACTCATTTTTCTTTTTATAACAAAACTTTTTTAATTTTGGGCCTCCAGATGCTTTTCTCACAGGCTTATATTCTTGATCAGTACATTTGTTTTTTATATTGTGTCTGTGATTTTTATTTTTTTATTTTTCTTTTATAGTTTATTTAGTTGAGTAGCTTTTTTTCCACAGATTTTTTTCATATCCTTAAAATAAAATCCAGGTGAATTCTTCATGTCGTAAATTTTCACTATTTTTAAACTGAGATCACCTGCTGATTTCAAGTCCAATATACAGCAAATAAAGTTAAAGACAAAATTATGTTTATTTGTGACCTTGGAGCAGCTCTGAAATGACCCTCGGTTGTCACCACAAGTTTGCTGACTCTACAGTGCTCAATTCAGAAAAACTCCTCCTTACAAGTACCATAACCTTCCGGACCCTTGGCCCGCCCAGTGCTGTCGTTCCTTCTGCCCCCAGCCTTCTGCAGAAAGCTTCCTTAAAGAGTTTCTGGGTGCCCGTTAGCTTTCTGAAGTTCAATGAACAGTGCAAATTGCTGGAAGAGTGGAAATTCTTCTGTCACCGAGGTGCTCTTATCAGCAAAAGCCAGATGGAGCTTCTCTGTGGCTGCATTATCTATGTGAAATTGGTTTTTCTCCCAGGAAACTGGAGGATTTGTGCCCCCCCCCCCATCCTCATTGGAAGAAATGCCCAGTGGTGGAACAAAGCAGACCCTGATCAGTCTTATTTTAGCTGGAGCTATCTATTTCACCATCTATCTACTTCCTTTCTTTTCTCCTTGTGTTTAAATTACAGAAATAAAAAAATCACTTGTGATGGCTGAAGTTGAGTGGGTCAAGCATCCATCTGCTAATCAGTGGGTTGGGGGTTCAAATCCCAGGCTTGACACTCACTTGGAAAGACACTTAACCCCATGTTGCATTGAACAGTATTAAACCTTTATTTTCTATAGGATGAAAACTTTTCTTGGTTCTGGAATACAGTATATCCTCAGTTGTGCCTCGTGTACATTTTTATTTATTTGTATCTTTTTTTTAAAAGTAGCCAGTGAGGATAAAGCTCACTTTAAAGTCCCCCTACAAACATTTTTTAAAATTTAAATGTTCCCAGTGGGGTTTTAATTAGGACTGTGAAGTTTTTAACAAAAATTCCACATCTTAAATGTCTTAAAAAGCCGTTTTTCCTGTTGATCTGAAGCCTTAGTTTCCAAAAATTCCTCTGTGTGGGCGTGGCTTATGGTGCTGAATTGCCCAACCCCGCCCCTCATCCCACAGACATGCTAGCGAGACACACACTTTGATAACCCCATGAAAAAATACAAATAAAATAAAACATGATCATTTAGGCTGCATTGCACCAGCATGCTAGCACATGCTGATTGTTGAATTCCCTTGAACAAGAAATCAAATGAAATACCATAATACAGAAAGTTCCTAAACGTGTGTCATATTGTAAATGCTTGCAGACAGCAGTGACGTTTTTAGAAGCAGACGAAGGGTTACTTTCAGGAAGCTACGGTGTACGGTGAAACCACCCTGAGCGGGGCTGCTATAAAGCAGCAGCTCGCCGCTCCTCAGCATATTTGTGGCTAGCTAATTTCACTTTCAGTTTCTTTTTAAATGCGTGAGGCCAACTTAAAAAAAAATCCCACCTTGGACGCAATTATTTACAAGCTGGCAATGCAATAACACGTGCCTTCACTGCATGACGAGGAGCCGACATGGATTTCAAGCACTTTTTCTGCTCGTCACATATAAATACGTACAAAAACATTTCCTAAAATAAAACCTACCGGTGAAAGTGCAGGCTGTCCATTTGATGGTGTTTAGATACAGGATACCACATCCTTCTTCAAAAATAACTTCTTACAAAACCCTGATTCTTTCTCCTTCCAGTTGAAAAATGACTCTTTTTCCACAAATAATCGAATAATTATTGACGTTGCTGTGACCAATAAATCCAATCCATTTTTTCCTCAGATTCCTTTTGAAAATAATGAAAGCTAACATAAGTATGGCCTTTTCACTGAATTACAGTCTTCTCTTCTCCGGCCTCTGTGCTGCAGCCGGGCCAGCTATAGTGACGTAAGCAAAGCTCAGGAATTCAAACAGATATTTTCAGCCAGCGTTTGATTGTCAGCAATTTAAAAGAAGAAATACTCGGAAATGCAAACACAAAATGATTTCTTGTGATATTTTTTTCTATTTCAGAAGAAAAATGCGACATGTTAAAAACTCAAAAAGCAAGATTTTCATTGGAGAGGGACTTTGAATATATATTCTATTAATAAAGTTTCCTAAAACTTGTCATGATGGGACTGGTCTTTTTTCATTTTTAATGTGCATCACCTGAAGAGTTTACCTTGTGAATGTCTTGCTTACTAATGCTTGTGTCTCTGTTACCCCAGAACCAATCTAGAGCTGGAACTGGTGCATCGGGGTGGAAACCTGTGCTCCGGTGGAGCCAGTGCAGCAGCCAAGCGCTCCTGTTTGAGTGAGTAGTGACCTCATAACGTTCCTCCTTCCTTTGGCAAAAATAAGTCAATGCTAGGATAGATGTCTAATCCGCAGACAAGTGGCCACATCCTTTTTTATATAAATCTATCGATCATCAGTCAGTATGATGGATAAATATTTTATGGGTTTTCAACCACTTTGCTCAACGTATTTGGTCTTTTAAAATGATGATCAATAAATATTTTTGCTAATAACTCACGTTTTTCATCTGTGGTAAACTGAGCAGTATGTAATTTAATCCAATATTTTATGTCACAGCTGAATAGCTGTGACAAATAAAAACAAATAAATTAAAATGAGTTGATTAGCGCTTGGAGGAAATGATGGATGCTGTCCCACATGAGTTGTTGAGAGCAATTACGGTAAATAAAACGTAAAAAAATGTGATTTCCTATGAAATTCTAAGGAGAAGCTCTGCAATGACGAACCTGAAGATATTGATGGGGAGTTTCGAATAGTCTGTTTTGCAGGCGGTGATTCAGTTACAATTTATTTAATTGTTCTGTCATCGTATTGGCTGCTACTGTAAAAATCCAAGACATCCTTGAGTGGCTCAAAGGAGATTTTTCGCTGGAGGCTTGCCATGATTGAGCTACATTAATCGTGTAGTCATGCCGGCAGCCACATTTACTCAGTTGCAGTATATTAGTGTTCATTCTGTGGGAAATTGATTCCAAGGAAAGGGCAAACATTGGGAACTGAAGCCCCACGAGGCTTCTAAGCCCGTTTCCCTTAAGGTTTTCTGCACATTGAGCAGCTGAGGTTTCAGTTGACTACAGAAACAAGAAGCCTTTTTTAATTCTTTTGGAATGAGCTGAATCAAATCCAACGAGTCCAGCCTTCAAACAGCTCTGTCTTTTTAACTTCCAGTGGTATAAATAAGAGGTTATAAAAGACATTTAAAAGTAAATACATTGTCCAAATTAAGCAGTTTGAGGCTTTTTTTTAGTTCAACCTTTTTATTGTATTTTATATATTCATCTTTTTCATATATTTTTAGATAGTCACAATAATAGTTGCCCATGCACTAAAAAAAATATTTAAAAAGGGAATCAAAATGAAATATTTTTAAAAATAGTTTTAGTCTTGCTGGTCTTTGTTAACTCTTTTGGCTGCTTGACAGGTGACACAGGTGCCTCTACCTGTAATTATTCTCCACCGCAGTGCCTTAGAACGACCTTTTTTTTGTGGTTCACTGATGAGTAACAACAGACAAACAAACCATTGAAACTTGTCTTGACAAGGCTTTGTGGATATCCTCCATATATTGATTAGTTTTAAATTTTAGGTTATAAAATGACAGCAAAATTCCTTTCTTCTGCTTGATGACAGAGAAAATAAGGACAAATTCAGCCAGACTGACTTTTTTTTTGTTTACTTTTCACCTCTGGAGGGCAGTGTTGCTCCAAGTATTGAAAAAAAAAGTATGGATGACATGCACTACTTTGCTGCGTTACAGCTCGTATAAAGTGTGAAATTTTGTTAATTTTACTGTCAGAAAAAAAAGAATCAGAGCCATTACATAACAGTGAAATTACAATTTATACTACTGCAGCTTCTGTGCTTTCCATCTCAAACTTTATAAAGTGTTCATTTTTATTCCTGAAACAATTAAGAGTTAAGTAATTTGATTTCTGTCAAGTCTGAAATACCAATTTTTAAGAATCTAGATTTGTGCAGATTTTTGTAGTTCTGTATTTGAACTGCAGCAAATATAAACGTCCAGTTGTGGTTTTTGTTTTGATTTGTTTCACGACAAGTTTCAGCTTTTTTTACAGAGTGGCGTTTTGCTGCCAGGAGCATACATGGTCTGCTCTGGTTTATCTGAATCAAGCAGTCACTTTTGATACTATTTTAGTTCAACTACTGTTTCCTGCTGTGACAAAAGAAATGCTTTTTTCCTATCTCTTTTAGTTATTTGAAGGGTAACCATGTTTTATCTCTTTGCCTCTTTCAGATCAGCTGTTTCATGTCTTGGCTATGCACATGCGTCTGTACAGTATCGATTCAGCTTACAACCCGTGGACAAGGTTGACTCAGATTGCACAAAATAAAGAAGAAGAGTGAGTACCTTTCAATCAGTCTTTAAGACCCTTTCTGAAGAAAATCAATGTTTTTGGTGTCTTTTTATTTTTATTTTTCTCATGACAGAGGACATGTATGTAAAAAAATTAAGCTTAAAATTGCACCAATAGTCCAACAGAAGCACCAACAGAAACTATGTCCAAGAAAACCACACCGTTTTAAACATTTTTTTGCTTAAAGCAGCAAAAGCGTAATTAAAGCACACATTAAATTACATTAAATCAAAAGTTGATCAGAGTGGGACCTAAACTATTCACTATAACTGTAAATCTACATATGCCCTCATGCAGCAGTCAGTGTTTCTTAAACATAAACGAACAATCAGAGTTCCACTCGTTCCTCCTTTAAACACTTCCCTTTCCTCCTCTTGCCCCTAACTGCCTTTCCTCCACACAAAGAGGAGCTAAAACCAGGAAAAAAAGAGACCGAGCATTGTTTCCATAGATACCAATAATTGCTGCATCGGGGAAATTACTGGGCACTCCACAGAGAGAAACAACCCTGTCAGGTTCACTGTATTCCATCAGCACAGCTTTTTAGCTTCCAAAAATCCACCTATGTTAAACACGATCTCGTGTTAAAGGGGAAAGCACTTTATTTAATTACAATAAACTAAAACAAACTAGCTCTTTAAAGGATTTATTTGGCCAAAATGTTCAAACGGATCCATTGAAAAGCTTCCCTCACTTCTCACCAGACCCATTTGCCGCTCAGAAAAACGTCACGATGTCAGCTGAAGGCAGTTGGCTGATAGTAAAGTCATCTAGAAAGAGGGAGGTTAAAGGAAAAAGGTAGAATAAATACCTATTTTGCTTATACATTATAGTAAATATTATTATGATTTGTAATTTCAAATTAAGAATCTAATTCAGAGAGCAAATGTCATTTACGCACATGGCTGAAAGCTCTGTCCTTTAAGGTTTCTTTTTAGGACACGGGGGAATTAAGTGGTGAGTGGTTCGGTAATGGAAGGTATTATTCTTTAAGTGCAGTTCCCCTTGTTCGGAAAACCCGAAGCCTTTCAAGAGCGGAGTGGAGGCTAGGACACTAATTGTCAACAGAACAAAAGACGCGTAAATGGAGAAGGTACATAATCTGAGTGTGTATCCAGAGATGCATTAAGACTGAAAGATAATACAGGGAGTGTTTTTGCTTCTGTAGTTTTCATAATGTGAACATGTTTGTTAAATTTAAAAAGCAAAGCCTGCTTTCAATCAGTTGGAAATATGTTACAAACCTAAAAACAGGTGGAGTTTATTGCTTTTCGTTATACAGAAATGCATCTTTTACCCTCATGTCTCAACATCACATGATGTGAACCGTGACTTCCTTTAACATTTAATTATTGTCTTGTGCTTCAAGGAACAAAACAAACAGATTGAAGCCATTGCAGAAGTTTTATCAAATTCTTATTTAAAGTCCTCCTCCAATGAAAATAATGATTTTGAGTTTGTGTGGCATTTTTCTTCTGAAAGAGAAAAAATACCAGCAGCAATGCACAGCACAAAAAGACAGAGAAAAAAAAAGTCCTAATAAAAGTCATAATATTTGAAAACAGGAAGTACAATAATAAATACTGTTAGTGTGGGGTGCGGTTTGTGCAAAAATTGACAATTTTTCAGATAGATCATTGGATGTTGTTCAGCATTCGTATGGTCCATGGGAAGAAGCTGTTTGTGAGTGATAGTAATGCCCAGGAATCTGATGGAGGTAACGCAGTGTACCTGCTCTCCACTTTTTAGTAGAGGGGCATAGGTATGACTGTGTCTTCTAAGGTACCAATATGAGTTCTTTGATCTTCTGGACATTTAGAGTTCTCCAAGCACCACTTGGTCGGGTTGCTGATCTCTGCCCTGTACGCCGTCTCATCGCCATTTGAGATCAGCCCCACCACAGTGGTCAGGGCTGTGGCGTCTTCTGTTGATCTGTTTGCCCTATAGGCAAACTGGAAGGGATCAAAGGTCTTTGGGAGAAAGTCCAGGATGTGGCTGGACACAAGTCGTTCCAAGAACTTTGTGATTACAGATGTTAGGGCGATGGGTCTGTAGTCGTTAAGACTATTTACAGGTGACTTTTTGGGGATGGGGATGATGGTGGACGATTTGAAGCAGCTTGGAACAGATGCTTGGGACAATGAGAGGTTGAACAGGGTGGTGAGGACACCAGCCAGCTCACCCGCACACGCCTTGATGACAACACCTAGGATGCTGTCTGGTCCTGCAGCTTTCCTGGGTTTTGTAGCTCTCAGGGTTCTTCTCTCCTCATGCTCCTGACAAGAAGTTCCTGAGCTTTCATTATTTTATCAAGGAATCTGAGGAAAAAAATGGACTGCATTTATTGGTCATAGCAACGTCAATAATTATTCGATTATTTGCAGAAAAAGTCATTTTTCAACTGGACGGAGCCACGCTCGTATTTGAATTGCGTCCAAGACTGGACTTTTTTTTTAAGTTGGCCTTAGGTATTTAAAATAAAACTGAAAGTAAAATCCCATTAGCTGTCACAAATCTGCTGTCTGCGTTTGATCAGTCTAGGAGTGGCGAGCTGCAGCAGTGGCGCGGCGAGCTGCTATAAGGAGTACCGCTGCTTTGTTTATAGCAGCCCCGCTTAGGATCCACCAGGTGGTTTAACCAGACACCGGCACCGTTCTCTTGAATGTAACCCTTCGGCTGCCTCTAAAAACGTCCCCACTGGCTGCACGCATTTAGAAACTGATGCGCGATTAGAGCCTTTGTATATTCTGGAATTTAATTTGATTTCTTGTTCAAGTGAATTCAACAATCAGCATGTGCTAGCATGAAATCAGTTATGAACCCCAGCTAGTGCTGGTGCAATGGTCATGTTTTATTTTATTTGTATTTTTTCATGGGCTTTTCAAAGTCTGTGTCTCGCTAGTATGTCTGGGGGCGGGGTTACACAGCTCACCACTATAAGCCACGCTCACAGGCTTTGGATCAACAAGAAAAATGACTTTTTAAGACATTTAGGATGTGAAATTTTTGTTAAAACTTCAGTTCTGATTAAAACCCCACTGGAAATGTTTAAAGAAAATTAAAAAAAATGTTGTAGGGGATCTTAAGTGTTTAAATCCAGGAGAATAGAAGTACTTCCTTTGGTCTTACAACAGGTCTACAGTTAAAATGTTTCAAATTGAAATGAGCATACAGCATCTCAATAGCATTTCCTACAGTTGGATTTATAGGCTTCTTCTTTATTACCATGAGTTTTTACTGCCTATTTTAATGTTTCTTATTTACAAAACGTGCAAAATAATTGTTTACATCTTGTCTTACAGTTCTGTGTGCAGATATTTTTTTTTCCATTATTTTATACACACCAAACACAACATAACCAAAAATGATATCTAATTGACCTAAAACTAGATTATTAGACTGTTTTTAAAAAGTAAATAAATTATGTAAGTAAGGTTTTTGTGTAATAAAATTAAAATATTATTATAGATAGCTGTAAGGTGTATGTCAGTGTTTATGGATTCTGATGATTTTTTTTAGCAATTTTAAAAGTGTTCCCAGTGGTCTTTTAATCTATTATTATGCCGTTTAACCAAGGTAAAAAAAAAAAAAAAAATGTTTTCCAGAACGTAGTCACTGCAGAGCAGCAGTAGTTCATTAGAATTTTTCCTCGTAGTTGTGGGCGGGACAGCTGGTGCAGAGCACGGATGAACCGTGACTATTGATCTGTATGGATCACGGATGAAACATGATCCGTCACGGTTCGGCACACACGTGTATCATGGATTCTCCACCCCCAGTCCCCCAATGTGTATAATTTAAAAGAATTGTGGGTTTACAGCGAGCACAATTTTTTTTCCCCAAAGATGCAATACCTCACAATGCACTTGTGTTTGTAAATAGACGACAATAAGCAAAATTTGGATGTGATGTATATGTCTGCGTTTTGAAATACCTTTGATATTTTTTTTTACTAGATATGTTTTAAATCTTTTTTTGTGATGTACAGTGTGATAGAAGAGTTTCAGCAAAAATGAAAGGAAAGATGTACAAGACTGTGGTGAGAGCAGCCATGTTGTTAGGAATAGAAACAGTGGGACTGAAGAAAAGACAGGAAGTAGAGCTGGAGGCGGCAGAGATGAAGATGCTGAGGTTCTCTTTGGGAGTGACCAGGATGGATAGGATCAGGAATGAATCCATCAGAGGGACAGCACATGTTAGAGGTTTTGGAGATAAAGTCAGAGAGGCCAGACTGAGATGGTTTGGACATGTTCAGAGGAGAGACGGTGAATATATTGGTAGAAGGATGCTGAGTCTGGAGCTGCAGGAAAGAGGTCTAGATGAAGACCAAAGAGGAGGTTTATGGATGCAGTGAATGAAGACATGAAGGTGGCTGGTGTTGGAGTAGAGGATGCTGAAGACAGGCTTAGATGGAGGAAACTGATTTGCTGTGGCGACTCCTGAAGGGAAAAGCCGAAAGGAAAAGAAGAAGATATGTTTTAAATCTTTTCAAAAAAGAAATTGTAAGCCCTAATCTTGTTATGTTTTCCTCTTTTTTTTCTTTTTTACTGATTTGAAAAATGATCTGAACTGTGACTCTAAAACTGTGACGTAATCCGTTGCACCCCTAAACCTAACATTAGTGGTACAAAAAACGGTGAGAAATATTGGAGGTATCCAGCTGTACCGTTTTTGAGCCAGACAAACAAAGACATACATGGATCTAGTGGTCTACAAGCAGATGCATCAGAATATCGTGGAGCAGAGCTTGTGGCCCGCCCAGCATATTTTCTACATCACAATTACAATCATTTTTCAAACTGTAGTTTTTGTTTCTGCACTTGATTCCCAACAATTTGAATAAAGAAATACTCAGAAATAACTCTTAAGCTTAATTTTCTTATATATGTCCTTCATCATTAGAAAAATGCTACAAGGACATGTTAAAAACCCCATTTATATAGTGTCTTAAAATTAACAACAAGTTTTATAATCTTAAACGTTTATACAAAATGCCTCCTAAAATCCAGAGAAAACAAACTATTTCTTGTTCTTTTTGCAGGAGCTTTGAGGAAGAACGACCTGAAGTCCCAATGCTGTTTCGAGACCCTCCGTCCCTTCTCATCATCTTTATTCTTACTATGCCGCAGCCTCTGCGTAAAGGTACGGTTGCATTCCCATGACCCCATAGGATGAAAAGAACATCCCCGGAGCTGCTAAATCTCTTATAGAGACATACGTTTTCAAAATATCAAATAAAGTAACAGAAATCTCAGGGTTTTTTTTTAGTGAAAGTAGATGTCATAAATGAATAAATCTGCAGCAAGTATTTAAAATGGATTTAAAGGATCATCTGGTTTTTCCTCTTCCTCACTCAGTAGATATTTTATATGGGAAGGGGCTTCGGTCACAGCAGTTGCAAACATTTTATTCTCTTTTGCCTATATTAACCTAAAAATCTTTTCGCTGCATGTTATTGCTGCTGAAAATGCCCCATTTCTCCTCTTTCACTAAGATCCCTCTCTTCAGTAACCAGCACAGAGCTGATGTTGTTCATTTAGCTTTTAAAATCCCAAAATCTATTTGTTTATCACAGTTTACATTTATTTTTCTCCTATCCCCCCATGAAGAGCACTTTACCTGCGTTGTCAAGATGCTGTACAACCTGCAGTTCACCCAAGCTTTGGCTGCACTGTCGACTAAGTTGAGCTCTGAGGAAAGGCAGGCTTGGATCACGTCTGGAGCACTTGTAAAGGTACAAATAACCATCTTTGTTTACTATTGCCTCTATGTCCCAGATGTTATCAAAATGCTTGGAAGCCATGATGATGCATAGCCGATTAAAAAAAACCAAAAAAAAAAACCTCTTTTTTCTTATGACTTCTATCTGTGTTTTTGTTGTAAAATCTCCATACTAGAGCCCTTTGAAAGAATTCTGTTGCTGTTGAGTTATGGGTAACCAAACTTAATTGATGTGGTTTCCACCCTGAGTAGCATCACTCTTCATTATCTGGAGATGGGGGTTTTACTGGAGTGTGCTACATTAATTTGTCTTAAGTCTGTTAAGATTATATTAGCAAGTGGCTGGCGGGAACGCTGAGAGACAAAAAGCAGAGACATTAAAGGATTTCCACCAGTAATGGATGTGTAAATTAGTGTCTTTCTGCTACATTGACATGTACATTAGTGCCCACAAACTGCTCTTAATATAGATTTTAAATCCAATAGGAGAAGCATCTGTGCTTGGTTGAAAGTAAAACAATCTGGAGGTAGGAGTGAAAAATTTCATCACCTTTTTACTTTAAATTTTTAAATAAGAGCATCTTTGGTTAAAACCTCACCCACACTACCCTTAGGAGTGGGTACGGGCTGTCGGCAGATGAAAAATGGGCAAATATTGGCACCATTAATTGGTCAACCCCCTACTCCACTGGCCTGAACAAGCCAGAGACCTGCTACCCTCTTTTTGGGTCCATCTGACTAAAACTTAAAGACCCACTCCAATAAAAATTTTGTTTTTAACGTGTTCTTTTAGCATTTTTCTCATGATAGAGTTCACCAATTTACGATTAAAACTGTGTTTCTAAGCATTTCTTTATTCAAATCACGATGAATCAGGAGCAGATGAAAACTGCAATGGATCTATTAACATCTTCATTTTCCTCGTCTGAGCTGCCATCTGGTTCAAAACTGTATAATTCAGTATTGCTCACTGTCTTTTTTTTTGCTATGAGAATGTTAGCTTTAGCTTTGTTAGGGGCTGTAAGCTAGTGGGAGATGCTCCTCCTGTGTCTTAAAATAAACGACAACAGGATTTTTGCTAAAAACAGCATAATCATAATAAAAAACAATAAACAAAAATATAGTTCAAGTTGGACTTTAAGAAGTGTGGAAACTCTCAGGGTAAGCATTGGATCTTGTCGGCGGCCGTGGTGCAGTGGTAGGGCAGTCGTCTCACAATCGGAAGATGGTGGGTTCGATTCCTTGCCCGCCCATGTGTCGAAGTGTCCTTGGGCAAGACACTGAACCCTAAATTGCCTCTGGTGGGAGGTTGGCGCCAGTGTTCGGCAGCGGAGCCACCACCAGTGTGTGAATGTGTGTGTGAATGGGTGAATGGGTCTGTGACTGTGAAGCGCTTTGGACCCTCGAAGGAGGGTGGAAAGCGCTATACAAGTATACGCCATTTACCATTTACCATTTTTGTCAGACAGTTGAACAAGATAGTAAATGTAAAGCCTTCAGCTGTGAATTCATTAAGCGACTCAAAGCCACTGTGGCCTTCAGTCTGTGAAAGACGACAAGTGTCCTACAAGGATCACTGATTGATGCTCTGGTTAAAAAGCCATTGCCTATAAACCTTTCAACATTGTTTATTTGTTTGGGAAGTAAAATGTTTTTCTTCTCTGTATTTTGTCAGCATCATTTAGTTGTTTTTTTTTTTTTTTTTCCAGAACACTGCAAATTCTGAAAAGTCCTGTGAAGTTCTGCTCGGTCACATTATCAGTGAGCTCTCAAAGGAAAACCGCATCTACAGCGTTAACCCCGAGGAAGCGGCAGTGGTGAGACAACGCCACAGTAACTCCTCATCATTGAACTCATCTGGCAGCTGCTTTCCTTCTATAAATTACTCAATAACTGGAAAAAAAATGGTTGCATTTCCCCACCAGTCTCCACGTTAGGGATACATCACTGTTTTATCAGCAAGCTGCTAACTGGTTATTGATCAGGGATTTGTGCCGTTTCCTTCCACAGCTGAGCTCCAGTGTGTGGTCCCCACAGTCCGTGGAGGTCAGCCTTCAGCAGTTCTGCCTGCCCTTTCTGCGCCTCTCCTGCCTTCTGCAGCACCACCTTTATGGAGACAGCCTGACTGGCTGCCTGGTACGTTTCAGCAGAAATGCCTGATCATTTGTGGGAAGTAGTTTAGACTACTCAGAGTGATCTCACTCCTTCTTTGCTTATCTTTAATTAGGAGGAAGAGGAGTTTTCATCTTTGGCTGTGTGCCTGGGGCTTCTACCTTCAGCCCCCCAGCCTTCCAACACCATGCACAGTGCCTCATGTCTGGAGTGGCCCGTCAGCGCCTTTGACTTGGTGTCACAGTGGTGTACTGAGGTCACGGGGCTCTCACAAATGCAAGCTGAGCAAACACTGGTACACATGCTGTTCATAAGCTTTCATTTGTCACTTTAAAGGTCTGTTAGTTTATGGAATTCAGTTTTGATCGACCCTGAAGTGCAAATCACATCAACAAACTACCAAAAAAGCATGAAATATCATCAGAACAATAAAAAAAAAGCTAAATTAATAATAAAAAAAACATTACATTTTAGAAATGAAAAAAAAAAATCCAGAAACCAAACTTAAAAATATGTTGGAAAACAAAAGTTATTTATAAAAATCAAAATGACATGTTAAAAAATTAAACCAATTAAAGTATGTATTGGGGAACATCACTGATTGGATGATGATGTTTGAGTTTTGAAGAAGAAGGAAAGCAGAAGAACGTTTGACCTAAACTGTGATTGAGTTGGTTGAACAGTTACCAAATTGCCGGAAGCTTAGAAAAATACCCTCAGCTGGAAGATATTGAAAAAAAGGGAACTAACTTTATCATCCAATCCCGTAACATCCACGTTTTCCAGTTTTGTTACAATTTTCTATGGAAATTATCAAGAATCAAGAATCAAGAATCTTTATTATCATTTATGCAGAGCAAAATGAAATTTCTGCCAGCAGCTCTTTGCTAAAGTTTAAAAAAGAATAAGATAAATATAAATATAAATATAAATATATACAAGGTGCATTACAGTTAAAAGGCACGGTGAGTGAAGTGGACATTGCACAACAGTTAAGGTACTGCAAGAATAAATAGATCAGTGCACAGAGACCTGAAAGTTATTGTTAAGTCTAATTCCTTAGACTTAGGGTGGGTGGGTGGATGGACTTTACAGCTCTGGGGAAGAAGCTGTGTTTCAGTCTGTTGGTGTGGGTCCTGATGTTCCTGTATCTCTTCCCAGAGGGAAGAGCTACAAACAGTTGGTGTCCAGGGTGGGTGGGGTCTGCAGCTATACGACCAGCCCTCCGTTGGACCCGGCTGTCGTACACTGAGTCGAGTCGTGGGAGCGGTTGACCCACAATCCCCTGTGCGGTTTTCACCACCCGGGCCAAGTCTATCTTGTCTTTTGCAGTGCAACTCCCGTACCACACTGTGGCGCTCAGGCAGAGGATGCTCTCTATGGTGGCTCTGTAAAAGTTTTTCAGCAGCTGAGAGAAAAGTCCAGTCCTTTTTAGTTTCCTAAGGAAGAAGAGTCTCTGTTGAGCTTTCTTCACTAGGTAGGATGCATGCACTGACCAGGTAAGGTCAGATGTAATGTGGATCCCCAGGAACTTGATGTGGTCCACTCGCTCCACCTCTTCCCCGTGAATGAGAAGAGGGATGTGTTCCACCTTTTTAGACCTCCTGAAGTCCACTATGACCTCCTTGGTCTTGGAGGTGTTTAGGACGAGGTTGTTGTTGGTGCACCAACCTATTAGGTGCTGGATCTCCTCTCTGTAGTGGGTCTCATCATTGTTTGATATGAGACCCACAATGGTGGTGTCATCTGCAAACTTGACAACCATGTTTGTAGGGTGGATAGCAGAACAGTCGTGGGTGAATAGAGTGAAGAGGGCCGGGCTGAGGACACACCCCTGTGGTGTTCCTGTGCTCAGGATCAGAGTAGATGATGTGGAGTCTCCAATCCTCACCACTTGAGGCCTGTTGATAAGAAAGTCTCTGATCCAGAAGCACAGAGAGGCAGGCAGTCCAAGGTTGTGGAGTTTCAGTATCAGCTTGTCTGGGATCACAGTGTTAAATGCTGAACTGAAGTCCACAAACAGCATCCTGACGTAGGTGTTGGTGTGCTCCAGATGAGACATGGCCACATGTAGGGCTAATGAAACTGCGTCCTCTGTTGATCGGTTCTCCCTGTAGGCGAACTGATGTCTGTCCAGGGACGCAGGGATGATGTCCTTGATGTGGCTCAGAATGATCCTCTCGAAGCACTTCATGATCACCGGTGTCAAAGCCACAGGGCGGTAATCATTGAGGCAGGAGACAGAAGATGTTTTTGGTACGGGCACAATGATGGAAGACTTGAGGCACACAGGTACTGAAGCGAGCTGTAAAGACAGGTTGAAAATGTCCAGAAAAACCCCTGCCAGCTGCTGTGCACACAGCTTGAGAACACGACCTGACACCTTATCTGGCCCTGTGGCTTTGCTGATGTTGATTCTCCTCAGGGTGGAGCACACTTGGTGTTGCTGCAGAACAAGCGGCTGGGACTGCTCCTCCAGCTGTAGAAGAGAGCCGGTGTCTCTGCTGTCAGGAGTGTCAAAGCGTGCAAAGAAGGTGTTTAAGGTGTCAGGCAAAGTGGGCTCATGGGTGATGATTTGCTGTTTACAATTTCTGTGGTCTGTGATGGTGTGATGGTGATGTGAAATTATTTTCTTTCAGAAATGTTTTAATGACATTTTTTCTGGAATTTTGTTTTGATTTCTAAAGTGTTCAGATTATTTGTTTCGCTTTTTTAAAAACAGATTTTTGTGTCATTTGTTGACGTGATTTGTCCTTCAGGGCCACCGTACACTCTCCACTGTTGTCATGCTCCTCCAGTTTTGTGAGCTCTCTTAAGTCTCCAAAGCATGTTATCAGACTTTCTTTTCCTTTGCAGACCTTGCTTGTTCAAGATCCTCAGTGGGCAGCCCCTCGCCTTCTCCAGCTACCTGACAACTATAATATCATCTTCCAGTACTATCACAGAAAATCTTGTACTGTCTGCAAAAAGGTGCCAAAAGACCCCGCACTCTGCCTTGTTTGTGGCGCCTTTGTCTGTCTCAAGGGCGTCTGCTGCAAGCAGCAGGGTATCTGTGAATGTGTTTTGGTAAGTTTCCAAGATTAGTCCATGTCCTCATAGTTTTAAGGAAGTTTTAAATTCAAACTCCAACAATACATTTTTATAGTTTAAAATTGTACCTAGGCGTTTTTTAATAATGATTATGCAGTTTTTAGTAAAAAAAGTGACATTTGAAGACTTGTTTTCTGCAGATCTGTAGGAGTTTGTTAGAAATTTGTCTCTGAGTTGTGGGTGGGTCTGTTGGCGCATAAGTTATCTTATCTAATTTCTCTGCTTACCTTGGTTTACACTCTCTCTCACTAGCTTTTAGCACCTTACAAGCCCAAGCTAACATTAGTTTAGCAAAAAAAAAAAAGGGTAAACAAAATCGAAGCTATCCAGCAGTACAGTTTTGAGCCAAATACCAGCTCAGATGAGGAAAACAAAGACGTTCATGGATCTATTTGTCTGCAAGTGGATGCAGGGAGAGATTGGCCCAGCAATGACAGTCACTGTGTCATGAACCTGAGCTTTTTCATACCAAAGGTTTTCATGAAAGTTTTAATCTTAAAATGTTTAACATATGTTTTCCATTATGCTACAAGAACATATTAAAAACACCAAAAACAACATTTTTTTGGGGAGTGGGCGTTTGAAGATTTGAAGTTCCTGCATCCAAAAAGATCTTTTTGCATCCAAAAAGATTTTAAATTATTTTATTAATGAAAATGAGTGATGCTTATAGATGGAAAATGTTAAGAACTATCAGCAAATTTCGTGCAAATTTCAAAATATTCTCAAAAGATTTAATGGTAGAGCCATGTTTTGGTTTCCATCTTAATTTTGTAGCATACTTTAATGTATTTTTTTGCGGATTTGTAGCACTCCCAACACTGTGGCGCAGCAGCAGGCATCTTTCTGCTCATCAATGCCTCTGTCATCATCATCATCCGTGGACATCGTTTTTGTCTGTGGGGCTCCATTTACCTCGATGCCCACGGAGAGGAAGACCGTGATTTACGGTATGTGAGAAAACGGTCGAATACACCGACTTTCAAACGATTCACTCGATTTCATTTGATCCAATTACTATTTAATCTGAATATTTTCGTAATAAAATGTCCCAAAAGGACTGGTTACTTTGTTCTTCATTTACTTGGAGCACTTGGCAATGCCTGAATGTTTTATTTCTCTCTTTTTTTTTTCCAGCCGTGGCAAACCCCTCTTCTTATGTGAAGAGCGGTATCGTGTGTTGGAGCAGCAGTGGGTTTCCCACACCTTTGATCACATCAATAAGCGTTGGGGGCCTCA
The DNA here is from genome assembly GCA_003999625.1 of Oryzias javanicus. Taxonomy (NCBI): domain Eukaryota; kingdom Metazoa; phylum Chordata; class Actinopteri; order Beloniformes; family Adrianichthyidae; genus Oryzias; species Oryzias javanicus. The sequence continues at coordinate 12,077,030 of CM012457.1, read as the reverse complement.
CTACAACGGACTCTAACATCCTCCTGATGAAGCATTTTTTTCTTTGTCCTACTCTTTATTTACCGGCTTGTCTGCCTTGGTTTAAAAAAAAAATATATACATAGAAATAAAAAAAATCAGTAACTTTTATGATTATAAAAAAAAAAAATAAACACAAGCGTGAGGGGTGAGGATAGTGCTGCTACAGCTTTGGTGTACGTGGAGTTTGGTCTACAGTCATGCCTAAAAGATTTAGCACCCGTGTGTTCCGTCGTGTGGTTTTTGGATGATAGAACTTGGTGAGATCAAATTAAAAAGCACAACTTTGCCCTGAAATTCAAATGGAGTAGCCTTTAAAAGCCTGTTTTACTTATTCATATTAAAAAAAAAAAAATGGAGAATGCGCATATGAAATGCTGGAGAGTTCTGATTGGTTTTGAAGCTAACATCTGTATGCATATCCCCTTTTTATTTATCAGAATGTGCTGTACTAGCATGAGTTTCAAGCTCCTGATGAGTGTCACTGAAGTCCGCACTCATTCGGCATCACGATGATCGTTGGCGTTAACCCCATCGGCGCACTCGAGTGGTTTTTTTTGCGTAAAAGTAAAGGACTCTTTGGGTCAAATCCATCCTCAGGAATTTATTTTTCCATTTTTTTGCTGTTTAAAATAAGTTTTAGATATTTAAATAAATGCTGCTGCTCATTGTTAAAGTTACTAATTTTAACTTTTGTGAAGTTTTTCTTTTTTTTTGTTTTGTCTAAGGTTGTGCTTTGAGTTTACAGTAGAATGCAGGGAAAGTTGGCATAGCCTCACGACTTTTTTTTTTTGTTTCTTTTTCTTTTTTCAGCTGTCATATTGCACTTACTGCAGGTTTCACGGCCCGGTCCACACTTTTTGCTTCTAGTTGATCTTGAGGAGTGAAAACTCTTTACAGAAGAGTGTTTTTTTATAGTTTATGGGTGTAGTTTGCTTTCTACCTGCTATTAATTTTCAAAGTTGTGAGATCAACGATGGAGGATTCTGGGAAGAATTGAGGATGAATTTTTTTTGGCCAACATTAAATTTTTTTTAAATTTTGATTGTAGCACTAAAGTAAAACACTGTAAAAATCCACAGGTTGGTTGTTTTACACATGAAACCATGAATTTGCCACCAGAAAATAAGATCATTTTAGCTTAATAACATTGACAAAAATTTGTCCTTGATTTTTTTTTTTTTTTCCCCAACTGCCTGCTGTATTTAGCAGAGTTAAGTGAAAGCAGAAAACTATCCCTTTAAGAAAGCTGTCTGTCAATCAATGTTCACTGCTGCTGCGCCACAAACTCTCTTTTTTTTGTTTTAAATGAAAGAAAATGTTGTTGTCAAACCTTTAAAGTGTTTGACAGCAGGATCATCACAGATTCTTTGAATTAAAGTGTTGCTTTGGAGTGGAGGTTCCACTGCATTTCATTGATGTTTTTAAGTTTTTTTTTTTTTTAAACACTTTTTGGGTCAGTGGGGTGACATTTCTAGTTGCATTTTGACATTATCAGACTTGAGTATCCCGTTCTACACTGTGCATAACATATTTTACCAAACCATTCTTTAAGTGTCTTAGCTATTTATCACCTAAATATCATGTTTATTTTGTGAACCGCAAACATTACTTTCAGTTGTGCCTGCAAAAAATGAATCTAGACATTATGCAGCATTAAGCTGACATCCCACGTTTTTTTTTTTTTTTTTTTGGTGGAAATGCTGGGCCGCTTTAGTGCTGCTTTGTGGAATCATTAAAAGAAGGAGTCAGCACTGGAGAAACCTTTTAAGTTCATGCATGCTGCTTTTATGTTTACCAGGTTTCTCCTTTTTTTTTTTTTGGTTTTGTTTTGTTTTGCAAGACCCACTTTGTAAATGAGCGCAACCAAAAAAAAGCCAATGAGTGATGGGTGGCATTTGTACGGGAAGGCTTCTGAGTGGTCTTGTGTCAGAATGAAGAAAGAATACAGTACATTACTGTAGGTGCTGATTCAAACTTTGAGTTTGAGTGGGAAGTCTGATTTGGACATTTAAGGAAAAAATGTAAAATATGTGAATAAAATATGAACACACTGATTTTGTTTTTTTCTTGTCTTATTGCTTTTATCTCTTACTTTAAATTTTTCTGTTCATCAGAAAAGGAAATATTAAGTTCTTCTCTACTTCTTGCTCAAGTTCTGGTTCACCTGAGCGAGGTTTGCTGCCATGTGACTGAGTACTTGTGGGATAATTGGTTTCCAAACAAGGGAGGCCCTCAGAGTAATGACCAACCACAGCACAAAGCCTCTGTTTTCCACCAGTTAGGCAAGAAAGAGGGCAAAATGGAATGCTGCGCGTGTCGCTGGAGGAATTTCAGTCTGCAAAAACTGCCAAAATTCTGCAATAAATGTTTCCCGTCAGGAGATGTTGGCGTTACAGGCATTTCTCGGATGGGCATAGCTGGACTTTCCTTTTGTCCCTGCTGGTACAGGTAAACTCAATCTGCTGCTCCTCAGACCTTTCACAATGAATAGACTGTTAAAAGCTGCATAAAGTGGTGATCAGTCAGCTGACCGCTTCAGGGCTGCAGAACAACCTGCTCAGATGTCCGTCTGGTTAATAATTCAAGTTTCTAGCTAAGCAAAAAGAGAAATCGCTTTGAATGTGATTTTTAGTGATGGAGTCCTGCAGGAGGAGCAGTTTGGGGAGGAAAAATGGCAAATTTTTGAAGTTGAGGAGATGAAGTTTTTTGATGACTGGGCGGTCCTTTCTGTGTTGCAGATGTAAAACATGGATGTACGAGTTCAACAATGATGAGGTAAGAAATGTACTGATTAAACGGTGAATTTCAGTCTAAAGATATAATGATTTGAATATAGAACATGTCACGTTTGTTGTAAAATCTGTTTTTCAGACTTGTGTTTTCAAAAAATGACAAAACTTTCATTAAAAAAAATGAATGCATACATTGGTTTCTCTGCATGCAGTGCAAGACTGAGACTTAATTTCTTGTAACTACATTTGTTGAAACTTTATTAAAATATATTAAGATATGAAGCAACACGCAACTCTGAGCCTGACTTTGAAAGCAGACATAAAAGTAAATATTCACAAAAAAAAAAGTTTTATTTATTTTAGTTTTCCACAAATATTGTTGGGGGTAACTTTGCAAAAGTGATGCATCCAGTGAGATTACTTTTTTAGCTGTAACGAAGTAGTATAGGCCATAACTGTAATGGTAACTAATGCATTATAACAATCTATCCATTTAAATTCTAATATTTCAAGCGGCAAAACCACTAGGCGTTAAAAACAAGAAAAACAATTGTCGAGCTCAGAGTGAGTCAATTTAAACTTTGTAAACTATTTTTTTTAATCATTTCAACTTAAAATACTGAGCCAAAGGTTCTGTTTGAGTTTACAGACCTGAACACTTTTTACACATTCTTAAAGCCAACGTCTCTCTGTGCTGTTGTAAGTTAAGTGGAGCAAATTTAATCTGACTTTAAAAATTAGCGTTTCAGAAGTCTATAAGATTTTATATTCTTATTTTTGCCCCTCCATGCCTTTATTTCTAACTAAATAAAAATATTCTTCAAAGTTTTTCCATTCAAGGTGTTGCTAAATAAGTCCTCAATTTATTGGTATTTTGCCAATTGAAGGGGTTAATTCAAATTAATTTTTTTATTTAAGGCACTAGTTAAGATTCTGTTATACTTTTTTATCTTTTCATTTTTATGTTCCAGATGGAATAACGATGAAGATTTGTTGTTCTTGCACTTCTACTGTACCAAAAATGAAATTTATATATGAAACAATTTATAATTTTGCTCATAATCTATGTGAAATATTTTGCAAAGAATCTGTCACTTTTTAGATTAAGTTTGATTGCTGCCAGTATTACAAAGAAAATCACAAAATAGTCATGTGGCACATATTTGGGATTACCATTTTGAGGCAAAAGATTACTTTTAGCAAAAGTTACAAGTAATCTGTAAGGCAGGGGGGTCACCAACCTTTTTGGAACTGAGGGATACTTCTGAGTATGTAATGAGGGCTGCCTTTTTGAAATAACACATTTGCTTATCTTGCCTTAAGTTATACATTATTAATGATGAATAATGATACTCCTCTATGTAAAGATGTACTGATTTCTCACCATAATTATCAACAATGCCAACAAGCAAGGAAAAAGATATCAATATTCAGCACTTAATTAATCTCAGTAATTGGTACATTTTCAGATGATCACTTACATTTCATGGGAAAATTTTTCCATTTTCTCTATGTTCCACCATATTCATCAGTTATGTAATGTTAAGGAAAAATTATCTTACACATTTTTAAACTAATCTTGTCACATTTTGAACTAATGACCAAAATCTACAGCATTTTAATAAAATTAATGATCTTGGAACTGGAGTAGGTCAGAGGTCACCTAAAGTTATCTAAAGTAGAACATCTTTTTAAGACATTTTAAAGCTCAAATCTATATAAATGCAAATGTAGTTAAAAAAAATAGCAACAGAATAAAATTGAGTTTTAGACGCGGCTCACAAATGAGTTGTGCTATTTTTAGAAGAGACCTGTGGGCACCTCATGTGCTCCTTGAGCGCACCAGGTTGGTGCCCCCTGCTGTAAGATGTTACAGTTCGTGATTTGTATAGCACTGTACTGATGAGTTATGATCATTTGTTAGGAGTTCTGTCTATTTTGTGAGTCAAGACTTTAGTTGTCCGAAGCGAGAACAAGGCCACAGGGCTGCAGGCCTGAGTGAAGGTTTACTGTAAAGCCTCTTCACATCCCCTTAAAAAGGATTACTTTCTCTTTTTTTCTGGCCCTCCTCTCTCTGTAGACTTACTAAAAGGTTTACCAAGTGGAGCTTCCACAAGGCTTTACCACAAGGAGGAATTGTTTGACTTTGATGGAAGCAGAAAATAAGATTTTGCTTTCACTTTGACTTTCACTTTGCAGTGTTTCTGGGACAGAGATGTTCTGCAGAGCATCACAGAATTTGAGTTGTGAAGATGAACGAAACAGCACATGAAGTTACAGCAATAATCCCAAATTACAAAGCTTCGTTTAGAATTTTCTGAAATTATTTTGGTGACTTGTAAAACTGAGACTGCAATAAATGTTTTTATTCTGTTACAAAAATAGGAAACGAAGCGTAACCTGAGTCTGACCATCAGTGGTATCCAGTTTCTAAACCGCACTCCAGAGGGCCACATTTCTTCCATCGTTACTCAGCATTCCTAGAATAAAACAGAAATTCTCTGAATACATTTATCTGAAATATATCATTTGTTTACATCATTATGTGCTGCCAATCAAAACTAACTGTTCATAACTCTGGTATTTATTAAATCATGTAATCCATGAATTATTACAGCAATCTTCTGTGAAAAGATTAGTGATTATTTAAGTTACTAGAAAAATTTGATTCTGTAAGAAAAAGATTTTACTTTGGTCATCTCAATTGCGATAGGATGCTACTTTGGTTTATGTTATAATTGCTAAAAAAAAAAAAAAAAAAAGTGCTCAAGCAAGTCTGGAAAATCTTTAACACAAACAAAAAACTAATAAACATTCATTTTAAATTCCATCTAACTGCTTCTTCCATTCTACCTTTATTGAACCCAAATGATCTTAAACTTTCTTTAGGATTAGTTTATTTCCATATTTTTTTTTAAAACATGTAAGGATCTCTATTTGTAGAGTTTTTATGGTTTATGAGTACATACAGGTATCTTAATGTACACATTTTGCAAAGCAGCAGCAGAGTGTTGTTTGCAGAGTGGAGCTAAAGGTCACATGACCTAGCAACTGTCCAGTGTCTTCCTTGGTTACCTCCCTGCAACCTGAGGCGCTTCATATCAGCCACCATTATGAGTGGCTATATCTGCCACCTGAATATTTAACACCACAGGAGATCAGGTTGCAGGTTGTCTGTGAATTATTAATCCCTATGGATTGGCTAAATTAGTTTGGAGCAGTTTGAAGTGAAGCAGCAACAGACGCTCACACAAAAACAAGGTATGTCTGACTTGTGGCATTATGATGTTGGCTTTTTGAATGATTTACAATAATCTCAGAATATTTTCAAACATGTTTATTTTTGCTATAAAAATAAGCAGTAAAAATGAATTCATAATCCAAATGTTTGTTTGCTTTTTAAAGAGCATTTTTTTTTAAATAAAAATACGAATGTATCACTTGTGATTTAATGTTTATTTTCTCAACCTCTAGGATAATATTTATCTTGCTGTTGTCGGTTATTAGAGTTTGTGAAAATGTATGACTAGTCATGTGACTAGTTTAGAATTACACCAACATGTTTTTTCATTCATTCAACATATTTGTTTGATTTAAGATCATAAGGATAACTCCGCCCCCTTACCTTTCCATGTTTTCTTCAGATTGACCGTTGCCATGTGCATTATTAGCCGTCTTTCACTAATGTTGATGTTCAGATATGTGACCAGGAAGTAAACAAACAAGAGCACATGAAGGCAGCTATTATGTGTGGAGCTCCTGCTTGAAAGAAGTACAATTTGAGTGTTTACAGTTAGCATTGTTATGTTTCAGTTTCTGTGATCATGCCGATTGAGTGGTTTTATGTACTAAACGAGGCTTGTGGAAATGCAAAGAGAAGACATTTGGCACTCAACAACCATGGCTTCCCTTGGATATCCCTGAGAGTTTTTTTTTTTATTTTAGATCTAAAAGAAATTGAAAATGTTGGCAAATCTGATTCTATTATTCTCCTCACCAAACCGACAACACCTAAAAAGCACACACTCTTTGATCTACCGTAACATTTACCCGATCAACACGAATCAGTCGATTCTAATGCAGAGAAAAGTGGTTTTTCATTTTGGGTTGCACCAAAATAAAACGTCAAAAAGCCACTTTTCAGCTGATTTTTGTTGAGAACCATGTTCTGAGAACCATTAGGGTCTGACACAAAGAGTTCCAGTAGTTGAAAAGATCTCAACACTGGATCTAACTTTGTTGTTAAACGGTTTATAAGTGTAAATAACCCTTTTAGCAAATAAACCGCATCCATTGCAGCGGTGCTTTGTAGTCAAAAATAACATGCTAGCAGCCTGATAAATCAATTAACAGAGACACAACGGCTTGTTTGGCTCATTACAGTTATAGATTATCAGAGTTGGTCTAAATGTACTCAAGACAAAACATGCTAAATTGAAAATAAAATAGGGATAGAATGAAAAACTCTTTTGATGATGTTTCAATTATTTTAAAAATTATTTTTTATTATTAATAAACTCAATAAAATAGTAAGACATTTTGTTAAAACCATATTTTTTACTTTAAAGTGAGACTTTAAATTTTTTTTAAAGATTTTTTTAAATCGCATGCTTTTACTGTAAAATTTGACGATAATCATTATCTTTATTTTGCATTTGCAGCAAAATTGATTAGTAAATACTTTTTGTTTCAAATGTTTCCCTCTGAAGGACACCCAGAAAGGTATCAGCTCTATCTGTTTGCTGTGTTTGAGAATCTCTCTACAGAAGATCCATCTGAAATCCGCCCACGTGCTCACACGCCATGCAGCAGCAAGCAGTCCATAAATCTGTCCTCGTGTGGCGGGGGTTAAACGTAATTTTTCACATCATTTGCCGATAACCAAAAAGGAACGACGTCCCCTTCTGTCTCTCAGGGTCACCCAGCCCCAGTGATACATTAAAACGCTCACGACAAGACGAGCAGACACGGGATTAAAAAGCAAACACACACCCCCTTTCCATCTTGTTTATGGGAACATGTGCCATTTTCTAAAAAGGGGAAGTATGTGTCGCTGTGTGGCAAAACCGACTCTCACTCCATCATGCGTCTCATTTCTTTGACACCTAATGCTTCATTTCACTGCGTCTGTTTGTCTTCACAGGGAGCTTTCAAAAATCGTCTGGCCTTTTTTTTTTATTATGCTGATGATTATGAATTTTTATTGAACGTCGTGCAAATAGATTTACAAAACACTTGACATAGTAATCACCCTATAAAAAAAAAATTTCTTGAAGGTGTGGCTTCGACTCAGTGCCTCAGGTCAGTTAATCTCTTGTATAATCCAATAGATCTTTAGCAGATTGTGCTCCTTAGAGGGCATGGCAGTGACGGAGTCCCTGCGGAGAAGGCTTTGCTGTTGCTGTCGTTCTGTTATGATCCACAGAGACTCTTTACTTGTAGCTTCTCAGTGCCCTGATGAGTCAAAAGAAAATAACTTTTGCCATGTAAGTACATCCTCACCCCCCCTGCTTTAATTTGCTTCTGCTATAAGTGGCTCCCCTGGTGTATGGATTGGTTGTACAGTAATAGATTAAATAGGAGGCTTTGGGAAATACATGTGCAGATCTCTGTAAGCACTTTCCCCCTCACAGCAGCTTACTTAAGTCTGCGTCTGCCTGCTTCTCTGGGACTCTAGATGGCTGATAATGTGTTTTCCCTTTGTGATGTGACACTGTAGCAGTACACGTTGTGTGACAAGTTTGTAATCGCCCCACCAACTAGCCGCAGAACAGCTTTTTAATTCACAATGGTGTTGATTTCCCAGGAGGTCACTTTATGGACTGTACCCTTACAAGTCTACCATGATTGGCCTGGAGAACCTTGGGGATCCTTCAAGCAACTGGGAAATCGTGGAGACCATCGGGAAAGGAACATACGGCAAAGTCTACAGAGTGACCAGCAAAAAAGACGGGAGTCAGGCGGCCGTGAAGGTGCTGGACCCAATCAATGTAAGCCTTTTGACAGAACCATGTTCTGAGAACCATCAGGGTCTGACCGTGTTTGGATGTGTCACTTAATGAGGGACAGTTTGTTTGTCAGCACTAGAATGGAGATTAGGGTAAAAGTCATCTTTCTCTTAATAAATAGTGATGTTTTTGAGGATGCTCCTAAACTCTGCTTTTCTGCTAAAAAAAAGTTTAAAAGATAATTACATTAATTAAAGTTTCTTTTCTCCCTAATTTAGTTTTGATTGGTTTTAGGGGCAATGAAGCAAAACCATTTTTCTACAGCATATACAACCAATAAACACAGATTTATGAATAGCAGATGATCATAGAAATGTGGAATTTAATCTTTTCTCTAAATTGAGATTTTTGTGCATCTTAATGTATAATTGTTGCCTAAAGATAAAGAAAAGTAAACAACTTAAAAACAGTTGGAGCACAAGGGTTTTCTCCCAGCTGCAGGGTCCAATTTGTGGCTCGGAGGGTTTAACCTCTGAATGCCTGTTGTCGCAAATATACAACAAATTGCTCCAAAATTACCTAAATGTAGCATCAACTTAAAAGCAAAAACACAAGTGATTTTAATTTTCATATCTGGACACAAATGTAGGCATTAAGGGGTTAAGTATAAGCTGCTATATATGATTTTAGACTCAATGTGCTTTTTATTTAGTTTTGCTGTAGCTTGTGTGAGAGAAGGAGGATTACTCTTATATATTTCTGGCACTTCACTACTGACCTTTAAACCATTTAAAGCCGGTTTTCAATCTGAACTGCGAAAATTTTCAATTAAGCCACTCAGAAGTTGCTTAAGTTGGGGTATGTTAAAACCTTATCATGAATTTAGATGTTGCACATCCCAAAATGGCCAAACAGCTAGAACTATTTGATTTGCTGTTCTCCTTTTGACATATCCCTTCTGGGGTAACCAGCATATCGGTTTTCACTGATCCGCACATTCAATTTGGCAAAATACAAAAGAAGACAAACAAGATATCTTAAAATGATTATTATGATGATTAAGATGCTTGTTGAGACGGCATATTTATTTTTTGGAATAAATGTAACTTTCTTCAATTCCCATTTTTCAGTGTTTCTTAACTTTGTGTGCTACGTTTACACCAGGCATGTGATGTGCACTCAAAAACATCCTAAACAACCATTGTGGAACAGGCTTTTAACATATACTGTGCTCACACTGGGCTGTCACTACCCAATATTAATATAATTAGTCACAGTTTGAAGAGCCTAGGTGTGATATCTTGTTAATCTTGCTCCAGGCTTTTTTTTTACAGCTCTATTCTGATATATGAAAGACTTGGGGTCATACACTTTCAGCTGGGCACAAATCACCGTTAGGCTATTATTTGTTCTCCAATGATCTATTTTCAAACGATTTGCACTTTTGTTTTTTTGTAAAAGGACGCTACTTATATGCAACTGCCAAATCTGAGTTCCTGATTGGTCCAAAATCAACTGATTAATTGATCTCTTCACTAACTCTTCTTGTATGACAGTTTTGTTGCGACTGAACTCTAAAGCCTTTGTGTTGTTTTTCCCTTTCTTCTAACTTTTCGATTTATCAGCACTCGCATCATTCAAACAGAGTAGGTTGGCAGTTTCCTTCCCCCTTCATCTTGATGTAGTCGTACTTTCTCCATTGATCCATGTCAGTGCCCCCTCCTCCTTCTGTTTATGTCATGTTAAGTCTATGCATGCTCGCACACGTGTCGCCGCACACACTGCAGCTTCTGTTTCGTGATAAGGACAGCAGGTCTACGGCTTGCTTGTGTCAGTGGAGCATCCTCCATCCCGGTGGCCGCATCAACCAGGACGCTGTGCTGATGGCCATGAAGATGAAGCTGCATCCTCTCCCATTCTTTTCCCTGATTAGACCGCTGACACTATCGCTCAGAGATCCACCGAGACAAATTCTGCCTCCTTGACTGTTTATCTTTCCTCCCTCTGAAATTTACTTTGATAGAAACTGGCCACCAGGAGTAGCTCAGCCCAACAGCCTGCCCCATCCTTTAGTTGCTTTTGCTAGTTTATACTTTCTGCTATAAGTTTCTGCTTTTGCCAAACATTTCATGCAGTTATTCAAGTTTGTTAATGATGCGGATCATTTAAAGCTTTTCTTGTTTGTTCCTTCAAGGATGTGGATGAAGAGATTGAGGCAGAATACAACATCCTGAGGTCACTGTCAAACCATCCTAATGTGGTGAAGTTTTATGGCATGTTTTACAAGACAGACAAGTTATCCGGTGGACAGCTCTGGCTGGTACTTGAGGTGAGCTCCTTCAAATTTATTTCAGGTCCTGAAGGGTCAGATGATAGAACCCCATAATTTTTTCTGTTCTGTAATAAATGAAATAAAACTGTGACTGTCTTCCTTTATGTTAGGGATGTCCAAAACTTTTTTGCAAAGAGGGCCAGATTTGGTGATTAACATTAAATAGAAATGAACTATTAATGACAATCGTATCCCATTTTATTTCTTCACATAGAACAGTAAAACATCTTGTTTATTAAAAATGAGGTGAGTTTCTGATTTGAGGACAAGAAATAAAAATAGTGTCTGCAAAAACCTTTTGTCAACAGAAATCTGTGTTGATATGAAATGTTTCAAATTTTGATCATTAAAATCTCACTGCAAACTTTATAAAACATCTGCACGGAAAATTGCACAAATAATTATCATATTCGGACCTACAAGTCACTGTGGTTACAATTGCAGAAACAAATAAATCTGTTCTTTGCATTTGGCCTCTTAAGGCTCTGCAGATTAAGTAGCCACAGGTTGTTGCTAAAGGTTAATATAGGCTTATATAACACAATTTAGCCAATTGCAATAAATACAGTTTATACACAGGTTTTAAAAATTGTTGGGGGCCACATGTTATTCATTTTATGATAGGAGGCGGAGGAAATTTGAACACGGACCGTACTTTAGACATGCTTGCTTTGTTACCTGCAAAAAATGCTCAAAAGACTCAATTTTTTACCCTTTTTGAAATTGAACTTTTGCTAGTACTTCCTTTTTAACTGAGAAAACATTTGGGGGAATTGTGTAAAGAAATGCTTAATGTGTCTACAAATAAAGGGAAGAAATCAGAAATTAAACAAAACGCGGACATCGAGTATGTCTTATTGCCTGTTCACTTGTGATAAAGTTTACATTTTTAGAAGAAGTCTATTGAATTTTGTATTCAAGTCAGTTGTGGCCATGTATGGACCGACTATGTAAGACTAAGACCAAATCTGAAGACATTTAGTCTTCGAACTTTTTCATTGCTCGCTAATTTTTTTTTTTGTCCCATTACTCTAATTTAGCTTTATGGATATAAAACAGAATCAAGTGAACATCTGATCTATTTTAGTACATCTCATTGTTTCTCCAACACCTTTGTATACGTTAAGATGTTTCCCTATTTTATTGACAAACTTTATCGTACATTAATGTCTTAATTTGCCATTTTTCCCCAAGGAATGTTCTTGAAAAAAAGTCAAATTTAAGAACATCTTGATAAAGTTGTATTGTAAAAAAAAAAAGTAAATTGGATTTCTCTGGGTAAATAAGAATATGCTGCTTTGGCAGCAGTAAAATTGTATCTGGGAGTAAAAAAACTATTAGCAAACTAAACTAGCATTCTGTCTTTAATTTAAGACTGAAAGAGCAAAATTAGTTTTTTTTTTTTTTTTTTTTTTTACTTTGGCCACCACATCTCATATGCACAGGATCAATGCAGAGAAAGAGGATTTGTTGGTTTATACGCATTTCCTGTGAAAATATAGCGGAAGTCACGGCAGAGATTCATCATATCCAGATCGTATCACCCCACACTCACCACTTTGATTTGATTTTTCTCCTTTCAAATCCTAAAACTTGAAGATCCGATCTTTAGAGCCACTGCAATTTGTCCTGAGAATATAACTTCAGCAGGTGAGTCACTGAGGAAGAAAATTGCAAACATTTTCTCAGATCTGAGTCTCATCGATGCTCCAGAGAGAAAAAAGTAAACTATGCATTAATGTGTTTATTTACCAGAGAAAACCTGCTGCAGTCGTGACTCCTCATCTCAGTGATGCTGGTTTTTCCCTAAAAGTTTATTAGTTGTGCCATGATGTTGATGCAGACGTGAGCGTTCTTTATTTTTCCAGTTGCTGTGTGAGGGCTTGCCTCCACATGGATCATAATCTGGAGGGGTGAATGATGGACGAGTCACTGGTGTTTCTCTGTCTCCCTCCCAGCTGTGCAACGGCGGCTCTGTCACAGAACTCATCAAAAGCCTGCTCATGCGCGGCCGGCGTTTGCAGGAGCCCCTCATCTCATACATCTTATACAGTGCCCTGCTGGTAAGACGGTCTTCTGCAAAGCAGCCGAGAGGAGAGGGGGCTGCAGATATGCAGAAACTATTTAAGCTGAGATGTTTTTCTGAACGCCTACACAGAGATTCCTGATGTGACATATGTAATCCATTTGTGTCCTCCTACCTTTTAAGGGTCTCCAGCACTTGCACAACAACAGGATTATTCACCGTGACGTCAAAGGGAACAACATCCTTCTGACCTCTAACGGGGGAGTCAAACTGGTTGACTTTGGTAATTATATTTCAAAGAGAACCAAATTTTATGACACTGTTTCGTAAAGCCCATCCCTGACACAGACTGTGAAGGCCAATACAATCATTCGATGTGCTCCATACTCCTAAGTCTCCATAAAGTCTTTCATTTCACAGACCGTAGCCTTAACCCAGGGCTATTATTGCTCATTTAAATGGTATTATTTGATCCTTTGCATATTAAAAGAAAGCTTTCTACAGCAAATGACTTTCAGTCACCCCCAGGCATGTTTATGTCCTCTGTGTCGCGGAGATGAAGAGGACTCATGCTGATAAAAATCTGTCCTACATAATATGAAATGATTATTGGCCATTATTACCGGTGCTTGGCAGAATGCCACGCTAAACTGTATGCCAGGATTTATTTAGAAACTCAAACATTTACCGTCTGCTGTAAATCGGACTCCTGGGACTTTTGGTCTCGATCAGTTTCAGACTCCAGCTTTCATCTTTTCGTAGGGGTTTCAGCTCAGCTGACCAGCGCGCGGCTGCGGAGGAACACGTCGGTCGGGACCCCGTTTTGGATGGCTCCAGAGGTCAGGATGTTCATCTCACTAAAGGATGTTTCAGCGCTTTAATAGGTTCTTTTAAGCAAGCAAGGTCTTCATGTTTTACACACAGAGAGAAGAGGGAGCGCCTCAGTTATTTCAGTCCCTCCTCTGTGTCATTATGTATTCCCCTCCTATTCTCCTCCACGGGTGCAGCTCTTGAGGTTGCCTCAAGGTTAATAGCTGGGAGTCTGAGGCCCCCTCGGCTTACTGTTTGGCACAAATGATGTGCGGTGATTGGCTTGGTCAGGAGGGACCTGAGGGGCAATTAGAATAAATTCAGCTTTAAAATGTAGTGTCAGTTATAATTACGGACAATATGAAAGAGGAGCTCACACTAACAGCTACTCGGCTTAAATGACCCATAAATAAATTGATTTTTTACCAGCTATGAGTGAGAAAGATGCAAAATAAGTCATTGTTTTTCAAAAAAATACATGCTTATTTCAGCATTAAGCTGCTCAGAAACGCTTCCTTTTGTTTCATGTTGGCAGGTCATAGCCTGTGAACAGCAGTATGACTACTCCTACGACGCCCGCTGTGATGTGTGGTCTCTCGGCATTACAGCCATTGAGCTGGCAGATGGAGATCCCCCCCTGGCTGACATGCATCCAGTTAAAGCCCTTTTCAAGATCCCGCGGTAAGTCCAGCAGAGGGCGCTGTGACCACACAGCTGGAGGCCGCTCACACCAAAGGTCCAGTAGATGACAATGGAAGCGATAACAGAAAAACAACACCTATTTCTACCTTTCTCCCCCTTCAAAAGCAGAAAAAGGCATGTTTTTTTTATGTTATAATTAAATGGATTTAAATTTTTCCTTTAAAAGCCTCAAAATTTGCTCTGTGCCTGATGATCACGTGAGGCTTCAGTGACCTTCCTGTAGCGGCACAATCCTGCAATTATCTCACAGTTGGATTGAGATAAATTTTCTGATTGCAATTTGCATTAGTGATTAGCTCCATTCACATTGAGATGAGCCTGCCACCTCCTCCCCATCACAATATTATCTCCTCCCTGCCCAGACGGAGCATGCCTTGAGTTGGGAGAATTACGCCTCGCATCAGCACCAAGTTTGGTGCAGACTGAGCGGTGATTATGACAGAAGGGCTGTCTGATAGCCGAGCATGACGAGGCTTTTTCACTTTTCTTTTAACGAGGACTTGTTGCTTCGGTGAGGATTGTTTAAAGTATCCACCCATCTTCTTTGTCCTGTTTAGAGTCATGAGGGTTGCTGGAGGTAATCCCAGCTTCGTCAGGGTTAAGTCAGGGTATACCTCGTCACTAATCCATTGCAGGGACACACACTAATAGACAAACAATTCGAATTCTTCCCCACACCTATGGCTTCACCCTGTATTTACATTTATCCCTCCAAGCTGAGAGATATGCTAAAATTGTAGTTATATCCAAACTCATTGTATATAGTGCGTTTGCCATGTTGTAGTGCTGTCCAAATTTACATTATCAAGTGGCCCAGAAATTTCCCAGAAGTCTTTGCGAAAAGCCATTGTGCGTTGATGCTCACTACATTGGCGATTGCGTTTGAACAAAAAAAAATAAAATGTATTTTAAAAAAATTCCATCAACATTTTCATCATCAGATCTATATATAACCAATAAAGAACATTTATGTTATATAAATTATTTTTGGTTTCCCACCCGGAAGTAACATGTCTTAATCTCTGAGGCACCGCGTTTCTTGGGGGTGTTGTCCATTTCACTAAATCAACATAAAGGCGCCCTCAGCAGCGTGCCTTTATTTTGGCCACAAAAACAAACAACATCCGGACTTTTGCAAAGATGAATGAGCAAACTGCGTATAAAATGAACATTTTTTGCAGATCATTGCTGGCTCCAATGTTAACCTGGGGGTGGTGTGGCAGTGCGGACTATTCTTGGAAGGGGCTGTTCCCCACTTATCTACATCACAATGTGAAGATGTACTCATTTTTGTGGATTGGGGAGGCTAGAACTCAGAGAGAAGGTTTTAGAGTAATGCTCAGAGATGCATGAATAAAGAAAAATACTGCTTTGGGTTTTTTTTCTTCTTAAGGAACTAATATTATAATGCATTTGAAAACTCAAAAAAGTTGACTTTTCATGATATAGGTCCTTAAAATCAGACACCACAACAGCTTCAAACGCCCCTAGAATTGGAGCAATAGGAAGGAGCCGTGCATGGGGTAGGGAAGCAATTTGGATAACACTCATTCCTATGGGGCTGTTACGTCCCCTGGGGTACCACAGCTCGAGTCTAGGGGTAAGGGGGGGGGGGGGGGGGGGAACGAAGGGGACAGTAACAACAACTTACAAAGAAACATAATTTATTAAATTAATCACCTTTGTCCTGAAATGAAGATCAAATAGTGAGTTAAAAAAACAAAAAGACAAACCAAAACAGAGTTGGAACCATGGCCAAAATTAAAATAAGTCAGGGAGACTGCTGACCCAGCCATGACGACCGTCGGAGTCAGCAGCTCCCTGCTAAAGGCTGCCTAACAGAACTGACTAATCAAAAGAAATGAAATAAAGCCCACAAATCAGAACTACCATGGTCCAACTCCAAACTAACACAACAAAACCCAACAATCTAAGATTGTTGAGGACAAAAGAAAGAAAGAAAGAAAGAAAGAAAGAAAGCAAAACCAAACCAGCACCAACCACCCTAAAGCCCAGCCTGCTGCTCTGCTCCCTGCCTGGCTTGGTGTGGCCTCCTCTGAATAGGCAGCTTGTGGCGATCAGGGGATATTGGCCACACCTGCCAGGTGAGTCAAAGGAAGTGGAAGGGATGGCAGCAGCAGCAGGACGTAACAGGGGCGGGTTAAAGTCTCAAGTTAAACAAGGGTGTTTTCTGGGACGAGGGAAAAAGCATCTAAAGTGAATGCACTCATTCACAAGAAGAAGCTTAACCAGGATTTGAACCAGAGTCTTCTTACTGTGAGGCAGTGGTGCAACATGCAGCTCCTAAGAGGAATCACCTTTTATTTTTTACTTAAGCTTACCTCGGATGATGCTACATATATCTAGAGCTGACATCCCTACCTCCACACTCCTGGAGAAATTTATGTTTTGGCCTTTTGCTGTGAATTGGGACCTTAAAGGTTTAGCGGTTCTGTCATAAATTTCACAGAATCCGCCCAGCCATGAAACAGTTCTGGTAACATGTCACTTATCTTAAATTTCTTCTCCCCCGTCGCTGGTTTTAAAGCCAGAACAAAGTGTTCGACTGCTGAATGAATTCTTTTTTAAATGAGGGATATGACGAACCAGCTCTATGTTTTTAATGATAGCAAACTTAACTACCATTTCAGTGACCTAATGGTAGAGAGTTTGTCTTGAGGGTTTGAACCTGGCTCTACCAGGGGATTGCCACTCTCCCAGGCAAAAGTGTAGAGTAAATTCACAATACTTATTTTATTTTATTTTTTTATTTGTCTTTTTGAGGTACTGTCCTAATTAACGGAACGCATCTTCCCCCTAAAATCATGTGTTTTACAGTCACAGTCAGTAATGTGTTTCCAGACTTAAAATTCAAGGTCATGTATTTAATCAGGTTTTCCTCTGTGTAGGCGCTGCTGTTTTTTTTTTTTAAACAAAGGTCATTTTCTTTCTATGGAAAAAGCCTAATAAACCCCCAGATTAATCAACACTGTTGAAGTTTTTAATAAATGACCGTTACCGTATTGTCTCAGTTCGCCTCAATGAATCGGGGTCACCTTGTGTGTCAATAAAATCTAAGCTCCTAAAGAGTTGAAACACAGACTTTAAAATGCACCTGTTTTAATCTCAGGTGCTTTGTTTATGTCTGTATTTCATCACCGGTTGAAGGTAATTGAGCCTGAGAGAGACGTGTTGTGTTCTCTGTGAACACAATTGAAGCTAATGGAGCAAGTCGGAGGGTAAAGTTATAAAATCATCAACTGCAAATTTAATCAAAGATGCTCAGGGTAATAATGCTTTCTGATGCTTAATACACATGGACTGTCCACGTCCAAGTATCCATGTGAGGTGAGAAGACCGTGATGGGAAAATTAAAGACAGCTGACAAAGACAGCCAAGGTTGTGTTTACTCGACCAGATCCACATTATCCTGCATGTTAAACGACATGGGATCCAATATGAAAACTGGTCAAAACAAATAAGATGGAAGCAAAAATAAATTAATACAAGGGATAAAAATCATGTTTGTATTTCACCAAATATAATTCTCACAAGTTAAAGACATAAAGGTTTAACTCTTGTGCTATTTTATGGAGTCTAAAAGACCCCACCCTTATGATGTGTGAGTTTATATGCATGTATGTCTTGGAGGAGTAGCTTTTGGCGTGCCCCGTGTATTTTCTATGTCACTGTTACAGTTTTTCTCAAACTTTTTTTTGGTTTACTCCTTATTTTTAATGATTTGAATAAAGAAATATTTAGAAATGCAAATTTAAGCTTTATTCTCATTATATGTGTGATTTATTATCAGAATAATGCCACAAGGACATGTTCAAAACACTGCATTTTTCATCAGAGTGGGTCTTCTAATTGAGGGTTTTTACAGCTGTAAAAACCCTCAGTTAGCTGTAAAAACCCTGTAAACATGTGTGTAGGAAAAAAAAATCAATGTTATATGCACAAAATATAATAAAAGTTAAAAAATGAAGCTGGATTACAGAGAAATTTTGTTATTGTCACAATTAAATCCAAACCTAAAAATCTCAAATCCTTTTTTTTGTAGATTATTTTAACTAAAAATAGCAAATATTTTAAAATTTTTTTTGATCAAATAGAATTTTTCTTAATTTGTTATTGTAACAGGTCATTCACATTAGAAGGCCCTGGTTCATGTTCTAGCTGGGACGGCTACGTCCACAAGAGTCTAGGACTGGATGTTCCGTAACATAAGAACACACAATGAGTGAAGTTTAAGTTTTTATTAAATGCAAAAAGGGATGAAAAAAATAAAAACTCCTGGTTGGAGTGCTGTCTGTTTTCATCAGCCAAGTGCAGCTCAGCACATGAAGAGGAAGAAAACTCAACGTGTAACAGGGACCTTTCTGTGTGGAGTTTGCATGTTCTCCTCGTTCATTCCTGGGTTTTCTCTGGGTTCTCTAGCTTCCTCGCACAGTCCAAAAAACATGCGTCACTGGTTACTCTGTGCAACCTGTCCAGGGTGTACCCTGCCTTCACCAAACAGTTGGGATAGGCTCCAGCAACCCAGTGATCCCAAAAAGGATATAGTGGCTTAAGAAAAAGAAAGTTTTGATCTATTAACGTTATAAAGACAGTACTGATAAAATAAGTACTTATTGTATCCCGGATTTTGTGCTGTCAGACAATAATTAAGCCTCAGCGATCATAAATGCTGCTCCAATCTGGAGTGAAAGCTCCTCCTTTAATGCAGTTCCAGCTCTGTGCTGCCTCGGAGTGCAGCACCGGTGACGGAGCGAACGTGATGAATGTTGCTGTATGGCTCGCTTGTTCATGCATGCATACTCAAAGAAGTAGTGGAGCTGCGTCTGCTGTGATGGATGAGCTGAAATTTTAAGTGTGCGGTCCATTCGCTGAAGAAGTCTTTATTTTGTGCACTGAGGTTTAGAAAACGAAAAGGCCACTCTTTCTTACTTTCTTTCATTCTTTCATTCATTCAATGTTTGTGGTTGGACTGATTAATGAAACGTTCCCTGACCCACACAGGAAATGTGTTTTTTTTTTTTTTAATCTGTCATTTCAGCCTCATTATTTCTGTGAAAGAGGACCACAATGACGGACAGTTTATCAACTCGCAAATGTTTTTTATAAATTTACCAAGAGTGTGTCTTTATAAAAGCTGCTGGAGACGTTCAGTGTGAGTAAAATGCTTTTTGGCATCATGAGATTCTGAAGAATTTCTTAACTTCCTGTGCTCTAGGTTGAAGTTTTCTGGTCTTAAGCTTTTAGGTACTTTCTTTATCTGGAAACAAAAATAAAAGTAAAATAGTATAAAATAAGTATAATAGTACAACTGCTAAAAGGATTAGCAAAAACAAAGTGAAGCAACAACCTTATGCTGTGTCCAATGCCTGGCCTTAAACATAGATTTTAAGAATTATTTAAACATTTTAAATCTTACATTAATCTGTCAAAATTGAAAGTGTGTTTTTTAAAGGTTTGACTTTATTTGATTACTACAAATATAGAAATAATTGGCTATCAAAGGATAAAGTAAGATATATATATATATATATATATATATATATATTATATTTTAGGGGTTGTAACAGTTGATTGATAAAAGTAAATCTAGTTTTTGTTTTTACACAAATTTAATTTACACTTGATCATCTTGCAAGAAATGCAAGGAATCTGGAAAACTTCACCTGCAATGGCAGGTATTTACTGTATCTTTGAGTCACACTGATTGAGTTTTTGGCTAAATATGTTCTTGATCGATTTTATGAGAATCACATCAGCAACCGCAACTTACGTTATGAATCGAATCGTTGGTAAAGCGCATCATTACAACGTAATTAAACATATTACCATAGAGTTCTTTTGTTGATACATGAATACATGTGTTCAAAGACACAGAGGTGCTGCTATGGATGAATGAGAACAATTAAGTTTTCTGCATAATTTCTCTTCAGCCACCAAAGCGTGAGTCCAGTATTAGTTTGGTTTTATATAAAAAGTCTTTGTTGGAGGGGAGAAACTTTGTCTGCCAAAAGCTCCGTCTGTGCATTTCTGTATTTTGATGATTACAATTAAAATAAGACGTGGAAATTCACCGTTTGTTGGTTTAAATCATTTCTCAAGCAAACCCTGACAACTGAAATAATTCCTGTTTGATCTGAAGAAATGCTTCTGCACTGTGAGAAAGGGATAAATGATGCACTCTGCATGACAAAGATCGTATTCAACCATTGCAATCGCCCGATTTTTGTCCCCTATGTGGTTTAGTTACAGCTGCCACGAGCTCTTGACACCTCGCTGATTTAGCCTCAATCCACTCAGAGGAGCGCCTCGACAGCCTGGACCAGAATTTGAATAAGCCATCTGTGTTTACGGCGTGAGCCAGCACTGGCATACACACAGGGAGAGGAGGAATGCAGGCCGGGTTCGCTAAGCACAATAAGTGCACTTGACAGTGTTATCTGCTCTGCTGCTGTATTGACTTTGCAAGGCGAGAATGTGTCTTCAGGCTCATATAAGAGGTTGCATTGAGACAGTGTTACAGGCTTTGATCTGCACTTTGAGAAGGATTGAACCATAAAAATGGTGGCTTGTTTTCTGACACCCTTCACTTGTTTTTTTTTTTTTACATAAAGTGTTTTTTTCTGCTGTTTTCTTTCTTTTTTAAAAAAATCTAATTTTAAAAAGCTCAGGGCTTCTGGAAATGATGACTTCTCCCACTGTCCATCCTCTCCTCCTCCTCCTCCTCCTCATGCACTTCCTGTCATCATGCCTGCTTGAAGAGTTGGCCTCATTACAGATAGCTTCTGTAAATGCTGCTGACACAGGTACAACCCGCTCCCATAACTTTGGGGTCCCAATGGCTAGATGCTTGCTGGCAGACAGCAGAGAGGCAACTATCATTTGTCACTTGTTCTTCAGAGTGCTTGTGCTGCAGAGCTGGACTCCGACCAGCTCATCTCACAAGAGTTGCACTTCTACTGCTAGGGAGATACACCCCTACAGTTCTAAAAATAGCTGAAAATCCTATGATTGTAACTTTTTTTTTTTTGCTTGTTTTGTTTCAGAAACCCCCCACCCACATTGCGAAGTCCAGACCAATGGTGCAGAAGTTTTAGCCATTTCATCAGCCAGTAAGTTTCCTCCGAATTCAAATCATTAATGTGTGTAAAAGGCTGCATTTTGGGTCAAATCAGGCAGGACACAGAAAAAATAGAAACACAGATTTGAAGAAAATCCATCAGATTTTATATTTCCTCTCGTAATGCTTCAAAAATATAAACCGAAAGACAAATCCTGTTGTATTTCAAAGTGTGGAACATATTCATGTAGAAGAAAGTAATTTTATTGAACTGGATCACCGAGCTCGTTTTTTTTTTCTTAAAATAAGAATAAGACAATTGTTTCTAAAACAAATTCCTTTTGCTCATTAAAAGGATTTTTTTCATATTTTAAGATTTTTTAAAACTTATTTCAAGGATTCCTGAGTTCTAAAGAATTAAAAAGACAGTCAGGCATCAGAAACATAAGTGGAACAAAAAAAGTAAGACACATCTGATCAATTACTTCACTTCTTGTACTCTCCGTCCCTAACGGTAAGCCTGAATGTTTGAATCCACACAAGAATTTGAAAAATCCCACCATTTTGTATAAAAATCCTGTTTATGGACATATTTTCTGTTGCAAACCACACGTCACGCTCAAGTTGCTTAGCTCAGATAAAAGCGATCAACATCAAGCAGGAAACAGGAAGACTGAGGAACCGGATGTTTTATTACCAGATTCTGTCAACCCTCTTGTTTTTCTGTTCATTGACTTCAATCTGTGTAAATCTGCCGCAGGAGAACAAACTAATTCGCCCAGGTTATCGGCTCCATCTGAGGGCCTGATAACTTATCATGTGCTCGGCTGTGCAAAGTTAATAATAATGTCAGGGGTGGCTTGTAATGGTTGTGTAGAATATACAACTGAAATATCTTCTGTACAGGGCTGTCTCGGCCATAATAACCAAATAAATTCCATTTCTTTGGGGAATTATTTTGGTCTTTACCTTTAGCTGGTAGACTTTACACGATTTCAATTATGTTGAGACCAGGTGTGTTTAAATTAAGTACATTTTATGACAGTTTGTTCAATGATACGATTGTGTTTTATTAAAAGTATCAGACAGGACATGTTGTATGGATTAAAAAAAAAACACACTTAAAGATCCTTTTGCTATAACAGTTTCAGGGAAAAGAAAAAGTAATACATTCCTGAAGCACAAGGATGTATAAAAAAAATCATGTTTCAGGCTAATCCCCAAGCCACTGCTTTTAGTTATTTAATCAAAGTTTTTAGAAAGTAAAGTAGATCTCATAAACCAAATAAAATCTTCCTCTTAAATGAACTGCTGCTTTCCGCTTGTACAAATTAATTTATCATAAATCGAAACTTTTGATTCTGTTGCTGAGTCGATGAACGTCAGGTCTGTGGATTCTGCTTATGTGGAAGGGGGGAGATCTGTGTATGTAAAGTCCTCAAGATTTCATGAGGAAATGAAAAAAGATACCCAAGTCAATTATTTATCTTAAAATAGAAACCAAAAATGTAATCTAATAAAATGACTTTAAAGTTGACCAAAGTGTTATGAAAAAAATACAATTTTAAATGTAATTATTTGTTGTAAAAATTAAATAAAACTGAATTGCATGTGTAATGGAAAAATGAATATACTTTATTTATTCTTTATCTTTTATTTTGATCTATATGTTTATGAAACTGAGTGCTGCAGTTTAAAAAAAATAGTAAAATATCATTCCAAACTTTTTCCAATTTGAAACCGTAATGATGTATTGACTAATCACTTAAGTAAAAGTCTAAATCTATGATGATTTAAAGACCGACTTAAAAAAAATGTGTTTTTGGTGTTTTTAACATGTTCTTTTTCTCACAATGGATGACATATATAAAGAAAATTAATATTAAAATTGCATTTCTGAGTTTTTGTGACATAGGGAATAAACTGGGCGGGTCACAAGCTCTCTGCTGATCCATCTACTTATAGACAAGTAAATCCAAGAACATCTTTGTTTTCTTTATTTGAGCTCCAATATTGCTTGCCATTTTATTGCACCAATACTGTCTGTTGGGGGGTGAAGGGGGCAGTAAAACTAGCAGGAGTAACAGATGGATGACAGGAAGTGGGGACGGGCTCACTCCGCAGTCCTGCCCACAACTCAGAGGTGAATTTCTAAGGAACTACTGCCACTCTACAGAAACTAAAATCAATCAAACATGTTGTTTGATTGATTTTAGCTGAAAAATGTCAAAATTATAATTAAAATTCCACCAGGAACGATCTGACGATCGCTCACGAGAGAATCAGAGTGGATCTTTTGGCATTGCAGGATAACTTTTGTTTATTTTTCATGAAATTTTAATTTTGTTTATTTTTTCCCTTTTAATTTATGAAATATGAAGATATTTTCTCAGCCAAAATATAGAAATTTTGTACATTTTTTATATAAAAGGACTTATGAAATAAGTAGTTTTTGTTCCATTTGACTAAATGTACTCCTCCTCAAAGCTATATTAAAACATTTTAAATCTGTGTCTCTGTAATCAGGGTTAATTGAATCTGTAACATCATATCAACATTAATATCCAGAAGTGAGGCCTGCCACGGCTGAACGTGTGAAGGCTGGACAATCTTATCAAGCTCTGCAGGCTGTTTGTGAAGCCTTTGTAGCCTTGTCAGGCCCGTGCGTGAGCGCTTGAGTGTGTGTGCGGTGAAGGAGGCGGGGTTGGGAATAATAAATCCATCACTGGCGTCTGCACTCCGGCAGACGAAGAGCTGACGCCAGTGACAAAGTGGCCTGCCTTTCAGCATCCCTGCTAATAGCAGCAGCCTCTGCTTAATGTCCTGACCATAATGAATTCACTGAATTATCTTTAAGAGCCGAACAAACTGATTAAAGGAACAGAATTTCAGTGGAGATTAGGTAGTAGGAG
This sequence comes from Oryzias javanicus, assembly GCA_003999625.1. Classification (NCBI taxonomy): domain Eukaryota; kingdom Metazoa; phylum Chordata; class Actinopteri; order Beloniformes; family Adrianichthyidae; genus Oryzias; species Oryzias javanicus. The sequence goes on along the minus strand of CM012457.1, from coordinate 12,052,469 downwards.
GCGGATAGGTGTTTTTTTTTCTTATCTTGCTCTCGCCTGCAGTTGTTGTTATAGTAATGCTAACACACACTCAGGACACTGTAAGCATTTAGCTGAGCAAGTCAACAAATGCAGATTCTCTGGAGATGTGTTGTTGACCTCAGACAGCACTTTAAAGTCCTCTAATTTCACCAGATTCTTCTCACAGAATCAGAAAAAAAGCAGAAGAAACAAACCAACTACCTCCTTTTTGTTTGTTTTTTTAGCCCTCGAATCATTTTTTTGGTGAACGTTTTCATCAGCGGCTAACTGGCTGAAGCTGCCGGCTGTTATCACCCAGCAACATCACCTGCTGGCTGCACATCACAGATAGCACTCACTGCTTTTCATTGTGCTGCTTGTTTTGCACTGGGGGGCACGTGTGGAGCTCAGACAGATAGTGACCTAAAACCTCACTCAGAGCTGGTCCATCAGTATGATGCACTGTCAAGGTGATTATTTGGACATTTGTGAAGTTTTTACTTTTAATTTCAGTGATGTTCCTTATTTCCCTAAGATGTCTGATAAAAGATTTCGAGGCTCGTCCATCCGTCACCCACCTGCTGGAGCACCCCTTCATCAAGCAGGCTCACGGCAAGGATGAAGCCCTCCGTCAGCAGCTGGCAGCTCTCGTTCAAGAGCAGCAAGAGTTCAGCTATAAAACCAAAACCAAGTGAGTCATTTATTTTAAAAATTCCCATAGAAAAAACAGCAGATTTCTCCTCCTTTTTTCCTTTCTCAGTAGTTGGGGTGCAATTATTTTCTTGTCCAGTAGGGGGCAACCTTTCATCTTCTAATAGTTGAGGCTACACAGGAATGGACTTTATAGTATGTGATTATAGAGAAATGAAGGAGTGTTTATGCTGACTAACCTTACATTTAGATATCTTCAGTCCTGAGTGTGCAACAGCAACCTGTCATCGCTGTTTACTTCAATCATACATTTTATAAATCACACTTTTTGTTTTTAATTCACACATTCTGTAAGTATTTGTTTAAAAATATGGATGACATTTATTTTTTTTGTCCCATTCTGATGCCACTACTTCCTCTTGACACTTGCACAGCTGCAAATGACAGAGCAAAAGGTCTCCAGCTCACTGTAGAAATACCAACATTGGCGACTGCTTAATCTCCATTATAAAAGAGTTTGCTGAAGCTGCCCTTGACTAAGAGTCTTGATGTCTTGCCAGCTCTGTTTACTCCCGAGAGCATGCAGAGTCGGTGCCTGAGCCTGATCCCGAATTCCTGTCCATAGTGAAAGTGGATAATGGGATTAGGATCTTGTAGGGCGAGAACCGAGCTCGCCTGGTTTAGTCCCTCATGCCACAGATCAGCAAACAATGACTGCAGATAAGAATAAGAAAGAAATGGAGAACTTGAAAGTAGCTGCCGTAGGTGAAATACTGTGATTTACTTCAAAGAAGACGAGTTAGACGCTCAAAGTCTAAATTCTTCCTCTTAAGGGACACAAGGAGCAGGATTCACTCACAGGGACCACATGCCGATCTTATTTCGGAGCTGATGCATTTCCACTATATGAATAATCAATGCAAAGGCAAAGGAAGATGCTCTTCCAAACCTGAAGCTAGAATACAGTTACTCTTATGATTGATTATTTAAGGTGCATCTTATAGATCATCATATATCTAATTTATCACTTTAGAATAAAACAAAAGGTTCTTTTTTTAGATGTGAAATTCTGTGTAAAAATCACATATTTTTGTATTCATTCTGTTTTATTTTCAGTAATTATGTGCAGATTAGCTATCTGTACTTATTTAGGATTAAAACTCAGTTATTTTTGGATTTAGTCAGATAAAATTAGATGAATGAAGATTACTGAATTTGATTAATTCTGAGACCTAATTTAGCCAATTAACTGTAAATACTGTACAGAACAGCTTCTACCACTGCTATTGAAATGTTAAACGTGGCTAGCAAACATTAAACTTGAGCGCTTCCTGTAAACTGTGACACAGTTTTCGCATATTTATTACTTTTTATAATATTTTTCTCTGGTTTTAACAATTAGATGCCTATTGAGTATCCCCGTTTTTTTATTTAGCAAAAATGTATATAATTTCATGGTTTTATTTACTAGATAAGCATGTTTTATAGTAAGTATTTAAAACGGAAAAAGTATTTTAAAGTATAACTGCACTGACCAGGAAGCACTTTTAATTTCACTGCACCTGTGACAATAACAAATAAAGGTATATCTATCTATTTTTTTAATCAAATTTTCATAGATGATGGTTGTTTTTTAAGTGGATGTTTTTACACTTTCATCATATTGGTGTTATCGTTGCCATTCAACCCAATTTTTCTGGCATTTTTCAGAATTATGTTCAGATAAATTCTTGATTTATCATCATCATTTTTGTAAACTGCAAACTAAATACGATGTAGTTGAATCCTAATTCCTTGACATGAAGTGACAGAAAAAGTTTCATTGATATGTTTTTTTACACCTTTGTTTAAAGAGAGTCTAAAATATGATACTTTTTTTTTTTTTAATTTAAGGGTTTTCTTTACCCTTGAGCTATCTTATGGGGTCCAGATGACCCGACCCTTATATAAATGTGTGATCTCTCCCATGGTTAAGGTGGACAGGATTTTATGTCTGCCACAGACATCAGTGAAGATAAAAAAAAAAATCCTTGGAAAAAAAAAAGTTAGCATGCTGTCTTATGGGGTCCAGATGACCCAGCTTTTAATGTAAACATGCCAAGGATACCACATGGGTTAAGCGTTTTAAGTAGTTTTATTGAATGTAAAGGGCTAAATGTAAATAACTAGTTTGTCCTTAGATGTCCTACAGTCTTTTAAACCCTTTGCAGGAGGTTTTTACTGAATTTAAATGTCTAATTTTCCTGTTTAAATGTATTATTCTGCTGCATTTAAAACATTGATTTCAAGCTACAAAAGCTCTTATTTTATTTTCAAACCGACATCAATATGTTCACACTAAAAGCTTTAGGCCTTCATAGACAGTTGTGTGTTACTCTATTTTATATTTAGATCGTGTCCCCTGGGTTTTCATGGAGCCAGCTGGATTTGTATTGACCTCCGCCCACATGGGACTCATTGGAGAGTAACAGGTCAAAGCGCAGATGAAGTGCAATCACAGGCTAGGATAATAGGAGATGCGTCTCCTGGGAAAGCTTTAAAAGGCTTCACTTAAACCTCTGAAGTGACAGGGTCCTTCATTTAGCGATCAAGCTCCTGTCTCTCTTTTGTTAACACACTGCAGCTTTCAGAGCCGTTTCCATGTCCTTGACTTCACACAGGCACGAGCGGATCAATTCTCGTAAAACTCTGATAGTGGAAAGCTGTCCTGGTGATGATCTGGTGAACCTGGAGTTCCTAGATGAAGTAACAATCATTTATTTAAACCCTCACACACAGCCACAATGTCATTTTCCTAATTTTGTTTTCTTTCCCCCCTAAAGGAGACTATAATTAGTCATCTTCACAAGCGGTACGATGAGCTGCAGGTGTACACTTATGTTGGAGACATCCTCATCGCCCTCAATCCCTTCCAGAACCTCAGCATCTACTCGCCTCAGGTTTGGAGCAAAGAAGTCACTTAAGCACTTTTTGATTTCTGTCTTTTTGCCTAAATCAATATCTAACAGGGCTATAAAAACAGTTTACTGTGTAATTTAAAGGCACTAACACACCAAAGTGTCAATATCTTGGCACTAAATTTGAAATATTGTTTTTTCCAACCCAAGTGGAACATGTTTTTTTGCAATAAAGGTTGCCTAATGAAAAAGAGTTGAACACAAAAAAAGGAAACTTGAGAAAGTAAATAATTTGTATTATATTCTGTTTTGCAAGAAATTAAGCTAATGAAGAAAGTTTTGCAATATCAAAATCATCTTAGTTAATTAAAACACAGTTAAAGAAATAACCCAATGTTTTTTGTTTTTATACCAACTCAGGTTAAAAAAATAATACATTTGTTCTGTTTCTCTTTTTTAACTAAATAAAAAAAAAAACACATATTAAGTTAAAATGGCACTGCTGTAATCCTAAGAATTAGTATTGCTCCAAAAAGTAATCCATAAATGTATCACAACACGAGGGTTGAATTTTTTGTTAAACTAATTAATCTTGGTATAAGACCTCTCTTCTAACTCCTTTTACAGATTTCTTTTTGCTTATTTAAAGAAAAAAAAATTTATTTTAACTTTAATTTTACTTATTTCTATGAGACCTGTTTTTGCACTGAAGAACCTTTTTGACTCATGCTGTTTTTGCCTCAGTTTTCTAAGCTGTACCACGGCGTGAAAAGGGCGGACAACCCTCCACACATCTTTGCCACTGCGGATGCGGCTTATCAAGGCATGGTGACATTCTGCAAGGACCAGGTATTCCACTGGAAAATCCAAAACGGACCTATAATGTCCTAAAGTTTGACTAGAAAGGTTGAAAATATAGTGATGGTTAACGGGTTTTGTGGAGGCTAAGCTTTTATTTGGACAGTTGCAAAGAGAAAATAGGTCAAAAATGGGTTTATTATTATGTGATTTGCTTCCCTTTTACGTCAGTGCATCATTATCAGCGGCGAGAGTGGTGCAGGGAAAACTGAAGGCGCCCATTTGATTGTTCAGCATCTTACTTTCTTGGGAAAGGTATACCTGCTGCTTTCCATGTTTATGAATTCTGTTTGATTGCAGTCTAATGTTGATCTATCTGCTCACAGGCAAACAATCGATCTCTACGTGAGAAAATCTTGCAAGTCAACCCTCTGGTTGAAGCCTTCGGAAATGCCTGCACGGCCATTAATGACAACTCCAGTCGCTTTGGCAAGTACCTGGAAATGAAGTTCTCCCCGACTGGAGCAGTTGTTGGAGCCAAGATATCCGAATACCTGCTGGAGAAATCCAGGGTCATCAAACAGGCTACGTGAGTTCTCAGTTGTCCAGCTGTGTTGGACTTTCCATTGTTTTTATTTATTCAATAACTCTTCGTTTATTTCAGAGGAGAGAAAAACTTCCACATATTTTACTACATGTATGCCGGGCTTCACCACCAAGACAAGCTGAAGACTTACAGGCTGCCAGACAGGACACCTCCCAGGTTTGACATGCTCAGAAACTCTTCTCATTTATAGAAGATCTTCCTCTGATGCACACCAAATCCTACGTTTTTTCCAAATATTCTTCCATGACCCTCTTCTCTATACATTTAGAGTTTATACAAGTTTCCAGATAGAGAAGAGTTAGGCATTTATGACGGTTATTGATGTTTCGTTGGATTTAGGGTAAACCTTCTGGCATGAATCTATAGAGCTAACTAGTGAATTGCATTTAAAAAATTGCCAGGTATGTACTTAGTGGAACCACAAGAGGGCATAATCCAGTACTTTCATGCTCCAGACCCAAGTCCAGATGGTTGTGTTAGTAGGGGGATCTGATGTGAATCACTAACAGAACCATCACACTGGATCAGTCATGGTCCAGGTTAGAAACATCCACTACAGGTGTTGTTGACCCACATGGTGCTGGTGGAAGTTGGACAACTGTTGGTAGAAGAAGGAGAGGAGGAAGGAAGGTGTGTTTGGAGGCAGAGAGAGAAAAGAGAAGGCAGGAACTTGGATTTGGAACTTCGGATGCCAGACGTTGGGTTGGGAAAAAAGTGTTGGCCAACATGATGGAAAGAAGAAAGGGGGATTTCCCATGAGTTCAAGAGACCAGAGAGAAAGAAAGCAACATTGGGAGCAGGTTCAAGCAGCTTTATAGTGGTGCAGATGGACCAAGGAACAAACTTGGACTGATCCGGAAGGAAACATTTACTAAGAAGGTTCTGAGTATTGGACAAACTGATGGGTGTGATGTTGTCAGCGGTTCTGCTCCTCAGGTACGATGGGAAGGAAAAATTCTGGAAAGAAAAGGATGAGGTGAGGAGGATGAAGCGGACAAGGCTTTTGAAGATCCAGAGGTTCTGACTGGAGAACTAAAGCTAAAGTGATCAGAGAGACTGAAAGGAAGGTTCTTGGTGTGTCATTTGGAATGAAGAAAGCAGATAAGGAGAATTTGAATGAAGTGTGTTTGGAGGAAAATATCATCTAAGAAAAAGTGGGACACTGAGAGGACAGAAGGAGAACAGGGGGTGGCCAAAACCAAACAAGAGTGTGTAAGGACCTATGAAAAGTGTATCAGAAATATATGGGAAGGATGTCCAGCAGCTTTGGGTGATCAAGGACATGATGGAGATGTGTTGACAGGTTCATGTGATGACAAGATAGGAGAACTTTAAAGAGATGGTAAATGAGGGAAATATTAGAGAGCAGAGAGGAAGAGTTGGCTGAGGAGGGAGTAGCCATTGACATGAATATCAATTCAATTCTTGTTGAATGGTTTATGGAAGTAGGAAAGATCAGTAAGAGTGAATTGAAGAAGACGTTAAAGATCCACTTCAGTCATATTCTAGAAGGGTTTACAGTGGATCTTGTTTTTAGCCAAAATTTATTAATTAACAAAATCTGTATCATTTTCTAGGACCTAATTAGAAATTCTCCTCTGAATTGTGGGCAGGACCACTGACTGTATATAGAGAAATGGAAGGAGCTAGTGTGACGTCACACATAGAAGACGCCTTATTGCAGTGAAATAAAGCCAAATTGGTCGCCATTTTTCTAAGATACAGACGTCCCCATCTAGGTTGATTGGTCCTAATCCGCCTGAGACAACGTTACTATGGCAACTACTGTCACCCATCAGGACTGAGCTTGTTGGAAGTCCACACCACGAATGTGCCAATCACATGTTTGAAGTGGGGGCCAGCGGGCACCATATGCTTTTACTGAGGCATTTACTGAGTCAGAAAATAGAAAAAAAATATGAAGAAAAAAAAAACAACACAGGGTTAGCAAGAAGATGTTCAGAAAAGGTAATAGAACAGGAATGGTTATTCTGACAAATAGAATGACTGAGCTGAGTAATTGCTGTTTGTTTCTCAATGGAAGTCTACGGGATTTTGGCTTTTTGCTCCTGATTCACAACGATTTGAATAAAGAAATACTCAGAAATGTAATTTTGGGCTTAATTTTCCTAATATATGTCCCAAGAAAAACACAAATTTTATTGGAGTGTGTCTTTACAGTGAATGTAGAGTGGAAAGGCAGAGGGTGCTGATACTATTCCTGCTGATGTATGGAAGTGTTTAGGAGAGGTGATGGTAGACAAGTTTTGACTTGAAACTTGGAGTAAGAGAAAGCCTGAGCAATGGAGGAGTTTTTTTTATGTGTTTTATGCACATATGCAACATTTAGTTTTTGAGGATGAACAGAGAAGTTTTAAAGGAACTGAAATTCAATTAAAAACAAACAAGCAAAAAAAAAAGTGTCAAATTAGACACATTCTTTTTTAAGTTTAAAAAGCAGACAAGAAATTAGAACTTTATAAAAAAAAATCCTGTTTAAAATGATTTTTCTAAATAAGTCCTTGAATTTAATTAAAGTAATTGATAATAATTCATTTTAGTCGTCAATGCTAAAGACTCTCAGTCACAGGGTTGAAATGTTTTGGTCAAATTTAATTTACCTTTAAACAAAGACGTGAGAATATTTCACCTGATTATTTCTGCTGTTCTTCTTATTGAAACATGTTGCTGATTTGTTTTTACAGATACATCGACAGTCATCAATGCAAAGTAATGCACGACATTGTTTCAAGAAAACTGTACAAGGAGCAGTTTGATGCAATTCAGGAGTGCTTCAGAAATATTGGTTTTACTGAAGAGGTACCGAACCATCAAACCAGGCACTGGAACTCTTTTGAGTGTCTGGATAGTTATGCTTTTCCTTCCTCTTTGTTTGCTCTTCCAGGAGGTCATCTCTGTTTACAGGATTCTGTCTGCCATTTTGAACATGGGCAATATTGAGTTTGCTGCCATCACATCCCAACATCAGACTGACAAGAGTGAAGTACCAAACTCAGAGGCGTTGGAGAATGGTGAGACACAGACAGTAAGAGCACAGTATGAGAATAGAGAAACTTTGGTGTTGCGTGTTTTAAAGCCTTTTTTAAAATGAATTATCTTTTTAAGAAAGTGGAAAATGTCACCAGATATTATTCATGGTTTAAGTTCAAAGCGACTGATTAGAAAACTCTGATGACCCAGCATTCTAGCAGCATTTAAATGCATCATTTACACCTGAAACTTGGAGACATGAAAAGAGTCTCAAATGAGACTTTTGCCCAAATATGGTTTAATGTGTATCAGGCGATTGGTGAGTACTTTTTAAAAATATAAATAGTTATTTTTTAAGCTCCTGCAATTTAAAGTTGTGTGTGTGTTGTATTTTCTGTATGTGAATTAGAGGTGTAGAGAAATATCGATTTGGCAATATATTGGGATATTTTGTTAGGCATTGTTTGAATCAGTTTAAAAGGCTGACAAGACAATATTTAAATAATTATTTACGACTGTCCTTCAGTTTCTTACTTTGTTTTCCACCTAAACCCCAGCACAGCACACTGAGCCTCCTTGAGCAACTCCACCCCTTGACCAAAACAACAACATGATATCGCGAGAACCAGCTTGTTTTTGTTGTTATAAGACATGAAATACTTAGTTTTTACTTGAGATGGGTACCAAACAGAAACTCTGTGCCAAGTATCAGTACTTTCCGTGCTTAATGTTGTGATCATTAAATAAAAGGAATTTTATCATTTTAGTACAATGAGAGATGTTCATATTTAGGTTGTTTTTTTCTAAAAAAAAAAAAAAAAAAAAAAAAAAGAAAATGAAAATTTGTCCTTGTGCAGTCTTGAGATATATAGCAATACGTATCATTTCTTGATACATCTGGATACCTATCGTATCACCAGGCTCCTGCTAATTCACACCCCTATGTAAATACACTATTTCAAATACACACGGCTACACACAAAATGTATTGTATGAGTTATAAATTAAGAATTACACACAAATCGGGTGAGACTATTTCAGCTCCACAGTATGGGAGCTAAATGTGTGGTAAATGTTGGGTAGAGGGAGTTTGGATATTCCGTTTCTCAATCTCTTCTCCTTAGCTGAGTTTCCATAAACAAACTCTATAACTTCTTAAAAAATATATAATAGTTGCTTTTTATTCCACAGATTCAAAAACCCACATGATCTGAAACAATATAAATATTTGAAAAACAATATAAAAATGATGCATTTTAAACAGACAAAAAACAATTAGGGAAAATTACAGATTTTTTTATATTTCTAAATAAAATCCACAACATAAAGTTTTCTGAAAATGCATTTCTTTTTAAATCTTCATAGTAATATTAAAGAAACACATTCATTGATGATTTTTCCCTTTCACATTTAAAAAGTGTTTTGTGGCGCTTCTGAAATCCCCTGTTAATAGTAAATAAACGTGTATGAGATTGTCTCTGTGTGTCCCTGGGGGGGTCTGGCCCCCTGGACAGTCCACTAACCCCATGACGCTGCTTTGGCTAAAACGGGTGAAGATAATCAATAGATTCATATTTTTTGGTCTTTAGTGTTGGTTTTAATGGTTTTTTTTCTTTCTAAAATGCTTACATTTTGGTAGTCGCCTTGCTGTGTCAAATGTTATATTTTTTACTTCCTGATAAGGAGGAAAAACAATGTTAAGCTTATTATTTTTGATTTTCCTGTTGAGTTTACATGTTACATGAGTTTTTCATGTTTTTTTTTTTAATAAATACAGAAAGTCATTATATGCCCAGAACTTTGTATTTAGTGGATACAAATCTCAAAGCAGGAACTTTATATTTTTTATTTTCTAAATGACTTCCGGATCTCATTTCCTGGATTGTCTCCCTGCTTTTCCTCAGCTGCATCTCTCCTCAGCATCGGTGCAGAGGAGCTCCAAGAAGCGCTGACCTCCCAGTGCGTGGTCACCAGAGGTGAGACCATCATCAGAACCAACAGCGTGGACAAAGCCACAGACGTCCGAGACGCCATGTCCAAGGCCCTGTACGGCCGCCTTTTCAGCTGGATAGTGAACCGCATCAATTCGCTGCTGCAGCCTGATGTGAATATCTGGTAAGTTGGCTGTCCACAGTTTTGCTCTTGATGATCTTTGACGCAGGCCCCTCTGCAAAGCTCCGTTGACCTCTGTGGAAGTCCACGGAGGTAGATGAGAACATTGAGAGAAGAATATAAATGGGCAAACACAAGACAGCATAGTAAAAAAAAAAAAGAGTTTAATAAATTTTTGATTTTGGGTTGCGTGCAGAGAAAATAATGTTCAGATGATTAAAAGACTTCAGAGAGACTGCAAAGAGGCTCTTCATTGATCCAAAAGAATTCCTTCATAAATATGAGCATTGACTGTCAAAGAGTTGTCTGGCAGAGATGAAGCCAGAGTTCCTGTCTGAATTCCAGTCATCTGTGATGATTCTTTATTGCCATTAATAACTGGGCAGCGTTGGCTTAAGGTGACCTCTGCTTTAAGTGGGCAATGACAGATCTTTGAAAGCAGCAGCTCCGGGCACTTGATTTAAAATGCAGGATGTGAAGCGTTCACGCTGTGTGATGTAAAAGCGTGTATTGTTTTCCAGCAGATATTGAAAATATCTTGAGGTTAAATCAATAGAGACTCAAATAAAACCATTCACATTGCCTGGATTTTGTTTCAAAGTAGGTATTCTTTCTTGTCAGAGTAAGCCTTTCAGACCAAACTCTGTATTTAGGCTGCGTGTGGATTATCATTAAAGTTTTATCAATTAATACGGTTGCTGGGGATTTGCCGACTCCCCGGCATAGAAGAATAAGTTTGTTTGTCCCCCTTTTCTTCTTTGAAGTGCCGCTGAGAGCTGCATGAATGTGGGAATCCTGGACATCTTTGGGTTTGAAAACTTCAAGAAGAACTCATTTGAGCAATTGTGCATCAACATTGCAAATGAGCAGATCCAGTTTTATTTCAACCAGCACATATTTGCCCTGGAACAGGTGAGTCTTTGTAGAAAAAAAAACAGCTAATGCTGATACGAATTTCACTAAAATTTGCAAATATTTTGATTTTAATGCAATTTACTTTGTATAATTAGTTATTTCTGGTTTTGATTCTTCAAATTAGAGACCCTTTTTCCTGGTCAGGCACTTTTACTTTAATTTATTCTGCTCCTGTGAACCAATACTACCCGCTTTCACATTAAGACATAACAAGCCCCCTACAGATCTTTTATCAGATATTGGAGGTAGACATTTTTAAAATGAAATGGTAACACTGATCAGTGGAGATCTGGCCTTGAGCTTGAACACGAGTTCCTCCCCTGATGTAGGGCTCATACTCTGTAAAAAAAAAAGCTCTTCACTTGTTGTGGATGTCTTCCTCACAAACACTGATTATTCCGCGTTGATGACTTAAACATGAGGACGGTTTAGATTCATTGGTTCCACTTTATTAGTAAAATATATATTTAAAGCAACTTTTTGATCTGAAATTAAATAGATGCAATAATGTGATATGACTGTGGGTTATTTGCGCGCGGAAATAAATTATGAATAACTAAGTGGGCTTGGTTTGGAGCTGTTCTGTTTTGTGAATTCGTTCCATTATGCTGTAAACTTCAGCCGCAGACACACACACACACACACACACATATGCCAGCTGCAACTGTTTGTTGATGATGAGCTCTCGTTCCCCTCACACATGCACAAATCATAGTCGGACCAGATTGTTTAATTGGGTCATTTAGGGAAGCATTAACGGGTTTATTTTGCATCTACTGGCTCTAATTAGATGGAATACCAGAGCGAGGGAGTGGATGCCAGCCTGGTGGGGTATGAGGACAACAGGCCCATCCTGGACATGTTTCTGCAGAAGCCCATGGGTCTGCTGTCTCTGCTGGATGAAGAGAGCCGCTTCCCTCAGGCCACTGACCAGACGCTCGTGGGTAAGAGTTCAGATCCATAAAAAGATGCTTAAAAACAGACATAGATGAAGTCAGAGGACAGATTTTTGACCTTTTCTTTATTTTTTTTTTGTCTCTTCACAGATAAGTTTGAGGATAATTTGCGCTGTAAATATTTTTGGATACCTAAGCGTGTGGATCTTTGTTTTGGAATACAGCATTATGCCGGGAAGGTATCAAATTAGTATTTTAATTCTGCTGTTAAAAAACTGTCTTGTTTGTTGGTACGTGCAAAATCACAGAATGTTATTAAAGCACTATTTTAGGTCCAAAATTAAAAATTGTAAATTATAAAAAAAAATACCAGAATTTCCCAAATGAAAAATAATAAATTCTAAAAAATACTGCACAGAAACTTCAACTTTTCACATTTACAGTATAAATGAATAAATACTTTACAAGTAACTGAATCAATAAAACTAATTCAACTTAAATGTTTTCATTAGTTACTTGTTTTTTTTTGCTTTGATATGCTGAAATGTTTAAAGTCCCACTCAAAGCATCTTTTCATTCATTTTCAAAGCGTTCTCAGTGATCCTTTAATAAAGGATTCTAAAAAATTGTACTTTTTTTTTAGGGTATTGTTTCAGCAGAACAGCAGAAATTGTAGATAGAACGGTTGGCGTGGACTAAGCCTGCCTCCATTTCCCATCATCCATCTGCTCTTCTGCTAGCTTGCAGCCCCTCACACTCATAAACATAACATTCCCGGTGCAACAAAATGGCGAGCAATATTAAAACTATCCAGCTGTACAGTTTATAGTCAGATGCTAGATTAGAGGAGAAAAACAAAGACATACATGAGTCTATTTGTCTGCAAGCGGATGCATCAGAATGGAGCGGTGCAGAAAGCTTGCATCTGATTCACAACAATTTGAATAAAAAAAATACTCAGAAATGCAATTTTAAGCTTAATTTTCTTTATATATGTCCTCCATCATAAGAAAATACCACAAGAAGATGTTATAAACACAAAAAAACTTGATTTATAAAATGTAATCAAAGGTTTATAATCAAAATGTTTATTCCTAAAAAGAACTTTTATGCTGAGTCAGGACGATTTGATGTTTTGATTTGCACTTCCTTTTGTTTTGCAGGTCATGTACTGTGTGAACGGCTTCCTGGAGAAGAACAGGGACACTCTTCCTGCAGACATCGTTGTAGTGTTGAGAACCTCAGAGAACAAACTTCTGCAGCAGTTGTTCTCCAGCCCCTTAACTAAAACGGGTGAGTTATAAAATGCAAGCATTAAAAAAATAATAAGCTCTTATCTGTAGCAGTATTCTGTCATTCACCTTTGTGGAAAAAAAAAAACTATTGTTGCCTTCAAACGTGGGGCCCATATCAGTCAATGAATAGTGTTCCCGTGTGCTGCTTCCATAACTGTTCAGGTAAGTGGGTTTCTTAAGTCTGCGGCTCCCCGGCATCCTCTGGTCCGTCTTCATTTCCAGCCTCCGTGTGCCGCGCTCGGATAAATCTGCGGTCCCCATTATCTCTTGAGAGGCTCAGCTCTCAGCACGCCGCTCTGTTTTTATTTTCACTAAGCTTTCCCCTCTTGGTTTCCCACTTCTGAATGCTATCTGCAGATTGTGGGTGCAGTGGGATATTTTTGTGATAAGGTTTCTAAATACCCAGGGGGATGAAGAAACCGCATTTAGGGAACACAAAAGCAAGTCGTCCCACCTCTTTTCTGTTGGTTAAATGACTCTAGAGTAATGTGCTTGTCATTAGCCACGGATGTGGCCTTCTGGTCACTTGATTTAGCAGAAATGCTAATAGATGTCTTAAATTATGAGATTCCCTCTTCCTTCTTTATTTCTGATAAGCCACATTGTGTGATTTTTCTCTCTCGCTGGCTGTAAACGCCTTTTCACTCCTGCTGGCGTTTTTAAGGAGCTTCGATTCATCTGTGATGCTTCTGTAAACTTCATCAGCACATTGTCCACGGGGGAGTCTTCTGCCACTTCCTCCTGCAATTAGCAGCTTCTAAAGAGAATGACCCTAAAAGAAAAAAAGTCATTGAACACTTCTATTCAGCGCAGAAAGGTGCTGAATAGAAGTGTTGTAATGTTTAATGTGGCTGTCAGTGTCAGTTCTCGCTAAAAGCTTCTTTATTTCTTCTGCACTTTAGTCTGTCCAGCCAGTCCGCCGCAGGCATGTGATTTATGAAAGAAATAAACATCTCCAGCACCATTTTGGACTTTTTTTCCAGCCTAAAAGGCTTTGACAAACCTTAAAGTGAGGATGCAGACGTGTCAGGAGGTTGGTGGGTTGTAATACGCACAACTTTTTTTTTTTTTTTTTCCCCTCTGGAGGTGGAGGTCCACTCTTCTCATTGCAGCTGGTGAATCTGCAGATCATCTCCCCTGATAAAAAACTATGAAACACTGCCGTATCTTATCGCTGCAGAAAAGATGGAGCTCTGTTTAAAGTGAGATACAGTGCGGCGTAAAAAAAAAAAGAAAAAGAAATGGAAATCTGTTCTTCAGGGTAAAATTTGCAAGAAGCATGGAGGAGAGAGGGGGGGCTCAATTTGCATTTTCCCCTTCAAATTTTGGATCTTCTGTTATCTGTGAAATTAGCATTAAGTGGGGGAATCTGATAGAAATCTGTTAAACATCAGGGTGGTTTTTACAGCGTGGGGATCCTCTGAGTGACCAGTAGGGGGCGCCCTTGCAGACCTGCAGCCTTTTGAGCATGACAAATGTATCTGGGAAAGCCAGTTTACACTCACATGGAGGTTTTCCTTCATATTTATTATTATTTCTTTATATCATCATTAATTTTTACTTGAGGGGGAAGTGGAAAGGCTGCAGAAAACAAAAAAAATAGAAGCTCACAGGCAGAGTAAATGCAAGGTCACTTGAGCCCAGCAGACTGGAGGTGCTTGAGGCTCGGACATGTGGTGGTGTTTTGTCAGAGGAAATGGGCTGTATTTGCATGGAAAAATTCCTTAGAACCAGGGCTTTTCCCAGATCAGAAGAGGATCAAACTATTTGAACTGGCTGAGCTCAGTATGGACTAGCAAGACCGGATAACTTGTAGTTATGCGTGTCTGTCTGTTTGTTTGTTTTTCTTTCTTCATGACAGAATAGTCCTGCATCCATCTCACAACATCTGCAAAAAGATCAGAACAATTTGGATAGCAAGAGTATCCATCTCCTTTTTTATATTACTTTATTTGTAAAGCTAGATTTCTTCATGGAAAATGTAGATTTACTTATGTGTGGATGGTGATTTCAAAGAGTTTTGCATATGAGGCTTCCATGCGTCTTAACTTCCACTTCTGGGAAAAGTGTTTCTTGGCTCTCCCTATAGTTAATATTTTTTTCCTGTGACTGCTTTTTTCATTTTGACTTGAATATTTCCTGAATCATGAGACTAGTGTATTTTTGCATAATTCAATAGATTCTGATTAATTTTAAGTTATTGCAGATGTCTATCAGGTCAAAGGTCAATGCTTGTTCTGTGGTGTACAAGTAAAAAAAAAAAAGACAGTGGACAGTTGACTATGACCTGTTACCAACAAAGAGAAAATGTCTTTGCTACAGGTTTGAAGAATCAAACTAACTGGAGAAAAGAGTAATTTATTTAGTTTGGAAATTAACTTGTAAACGCAGAGTAATTGCCATTCTCTCCAATGGCAAATTGTCCAACTTCAAGAGAAAATAATTAAGCTTGCAGGTTAGTTCCAAATCACTTTTTAGGGTGAATCCTAAACCGATGGCAACTAAATGGGAATTTCTATGCACCTGCCTAATCATATATGTTTTTAATTCAAACTTTTGAAGAAATTTGGGGGTATTTTTATATTAACGGCAACAAAGTCAAACATAAATGATCAGAATTGTGTAATTTCAGGTCGGGGTTACATATTCTGCTGGGATTAAAATCAACTCTAATAAGACAAACGGGTTGCATGGTCACACCTTTAGAGCATCTACATTTTCAGTCACTGGCTGTAAATCAAGAGACAATTTGAATTTCTGCAAGAGACCAATTTATAAACTACATTAATTTAAGTTACTGTAGTTTTTTTTTTTTTTTTTTAACTAGGACATAATTTACTTTAATGTAAACTGGATAAAAAACATACTTTGTCTTGTTCCAAAAATGACTTTTTTGACATAAATTTTAAAGTCAACTGTCCTGTGGTGAATCTTTATGGCGCTCATTATTAAACTTCATATCTTGCTCAGCTTTATTTACATAGAGCTATAAAACAACAGCAGAACAAGACAAAAGTCTTGCAAAAGGGGTGCAATAAAATAAGCAATAAAATGATAATGAAAACATAAAATATATGTTTTTAAAAATGCGCTTTTATCCCCAGACTTTCAACTTAGTAAAGCGAAAAAATAAAAGTGCATCTTTAAGGGAGTTTATAAAACTGCATAATAGTGTACTTTCTAACAACTATTGTTTGTTCTGCCTGTTCATCTAGTTTTAAAAAATCTGGAGTTTGTTTAACTGGTCTAGATGGCATCCAAAAAAAAAAAAAAGACTACCATTGGGACTGTTAGAAACTAGTGGGTCATGTGACCATTGGTCTTCCCATCATTATATACAGTCAATTTCTTTATTATCAATAAATGCATTCTAGTAATACAAAGCCTCTTAAGATATCTAAATATCCTCAGTTTGGTATGAATCTTCATGTTTGTAGTTCAATATTTTTATGTTTTACAAGCTAATATCAATAAGTGGCTAAGTCAGAAGTTTTAAATTATGTTTATAACTATTTCTTAGGTTAAAAGTTTAGGCCTGTCTGTGTCAAACAGTTAATATCTTAGTATCCAGCAGTGGCTGTTCTCCCGTCCTTTTTCCATCTCCCATCTTGTTGACAGGCTACTCCCAGCTCCGTGACACATCTCGCTCTTTGTTCTCCCGTAACAGACAGCTTTTTCATCCCAGTGGGCAGATCTTCCACTATACATCTACTCAGCAGGGACACTCAGAGAAACAGCTACTTAGGTGCAATTTCTCCCCAAATTGTGGCATTTGTGAATGTTTTGAGTCAGCAGTCGGATTTACCAAGTCCCCACACTGCAGAAGCAGGAAGCCAGCTCTCCCAAGTCACATGGTGCAACATCTTTTGATAAATGCAACACTGTTGTGTCACTAAAAGCCAATTACACCATGCTTTTTATGATTGATCTGCTTTGACAGTAGTGGATGGCATTTAAATCAACAGCCCCCAGAGTCATCTCCAGGCATAAACGGTGGTGGTTATGGAGGGCGGAAGGGTTGCGGGGGGTTATGGGTGCTTTAATCTAATTTGCTTGGCTGCTGAGTTTGCCTTCTAGATCACATGTTTTGAAAAGAGCGAGCCGGAGAGGGGCACAGATATCCAGCAAGCCTCTGCTCACTCAGCTCAGGAAGGGCTGCTCCGTCTTACAAGTTTGATTGTCCCCCGACAGCTCGATCTGCAGCTTCTGAAGTACAAGGCGCACACTGGCGCTCATAAAAGCGTACGGGGAGGTGTCATATTGAACGCAGGATTGCTTTTTAATCCCAGGCACATTGACTATTCTTGTCAATAGAGCTCCAATACAACTGCCAGCTTGAACTTTTTTTTTTCTTGCAGGATTCTTGCTGGGTTTAATTTTCAAAGTGAATGCACAGATGCCAAGGAAAGCTTTTTTTTTTTTCTTCCCCCTCTTCTACCCGCATTTCATTCTAACCATGCCGAGAGCACCATGCATGAAGCAAAAACAACAGTGGGACACCCCCTTCCACCTGTTTCTCAAACGGGAATGACCTTACGGGGTATGTTCCCCTCATCTGCTCTCCCTTTTAGCTTCCTAATACACAAACTGTTTGCTTTTTAGTTGGTTTTTTTTTTTATTTTGACTTAAAAGCAGGGAAAATACTAGCAACAGAGCATGTGCTGCCTTATTATTTAAAGAATCCACTGTCAAAGAACAAATCTTTTTTTTTCAAGTCGGTTTCAGGGTTTGAATAATTATGATCCAAGTCATTATACAAGTTCACCACTCTGTCTAAATTAGAGGAACTTCTTTTAGGTTGGACATCACAGGTGTTCCCATGGTTTCATGTCTCGGGAGGCAGAATCTTTGAGGATACAGACTATTAACCCATCCTCTAATCATGCAGTCAGAAGGGGATAAGAATCCCGCCAGAAGAATGAATTACCACAACCCACCAAGGAATACACGAAGACAGCAGCGTGTGTCCATTTGCGAGGCTTAGGTACAACTGTCATAGTTTCTCTCATCGCGGCGCAGCCCCTTCATCTCCTCTCGGTGGTACCGCAGAAGTGAGGGGCGTGAAAGCACAGTGACACTCCACGAGCTCGTTCCACTCGCTGCCGCTAATTCATCATGACAAATGTGCTCAGATGATCTGGCCCAGCAGCACTAATGGGAAGAGGAGAGAGCGCACTTCATTTGCACAAGACCCACTCCAATTAATCCATCCAGCTTTACTCTGGGCTAATTGGAGCAGGGCCCTCCCTGCCTGTGTGTCAAAATATACCCGACACAGTTTAACAGCCCCTGTTTTTAAAGACCATACTTTTGTGTGTGTGTGTGTGAGTAGAGATTGCGCCGAAGGGCAGTTTGAGGTTGTAAAATCTGCTCCTGGTACTTAAACACAAGGCCTTCTCACGGATGTGTGTTTAAATGAGCAATGAACCGCTCATGTCTCACTGCTTTTTTTTTTCATTTTGGGTTGTGATTCAGCACCTCAGGTCGCTTTTTAAAAACATATTTTAAAGACCCACTGTTCTTGTGGCATTTTTCACATGGTGGGTAATATATACAAAATAAACTAAGATTAAAGCTTCATGTCTGGGTTTTCTTTTTTCTAATTGTTGTGAATCTGGAGCAGACAAAAAATGCAATTGGAAAAAAGCTTGTAGATGAGATGTAGGACCTATGACAGCCAGCCAGAAGCTTCCTGTTCTGCTCCATTCCGATGCATCCACCTGCCGACTGGTTCGAAACTTTACAGCAAATTTTGTTGCACTTGTTGAAGTTACGGTCTGTAAGCTTGTGAGAGAGCCTGTACACAGATGGATGATGGGAAATTGGGGCAGGCCCACTACTTTGGGGGGGAATTTCAAGTGAACTACCGCTGCCCTGCAGAAACTTTGGGCCCAATCTGAATTCTTCCCTTCTCCTTACCCTTACTCCTCCAAATGGAGAGTTATGGAAAAATAGGGACTCAGAATTCTGACATCACTTTTGCTCGATGACCTTATCAATTGTCACCGGTCAGCTCATTAAAAGACTACCAGGAACGTTTTTAAAAATAATAATAAAAAATTGTCACAGGGGGATTCTAAAAAATATTTTTTTACACCCCTTCCACTATAAATAGCCCTTCAAATGGAAGAGTAGGGAGAAAGGAAGAATTGGGCCATAAAAAAGCATAATTATAATTAATAATTTTACAGTAGATCAAAAGATGATCCGGATGGGACCTTAACTTCATGACTGAGTTTATTTAGAGTAATATTGAAAAATATTCTTCTGTGTCTTGCTGCACGGTGGCGCAGTGGTGAGCGCCCCTGCTTCGGGTCCCGGCTTGGTGACCTGAAACAGAATCGCCAATGGGATCTTTCTTTGGGGAGTTTGCATGTTCATGTGCATGTATGGGCTTCTGGCGTCCTCTCACCATCCAAACATGCCTCATAGGTTATTTGGTTCCTCTAAATTTTGTGAATGAGTTTGTAAGGGTGTGTGATTGTGGCCCTGCTTCAGATTGGCAACCTGTACAGAATGTACCTTGTCTTGCCCACGGGTGGCTGGGTTAGGCTTCGGCAGCTCTGTGACCACAAAAGGGACAAATAATAGATGGATTCTTCAGTGTTTTGTTCTTTTGAGATGTCCCGAATTAAAGGGTAACCAAACAGGGAAGTTGGAGGCTGACTCCACCCACAGCCGAAATTTGAAAATTCAGCCAGAGAGGTGGAGCTAGTGACTTTTATCATTACTGGAGCTGCAGATCATGGTTTGACCAATCACAAAACTCAGCAGTTATGCCTCCATTCAGCCTGTAGGGGGCAGCACACAGACAGTTGTTGACTATATTTTTAAGAATTAAACACTTTATTTTAATTTGTAAAAAATTTAAAGCCCCATTTATTGAGGTCAACAGCCAAAAGAAAGTTGATTTAAGTATGTTATGGTATGTTGCAAATTAGCATCATTCATCATGAAGGTGTTGAAATTGAATTTGCTAACAGATTTAGTGCTAAATAATATTTAAATTATTTATTTTATGGTTTGAGAAAAATGTGATTTTATATGCTAACGTGTGTCTTATGTGTAAACACCACACTGGCTTGTGTTGAACTCTTTTAACCTGATCTGGCAACCTTTGTCTAAACTTCCATATGTTCTCCATGAACTCAGTTGAACTCTGCATACTGATTTTCTTTTCACATGTTTGATGGCAGGTCTCAGGAAAAGCAGACAGACATCGATTCAGTTTTTTTCCCCTTTTTTTTTTTTCTTCTACAGAAAAATTATGTTTTCAGCAGCAGACACGATGCTCGTTTTGTCGAATCCCTCTTCATATTTGCATTTCAGAATTCGGTCTGTGTGGTTGAAAATCTAGAACAATTGTTGGCCTGTCACTTCTGCTTTATCTTAAAAAAACTTACAAAGGTTTTCCCCCCTTGCCGTACGCGGCTGCCTGGGTAATGCTGCCTTCTGTGTCTGCAGACGTATTTTTCTAAAGGTGTGTGTGGCACATCTGTGCAGCTATTGTTTATTCATGGAGTAAACCCTTTGAAATGTGTTAAGATACTTCCCACTCATTATAAAAATCCTGCCACCCATGGATTAGGACTTTGATGTCACCAATCCTGCTTCAAAGGCTTCTTTCACTGCTATTAATCACAGTTTAGCCTCTGAAGATATAGCCAGAGAAAACATTTGGACATCTTGTGCAGAAACTTTGAAATGCTCAGACTGTCTTTCATATGCTTTGCTCATATCCTTTCCGCTGTGTGTGGGGCTGTTGGACTGCTGTGCATGCAGCTGCACTCCTTATTCCTCGGGATTCAGCTCAGATTAAGACTTCTTCTGAACTGTCTTTTATGCTGCGGCTCCTGTGCGAACATTAACGAAGCAGCGCAGTTGTATGTTGAAAAAACCCACCTCTTGAAAGCTCAGCGAGAATAATCGCTTCCTTTCTGTGTACAGGAGCTCAAGTAAATCCTGGTGTTTGTGGTCATAACGCTTTTGTATTCAATAGGAAACCTGGCAACGTCCAGGGCTCGGGTCACCGCCGCGTCCAGATCTCTGCCGCCGCAGCTCGGCTCAGGACGCTCCAAGGTGAGGCTCCTGTAGCACAAATCATCACATGGAACCGCGGGACTTTTTATTTGTTGCTCACAGCCATTACGCCATAAGAAGCCCAGTAGAAGCCCTGTGCTGTGAAGCAGAGCCACTTTAATTGACTACCCAGTTTTGTGGCTTTTTTGCTTGTGGTGCTGCAGCTCTGCCATCTGGCATTTCACTTCATGGAAGTCATTTATCACATTTATGGAATTTTGTTTCTAACCGAGAGAAACCGTTTTGTAATTCATGTTGAAGTTGTAGACTTTGGACAAACATAACCTTTTGGTCCAATTAACCTAAGACATCCTGAATTACCCTTTGAGCAGTTCAATATGAGGTTATATTAGAAAAATTTGATATAATCTGATGTTCCTTTATGTATTGTTAAAATAAATCTACGATCATTTGGCTGGACTGAAAATGTGGACAAATTTTGATTATTGGGACTTGAATTAAATTTAAGTTACCTTATTTATCTCTTTGCTTGATTTTTTTTTTTTTTGTGTCTACATGAGTGCTGAATCTGACTTAAATTAAGGAATTGAGTCGATGAAATTTAAATAAAGAAAAGTCAAACCCAATTTAATGACCTTACATTTAAAAAAGAATTGCTATGTTGGAGGAAATTACACAAACACATATTTTGGTACAATCCGGTTATTACAGAACATACTTAAAACGGCAATCCCTTCTAATTTGTTATTGTTAATTATCACAATAAACTGAAAAAAAAATCAAAGCACCAACAACAAAATAATGGAAAATAAACTAAAACAAGTTTCTTGAGAGGAAAAACTGTCTTGTTGAGCTTTTTAAATAAATAACCAAATGAATAACTTAATAGAAAAATCTATGCATATGATTGTGGACCCAGATATGACAAATGAATGGAAGATGGGAGCTTAGTTAGGATCTTACTCCTTTTATACTTATTTTTTTTTCCTTTTTTTCTGTTTTTGCCTCCTTTGTTCTTTTTTTGTTCATCTTTTATTGTTGCATATATGTATGCATTTGTGCTAGTTTTTTTTTTTTTTAAGGCCAGCTGCAACATCATCGTGTTTGCTAAGTGATTTTGTTTTTGCTTCAACCATTAAGCTTAAAATATAAAGTAAAAAACAAATAACTTAATGAAATTAAATTAAACTTAACTTAAATTCTATGGACCAGAACAGAAACTCAACTGAAGGATGATCACATTAAAGCCACATCACTTCAGGCTTGACTCATGTCCTACTGGCTTAAACAGAATGTTTTTGGCCCCTACAGATAAACTTTGGTGGTAATAGCTGATCAAAATTTTTCCTAAATTACACTATGTACTCATATCCAAACCATTCAATAGCATATGCCTTTTTGAACTGCAGTGTAATATGTTAAAATCCAGTGACAGTGAGAACTGGACTGAGTGACCCTTCCCCGCTCGTGTTCCCAAAAAACTGAAATCCCAAAGATCTTTTTTGAACAATAAATAGTTATTACTCAATTATTATTTTTTCAAAGTAACCATTCTCACTTGACTACCTTTTTTCAAAATCTTCTTGCTAATCCTAATTTTTTTAGAATATTTTTTACTCTAGCATGAGTTACTCAAGCTATGAACTGACCATGATAGTTTCTCCCAAGCCCGCTTTCATTGGAAGGGGTGTGGTCTTCTAACATGCTCACTCCTGACTGGAGAGTCTGGTTGCTATAGAAATGTAGACTCATACTGACTCGGACCAATCGATGCTTACTGAGGACATCAGGTTCCAGCATGGCGACGGCTGTGTCCTGAAAAATTGGCAACTGAATTGGCTTCACTTTGTTGAAACCGGAATTAAGCCATGTTCAATGGGTGACGTCACAGTTGTTCAGTCCAATTCTCTTTTACAGTCAATGGTAAAATGCAAAAAACATGCATGGAAAGGTATGTACACACTGAATATACAATGAAAAGTCTATGTAAATGCGTGTAAACTAGTGTTTTGGGCTTCTGCGTTCAGAACTCTCACAGTTAGATCTCCATATGCAAGTTTTTAAGTCCATTCTCAGGCTCTCCTACAAAATCGGGCATTTATTGATCATGTGCTGGATATTCAACCAATTAAACTTTTGACTGTTAAATCACAAAACAGCTGAGCTTTGACCTATCAGGAACCAAATTGATGTGTGGATACCATCCAAAACATGGAAGTGCCATCTGTTGTAACCATGATCAGGAAGGAGAAATTAATCATTCAAATTTGTGCCCGTCCGGGTTTATATGACGTCAAATTCAAGCCTTAAAACTCACTTAAAAACCTGCATAGCAACTCGTGAACACAGAAGCCCGAAACGCGCATATACGTACCTTTATATAAACTTTTCATTTAAGTGGTTGCTTGAACGCATGTTGCCGAAGACGGCGTGAACGTTGAATAAAGGCTTTCAAATGTATTTTTTGCTTCTTTTCTTTCTCTCTGTTCACCTGTTGTTTTTTTCTTTTCATATCCATGTTTTTCACTTCCATGCGCTGTACTCTCAGTCTCCCAAATACCTTTTAAAGGTAAGACCTCTAATATAAAAGTAACACCCTCTGAACCAACTCTATATACAGAATGTAGAGCTATTTCTATTTATGGTAAAGCACAATTCACTGAAATAAGATAAAGAGGTTATAATCTTCAAATTTGTGTTTATTTAAGCCTGAATCGTGAGCTGATTTCATCTCCTGGCTGTGGAACGTAAATAAGTTCCTTTTCTGTGTTATCAGTCTAAATAAATACCCCACAATGACTCTTTCAGACGATAGAAATCCTTAATGAGACTCAAACACAGATGAACATCAAAAACTGTGTAAAACTATCAAGAACCAAATCAACTGTTCTTAAATGTGACTTCTTGAGTCTATCATTGCCCTGTGATTGATGTAAAATGCATGTTCTCAATCTGGGTTGCAGAAAACTGATACAAAAAAAGTTCCCAGATGAAAGTAACGGACTCTTGTTGGAAGAGTTGAAATGAGCTCCAGATAACAGTTAGGATTGTGGCGGTGGAGAAACTCATTCATCTCTCTTCCTTCTCAGAGATCGTACCTTTCTTCCTCTGTGCAGGACTGAAATAAAGTATTAAGATATGCACTTTGCGACATCGACTTACCATAAAATATCTATTGCATCATTAATTTTGATGAAGCCATGAGGTGCGAAAGCCATTAGAAAGCTTATATTGTGTCCTCGTTAATCCGCCGTCGTTGGGACGACTGTCTGCCGGATGACGGCTAGTCTCATTACTCAGAACGTTCTGCAGTTTTCCCATGCCCCACAGCAGTGTTGAATTATTCTCTAGATTGCTAGCTTTAACTGTTTATGAGGCCGTGTCGTATCAGTAGCACAGTTAGTACAGCTGTGTATTCCCAACTGGCCCATTCAAAGCAAGAAAACCTGCTGTAATATTACCCTTTATCCCTGCAGAGCTCACTGACGACACCGTGTTCACCAGGAAACGGCGTCTGATTGGGATCTGCTCTAGTGGTAACTGTGCTTGTGTTCAGGTGGACACTATGGAGATGATGCGCCACCCCGACGAAACCACCAACATGAGGAGACAGACCGTGGCGTCCTATTTTCGTGTAGGTGTTCTCATTTCTTGCTGCAAACATTTCAACAGAAACAAAACAAACATAAAACCTCAGAAGCAAACTACACATGAGATTCTCCTCAAAACCAATTACTGGATTAATTTTGCTATTGAAACTCTTTAATACTCCTGGCTGAATTTTTCATAACTTCTCGGTGAAATCGCAGCATTGGCAGATTGGGATTTTTGACGGCTCTTTCTCAGAACTGGCACAGGTTAATGATCATCTTAAGAAATTCCAACCTGCAACCATTTTTATTGTAGTTCATCAAGATTTGATGAACCTCAACTGTATCAATATTACTTGATGGCGTGATCAAAGGAAGAGTAGAGACAGTTGGAAAGCAACTAAAATCTTCAGCGGCACTCCACCAAAGAAAACAAGAGACGGCATGTTTATCATGAAAATAATTCCATTCACCAAATTATTTAGATGTTATATTTGGCTGTTATTGTTATATAAGACGTGATTAGCCAATTTGATTTTTATTTAGCTATTATTTTGATCTAAAAATATCCCTTTCTATAGTTTAATGATTGATTGTTTGCTTGGTTAATTTCTATTCCCGTATTTTTGTTCCTGAGCTCCAACAACAAAGAAGCATTGATGATGGTGTTAACAAGCAGAAAAGATGGTTCTCATGACGTTGAGCTTGAGACACAATATTAAGCATCAGCAGACAGAACAAATATGCATAGTTTAGCTGGCTACTGGCAAATTTGGAGTAACTGCTAGAGCACTTCAGACCTGGATTTACATTAATCTCTGGTATAGTCTGAAACCTAAATCTGATCAAGAGCTGAAATGATGATTAAATTCCCTTTTAGGTTGTGAGAATTATGTAAGGCACATATATATCTAGAATGAGCATGGAATCTCTAAAATAAAATATTCTCTGCTGATCATAAGATTCGGTTCTTTAGGGGTACTGGGCTTTGGTTCATCTAACAGTATCTTCTTCTGTTCTGGCACTCAATATAATCCTCTTGTAATATCAAGCAATAGCTTTGGTTGCTGCTAAAGTTGGTTTGAGCTTGTGTTACCATCAACCAGACACTTGTTCAGATGGACATGAATCTTGCTAGGATATTCTGGCTTGATGGATAGATAGGGCCAGTTGTTTTGGTGTATACAATTATTTGGAGTGACCTTCACTATAATTTCCAGTCTGAAGATCAAATTCAGCAATTAGAAGAAGTCAGACAGGAAGTGATGTAATGTTCCAGTCAGTGAGAAGTTAGAGAGAAAATGTCATCAGTTAAGGTTGTGTTTATCCTTACAAAATGAGAATTCCATATCTCCAGAATCTTGGTCCAGATCTTAAGTCTGCAATAGTGTTACGTCTACTGACATAGTCATGTGATTTACTGAAACACAAGGTTTTTAATGACCAGTACTGTCGCTGTGTTAGTAAGGTAAAAATATTTGATCAGAAGCTATGATCTGGACAATTATAACTCATGTAAAGGATTGGCATGGTCGAGCCGGGGTGGGATTATATCAGTTTGCTTCCTCACACTACTTTTCAAGTAATCTATAATTTGATACCAAGTTATCTTTTGTCTGACATCTTTGAACAGATGTAAATCTCTGTTGATTGTATATCACATGCCTTCTTCCTTGAGATAAACCATTTCAATTCAATTAAATTAAAAAAATGACAACACTTGGCATGGTTTTATTAAAGAATATCTTCAGAATTTTGGGAAAGACGAAATGATCTTTCAGCAAATGCATGGGGTTGTAAAACATTACAAGCCAATCCCAACACTCTTTCACTCCCCTTTCAGGCTCATTTTTGCTGCCCAGTTTTAAAAGTTTATTCAATCACAAATTTTTTTAGGATGATGTCAATTTCCAAGATCGGTCAAGCAACTGAATCTTGTACCAGAAACTTTGACTTTGGGAAATCCCAGTCCAGAGAAATCTGAACTCTTATTTGATCTCCAGCGAAAAGGACATTTTTACTTTTTGGTTTTTTTTTTATTCTGTTTAGAATCCTGAGAATCAGTGATTCTCTTAAAACTTACACATGTAAACATCAAAGTAAAATCTTGTATGGGAAACGTTTTACAAATAATATGTGTACTGTTGATTTAATCTTAAAACTGTTTCTACAAACTGAGTTTTACAATTCTGTTATAAGGTGACAAAATTACAAGATTTAATTTCTGTTTGAATGTGAAAATCTTAAACTGCAGTTGTCAAGTAAAGTTCTAATCTTTGTTTCCACAAATCTGTACCTGCACTGATTATTGTTGCATGTTTTTTTTTTTTTTTTTTTGTAGTATTCCTTAATGGACTTGCTGTCTAAGATGGTTGTTGGCCAGCCGCACTTTGTCCGCTGCATCAAACCCAATGATGACAGACAGGCTCTGCGCTTCTGCAGGGAGAGGGTGATGGTGCAGCTGCGCTACACTGGCATCCTGGAGATGGCCAACATCCGCCGGCAAGGCTACTCCCACCGCATTCTGTTTGAGGAGTTTGTTCCCAGGTAGTTGTGACGTCAAGGCGGCGCCGTCTTCACTTTTGCGGAGTGCTGACACAACCCCTGAGAGAGCGCCGAACAAGTCGGCCCGGCTCTGCATCGCACAAAAACACGGGTTCTTTAATTAGAAAGAAGTTTGAGTTGAGCAGAGCAAGAGGCTGACTAATTGGCAGTCATTAGTGATGGAGCGAGACCTAATCTTACAGCTCTTTTAACTGGGAGGATACTCTAGTGTGGAAAATATGAATAAAATTCAAACGGGGAGGAACTGTTATTATAAGGGGAGATGCATTTTAATAGCCTCCCTTTTACTATTCATAAAGAGTTTGTTCTTCCTCTCAGTGACCTGGAAAAACTCAAACATGTTCTCTTTGTCCCATTGGTATTACGTTAGCACACAATTAAAACATGTTTCATCTTTAAGGAGACTTTATGAAAGACTTTAGTTACATTTTTTTTTTTTTTTAAATATGGGACAGATCTTTCTAAGTGTTTGCCTTTCTTTTAGCTTCCATCTTGTTCAGGATGGGGGAGAAAATCAAACATTCACAGGGTACATTTTTGATGAGGGTGTCCTTTAAGAAATATTCCACCACCTCTTATGTGGAGACTTAAATCAGATTTCAACCTTAATTAACTTCTGGCCTTCTGGAAACAACTTTGAGGTGGCTGGTTGGTCTCACAGCTCAAGAGAAACTTGTGTTCTTAACTTCAGTGAATAAAAACTTTCAGTGACCACACGATGTCCCAGTTTGACTCCCAATAGTTTGGAAAGGTTCTACTTCCTGTTGATTCTTCTGCGGCGGCAGAGCAGAAAGTGTGACTGTGTGTTTTTAACCTCACTTTTGCACACACACATCCCACCTGAGCCCAGCAAAACTCACGGATACACCCAAATGGCTAAGCTGCACCTTGAGTAAATCTGATTTAAATTTGTGCTCTCATATCAAAGGCTCGTCTGATGTTCCACCGCTTTGTATTTACCATCAAAGAAATAACAGGTATCAACAGGAATTAGTATGAAAGGCTTTAGACTGAGGCGGGGAGGGGAGTTCAAAGAAGTTTTTTCTTCTTGTTGTTCTTGTTTTTTGACCACCGCAAGAACTCGGGAGATGTGCCAGGAGTTCTGGAGCCTTAATGTCCTTGAGCAAACACTCGCAGTCCCCGCTGTCCCACGGCGGCGTTTTGTAAACTTTGACAAAAGCATCAGGACCTGGACTCAGAAACGTCAGTTTGCACGCGTGGATGGGCATCTTTTATGAAATAGGAAACCAAGATGTAACAATGAAGCTCTGTTGAAAACTCCCGTGTCCGATGCACTCGTTCTTCAAATGTGACACTGACATTTATTTAACAGTTATGTGATCTGTTATTTACATTCTCTTAAGTGTCCCTTTTGGAGAATTTTATATATAAAGCAAATGCAGAAGTGGAAACCCTTCTCACATCATTTCATTTCATGCTGCATTTTTTGGAGTAAGATATTGCGTTTAGTGAAGCAAAATCATCTATTCCAGCTTTCAGTTTATTAAAAAGTATTTTCATGATTTTTCAGCATCCATTTACATTTCTTATGAAACCCAAATTTTCTCATATTTGACTCTTTGCCAAGATTTCATTAAAGGGGAAAACCATGATTTTCTTAAGTCTTTCAGAGTAAACTATATCCATATAAATGGTCTCATGTTACCGTTTGAACACTAAAAACAAATTATTTAGGAAATATGAGTTATTTTTGTATATTTTTAACTGATCACCGCTAGCTCAAGTTGCCAGCTTTGTGGAGAAAGTGTTTTTGTTAGCCTGGGGGAGCAGACTCTTCCTGAACGCTGTGACATCAGCACGTGAGGACTCAGTTTTTACTCAGAAAATGCGTGAACAGCTTAAAATGCCGCTTTGAGGTTTTTTATATTTGGGAATTAACATTATAATACTCTTAAAAGCTCAAAAAGTTGTTTTTTCATGCTATAGCCCATATAAATTTGCAGAAAAAGCTCTGCCTTCTTACGAATACTTTGATTTAGAAGTTTTATATTCTAAACAATCATCAAGTGTATTTCTTGTTTGTCTTTTTCTCAAAGATACTACTATCTTGCCTTTCGGGCTCATCAGATGCCTGAAACCAGCAAGGAGAACGTTGTTCTCATACTGGAGCGGACCAAACTAGAACACTGGGTTCTGGGAAAAACCAAGGTAGCATCGTTTTTTTTTTTTTTTTACATAAAAAAGTTGACTTTAAAAATAGGCCGAAAAGCATGTGTGTGGTGTTGCAAACAGATGTGAATGTGCCGTCAGGTGTTTCTGAAGTACTACCATGTGGAGCAGCTGAACCTGCTGCTCAGGGACGTGATGGCCCGAGTGGTGGTGATGCAAGCCTACACTAAAGGCTGGCTCGGAGCCCGACGGTACCAGAAGGAGAAGCGAATGAGGAACCGAGGGGCCGTCATTATTCAGTCAGGTACGGTTTCATTCAAAAAGCAAAAAAAAAAGATCTGTTGATTGTTAATTTTTGTTTGTGAATCTTCGTTGAAGGGATAACCAGCTTGACCTTTGAGGGTTCAGAGCAAACACTAAGACCTCCGAGAGTTCAAAAGAATCCACCCTCTGCCACCTGGTTTAGTGCTGTTTTGAAGTGGGATTTTGTGTAGACTGTGCAGTTTTTTTTTTTGTTTCACAGAGACAGGTCAGCAGTCTCTCACATGCAGACGCACACACTCTTGTCTGTATCTTTCTTTAGCTTGGAGGGGCTACGTCGCTCGCCAGAACGTCAAGCAAATAAAAATGGAGCGGGAAGAAGCCGCAGTCCACAAACGGCCAGGTGAGAGTAAAAGTGGTTAAGACATCTGGGACGTAACCTCACGCCCGGAAATGTATCCCGCTTCAGTTTTTGGAGAGGTTTATTTTCTAAAGGGATATAGATAAAACCTCACGTCTTTGTGAAACACCTTTTTGATCTCCATGAGTGGCCCACGAAAGAGAAAAAAAAGTAATAATTAATTATTAATGAAGACAGAAAAGCTTTTGAAAGTTTCTGCAGCATTTGGTCCCCATGTTGTAGAAGAACAGTGACTACTGAGATCTTTTCTCTTTTCCTTTCATCTCCTTCCCAGTAAAGGCAGAGAGGGGCTTATCCCTTCTGTTTCCTCACGACTTCCTCTCTGAAATTCCTGGCCTATTACACAGCTCTCGCATACCAGAAACAAGATGCCTTTTTATACTGTCAACCTTTTCATCTGAAATGTAAATTAATTCTTACTCAGTGTGCCTTGACGAAGATCAAAGTGGGCACATTAACCTTCCCAGCCAGCCCCCCACCACCGCCACCGCCCCTCATCCTTGGAGCCACTCACTGGAGACCTGGAGTGGGTGCCAAAAGGGGCAGGAGAGAGGAGGGCAGGGGGAGGAGATTTGGCATTGTTCCCCTTGGCTCTCTTAGGGGCTGCCCTCATCTGGCACATGGAGCATCTCAGTCGCCTGCACACCTTGTGTAAATGTGCTCCATTAAACCCTTGTAAATAAAGCTGCAGAATGGGTAAACACGGGTTCGGTGTGAGGAAAGCCTCTCTGTCGCCGCCGTCTTTCTCTTTTAGCTAAGTGTGTTTGTGTGTGGCCGCCGGGGTTCACGTGGAAGGGGTTTGGGGGGGGTGAACCTGACATAAGTGGGGCCTCAGCACCCCCGGCAGAGCGCTCCAGCACATTCGCATTGTGTGTTCTCCACAGCTTATAGCCTTTGAGGTGGGCCGCATTTGCATTTTGAAAATAAACAGATGCCTTTCAAATGCATGAGCCTGGTGGCGTCTCAGATCCCAGCGGGGCCTGGAGGACATGCTCTCCATCAATCAGATTAGACCATGCAAAGGAGAACCGTTGCTCAACAATGTACTTGAGCTTTCTCTTTTTTTGTGCATATAATTTTACCAGAGAAACACAAAGCGGATTGACGGAGTGGCTCAGCGAGCTCCGTTTACCATCCATCTGAGCCCAGTATGTCTCAATAAGCGCTACCTTCCTGCTGCTGCGGCACCACAGTCCTTTAATGCATGCTAAATGCATTTTGCTTTCAAGAGCCACATGCAAGATTTTTCAATACAAGAATTTAAAGGGCATTCGTTCAGTTGTTTTAATTGCCTCTAATTACAATCAAAACAACATAATAGCTAAGGGGAAATGGTTTTATGACAATTATGTGAAAATTGACTGCAATATCAACATGTTTTTAAAGCAAATGATGGTAATATAGGAGAAATAACGTTTAAAGTCCTGCTCCGTTCATCCTTTTCATCTAGTATAAAGGCACTCCCAGTGGTTTTTTAATCATACATTGTAAAAAGTAAGAAAATGGATCAGTTAAAAAAAAGTTGTTTGTTACATTTAAATTTAGTAGTTATCATCAAATTAAAATACTGAGTTGATGGTTTAAATAACTGTAACACTTTATAAGATTCCTTAACAAGCTTTATTAACAAACATTGTGTCCATAGGATGTTTATGAGACATTTATTACCACAATAAGCCAAATAAGATTCATTGACATACTTGGTAACATCTAAAGTGAGGCCATTGTTTGCAATGGTCATATCAATAAACTGCTTACAAACTTAACAAATGTATTAACTCTTTGTCAACAGATTATTAAGTGTTTTGCAGAACCTCGTCTAAAGTGTTACCAAAATAACTTTTATTTATTGATCTAGTTTTTCACTTTTTGTCGTTTTTAGCCAAAATACAAAATATTTCTGTTGTTATCTAGAACATAGTTTCTGCAGAGCAGCAGAACTTTGCCTCTGCAGACTAAGCCTTCCTTCATTTCCCATCATCCCTTTGTTGGCACTCTGTCCCGCTAGCTTACAGCCCCTCACAACTCCCAACTTAACATGATTGGCGAGCAAAATTTGAGCTTTTCAGTTTTACGGTTTTGAGCCAGATGCTTGCTTGGAGGAGGAAAACAAAGACGTGCAAGGATCTATTTTTCTGCATTCATCAGAATTGAGCGGAGAGCTTGTGGCCCGCTGACTGTAGCACTGCTATGGGCATTTTTTCCTCTGATTCGCAAACATCTGAACAAAGAAATGCTCAGAAATGTCATTTCAAGTGTAATTTTCTTATATATATTTCCTCAATTATGAGAAAAATGCCATAATAATATGTTAAAGACACCAAAAAAAGAAGGATTTTCATTGTTGTGGGGCTATAAAATAGTTTTTAGAGACTATATTTTATCTACTCTTTGTGGTTTGCAGAAATGTTTGAAAAATACTTCAAAATGTATTAATCTTGGAATGTCATGATATTTCTGCCCATGTGATGATCTGATACTTATATCCTGTGCAGCTTACAGAAGACATCGAGTGAGTTTCGACTGTGAGCCCCAGAGGCACAGATGTCACCCAGAGTTTGGAGAGCAGACCACCAAGGAAGAGCGCACAGGGTGAGCTCAGGCATCCTTTGTCTTCCAGAGCTGTTCCATGAATACCACACTTCCTTACAGTCTCTTTGTGATTTTTCCTTTTTCCGTAAAATAGCCTGACAAAATGAATCCAAACCAGGACCGTCATTAAGATGACTTAAGAGATCTCACATACTGTACCTGCCATTCATCTCCAGCACCTCTTCATCGGTCGCTTTTACCTTTTTAAAGTTGGGCTGTTTCCCTTCAGAGGAGGAAGCTCCTCCCTCTGCGCCTCCTTTCAGTTTTATAAATGCAATAAATAACTTTCCACCAAGATAGCACACTTGTCTGACCACAAACGGGGCTGGGCGGTGCGCTGGTCTCCAGATGTACGGGAGGAGGGCTGTGTTTACGCAGCACATGGGCAGGCCAGTCATTAAGAAACTATGCAGGAGAACAGCCACTGAGCAGCAGCACCTCAAGTCTCGCCGCTGGTTCTTTAAGACTCCTTATTGATTATCATCACACATTTTTAAAAATATTTCTTAAAAAATGGTGAAAAAACCTCTTTACGTAAGTCCCATTTATGTCTTTGCTGAAACTCCCTTTTTTTTTGGTCAACATTCCTCTCCAGACTCGAGCTCCAAAATACCAGATTTACACATCTGAAAGTGTTATGGTTGTTGCATACTCCGTCTGAGCTGCGCCTCATCTGGGATTTTTCCCTGCATGTTTACAATCGTATTCCTCTGTGAGAAAAACTTCAAACTTTTACTTAACAATTCTGTTTAATCAGCGTTGGAATCTCTCCATATATATTTATTCTGACACGATTTGGCCCATTTTCCTCTTGTAAGATCTATATTCTCACCTACATGCTGTTCTTTTCCCTTTTGATATCCGTCTCCTCCGCCGCGGTTGAATCGAGGGTTTGCATCCAAACAGCAGAGCCTCCAGTTGCATCACCAATTCCAAATTGGATGAGATTTTATTCCTCCAGAGTCGGAGCATGACTGCCACTGGCGTGCAGCATTGTATGTTCAGATGTTTGTTTTTTTAAATAATGTACAAAGAGTGATCATACGCAGAGTTAACACTGTCTTGTTCTCTGCAAAATGCTTTATAAATAAACCAAAAAAAAGAATGCAATAAGCAGAAATGTTTTCTATTTTGGGGTCAAACTGCTTTTAACTTTTGCAGGTGCAGCCTAAAGAGCAATATGGAGGACACGCATAACGGAAATGTGAGTCACAGAATATCAATGAGCTGTATTTACTGCCTTCCTTCAGTGGCGGATGTGAAATGCTGCTGTTCTGCAAAAGCAGCTTTAACCCAGATTATTCTTTGGAATTTTTTTTTTTTTTTTTTGAGTCCTTGAGACAAAACGGGGTCTCTTGCTCCATCTCAGCGGAGGAGACAGGGTGGTACAGGAACGAGAGAATCAAAAGGCTGGAAATTCGTGGCTGAGAATAAATGCTTGCTCTTCCCCGAGGTGATTTGTCTTTGCGCTCCTCTTTCTACAGATGTTAGACCCCTTTTTTTAGTAAAGACCTGAGGTTCTTTGGTAGCACTTTGATATCCTGCTCGGATTCAATATGTGAAATAGAAGAGCCACTCCGTGACTTGGAGCACATCACAGTCTTTGAAGTCTGATCCAATTTTTGCTGCTCACCATTTGATGTTGAAAGGATGAAATGAGGAAAATGTACAGTTTTTGCCAGTAACTCTGCTGAGCATATGTAAGATTAAAAAAGCAAAACCCTTTGGAGGTTGTACTTAGAAATGTTAAGCAGATTAATACTTTCCTATAGCTCTTTTATTCAGAGATAAAATTAAATATGAGTGAAAGTCTGTATGGGCTGTTTTTTTTTTTTTCCCCTCACAATTAAGTCAGTGTGGATGTTTGCTAGGAGGTACAACCAGCAAAAGGGGATGTGCAATTGCATTAGCATTTGATTAAAATTGCAAAGCAAATTAATGGGTTTGGGTAATATGAGTGCCAAATTGTAAATAAATGAATACTACATGACTAAATTGGAGTTCTAAAAATGTTGCAAGGCTTGCTTTAACTTGTGTCTGTTAGCTTTCACTGACATGGCTCTTCTGGGTGTGTTCACCCCTCCTCTTTCAAGGCTGGCCCTGACAGCCGAGACAGACAAGTGAAAGACATCAAGAGAGACAAAGGCAGAGCAGAGGACAGAGTAACGAAGCCTTGCAGGGAGTCAGCTAGACTGCCAGACCTGCAGTGTAAACAAGGTAAGCCCAAGCACAGAGCTTGCGGGTGCAGGTAATTACACAAAGAGACAGCAGAAATCCCGCTTTAATGGATAAAGTGCCATTTTTAATACGGAGCCCCTTACAGCCTTTTCATCCCAGCCAATCCTCTGCTGCCATTCTCTGTTGACAGCTGGAAAGAGAGGCATTATGGGTGATCGTTTTCTGCGGGATTTTAATAACCCAGGTCAGCTTATCGTGATCGCTCCGTTGGCGAGTGGGGGGGCTTTGAAGGTGGCGTGAACACTTCAAAGCCTTCCCGCTCCCACGTGGTGAGCTCCTCGCCAACGATCTCATCAGTGACTCTAATAGACCTGCACAGTTTCAGTGACAAGAAAATACACAAGCCCTGATTTGTTGAACATATGTTTGGTTTGCTTTTTGCCCCGGGCGATGAATTACATTAATTCCTGCTGCCTGGGAGGCTGGGTGGGTGGCTGCGCAGGGGGCCGATTGCGGCCGTCACCCGGCCCACCACAAGGGCAGCCCCTGTGATGAGGCCCGGCCCATTCATTAATGTTATTAGGAGGGTACGAGGTAAGAGGCCGAGGTGGGATAGCGTTTAGCAGTGTGGCTGAGAGATTACGGGGATTACAGATGATAATGTAACACAGACAGGGCTCTCCAGCGGGCCTGGGATTAGTGTCAGCACGCCGCAGCAGGTCTGGGTTAGATAGCAGCTAATTCGGTAATGCTGCATACAGGTGACCCCCACTCTCAGGCGTCACGGCTACTGAGGGGAGGCGGCGTTTGATGAATTTATAATGTCAGAGGGATTCTGGAAGGAAACATTTCATTTTGTTCAAAGAGCATTTGGCCTCTATCGCCAAAAGGTTTGAATGAGCAATTTTCTTGGCTGTTTAGAGACATAATGAGGATGAAAGGAGCCTTCTTCACGTTCAGATGTTTTGGGTTTTTTTTGTTCTTTATGTGCTCAAACATAAGAGTCAGTGGTTTTCTTTACAGTGACACAACATCAAAAGTGGAGCTGCTGAACAGTGAAATGTGTCACACTTCTCTTGAAAATGTGTCACTCATTTCAAGCTGTTCAGGCTTCTTGAAGTCATCTCTTTGTGCACCTGAATCCTTACAGGGTTCAGTTTGGTTTTTTATGTAAGTTTTTACATCATCAGTAAGATAAAAGACACAATAATTTGTCATTTTTTTAAATTTTATTTAGTTCATTTGAACTCCTAAACAAATTTTATTCACATTTAGTTCTTTATTTCAGTTTTTTCCTAAAATATGAACTAATTTAAAAATCTAAACTCCCTTCATCTTTTGATCTGTTGTAAGGGTGTGCCCATTGGTCTTTTTTTATTATTATGATGTTGTTTTTTTTTTATCCCAAATCAAAAAAACTGTTTTGTTTTCTAGGACATAGTTTCTGCAGAGCAGCATTAGAGACTCTTCTCTGAGTTGTAGATGTAGAGTAAGCCTGCCCTCATTTCCCATGATCCCTTTGTTTACACTCACTCCAACCTCTTACAACCTTGGGGGTTGTAAGAGGCGCCAACCTTGCCTCTGGTGGAAGGTTGGTGCCAGTGTTAGCCATCAGTGTGAAAATGTGTGTGAATGGATGAATGTGACCGTAAAGCACTTTGGGCCTTCAAGGAAGGTATAAAAACACTATACGAGTATACAACATTTTCCTAATATTACAGGTGCAACAAAAATTACGAGCAATATTTGAGCTATCCAGATGTACAGTCAGAAAGGGACCTGCCAGTAGACAAGATGACGCCCACGTCATTAGCCAGAGATGGAAATTTCACAACTTTACCCAGTGCACCCATACTAGGAATACCAGCACAAAGCCATTTCTCTCTGCAAATCCGGTGATTGAAGTGTGGGGATTGTTATGTTACGTCAAAGCACATAAAGTTAAGGTGCCAAACAATGATTTTCTTAAGCCTTTCAAAGTAAACCATATACAAATATATGGTCATATGTGACCTTTGAAACATTAAGAAACAAATTATTTATGATGCATTTGGATATTTTGTAGCTTTACGTTCTTGACCCACAATCCGATACAGATTTTAAAGCTCATGAAGTACCACAGCGACCCAAAGACGTCAGCAGGAAGTTTCTGACCGGTAAATGAGAAGCTAAGAGAAGTTTCTTTTGTAACGTAGCATTTCTTGTAGAACTAATAATTGTTATGCTGCTGTCTGTGCATGTGTCTATACGCAAGACGCAATGTGTGTGGAAATGCACCATTAGCTCTGGCATTATATGCTTATACTGCATAATTTTAGTCGTATGATTTACTTACCGGTCTGGCCTCTTCATTGGGTTTGATTTTAAGAATGGCGCCGGCTCTGAGGTTTGATCCACTTTGATACAGGCCATGGTTAACACAAGTCATCTGTGAAGTGGCGATCGCAGACAAAAAGTTTCTGGCTGATCTTTCGTGCACTCCTGAAGATAAACTCCAACCATTTCTGACGAGCAGGTTCTTCTTTTGAAAGTTTGAACCAACACCTAAATCTCTTGCTATCTAAAAACATTACATTAAATACACTTAAATCTCAAAAACTTGTTTTTTACGGTATAACCACTTTAAAACAGGAAAAAATGTTACTGTTAGAGTTGCCAGATAAATAGGTATTTTTTATTTTTACTAAAAAAAGACAAAATTTCACAAAGAAATTACTGAAATGGGGGGAAAACACAAAATTCTGGTTCCAGTCAAAGACTTATGGTTCCGGGGGTTAATGATGTCACCATGTCTATTTCTGCAGCAAGGTTCTCTTGCAGTTCAAGACAAGGAAAACAAAGATGTTCATGGATCTACAAGTGGATGCCTCAGAATGAGCAGAGCAGGTAGCACGTACATCACTACTACAAGCTTTTTTAAATGGCACTTTTCCTCTTCACAACTATTGGAATAAAGAAAAACTCAGAAATTCAGTCTTATCTCATCCGTCATGATAACATACTACAAGGACATGTTAAAAACACCAAAAACATGATTTTTATTGTAGTGGTTCTTTAAACTATCTATGAATTTCATTTTTTTAAATAAAAAAGATAATTTTTTTTTTTTAAGTGAAGTCCACTTTTTAATTACAAAACTAGAATTTTTAAATATTGTAGGAACACATTTGAGACCTCTATTGCTAAGTGTTGCTATTTTAGAACTGTATTAATTTATTCTTGGCTCTAAAAAGTTTTTGTTTTATGTGGAGAGAACAGATTTTCAGGTGTTCATTGTCATTTCTTTTCCTGCCTCGTTTATCTTCTGCTGGTGGCGTCTTCAGGAAATCCCATTTGAATATGTTGAGGGAGGAGGCCGTAGTGGCTCAGGGACCCAGGGCACACTTTGATCCCTGCAGATCTGAGGGGCTTTTTTTTTTCTGTCCCGAGGTTCAGCAAGTCATGGAAGCCTTGCCCTGCCAGATGTTTGGAGACCAGGCTCCTTCCTGTGTCTCATCCTGCTGTCGCCTCTGGTGATCGCATCAGTTGGCTAAGGCTGGAGCTCAACCTGGAGTGTTTCAGGACACCAGAAGAGGAAAAAAAAAAAACACAATTAGCCATGGAAATCAAATTACTCCACCCCTTCTGTTACTGCACACACACAGCACATTGTTTCTGTGATGCTGAAACGCCGGATCATGACCCAATGGATCCACTATAGAAATCCTGGATGGATTTTTTACACCATAAATCTCACGAAAAGCTAACCGCCTGGTTGACTCTTTACCCAAATACCCACAGCGCTGTATTTCATGACAGCTTTAAAGCACTTTGTACTCCAGGCGCTATGCAAAACCAACCTTTGATTTCCCTTTTCTTTGTCAGTAGAAAACTTACAAACACACTGTGCAGTCATGCAAACTGCACGTTACTTCTCATCACCTGTCTGCCGGCTCTGAATATTAATGCAACACGTTTGTAAATGAGTCACAGAGACGTGCGCAGAAAGAAAGCCTTTGCTAGCAAGCAGCAGATATGATCAGAGCGCTGCTTATGCCGCTCAGCGTGGTAAACAGGATGGTGCCGAGGATCAGTCAGAGCTGACTTTATGGTTTATGAAAGCTGAGCTACTTATGTTAACAGGCTTTCTGAAGATTATAGTTGTGGTAAACATACATGTCATGAGAGAGACGGCGATCCACGGAGCGGTGACACTCAACCAAATTACCTCTGTGCCATAAAAGATGGTTAACCTGGATGTATGTCAAGAAGGAGAGATTGAGGAAGTGATGCCACCTCTATAGTTGCGTCCCCAAATAAGAATTTGTTTTTTTTGTCGCCCTGAGCACTTTCCGTGTACCCTCAGTGAGGTCGTCCCACTCCACTCTCGTCCTCAAACATCTTCCCACATGTCCTCCCACAAGGTTTGCAGCCACCAGGTGCAGCTCAGCAACCCTCCACCACCACCACCACCGAAGCATCAGAGTATCAACATGAATCTGCCCGACAAACGATCCACCCTCTCCATGTTCCGCAGACAAATACTCTCCCACCCTCTTGCTGTCTCTCAGCCTTTTGATTTATCTGTCTGCCTCCACGTATCGCCGCAGCTCAACCGGATGCCTTCAGTTTTAGGCAAATTACAGGCTCGACGAAGCGGCAGCAGAGATTTGGAAAGGATAGGAAAGACTCAACTTAACGGAAGGAGTTGCCTCTGTCTGACGCTACCTACGTAATCCTCTTAATGTCAGTGGGAGTCTTTAACAGGATGTACTTCCAAACTACTCATCATCACAATTCCAGCAGAATAATCTCCCCAGACATAAAATCAAGGTGAAAAATTATGCTCTGAGTTGTTGTGTCATTTTTGCAAGTTTTCTTCCAGGCACAGACCTTGTTAGTTTACTGCATTTAGGATGAAAAGTTTACATTCTGTTTAATAGAACTGAGTGTTCCTTTGATCATAGGAAAAACAGCTGAATATCATTTCCATATTTAAAACTGTCCTCCGCTTGCTTTCTGCATCATTTGCCCCCCCCTCCCTCTCTCTCTACTACTACTTTCTTTCCACTGGTCCCGCCGGGACACACTTATAAATTGCACGTGTTAAAGATTATGACACATGACTGACCTTTTCAGAGTTTGGAGATTTCTTCTAAATGCAAACATTTCTCCAGGAGTCAAAGTTCCAAAAAATCGCTGTCAGGGGAAATGATTGATTTTGGTGTGAAAAATTGCTTGTAACAACATCCTCTGCTTCCGTTAGTGAAAACAGATGCAGGATCTGGCCTCTCGCTGCATTATCTGCTAGATTTGATGACTCTGTCCTCTAATTCGAATCACATGAGTTACTATTTAAGACCAATGTCAGGAACAAACTTCACCGAAAAAGTCTGGATATTTGTTTGGACGAATGTCTGTATTTGTGGGTCTGTCTGTGTGTGCCTTTGTGTGAGAGGAGGCTGTTGTGGGTTAAAGAGAGGGGTCTGGGTTGCACATGCTTCATTTAGACATCAAAGGCTGCTGCTGATGATTTTTCCTTATAATCCGTGTGCCTGGGCTTTCTCCATCTGAATAAACAAAGCCCAAGTGGCTCACAGCGGTCTGGGAGTAGTCAGGTGATTCCAGCACGTGACTTTGAAAGGAAATCAATATATCTCTAATTTATTCCACTAAAAATCCCTTTTAGCTGCTCTTTTATGTTGTTTCTGAGGATTCTGACGTTCAAGAGGTTTCAAAGTGGTATTTAGAGATGTAACACGACTCATCTGCCTCTCTTTGAAAATGAAAGAGGTACCTATCACAAAAATAATCTCGGTGCTTTTTTCATCTAAAGAGGCAAACACATTCTATATGTAAGTCTCTCCGTAGAGCAAACTCAGCTTGGCTTTCTTTTGATAGGAAGAAATCAATATTGCATGAAATGCTCTGCCTCTGTATTCCCGGTGGACTATTATTTCTCCCCACCCCAAACAGCAGACATTACCCACAATCATTTAGCAAACCCCTGGTGTGAGCCACAGCCTGACCCCTTCCCTGCTCCACTCGCCGGTGTCCGAGCTGCGCTCTCATCCCGCAGACCACTTTGGCCTGTAATGTATCTGCGAGGGGCAGCATTCCTCTGAGGCTGGCCTGGATCAAATGACAGCGATTTCCCAAACAGCCCAGAGATGGGAGGCCTGACATCCTCTGATCTGCTGCTGATCTGCTCTAATCACTGCAGGCAAGAGCGCTTAAATGTGAGCCTCCGATCAGATCTACGTGGAAGATGCGGCACTTTTCTGAAAATGTCCTCCTCTGGTTTGCAAACGCAAATCATTTCAGCATTTCTTTGTGCTTTAAGTGTATCGGAGGCTAACATGCAGGTGCGTTTGCTGCTCTGAGCATCAAAGTCAAAGGGTACAAATGGGCGCATATGATATTCTATAGGAGCACTTTGAACTTTTGTAGTCTGTTTTGACTGTAGAGTCTGCCATGGAGCAGCCATGAATACGGTCCAGGCAAAGAGGTCAAACATGATCCAGCCAACTTCTAGTTTTCTGAATTTAAAATCCACTTCTAGTCTAATTACAACACACATCTTAGAGTAAAAATTAAAATGTTTTAAGCCATTTTATTTTTGTGGCACAGCTACTAATTGGTTTAAAGGGCCCAGTCCAGTGTGTTTTTGGTGTTTTCAACATGTTCTTGTGTTATTTTTCTCATAACGAATGACAATCTTTAAAGAAATAGAAGCTTAAAATTGCAATTATGAGTCTTTCTTTGTTCAAACCATTGTGAATCAGGAACAGACGAAAGAAATGCCATTTGTAAAAAACTTGTAGTTGTTACGTATAAACTACAATCGGCGAGCCGAAAGCTCGCTGCTCTGCTCCATTCTGATGCATCCACTTGCAGATAAATAGATCCCTTAATTTTTGTAATTTTCCTTACATGAGCTGGTATCTTGCTCAAATCTGTACAGCTATAGCTCCGGCATTGCTCGCCATTTTTCTTGCACCGCTAATATTATCTCAATGTTGGAAACATTCTTTTTTTTTTTTTTTTAATGAAGATTGTCCTAATTGTTGAAATGTTATGACTGACTTTATACCGGAAACATGTGAGTAAACACAGAGCATGACAGAAAACACATTCCAGTGACATCATAGATATTATTCATTATAATGCATTTATGCAACTTAAGCAAGAAAACAATTTGATAAAGAAAGAAGCATGGATCTTGTTTTATAATAATCTGAAAATGAACAGAGACATTTATGGGAGTCTCAAGAGTACCTATAATCACTGAAATATTTTTAAGTACATCAACTAAAAATAAACTTAATTTTAAAGATCAATCCACTCAGTAGTGCTTGATAATGTATATATATTTTTTGTAAAACTGGCTAGGACTGACTTTTACCCATGTATTGTTAATCTGGGATCTATTTAGACCTGATCAAATTGTAAAAAATATTGGTATCGTTTTAAATATAAAATCTAAGTTTAAATGCAGAAGGAGTTGAAACAAACACACTCCTGGTTTCCCATAGAGTATAAACAAGAACCTAAAAATGAAACAAAAGACTCAAAAATTCCATCTGTCTGCTAAGCTGCTGGACAGGACAAAAAAATTAATTTTTTTAAGGGTGTAATGATTATTTTGTCAACAGTTCAATTCATATAATAATTTGCGGTTTGTTATATGATTTATAGTCAATATCAGATCATTTTGAATGATCTGATTTGATCCAATTCACTGATCTAAAGTCAATGCAAAACATCTTTATCCAAAAAAATCA
Organism: Oryzias javanicus; assembly: GCA_003999625.1. Classification (NCBI taxonomy): domain Eukaryota; kingdom Metazoa; phylum Chordata; class Actinopteri; order Beloniformes; family Adrianichthyidae; genus Oryzias; species Oryzias javanicus. Next base: position 12,009,767 of record CM012457.1, on the reverse strand, counting down.
ACCAGTGTGACGTGGAGATAAATACCTGGTACTGAACAAAGCAAGCAAAGTTTTCCAAATTCTTTGAGTTTCTTGCAAAATAAAAAAGTCTAAATGTAATATTTGTACAAGCATAAATTCTCTGGCAGCTCTTCAACTTACTGTATCTGACTTAAATGTTAGTTGATGCAACTGAACCAAACTATTTTAAGAAAACATAAATCTACAGTCTTCCAGGCTGTTTTCCTCAGAATTCCCCAAATATCCTGAAATCCTCATGGGTGTCCAGGGTTCACACAGTGGGCTGCTAACACCTCCGAGCCATGGAGAGATAAGATTCACCGTAAAAGTTGGGCGATATCTCCGAACTGACAGAAACTTTCTGGCCATTTGTGAAGGTGGACTTCAGTATAGCAGAGCAAGATTGAATAAAAGCAAAAAAAAAAAGGCTAAAAGAGATGGAAGGGACTCTGTTCTTTGATGTGCACACATGAGATGTGATGAGGTTTTTGAGCGGAAAGTATAAAGATGGAAGGAGTACATACAGTTTTTGCCAAACTGGAAACTAAATAATGGAGGTGTGCTGTTCTTGACCAAAAGAGATGAAGCATTATCAGGTATTAGATGTTGATGGAGCCATGAGAAAAATATTTGGGTTTTATTAAATTATTTTTAGATGGTGCTTCATTCAAACACATTCCCACAATCTAATTACGTTTGATAGGCTGTCAGTAGGATTGTGTTGTGCAATGAATAATTCATTTCTAAGTAAAGTTGCTTTTGAACAATCAGAAAAACAACCTTCAGCTCCTTGAGATTCTGGAAATTGCTTCAGGAGAAGCAGGAAGAGCAGAGAAGTCATTGAAAAATGTCATTTTTCTTTGTTCAACGCACTAACAAAAGCAAATCTGGTTGACTTGGAATTAATAAGGTAGAAATCTGCATGTAGAATCCTGCAGATCTGCTCAATCATGAACCAAATAATTCTTTTAATGACCCAAAAAGCTTTAGATCCCTTTCTCACCTCGCGTCTCAAAGTGGTTTTTGTGTTGCTGCCGATGTCACGGCAACCGGATCACTTTCTGCTCTCCACAGAGCATCACTGCTGCCTACAACACAAGGAGTGAGACGATCAATAGCACTTTTGATGGAGAGGAGGGAGTCGGGTTAAAGGAAGAGGCAAATGGAGTTTCTTCTTATTTCATACAGACTAATAGATTAGTTTGAGCGTTGCTCTGTACAAACAAGTAACTGCTGCAGGGGTTTATGTTGGTGTGGAGGAGGGAAAAGAAGAAAACATTAGAAATCATGAGTGTATTCATTGATTTAGTCCACAAAGGAGACAAGAAAGCAGATGCTTTAGTGTTTTTAAGAAAGTCAAACAGGGTTAGTATCGTGGGATTTTGTTATTGTAAACTGGGGGGGGACTTATTTATTTATTTTTAGATGAAACCTCCACTGCTGACTTGTACAGGCTCAGGACAGAAGGCTAAATCAAGCTAAAGTGGGGGTTTTTGTCATTATATGAACAAAATTGTAAATCTTCAGAAATAATTTTATTTAAAACGTTTTAAAAGTGGACTTGCATGAATGAAGATAAAATTAAACTTTACATAGTTTATTTATCTGTTTAAAATCTTTGAATGCAGTAATTACGGTAAAATTCCTCGAAATAAATGCACTAATTAATGAAACAAAATGCATTTTTAATATAAATTTAAAAAAGGATTCTCCATTTTGATATCATGTTCTCTTTAACGTTTTTTTTTTTTGCATTTTAAGTATTTGTATTTTAGCACATTTACATACTTTTACATGAGTCTGGTGAAGGCAGAAGTACCTAAACTTACTTTAGTTTATTGAAACTATTTTTTTTTTTGCCCAATTAGCATAGCTAACAATTGCTAGCAGCAAACAAGACTAAAACCAAAGATTCCAGTGACTCTTTAAACCTTTACTGTTTTTTTATGATTGAGTCAAGTGTGACACAATTCCAGGTTTGTCCAGCTTCATGGGTAACTGGGACGCACTATAGTTTGTAGGGAACTTACAAGTAATGTGGGAATTATTTTCTCTCTGAATTCTGAGTTCTATGGTTTCACACAAACTAATAATGCTTTACCTAATTTAATATGTTTAAGCTGGGAGTAAAAAATCAGGTCAATAATCCTGACCATTGAGTTTGTTTTACACACTTGGAAAATTTCCTTCAGGGATTTTTTTCCACAGAAAAGACGTCTGATTTACCAAACAGGAAAATGCATCAACAGAATAAAAGTTAGCATATTTTAATTGTTCAAAATTGATAGTATTCTATGTATCTGAGTGCTGATAAATGTCTATGTCTTGGTTGGAACTCATGTTTGTTTATGTTAATTGGAGGATCTCTGGGGAATTTTTCCCTCATCGATCTGTAACCAAAGTGGATCCTGTTTTCCTATAGATTCCCTTAATCAATATTTCTCTGATGGGCATTTTTGGCTGTTAGATACACAGTTGAAAACAGAAACTTAACATAATCAAGTGTTGATAGCAGAACCAGAAGATGGCCTTTGACAGAAACACATATTGCTCTCTGCTGAGCTCAGTTTTCTAAACAAGAAAACAACATTTAATCTATTCAGTCTGCTACCATCACACTTTTTCACACATTTAAATGATACTGCACTTAACTCCATGAATCCCATTATATCAAATGATTGCTATAAAATGCTATAAAATTTTCTTTTGTGAAATATAGATAGTATTAATTGTGATAGAATGTTTGATTAAATGAGTTTTTTGCTCTTAACAATGTTATGATGCAAAAGTATTGACATGAGTGTTCAAGAAAAAAAGCATCTTATTTACCCATGTCTCAGATATGATACACACATTTTAAATGTGTGGTAAAGAAGTAAATATCGATAAATTTGGCATTCTTTAATAAAACAAGTGGTCATTAAACAAAAAATAATAATAATAGTAATAGATGAGTTATTCACACCATAAAGCTTTGAAAACATGTTTTTAATATTTTACGGAAGCAGCCATTTAGAAATGAGCATGAAAAACCCTTCTACTGCCCCTAGTGGGATAATGCACTACAGGACAGAAAACACATTTCAAGTTACCTTATTTTCCATGCTATAAGACACATTTTTACGGAGCCCCTAAAGGGACATCGGGAAAAAAAATTAAAGTTAAAAATAAAAAAAAAGAAAAATTCTAACTCGTGGCCACGAGTTAGAATTTTTTTTTTTTTTTTTAACTTAATTTTCTTCCCGATGTCCCTTTAGGGGCTTCGTACATGTTTAAGCATTAATCTTTTTTTTTTTCTTTTTAACTTTCTTTTGTTTTTATTAATTTTACGTGTTACAAGGTTGGGAATTAGCTTAATGGCAGTAATGTTTGTTTTATTAGTATCTGTCTGTTTTTTATGTGCTGCAAACAAGGTTGGGAGTTACTGCAATTAGGCTAACATGGCTAATGCTTCTAACACGGCTAGCATGTAGCGTGTCACAAATCCATAGTGTCTTACATTGTGCTAATACACAATAAGGTTTTAGGAAAAGTTAACTAAAAAGATAGGGTCTCATAAATAAATGTATCAAATATGAAACCAATTATATAGTCAACTACGATGGCCCTAAAGTCCCAATCATATCAACAAGTCACTTTACGCAAAATAATTTTGAACATTCAAAAAGCAGAAAAATTATTTAGAAACAGAATTACATTTTAGAAAACCAAGCAAAATCCCAGAAACCAAAACGTAAAAATATAAAATGGAGAAAAACATTTCAGAAAACAAAAGTAATTTCCAGAAAACAAAATAAATGTTTTATAAAAAAAAAATGAAACACAATGAAAACCTGTAGAATGGGACATCATTTATTGGATGATGACAGCAGTCTATCTTTTCAGATGAAAGCAATTTGACAAGAAGCAATACTATTTTCTGGAAATTACATTTCACTTTTGTTTTTATGTTTTGGTTGTTATCTTAAATATAATGCTGTGGGTTTTTTTTCTTTTTTTAATAATCGTGATCTTTAAATTGTTTTTGAATCAAGTGATTTGTTGATGTGATTTAAATTTCAGGGCCAGTTTGCTCATTTCTAGATGTAAGTAAACAAGATGCAAATGAATACATTCTTTTTCCTCCTTTTTCTGTTAAAATGCACCGAACTAGAACTTATTCAGCTTTTCAGATAAATTCATCTGAATGTAAAAAAAACCTTTTCAAACAGTTTTACTGAACTTCTCATTCTATAAAAAAGTACAATAAATAAAACGGTTTCTTTAAGTTAGATATTAATAATTGTTCAGATGGTTTTATTGAGATAACAGATGAAGGGGTTTACACAAGCTTTAGATTTGCTTTTCCAGTTCTCACTGCTATATTGGTAAATGTTGCAACCGCCTACCGTGCACCTGTCAGGAGAGTGATAATCATATGTTGTTTATATGCTTAAATTCGTGTAATATTACGTCATTATTGTGTCATCTCACCAATTAAATTATGTAATCCTGCTGGGGCAAATGTGAAAAGGTTTCCCTGACTTTTCTGTCATGCAGATTAAAGAAGTTGACAGGAGACTGTTTGCCGCGGCGGTTGAGATCGTGTTGCTGCTTGTTGCTGTTCTGCCTGCTTGGATCACTGCCCTGGATTTCCTCTGTTGCAGGTCCAGTGATGAAGCTCCAGCAAAGAACTGCTCGTCGTCGTGGCCAGCAGCCCAAACTGCTCAACAGCCCTGAAGACAGCCTCTACTACAACCAGCTAAATGTGAGTTCAAAGTGCCGATAAAGGCCTTTGTCTGACTTTGGTTCCACATGATAATACAATTAAACCTACCTGTGCCAGACCCTGGAGCCCCACCCCCACGCTTCTCTGCCTCTTGTCTTGAACATGTGCTTATGCTCTTTATCTGTTGCTTTCATGTCAGGATGTCTGCCTTCACGGTGAATAATTGATGTGGTTTATCAAAGCTGAGCAAGATGCATGCTTCATCAGACTCACTTGAGCCCTTTGATCAGAAAAAAATTATGCTGTGACTTCTGATATTATCAGCATCTGCTCGCATTCAACACAAAATCACTTTGAATTAAAAATTAATGACTCTCTGCTCATCTTTTGACTGTGTGCTCTTGGCCCTTTCCTCAGAGAACTCTGGATTACCAGGGGAGCAAGAGGAAGCCGAGAAAACTTGGGTAAATAACTGCTTTCCTACTTAGAGCAGCTCTAAACAGAGCAGGCCCTTTGTGGAATCGGATAATCCCGAAATGGAGTTGTTTTCTTATAATGTAAATGGAGAGCTGAAAATAACAGGCTTTTATTAGAAGACTCTCTGCGTCACTAAAGAGAGAGTTTCATCTTATGGCTTTGTCAGCACGCTCCTTTTAATTGTCAAAAACTGGACTTGCATTCTTACCCCAGCAGCATGTTTAAAATCCTACCTGAGCTACATATATTGTGTTCACTGCAAATTTTGTTTTACTTGATAACTTCATTCCTGCTCCCTGTGCTGGTAACCACTCGTCTTCTCTCAAACCAGTCAAATCAAAGTGCTGGACGGAGAGGACGAGTACTACAAATTACTGTCAACCGTGGAGTCGATCCCTGAGGAGGAGCACGTGACCGCCCCCTCTCCCGCTCTTTCCAGTGGGCCTCTCATCAGTCAGACCTGAGCCTCACATCCGTGTCAGCCGGTAAGACACTTGTGTCAGACGCGCAGACTGACACTCCAAAGACCGTCACTGGTGCTGGAAGTGCTTTGAGGGTGTGGAGTAGACAGGAGTGGGTGCAGGTGATGCCCTCATCTACAAAGTGGTCAGAAGAACATTTTACTATTCACTGGTGAAGATGTCTTTTTTTTTATTTTTTTATTATTATTACTTCTCCTGATTGCTAATAGTTAGTAAGAATCTGCAAAAGCAAATATAATTATCCTGATTGTTGTAAAACATCCCTTACATGAACAAACTGCTGTATCAGTTAATGCATAAATGGTTATTGCAAAAATGAATGCAAAAAATAAAAGACTAAAACAATAAATACAATACAAATCCTCATTATCCATGTATTTTTTTATAATTTTATTGAAGTATTCATGTATTCACAATTCTGAGGCATCAATTATGTCTTCATCTGTTGTGAAAAGAATTTAAAAAACATGAAATCAATCACGTGAAGAAAAAGAGAGTAAATCTTCATCAATTGATTCATCATTTCAGTCCTCCTCCATATTCAGTGCACCTCTAACCTCCGCCATGTTAACCTGAAATCTGTTTTCAAGCGTTTTGTCTCTTGTTTGACCCAGATCCGGAGACAAATCCTTGTGAAAACCCGGAACTCTTTCCGCAAGTTCTCCCTCTGCGATTTGCCTTCAGTTAGAGAGGCTTTGTGCTGTCTGAGAGCAAGAATCACCACACAGAGCTTCACACAGACTGAGCCAGACCTCACTTTGAATTTCAACATAAATACCGGAATTTTCTTTTAGGATGTGAAGTGTCGGAAATGCAGGGCTGGCGAGTTGATTTGTAGAGCTTTTTTTTTTTTCTTTTCAATTTGCATATCATTTACTGCATCTCTCTTTGTTGACACCCGAGGGCCTGAGAGGAGATTTTGATCTTAATAGGAAGAGTAGGGTGGTATGACTGAGGATCTCTTCCTCCTTATGCTCAGCGGGGAAAACATGAGCTCTGCCTTGATGGTGAGACCAGCTTCACTTTGGTTCAGATTCATAGGAATACTGTGGAAATTAAAGAGAACTAAGTGTTCATTAAATGAAGGTCAGACTCAGGTTGAGGACTTGACCGTCACATAAGCAGATGTCCCGAATCTCTTGGACATGTTTTGATCTCCTGACTTTAGTGAGTTTGAAATACTTAAATGATTTATATAAAAAAGCGCATAAATCAACTCCTTGCGTTATTTTATGATCAGATTAAGTAAAAAACACTTTTGTGCATTGATATAATTCAAATTTTAACATTACAAAACGTGTTATCATCTTTTTTTAACTGAAGTTTCTCTGCTTTTTTGTATTTTGCAGTCATGTTTAAATCAGTAAAAATTTCAAAGACCTAATTTCTCAGACCACTGGCAATGTTAAAAAAGTGGTGTCACTGTGGGTTCAGACATATTTCACCTCCGGTTGCAGCCAGAGATCCTATAATAATTAAAATCCGCGTTGTGCCCCTTGCTGGGATAGTTGGTTCCTCTGAAGAGCAGTCTGAAATAGGTCATCCCAGCACCCTGTAGTGCATCTTAAAAGTACACTGAATCAATTAAGTGTGATCATGCTCCCTTGATTATTTCGGCCCTGTTTTACCATAGAGAGGAATTTCAAATAAGCTCAGTAGTTTGAATAACAAGGTTGGGCTGTGGTGACGGATGGTGCCAGAGTGGGTGTTTCTTCCCTCGTTTTCTGTGCCAAATAAGCTCTTGGCTGATTGCCTGCTTTAGCATATGCGAGGAGGTGAGCAGAGGTGTGTATGTAATTGCCTCCGATTGCTGATTATGTGTTGCGAAAAGACAAATATTGAGAAATGTGGCATCATTCAAATGACAGAGATGATGCACGGAAGTCGTGAAGGTTTTTAGCACGCAGCATAGAAAAGTCTGATTCTGGGGTCTGACACCTGCGTCGTCTTTAATGTTTCAGTGCAAATCCAGCTCTCTCCTGTGTCCCTCATTAAAGTCTCACAACATCTGGCTTGTGGGAGAGCACTTTAATGTGGCCAGAGTTACTGCGGGTGTTATTCTTGCCATTTTAGTAATTCGCTTCATGAGCTTGAGCGTTCATTAGAGCTGCATCCAGGCACAGTTTTCCAAAAGTTTTAAACAGCCTTTATGAAAATCGCTCAAGCTGCAGCCTCAACAAATGATGAAAAGCCTTTATTTTCTAAAGAAGCATGCTTACCTCTTCACCTAATAGCGACGTCTCACTTCAAAGAGAGAACTCGATTAGACCAACATTGTCCTGCTTCTGTATCCTTTGAGTTCAAAGGGAGAGTTTCAATGCATGGGCAGGATCCTCAAATGCTGTTTTACTGCAGTTTACGTGCTTTTCATACTCAGGTTTGTCCGATTTTTTTGTGATATGCTATAACTGTTGCATAGTTTTTTGTCTTTAAAAAAATCTGCTTTTGTAAGAAGTATAAACAAATACCTGAGAAAGCGGCAAACTCAACACTGCTATGATGTTTAATAGTTCAAGAGAAACACACAAATGCATTTCAAGAGCTAAAAGAACATTTCCTAAAGACACATTATTAAAGAAGCTGGTGAAGCCGGCTAGAGAAACAAAAAGTAAGAGGCACGGAGAAAGAATGAGATAAAAGAGTCTGTTGAGTACATACATCAAAGCGCTCTTAATGACAAGGGATGCCATTAGGGCTACTGTGGCTTTTGTTTCAGCTTCCTCTCACCTGCAGTTAGCTGAGGCCGCTCCATACGCTGTTTTGTTTTGAACATTTGCATGAATATAAAATGCATGCAGGGCAAGAATAATCTTAGAGGTGACCAAAGGTTTCGGTCACAATTACAGCCATCTTTTCATTTGCAAAGTAGATGTGTAACCGCCTTCCTCCGAATGCAAAGAGGGGGGAAAACAAGATGAGCAACAAAAGGAACAATTTGGGGAAAAAAAAGCTGCTTTTCTTTGTGCAGCAAAATGTACTGACCTAAAAGTTTTCTGCTGCCTCCGGTGCTGGAATGGAATTTAACAAATCAGAGCATGAAATTATGATTAGCCTTTCTCAATTTGTAGACAGAGCGGGGCACAAGCTGACTTGGCATGGCCGAAGGTGGGAGACGTTTTGTTTTGCCCCAGCATTTCCTTCCCAGATGGAGCGACCAGCTGCCGTTGAGTAAACGCTGGACTGGTAACAGTGTGAGAATGACCACGACCTGGTTTCAGTTTCGGATGCATCACGGACTAGAGGGGTAACTTGATGGTCACAGAAACTATTTTGATTAAGGTCAAACAAAAACCTTTAGATGATAAATAATGAACAGTCTATTCTTATTTTAGTAGAATCTTCTCTTTCAACTGGGATCTAGGATCGATTTGCTGTTTTTGAAGAAACTTTCCAGACTATATGACTCTTTAGATATTGTGCTTTAAATCATGTTTAGTTTTTGTCCAAAGTTTTAAAGCCCATTAATCAAATCACAAATTCTGACAACTTTCTTGCATCATGTAGTTACAGCAGCTTACTTTAGGGGGCGATGTTGAGCTCTGAAAACAAAGCACGAAGAAACAAGCAAGTTTTGTGACTGCCGAATTCTTTTCCTACCTTTACATTTAGCCCTCCAAACTTAGAGTTAAAAAAAGTGTAGTCAGTAGTCGCTGGTTAGCTCTGTTAGCGTGGAGCTGCTAGCGCTCGGAAATAAATAAAACATCAGTTTTATAATAGCTCATGCTAAAATTTACATTTAAATGAAAACTTCTGCGTTTCAGAGCACACCCATGTAAAGAAAGCGCATCTCCTGGTGACGCGGAACACCATCGCGGGGGAGGAGTTTACATCCCTCTGCCATGGGGGTTTAGCCCTTAATAGAACTATTTCGAACAACCCTATCACATGAAATGCCCCTGCAATTAGAGGGGTAGGGAGAAGCTGTAGGGGAAGGGGAAGAATTCGTATTAGGCCATTTAGAAGGGCCTGGTTGGAACTTATCCAAACCCTAATTCTAAATTTAACCCTAAAGTGTTCAGAATGGTAGAGAAAAAACTTTTATAAAGCTAAAAATACGCAATCCATTTTTTCGAGCGACATGGAGAGACTTTGATGTCTGGAGCCAGGTCCTCTTATTTAACTATCATATAAATACATTTATAGAAACTTCCCTTTTATTGCTGTATGTACAACTAAAAAAAGTGTTGTCTGACCAGTGCATATTTCGTACATTAACAAAACAAATAATTTAAAACTAATAAAAATACTGTAAGATAGTATTTAAACATAGTATTTAAACAATGGTAGATAAGAATAAATGTACCTAAAACAGTCTCATGGCCAGACACACAATTAAAACAGCAAGTTTTAAAAATGTCTAAATTTGCATAGTTTAAGCACCATAATTCAAACTTTCCTTAAGCAATAAATAAAAATTGTTGTTGTAGAGAAAAACTGTTTACAACACCTTTGCATCCCGACTGCACAACATTTAACACAATGACTAAGCTTTTACTCTTGTTAGCTGTTTTTCAGATACTTATAATAAAAAACTTCTGGTCCTTTAGGTTTAGTTTTGCTATTTGAACCATTCATTTGTTTGCAAAACAACAGAGATCTTTCTTTTCAGGCAGATTAAGTTTCACTTCTCCCATCAACACTTATATTTGAGACATATAATCTCAATTTCAATCACAGGATTCTGAAGAGCCAAAATTAAGATTAGAAAGGAATAATCCCAGTGACTAAAGTTTAATCTGTTAACCCAAAACATAATCAAAACATTTATGATTACAGATTGCAAATGCACTTCTTCTGATGAATAATTGAACTTTTTAATAAAGGAGTCAATGGGAAGTTGCTTCATTCTGAAACCAGCCTCTGGTGGTCATTTGAGGAACTGCAGTATTTTTTGTTCTTCACATTTGAAAACAGAGGGCTTACTACAAGCTCTCTCATCTGCTAAGCTAAACAGGCTATTCAAGTAGTCAGATCAAACTTCTGTGTGAAAATACGCTTCTGCGTTTCTTGTGTTTTGGGTGTTTGTGATTGTAACGCTTAAAATCAAAGCATGTTTCTTCAAAACGCGATCTGAAAGATTTTTAACTCTAGAAGGGAGTTCAAATTCTAAGGAATCTGTCTTCTAAATAACTTTCAGTAAATAAAAACAAAAACTATTAATTTTTGTATTTTTTCACTTTTCTATATTTTAAACACACTTTTTAAAGGTTAAATAACAACTTGTTGCATCATTGCCCCTTAATACAGCTCATGCCAGTGATTTGTAAAACTTAGGCTGAGTCGCTCCAAGGAATCAACATAACTTAAGCATCACCAGCACAGGAAGTTTTTGATAACCAAACATCTGAAACGGTGTGTGGAACAAATGTGAGCATTTTACTCCCAAACCTGAAAGCCCTTCAATATCTGAGGCTGTTTTGTCCGTGACATCTTGGTTTGAAGGTGATAGCTTTATGTAGAAGGGGTTTTTCCTCTCTCTCTCTCTCTGCACATCATCATAAAAGGGGCAGAGTTTTTCCTCTTTAAGGCAGGATTAATGCATCCAGGGTGGGCTGAGTGAAGGTAAAATGACCTGTCCCGCCTTTTGTGACCCAGGGCCAACCCCACGCAAAGCTGGGGCTGTTTGCTCTTGAATATGCAGAGATCCTCGGCTTCATAGGCTCAGAGGAGAGAGGATGGAGGGGGGGTGAGGGCTGTATCGTGTTGCAAGGAAAATTAGTAGGACCAAAGTTGGAGTTTCTGTGTGTTGGGGGCTGCGAACAATGGCAGCTTTCTGTCAGCCAGCAACTTCAAAGGTCTGCTGAGTGACTGCTCTGAGTTATACTTTGTTGTAGATCACTGAGGAAATTCACAGATGTTTTCTCATACGAGACACCATTATAGCGGCTCAAGTACCCAGTAGCCTGAAGCATCTCTCCCCCTCTCCCCTGTCTCTCCCACACATGCACCCCTTCCTCCCAAGCCTCTGAAATCTCTTCTACGAGACAGATGTGGAACCATTTTTTTTTCTCCAACTGTCCAGAGAATATGGAAAGTTAAAAAGGGTTCATGTTGCTGCGACTCTGTCAAATCCTCAGCATGCCTGCCTGCTCAGAATGTCAAAATCATACTTTTGTTCACATCCACTGTAGATCAGCAATACAGAGGCAATTAATCTAAAATGAAATGATATTATTGCAACAAGCTTTTAATATACGTCTCTTTTTATTTTTTCTTTCAGATTGCCTTTTTGATCAAAACCCTCCTGGCAAAACATCTGACTTCTACTGTAAATGTGTATTTATTTATCAGTACATGCCTGTTTTCTATGTGTCAAATAAATGTCTTTAAAGTCCTGTTGTGCATTTATTGTATTCATTGATATTTCTGTGTGAAGACTGAACCTACAGTTTATAAAAACTTTCAATGCATCATAATGTGTTTTTGAGTAACTTCATGGTTAAAATTAAAATATTAAACTACATCATTAAGATGTTTGTCTTAATCAGTCATTGATGAATTCACATTGTGGATTTAATCATCTGAAAATAAAATCTTCAATCTTAGTCATAAACTGGAACAGTTCATCTCTAATATTGAACTTACTAAAAAAATACAAACTATATTATTGGTAAAAAAAAAAAAAGGCCTTAAAAATGTTAAAAAACACAAATCAAGTTTTTCTTAATAGGATAATTGTTCCATTTCACACCTCAGGTTTATAAATATCATCCAGCAGTTCAGATAAACAGTATATCACTATATCTATAACAAATGTATGAAGATTTTCACGCAAATGCAAGAATAGTTAACCCCTATATGAAAAAAAATCACTTAGATGCAACATTTAGGTAATTTTTGAGTCAAAGGCAAAATTTAAAGCTTTATTAAGTTTATTATGATTTTCTGGTTCAATAAAAAGCTGTTTAATTATTATCAATCACCATATACTCATTATGTAAAGTTACAAACAAGAACAAGCTACAAGTTGAAACTGTATTTTAATTTTTGGCAACTACATTTGTTGATGTTGTAAAGTTTGTGTCAAAAAATGATCTGTTTTTCCATTACAGAGCCTTTTGGTTAAGTACAACATCCCAGTGCTGTAGTCAACATTTCACCATAGACTCCATGCAGCACCAGATGTGTTTCCATTACATATACTTGTTGAAATATCACAATTTTGCATTTACACTGTTTTCATTAAATCATAATTTTGCGAATAAACGCAAACCAACTCACGAGACAAGTCATTGGTGCTCATCATCCTCTATCAAAGGAGATGTTGGAATCTTATTCAGGCCACGGAGTGGCAAGTTACTTGGGATTTTTCGCAAATCATGGTTGGTAATTTTACAGAGAGCTGTGGATCCAAAAACTCTACATGGTACGCTCAACTTTTGATGAGGTGTGGGACCTCTTTTGACACCTGCTAAGCGCCAGTTGTTGGTCAAGTGACTCATTTCATTTGAAAAAAAAAAGTGTTTCCATTGCAATTTTGCAACACATCAATTTCAATTCAAAAACTACCTCCTCCAAACGCAGAATGTATTTTCCAAAAATGTGAGTTTTTTTCTAAATGGTTATGTTTCCATTTGGCAAATTCATTGTCACAAATCCAATTTGCGCAATTTCATTGTCAGTGGAAATGCAGCTACTTCCCGCTCTTATGAGATGTGGAAAAATTTTCATTCAGATGAAATCTTTACATTTAAATTTATATTGTGTGTTTGAGAAAATTTTAAGTCAGAAAAATTCTGGATAAGTAGGGTTTAGAAGTATTTCTATCTTATTGGGATCTTACTGCAACAGACCGAACACTCCTACTTAACGACCTCATGGATAAATGGTAAAGCTAGCCATATAGCTATTTAGCATTATGTTTGAAGAATCTTGAGGTTTTCATGATGGGAAAATAAAAGTTTTGTTGCAGTTTGATTAAATCTGGCAAATGTTCCAAGTTAGCAAGTTTTACTCCACATTATTTTTGCATTTGACAAGTAACTACTCTCAGTTGCAATACAGTGATATAAGTGCAAAAATATGAACATGTAACAGAGATCTGCATAACAAGGAATTATATTAGAATGACTTTTTCAACTTAAAGCTTTTGAAAGTCTCAGTTTCCTTCCGTAAAAAAAATCTGCTTTTAGTGCAGTTGTTTTTGTTGGTTTTATACAATTTTATTACCATTAGGAAATGCCACAATCTTTTTGGTAAACGTTTAAATAAATTTCATTTAAAATAGTAGTGGAGCTACAACATTTTATATGAGGGGCAGAAAACTTTGGAAGGGTGGCAAATAAGAACATTTCCATTTTTTAATTAATACTAAATTTAACTTAATGTTAATTCTGTTATTTTTAGTTGCTATTTTTGCTATGCTTAAAGAGGCTTGTATGGAGGATTTTTAAACAATAATGTTATTAATGATACTGTTGGGGGGAGTGCACATGCCCCCCGTAGCTCCGCCCCTGGCTTTAAAAAGCATTTTCCAAAAAAATACATATATATTTTTTGCTTCATTTCTACCTTTTCTTCAGAGGAATGCTTATAGTGTTTGCTGGAAAGCTGATTTTCAACAGTAGTAACTGGGCAAGGTTTGGTTGAGCAAAACACAAACACTTGGAAGTAAAACTGACGTGTAAAAACAAAAAATATGAGTTTTAAATTAAAGTACACTAGTTTGTATATCACAAAATTAATACATTATGTACAATAATGAAATCATTGACAGTCAAACTGTGATATGCATCTAACACTGACATACAATATTTACATTTGTGGATTTTTACAGTAGGAAATAAGACATGGGCTCTTTAAAAGTTTGTGGATCGTTGCTTGGATTTAAGTCCATTTTTAAGTTGATTTATAAATGTATATCCTTTTATTACAACCCTTTACTTTTATCACGTACTTTTAGTGCATTGATGTTGACCTGCTTTTGCAACTAAATAAAGTTAAAGATTCAGTGTACAAATATGATTAAATGTACTTTAACCACCAAAGAGCTTAAAATAAATCTTTAGAATTGTCTAATTGTTGTATCCATGTTTTCACTTAGCTTAAACTAATCACTAAAGCGACCAGTTACAGCTGAACTTTGTGTGAATGAATTATTAGTTTATGTTAACTTTTGATAGTTGGAAAAACATGAAATTAAGTCCCTGAATTTGTCATTTTAAAAGTCGAATTTAAAGCAAGGAACTCATATAATAAATAAATAAGCTTATAGAGTTTTTTTTTTTAAACCTGTGACCTCCAGGTGCAAAAAAAGAGGCTTTAAAAGAAGCAAATAACTGATTTGCATATTCTGACTTTAGGATTCAGAAAAGTGGCTTTTAGTTTTACCATAATTTTTGCAGCAACCTCCTTTACTTCAGCTGCCATGTTGATGTAAACAAGGCTAATCTTCTCTGTGTTCTTGTGTGCGACTACACCACTCGTGCAGCCAGCGTTGTCGTTTAACATGGCTCCAGTGCAGCCCAGCAGGACTCCCCCTTTCCCTCATGACTGTGTGTAAAGCCGTGGGAGAGGACGGGGGAACATTAATCCCTTCAAAGGAACAGATCTAATTCAAAATCTGCCGCTCCAAAATAGTTGAGAGGACAGTGATTGTTTCTGCAGGGGAAGCTAGATAAAGATCAGAGAGTTGAACTTCCATTGCTTCTGCTCTGCCACTAAAGTTTTCAATATTATCATATCAAAAACACACTTTTGGCTCCGTTTCATACTCTAAAATAAAAAGTGGACATCATTAAAACACCTTTTTTAAGTTGTGCCTACTTTTTAAGGTTATTATAGCTGTGCAAAAAAAATGAGATTTTTTGTTTAGAAGTTGTTACTTTATGGTTCATTGAAGTATATATTATACAAAAGGGCTGCAGCAGCCTCTCAGTTTGTCATTTTTAACATTCAGCACAGACGGGAAATAATCTGCATTTGCAGCGAGCGTCAGATAAAACAACTGATTTAAATGTCTGTGAAAGAAATAAGTATTTAAATAATTCAGAGAGGGCATAATTAAGTGTTTAATGCCAAGTTGTAGTTCAAAGGCACAACAAAGAAAATTAGAATTCAAATTAGAAAATGGAAAAGAGATGCAGATCCTCTCGGAGATGAGAACTTTGTGTTGAGTCACTTGATTTTTCTTTTCCTGCATCAAACAGTCATGCAGGGGCTCTTGGAGATCTCCAGAGATAACAATGTCACATTGTCACACAGGGTTCTGCTACAAATCCTTAATTACAAAAAGAGGATCAGATGACTACAGCATCCAATACTGGGGTCTCTAGGCGGCATGGGGGTCTTTGATCAAGAAAATCCAATTATTTGTGTATATACATTTCCCACATAGTGATTACTTCATTAATTGTCCCGCCTTTATCTCCTCCCCTCCCAACCCCCCTAATAATCAGCTCCTTTATCCAGACCAACAAACACACCATAGGAGCTTTGTGGATTCAAAGGATTTGCTTTCCCCTCTCAAAGAGCCGCCATTCTTTGATGATTGGGCAGCGGCAAACTTCAAAGTAATAAATCTTATTTCTGACTGGCTGGCGGCCCACCAAAGTCCTTATCAAATTCTAAGAAGTGATCCCTCACTCTCCAGATACACCAAGGATATTTGGGAGAGAGGAGGAAGCGCGGGAGGCTGCCGGAGAGTTGCTGGGAGACGGCTGTTGGATGCACGGATCGGGCGAAAATTAGCGCGTTTGTTTGCTAGTTTTTTTTGCACGCGGAGGAGGGCGCGCGCCATGGCAGCGGTGGCTGTTCTGCGGAATGAAACACTGCAAGCTTTTCTACAGGTTTGAGCACACTTTTTTAAAGAAACTTTTGTAAAAGAAAATGTATTCTTAATTATTTTTAAATCTATTTTTAATGGAAGTTTACTCCAAAAAAGTAACTTTTTTGTGTGCCTTGATCCAGGATCGAACTCCGAACTCTTCTCCGGAGAACTGTAAGCATTCCCCGCTGGCTCTCCTGGCTGCCACTTGTAACCGGATCGGGCACCACCACGGATCCAACCCCACAGAGTTCCTCCAGGTGCCCTACGACCCCACTCTGGGCTCCCCTTCTCGGCTGTTCCACCCGTGGACTAACGAGGGCACCCCTCCGAGCAGCTCCACTTTCGGACTATCCTCCAAGCCGCAGCTGTCTGCGCACATCCAGAGCTCCTTCAGCTCCCCCCACGAACTCCCCCTGACCCCTCCGGCGGACCCCTCGTACCCTTATGACTTCTCCCCCGTGAAGATGCTACCTTGCTCCATGCAGTCCACCTGCCCCCCAACTTACGTCCCGGCTGTCAGTTACGCAGCGCCAACTCCCATCCCGCCCGCGATGCCAAGTTTTGTGACGGGACCCTCCGGCCTGGTGCACCACCACCAGCAGCAGAGACAGTTGTCCCCCAACCCCGGGGAGGACATCCCGTGGTGGAGCCTGCAGCAGGGCAACCACGTCAGCCACTCTTCCTCCCTGGCCCCGCACCGCTTCCAGCTCCAGAGGGGTTTGGTTCTGGGGCACACGGACTTTGCGCAATACCAGACGCAGATCGCGGCGCTGCTGCACACCAAGTCCCCCCTGGCGACGGCGCGCCGCTGCAGGCGCTGCAGGTGTCCCAACTGCCAGTCCTCCACGTCCAGCGACGAGCCGGGCAAAAAGAAGCAGCACATCTGCCACATCCCCGGCTGCGGGAAAGTTTACGGGAAAACGTCGCACCTGAAGGCGCACCTGCGCTGGCACTCGGGCGAGCGGCCGTTTGTCTGCAACTGGCTCTTCTGTGGCAAGAGCTTCACCAGGTCGGACGAGCTGCAGAGACACCTGAGGACTCACACTGGGGAGAAGCGCTTTGTGTGCCCGGACTGCTGCAAGAGGTTCATGAGGAGTGACCACCTGGCCAAACACGTCAAAACGCACCAGAACAAAAGGAGCAAGTGTCAGGAAAAGACGCTGGACCACGTCAAACGAGAGGACACGAGGAGTATGCTGTAACATCCACAAATCCACATGGACTGGGACAGTATTTTGGTGAAACAAAAGCTTCCAAATACACTTTTTTTTTGTAAATATATAAATATAAAATATTAGAAAAAAGTTTCATAAGTTAATTTGGGCCAATAAAAAACTCATAAGTTTGAATACAATGTCTACATAAAATCAAGGAAGACAAGTTTTCAACTTGTGTTTTGATTCATTGTCTTCTGGTGGAAGATTTCGCTCCCTTGTACAAATTCTATTTAATAGCTTTTGTTGAATGAAAGTGTCTGTTCTTGCTCCATATGGGGTGTTTTTAAAGCATGCTCTTGAAAAGATCTGCTGTTGTTGACATGACCCAAATACTGTGTGAGAATAAAAGTTATAACATTTCTTCCTTTGCTCAGAAGATTTCATTCTGTGTTGAAAGACGAGGCAGTAAAAATGAGTAAAATCAATATTTTTTACTTTCAGGCGAACTGAAGATAATTTATTTTATTAATGATTGGGGGTAACAGGGTTAAAAAAATAGCAAATAGTTATTTTGCAAACTAATTTTAAAAATGAAAAATTCAGAATTTCTTCTGACATATTGATTTTTTTTATTTTCAGTCAAAGGAAAAACAAAATGTTTTTGTACAACATCGGAAGGCTTCTATTTGAATTATTGCCTTACAACCTCTGCATGCCTTCTGCTAAGTTAGAAATATTTACGAATTTGTGTGAAAATGTCCAAAATATATTTAGTTCCTCCCACAGATCTCGTCGCTACAGAGTGTGAACTTGAAAAAGCGCCAAAAATACAGTTTCTTTATTTTTAAACTTGCGCACTCCTTTAGAAAATGTCATCAAAATGATTCCTATCCAACATAAGCCTTCCGCTGTAGTAAAATAAGAGTATTGTGGTATTTTATGTTTTTATTTAACTTAAACTCAAAACTAAAGATGATGTGTTGCATTTTGTTATGTATATTTATAAGTTTTTCCAGTTATAAATGTTATTTTAATAGCATTTTGTCAGCCTAATAATATAGAACAAATACTTGTAATAATTTCACTTCATTGACCCACTTAATTGAAGTGTTTTCCTTAAAGAAATATTACAAAAATAAAATAATAAATGGCTCCAAATCCAAGTTTAAAGGTTGACAAACAGAACTTTCCGGGCCTCCATGAGACCTGAGGGCTGATCCAGGGATTCAGACAGACAGTATGTGGATCTGATCACTAGGAGAAGAGGGGTTGTCACTGTACATCTGCAGTTTTCTGCCTCAACAGCACCCCCTCTTGTAACTCACAGGGTCTGATGACAGCAAATATTCATCAAAACGAAAAGATTTCTGCCTCAGTGATT
The DNA here is from genome assembly GCA_003999625.1 of Oryzias javanicus. NCBI lineage: Eukaryota > Metazoa > Chordata > Actinopteri > Beloniformes > Adrianichthyidae > Oryzias > Oryzias javanicus. The sequence goes on along the minus strand of CM012457.1, from coordinate 11,990,794 downwards.
GACTGTGTCTATGCGAGGTGCTCCCTCCAACTTCTTCGTAACTTTAGCTTATCGGACACGGACGAAAAGATGACAGATTGGTCCGTTTTCTCTGTAGGGGACTGTTATGCGTTCATTTATATTTACACCATTATGAAATTAGTTAATTATTTATTTTTAAGTCTGATCTCCTTTCTTTGAAGAAGTTAATGCATTAAAAATATCAGTGACTTGAATCTTGTTGTAAGGAAGATTTCAATACAAAATTGGGCTTTATAACAAATTTAACAAAACCCCTCAAAAGTAACCTGAAAGGTTAGCACATTTTATTCTTATTCACCCCAAAAAAAAGTAGATATATTCAAGGAACAGATAAAACTATAAATCTAAATTCCTCATCCTATCATTTTATAAATGCATGTGGTCAGATCAGCTCTTAACCAAAGCAGTGATCTCATCGTCAAAAGACACGACTGAGTATCCTTTACAGCTTGAGGCTGGTATGCCAAACAAGTCACAGTGTGCACACAATAAAATGCAGTTTACTGTTTTTCTGAAAGGCTGCACAGAAAAAAAGAATAACTAGTAAAGTTTTTTTCTAAGTTAAGTAAATTAAAAACATATAGTTTTCTTCCTTTGTTGTGCAGTCAAACTTTGTTTTTAATCTTCACCTGTGAGCAAAACAGCTTGTACCTGCTGCGTTCATTCTCCGTGACGATTGCTCCCGAATTGCATTATCTTACAAGAAAATCTATCTTATTTAAATTTTCTAAAGTAGAATTTTAAAGTGGAATTTTACATTTTAGAATACAATTACATTTTTGTTTCAAGATTGGATATTTGTTTTAAGTTATCTCAAATCAAGCAGTATTGCATTTGGAGAAGAAATGACGATTTATGTTGTGCCTGATACAGCTGACAAGAATGGTCATTTAGCACAAGAAAACAATATTAATAATAAAAAAATGTCTTTTCCACCAAATATTTTCTCAATATGGACATGGAACACATAGAGAGCTTAAGAACTAAACTGCATAGTTGTTACAGCTGAGAATGTGTAGTGACAAAGCAAAAACCCCCAAAAACAAATCTTTACTGCAGACACAAATGTGTACACTAGGATTGTAAAGCAAAGTTTACATTTTGGAGAAATCAAATTTCCAATTTGGCACCTGGAGAAGAAGTAGACGATACTGGGAATTAGGACAGCAAGTCATGACAGGGCTAGTATCGCTGATTCCGATACCAATCCCAATGCAGATACAGAAACACAAATTTTTATGTTAATTAAATGTGTAGTAAAACACAGGACTGACACCTTTGACATATGAAAATGTTAATTAGCTAATTACAGCAATGAATATGCACCAAATATAGAGTATTTATATTAATAATGGCTTAATACCATTGTAATATTAAGAAAACAGGAACTTGTGTAATATTTAAACAATGTAACAAAACTTTAAGCTTAACAGCACCACAAGCATATATATGGTTTTAAAAATTAGAGTAATAAAATATCAACGTCACTAGTGAAGAAAGTAAACAAAAGCAACACTGTAATGAAAATATGAAAACACAACAAAAAGTCCTGCCATAGCGTGCATATCTGGCTCTTTAATGAATCTCTCCACTCTCCAATAAGGGAGGGAGGTGAGGGGCAAGGTGTGGAGAGGTGATGTCCTGTTTACACTGACAGGTTTTTGCCAAATTGGGAAGTTTCCTGCACAAATTGGGTGGTTTTTTTACTCAAATTGGACTAGGCTTTTTTTTTTTTGCCAAATCTGGCAACACTGCAGACTTATATAAGCTGCGCTTGCATGAACCCTGCTAGTTAAATTAAGCTCTTTACTGTAAGTATTGAAGAAAACTCAAATGAAAGCACAGAGAATATTAATCTCAACACGCTAGCATCACTACTTCACCTTGGTATTAATACTATTTACTTTGTTATTATACTTTGTTTGGTGCCAATCACATCAACAAATCACTCGACACACAAACATTTTAAAGATCATGATGGCAAATGCAAAGAAAAATTATAAATACTGCATTAAATTTTAGAAAACAATAAAAAAATCTAGAAACCAAAATGGAAAAAAAAAACAATACAATTCTGAACACAAAATTAAACGTTAGAAAAACAAAATACACTGAGAAAGCAGAAAAGTTAGACATTATGGTGCATTGCTGACTGGATGATGACGTTTATCCATCATTTCAACCAAAAGTTATTTGACATAAAGCGATACTGGATGTCATCATCCAATAATGTATACTACTATCTACCTTTTCCAGATTCTTATTGTGTCTTACTTTTTCAGTTTTTTTCCCCTTTTTTGTTTTTTTACGTTTTGGTTTGTGGAATTTTGTATTATTATTTTTTTTTAATTGCTTTGCTTTTTTAAATGATCGTAGTCTTTAAAATACTTCTTGCGTCGATTGACTTGCCAATATGATCTGCACTTCTAGGTCACCATATATCTTTTTTCTCTTTTATGCTAATTTGAGTTTTCAACTTATTAAACATTGTGTTCAATATTGTCACCATTTCAACCGATTATGAAGAAAGATTGTAACAATCTTATTTTACTTCAAGCCTTTTTCAATTGTCCGAATATTTTTCATCAGCCCAGTGTGTGTGTGCGTGGGTGTGTGTGTGAATGTGTGTGTAACCAAAGGCTTTGATGATAAATGAACTCCTGAATCCAAAGGTTTAAATTTGAAAGTGAACCCTGGTGCAGTTCAACTCAGTCTGAATGGAGACTGAGTATTCTGCACATGAAACCAAAGAGATTAAGTGAATTAAACAGTGTTCAAACAGAAAGTCTGAGTTTGAAAAAGCATTAATAAAAAAAATAAATAAATAATGATTCATACCAGTAAATGTGGAAGTGAAAGTACTCATCATTACGGAGGGAGGTCCATCAGACTAGCTATGTTTTTGTTTTCCTTTTATTTTGGTCCGTTTTGTATGTATTTCAGGCAACACTGCCCCCAGAAGACCAGCTGTGGAACTACATAATTCCAAGAAGTTTGATCCCATCCAGTGCAGTGTGAAGGTGAACCAGCTAAAAAGGGGGTGGATTCAAGGTTTTCTGGCAGGTCAGTAGTTACATATAGTAACATATATTAGCATCTTAATTACCAGTGGTAAATGGCTTCATTTACCATTCAATACAAAATCTGGTACAAAAAGTAAAGCAAATTCTGATTCAGCAACCATAATTTGAACAAAATGGAAGATACAAAAAATGTCTAATTGGATCTTTTCTAATTGGACCTTTAAACGTGTTAAGTAAAACAGTCTTTCTCAAGTGAAGAAGTCTGTACTGTGATATAGATGACCTCTGTCTGCATCTTATTCCATCTGCAAAGCTAAAGACAAAGTCAGCCTCACAAAGACAAGTAACATTTATGCTTTAATTCTCTGATTGCAGCCAGTCATTCAAAGCTATTTACATTTTTATTAGAAAATTAAAGGATTGTGATTTGTCCATATTAATTGGCTCTTAAGGAAAAATTGTAATGGGTATTTAAACCCATAAAGAAGTGTCAAATTGGATTTTGACTTCATATATATCTAGACATGTAAGAGTGTTGTGCTAATGAAAATATTTCATGCCAGTCCTGATTAAAAAATATGAGTCTTGAATGGAAAATCACATGCAAGGGGTCAGGCAGTCTGTCTCATGCTGGCTCTATGTTTTATACATTAGAGTGGTGATTAAACCCTAATTAAAACATGTCATTTTCTCTTTAATGAGGGTCGCTCTGTCTATTTTTTTTCTTTCACTATTGATTTAAAAAATGTTTTTTAAGCAGACATGCATTTACATAAAATGTTGTCAGAGCTTAGACAGAAAAAGAACAGTGGAATGCAAGAGTCTGAACAGTTCTCCTAATCAAGATGTTATCATGTTTTATAATAAAGGATGATAGAATAAAATAGAAGTTTATTCATCCCACAAAGAGGAAATTCATATTTTTGCTTATTGGTATATCTTTATATCTATATCTATATCTATATCTATATCTATATCTATATATATATATATATATATATATGAAAACATAAATAATTTTGGAATTCAATGTTTTTCTCCATCATTGCGATTAGATTGAGGTTTTTTTTTAAAAGAACTCCTCCCAAAGGGTTCACATACTTTCTCTTTAAACTCTTTAAACACGCATTTTTTTATTGCATTAATGGTCCAAACTGTATTTTAAACTGTAGCTTTTTCCTTACAAAAACAGGTGCTTTTTTTCAAATCAAAAATGTTGTTGTTCATAATACATTGTTAAAACACATTAAAATAAAATTTACTATTTTAGGAAATCATCAGAGCTATGGAATTTGCTATTAATTAGTAAAACAGAAAAAAACCCACTTTTTTGATACATTTTTCTCAAATAAGTATAATGTATTTTTAAAATGAGGCAACAAAAACAGTCTTTTTATCCAGGAGGATTCTGGGTTTAGGACTTGTTTAACAACATTTATCCATTTACCCAAGCTGTGAACACAAAACCTTGAATTCTCAAATACTCTCAAATTTTGTTCTTGCATTGAAACAATATTTACTTAGTCAGATGTTTGTAACATCCTGAGAAGAAATGAGTGGAGAATGGAAGACAAACAGATGGAATAAAAGTATCAACTTAAAGCTCTCATCGTTGATTTTGCTTTTAGCGCCCTCTAGGTCTCTCATTTGATATGTGCACATGGAGACTATTAAAGACACTGAAGTGTCTTTAGAATGATGAATCCTTATTTTAGCAACATATCTTAAGTTAAAGAAAGTACTCAATGAGTTGGTTTTTGGAGAATTATCAGCAGGAAAGTAGAATTGTGTTACACAAAAATCAAAAAGAAGAACTGCACTTTTCCGTAAAGTTTGTGTTTACTTTCACATCCGTGCACGTGTTTTTGTGGTTGAAAAAAAGGTAATCTAATTTTTAAAAAATGAGTTAAATCTGAAAGAAATTTGAAGACTTTTGAGGAGGTATAGGACTCAAAAACCTAATAAAGTTTACTCTAATAATTATAAAGATGTCACAGTCTTTGAGGAAGTCTTTGCTGGCTGATCTTCTTCTGATTAGGCACAGCTGTTTTCATTTAGTTAATTGTCTCCCAGGTGTTCAGGGAGCCTTCACTATGTCACTGGTGTTGGACTGTTCTGTTGTCACTTGTGTCAAGAACTAGGATTGAAAACTTTTGTGGAGACTTAACCTTCTTTATTTGGGTCCTTGGTGTTTTCTAGCACAGAAGAGTATTGTGCAAATGTTGACAAATTAGTATTTCTTCAATCCTTACCTTCAGTAGAACATGAGTTTCTTCTCAGCGGTAGTCAAATTCTGTAATCCATCTTCTGATTTAGTATAATTTCTCATTTTAAAATTTAAATTGTCTATTAAAGTCATTTTTGAATATCTGTGACTTATTTAATTTTTGTAAAGCACCAATTATTGATGAACTGTAAAACCACCAGCAATACATTTTTTTTCATCCACAGGAAAATTGCGTAAATACCAACAGTTCTGTCACCATGAAACATTCATACTGTAAATGTCAAGTTAAAAGACAGAAATTCAAAAATAAAATTAGATTAAAATAAAAGTAAGTCAAATTATGTAAATTAAATTCGTATTAGTAAAAAATGTTTCCAGCAAACACAGTATCCTATACTCAGTTCTATCATATTCCCACTTGACTCCCCCTCAATGAATTTATATAAAAGAAAATTCCCTCCACAGCAATTTTTTTTTCTTTTTTGAGATGACCGCTCTGAACAGTAGGAATAAAAAATGTTCCAAAAACTGAATTCACACCACATTTTCCAGAATCAATCCTCATTTTAAAGGTCAACAAGTCATCAGTGGCACAATCCACTCTACTTTGACCTCAGACCAGGATGCTTTTTTTTCCTGAAAGTTTTTTCTACATCCCGCCTCATTATTCCTTCTTGTTCTCGTCTTCCTCCAAATTCTCCTCCTCCTTCCTCTACACGCTCCCCGATCACTTGCTTTGGTTCAGCCGAGCTGAACATCCACACCTGTGACTGATTACTCTGTTGTGCATTTACGCTACCGGTCCCGGGCTTTTAGCTTTCCATGCGGTCCAGATTGTCTTTTGAGTGTTTTTCTGCATTTATTTATACTACATGTGCTGCTAAACTCTTGTCTTGTCAATTTTGAATTTGTTGAATTGTTTTCTTGAGAAAGATATTTTTAAATGACCCTTTCAAACCTGCTTGTTTGCCCCAAAATTAGTGTTTTACAGCTTGATTTGGTTAGAAAGGACTCAGGTGGATTTTGCATAACTGCACAGATCAATGCAAACAGCACAACCATGACAGAAATCTCTCTTTGTTTACGTGTTTTTTGTCCTTCTGAGAAGGTATTGAGTATAATCAAGAAATTTACTAACTTTAATGAGCTCTTTAAGGTTGCAATCTTACGATTTGTGATCTCTGTACCTGCACTTGTGGCATTTTAAAGTCTGCACAGGTTCATATTCTCTTTATCCATCTCCTTAAAAGCAGAGGATTTAAGAACCTAATGAGAAAGGGAAGAGTACTTCTCTTGTGCAAATTCTTCATTTCTCAATCATGATTGGATGATTTGGTTGTAACCACTATTGTTTTCTCCCCTCCATCATTCACTGTAAAAAGAGATTGCCTAAAAATAAGGAAACAACATTAATCTTAAGAAGAAAATCACTAGAAAGTAGTTATCTGTTATCTCAAGTCATTTTTACTTGACAAGAAATCTGATAATAAGATATCAAAATCAAGAAACAAGGAGTTCCACATGCGTTAGAAAAGGAAAAATTTAGCTGAAAAAGCAAACTGTTAGACATTAAAACCTTAAACAGTACATCCCAATAATAAGTTTTAGTTCTAAGCAAATTGTATTTTTTTGTGTTTTTATTCACAAAAGTGTAGATTAGTGACAAAAAAACTGGTGTAATAAGTAAAAATGACATATTTTAGAACAAATGGTGCAAAACTAAAACAAATACGATCTTAGTACAAGTTGGCCCAGTTTAATAAATCCTCATAAACTCTAAAACTAGCACTTATTCTTAAAACATAAATCCTTTTTTTGTTTCCGAAATAATGACAATTAATGTCAGCCTATTAAATTAAATGAAGACTGAGCTAGAAGTTATTGCGCAATCTGAGGGATTTTTGGAGTCTTAAATCAAGTTAAATTAATGTAAAGAATGTCAAGAAAAATAATTTTGACTCATTTTAATGTTAATTTAATGTTAATGAAGCAAAAAAAATCAAACTGTACTGACTTTGAGAAAAGCTTAAAGTTTAGAGTGATGAGTTATAACTTCAACCCTGGTAAAATATCTTGAATGTCTAAAAACAACATTTTAAAAACTTGCAAACATCTAACAGTTTGCTTATAGCAGCATCTCTGACCTGATTGCTAAAGACAAACTCTGATTAGCGATGAAGGAATTTGCAGCAACTCATTCCTCCGGAAGAACTAATTTGTTGTAAAGCCGTTGATGGAAATTTTTTGAGGCAAACAACATTTTCAGGACATAAACTATAGACCATCGCTGAAGACATTTGATTGGTTAACTTCCCTGAGAATAAGAAGTTTTTGTCTGAAACTGACTTCAGCATCCATTCCTCTAAGCTCTGTCTGTCAGTGATGTGGGTTTATCCAGATCTTTGAATTCTCATCACACTGTGAACTGAAATGTCTTAATTCCTGCAACTTTGGAAACGTGACAGATTTTTCTGTAAACCTTCTTCCTTTTCTAGCAACATTTTTGCTCATTGTTAGTGATCTCCATGGACAATCAAAAAGATACTCTACCTGTAAAAAGATATCTACTTCCAAATGAGGATTTGGATCTTATCCAGGTTGTGATGTCTTCACAAGAGTCAACCTCTACAGCTCACTCTTACAGCATTTGTGTTACTTAATTAAGGTCCAAAGTGCTTTACAGTCCATACTCCTTTTCACGCACACACACATATATATATATATATATATATATATACATCCTATATATATATATATATATATATATATATATATATATATATATATGGCAAATGGACCTAAAACTAAAACTCGTAATTGCTGAAGAGGTATGGTGTAAAATAGTTTCAGACACTGGTCTGGTCACTAGGGATGCCAGAAGTAAACTCATCCATTATAAATTGTGCACCAGTATCATTACACTCCGTCAAAGATGTTTAAGATTGGCCTGTTTCAGGAGAACGACTTTTGGAAATGTGGAAATAAATGTGGTACTTTTCTTCACATGTCATTTTGGTGTTTCTTTTTTGACTGATGTGATTACGAGCACTGAAAATATGATTGGACAACCTATTCCTCAAGTACTACAAGTATGTTTATCAGGAGATTAATCTGTTTGGCCTCTTGGATTCCCAAATGAATTGTTTGGGCTTGTAACAGCTGGATCAAAGGTGGCTGTGAGACTCATTCTAAGGAATTTGAGGAGTTCCCACAAACCTCAGCTCATAGACCGGGTTAAACTCATGACAGAGACTGCTTCATTTGAGATTTTGATCGCTAAAACTAACAATAGTCAGGAAGAAACAGGCAGAATGTGGAGCCGTTTTACGACATTTATAACTACACAAAACTCTTACTGTATATAATATGTAATATGAATTTTTTTTTTCTTCTTGTTTTTTTTTCTCTACTTGTAGTGACCTGACACCCTAGTGTGTTTCGTTTGTTTTGTTGTTGTTAGGTTTGTGGAAAAAAAATCAATAAAAAACTTTAATGACTAAAAAAGTTGTATGACCTGCAGAATGTTGTTTCCTGTTAAAATCCAAAGTTTCGTGCATAGAAAGCTTCATCCGGTCAGCTTACTTGCTGCATAACGTTTTCTATGTGCGTGGTTGCATAATACACTGTAAATCACATACACTCTGCTTCCATACTTACTCACTCCCTTTCTGAAGCACTTGCATTTACTCCCTGTCCCTTTTAGAATCCAGTTCAGCTTCATTCTCTTTACTTTCAGAGTCATTACCTCTCTGATGTCATCCGTGTGTTGCTCTCCTCTCCTGCACAGATCTTCCACTGCCATCTGCCTCACTCACATTGTCCAGTTCAGCAGCAGCCATTCGGCCCCCAAACTCTCTTTTTAGCATTCTCAATATTGTTTCCCCTTGTCTAGACTTAAAACAAGACAGTATGTATTTTCGTTTACTTATCTGTGTTTTGTTTCATATATAAGCAAACTCTAACATGTTCTTTTGTATTCTAAAAGATGTCTAAAATGCCTTGATGAAAATTGTTAGGAAAAAAAGACATTCCCCAAATGTGTTCACATATTGGAAATTGGTTTTAGGGGCTAAGAAGCTGAGATAAAAACATATTTACTGAACCTTAAAGTCAGTTGTCTGTTTTTCACAACTACAAGATCCTTAATAGAACATGTTGTGGCACTGACTACATGGAATTGTAACATGTGTCAAGTTTGGACAAATAAGTCACATAATTTTCTGTTAGATCTGAGCTTAGTATCTATTTCTTCTGTCAGATTTGTTTTCAGCACAAAAAAAATTTGTTTTATTTTCACATTTATCTTGTAAAGGATCCGTCTTCATCTCAGGTTTCAACCAGGTTTAAACATCTCCAATTTTTGTCCAATTTTACATTAATTAATATGGTTGATGTTTCTGACCAAAATAATTTGTTTTTTGTTGCAGAAATTTGGTGAAAGATCAGAATTATTGTTAGAGTCAAACAAATTTTAGTTTTAATATCTACAATGTATTTTTATTTACTTGATTTTCAAGTATATAAACTTCATCCAAATTGAATTTAATGTTTGATCTTCAATTATTGCAAGATCCTAATTTTGGTGCATGAATTTAAAAAATCTTAAATTTGTTGTTTTCTCAGTTAAATAAAACCAATAGAAAAAAAAAACTGATTGATAAAAATTGATGATGGATTTTGTTTGCCAAAATTGTGCAAACTCTAATCGGGATGTGACGCACGGAGAATGCGCACGGCTGAACCAGATGCGCAGAGAGCAGTGCGGTAATGGAGCTGTCCAGTGCTGAAACGCTGCTCACTCAGACAGTTTTCAGAGCGCTCCGTTCGCTGGCATGTGACATGACCTTTAATCAGCTCCCGGATGATCCATCACGCAGACTAACAAATGTCTGCTAAACTGTGAGTGTGTGATCATCGCCCGTGATTGGCTGTGTCCACGCGTGTCCATGCCGTCACCGGCGCTGACGCGTTCCAGATTAATGGCTCGGGTTATAATTAGATTCAAGGGAAATATTTGTGGATTGGCCCCTCTTGAATTCAACTATTCCCGGTTTCTGGCTGCCACCTGCTGGTGGATGAATGGTTTTATTTTCTGTCGCATGTTGGATTTTTTTTAACACAGAAATTGAGGAAATGAGATGTTTAAGGTTGATCATGGGTTAAAATCCGTTTTATATTTTTATTGACATTATTTCCTGTATTCATGATTGCTGTTGATCAATCAAGAATGTGTTAAGAGCAGGTGAAATGACATCAATTAGAGGGGATTGATTGCACTTTATCTCACGTGTTTTCTTTTTTTTTCCCTGCATGAACAAAAGCATTTCTCTCCCTCCTCCCCTTCTTCGATCCTGATCCCTCCTCACCTATTATGTGTTGCTCACATCACCAAACTTCCAAGTCTAGGCTGGTGGATTCCAGTCATAGCTGCACAGACTGCAAGACAACCAGCACTTCAAAAAAAAAAAAAAGTCAGACTTGACTCCTTTCAGCCTGAGAGGCGCAGACAGCCTGCAGACGGCTCTGCCTCACGGACGCGCAGCACCAGCGGAGCCGCCGCCGCGCGCACTCACCGTGACTCGGTGACCAAACCTCTCCAATAAAGCGGTGGCTTCTCTGTCACTTGTCCTCAGACGAGGTCACCTTGAATGGGAACCTGTTTTTGTTCTCTTCGTTTTGGTGGCGCGTGAGCGCAGCAGCCTCTCCATCAGGATTTAATTGATTAAGAAATCCTCTGTTTTGGACTCTACATCTGCACACACGGTAAGAAGCTGTTTTTAAACGACCGAGTGCAAATAGAAGTCCAAATAAACTTGCCAACATTGATGATGCTCTACAGGTGTTTTTTTTTTCTCTATGAAAGCTCAGATAATTAATACCTGTTTTGTTAAATACACGCAGTGATTTTGTTTTAAAGATGTGTCTGCAGGACAAAACAAATCTTCCACATTTATGGAACTGCACGGTCATTTGAGCAGAATCACCTTGAACTGGATTTTTGTCATTCAGGTTTCTGGAGAATTCTCTTTCCAATTAGGGCCTCTTGTTGAAAAAGGAAAACATCAGATATATAGCTTTTCGTTTTTATTCCTGGAAACAGTTTGAGTTCGTTTGCGTAATTTGGCTGAAAATTCCAGTATGGCATGGAGCTGAAAACGTGACGTTCCATGGAAAATTTTAACCATCACCTGTTCAGAAACATGCATGAATTAGTGGGATTTTTCCATTTTTTGGCAATAACATCTCAATGCATTATTTTTTTCAATTTAGATTTTTATTTATTTTCACGAAAATGTCAAATTTGTAGATTTTTTTAAAATAATTGTCTAAATTTAAATTATTAGCCATTATGTCTCAGGTTTGAGTCACAGGTGCATCGCTCCTCATTCCTTCTGTCAGTCAGTTCCGTTTTTCCTTATTTGATAGCACCAAAAAAAGAAATTTTGCCTGAGCAAAGCAAGAAAAGTATTTTCTGAGGTGAGGACTTTGGCTCAGGGTCTCGGGGAGAGATGGCGACGTCTGCACCCACCTCCTCCTCCACCACCACCACCACCACCTCCTCCTCCTCCTCTGCTGGCGGCGGCGGCGCAGCGGATCCAAACTCGACAAATTTACGGCCGCCGGGCTCAAGTAGGTCCATCACAGATAAAATGCTATTTTCACGCGTGCTATATACTTTGTGGGCAATGACATTAATCATTTTTCATTGGGGGTGGAGGGGGCTTTGGGAGGCGGGAGGGGGGGGGGGTTACTGCCGTTTAGAAGGGCTTCCTTTACCACAAATCACCGCTGCATTTCATTCACGCGCACGGACCTCCATGCAGAAGGATGCTGCTGACAACAGGACACTCTCCAGACAGGCCCAATTCTATTCTGATCCTGATTCTGGTTCTTATTATTCTTATTCCTACTCTTATTCTTATTCTGATCCAGATTTTTATTCTCGTTTTTTATTCCTATTGTAATTATTTTTCTTATTCGAATTACTTTTTTTCTCATTATTATTCTGATTCTCCTTATTCTTCTCATTCCTTTCATTCTTATTCTCATCCTTATTCCTATTTTATATTCTTGTTGCCCTAAATTTGAATTTTTAACTCAAAGAATTACTTAAAAATCAATTTACTGCTCTGCGTGGACCTGTATTGCGGTGCGTAAAAACAAGAGAGAATTGTCCCCCCCATAAGAACATGTTAATTCAGCCATAATAAATAGACTCTAATGGCACTCCAGAGCCCTGTAGCCTTTAAGTGGAGACCACTGAGCAACCACAATCCTTTCATTGTCCGCCTTGAGCTGAAAAAGCCCGATTCTACCTTAGAAAGGAGGTCAGGAATCAGGTAAAAGCACCAAATAAACGAATAAGAGAAAGGGGAGGGATGATGGGAAAATATAAAATCCTTTTTATATATTTTTTGTCTTTTATTTAAAAGAGTATAGCTGAAGGCGGTGATGGTGAAGTGGCGCTTGTCTGATGAAAAGCAATATTTAGACCGTGTCAGGTCTCTCTTCTCCAAACGCGTGACATGCACCACTGTGTCTTTTTCTCTTTGTTTCCCTTCTCCCTGCTTTCAGCAGCGGGGGTTGGAGGGAAGGAGCTCTTGAAGTGCGTTTAGTGCGCTGAGCAGTGAGGCCAATGATGTGTCTAATGATCCAAAGCAAGGGTTAAATTGGGAAGTGGGAATAGGACTGATCACCTCCTCCTCCTCCTGCTGCCTCTGCTGCTGCTTTTTTCTCTTCACTCCTCTTCTATCCAACCCCTCCTCCTTTCACCTTCTAAATTGCTGCTTTTGATGCTTTTGCTTCCTATTCATGGTACTCCCCCCCCCCCCCCCCCCCCATCATCCTGGAAACCCTTGATAAGGCAGAGATTCTGTATCTGTCAGCGGCCAGACGGCTCCTGTCTGAAGGTGCTCGCGTTTAAACCAGCATCTTTTCACTCAATTAGATCTTCAGGCTGGCGTGGATTTTTTCCCCCCAAAAGCCTAATTAATTTCAAGTCGTGGGGGTCATAGAAACACAATGCACGCACATCCTCGGTTCTGGTGGATGTTGAACATCACCCCCAAGCTCCAGCATTAAAAAACACCCTTTGCTGATCTCTTCTTTTTCCTTTTTTTGTCCTAAAATGCTCACAGGTTATGATGCGTGGTGTGGAGTTGCACATGGATGTACTAGAAAACTGGGGATGAAAATATGTGGTAAGTTTGACATGTTTTATTTGAAGGAAAGCATCCAAGCGTGATGTAAGGCTTCGCGGCCTGCGTGTCTCCGGGCGCGTTTTTTACTTTTAATAATGTGATTTCAAACGAATCAAATCTGTGTTTACAATAAAGAAATAATAAAAAACATTATTCACCTTCTTCAGTTCACTTCATCTTAGCTGCAATAATAAACTTCTTCTAGTCTGGTTTTGATATTGGATTTTTTTTTCGTGCGTCAAACCAACAAAGCGGGATTTGGGTATGAATTTTACGCATCAGTGCGCAGCGTTTGACTGGCGCATTTTTTTCCGTAATTTACATGCAAAATAAAGTGGAAGAAAACGCAAAACAAATATTTATTATTTTTTGAGTTTATGCTTTGGATCTGGCTTTGAGATTTTCTCAAAATTTGAGTAAAATTTAGAGTTTTTTTTAAATAAAAATGTGAGGATGGAGCAAAATAACCTTTTTGAAATAATGTATGTGAAAAATAAATAAATAAAAGTTACAACTGTTTATGCATCCACTGGTTTTAGCTGGACTAGGATCCCCCCACCCTCCACCTCCGCGCATTAACAGGATAGGACGGGTTTCACGGGTTACAGTACAGATCCACAGAGAGCAGAGAGACGAGATAAATGGGAGAAGAGGGAGTGTACAGAGAAAAAGCTGCAGCTCTCATCATGTTTGGTAGCTGTAAGAACCCTCCGGACTCATCTCCTTCTTGTAATCGTTTAGGGTTCTTACAGAAGAACGACAGCCTGGAGGAGAGGAGCAGGATTGTGAGTTTCCTGAAGGAGCGCACAGCCTCAAATCTGCTGTCCTGCGACAACATGGAAGGAGAAGCGCGCTTCAGGCGGACAGAAACCGACTTCTCCAATCTGTTCGCAAGAGGTCAGCTCCATTTTTTTCCCAGATTAGAATAAAATCTGATTATTAAACTTAAAACTATTTTAAAACTCTTTGAAGTATGATTTTAGAGCTGAAAAGCTGATTTTGACAAGAAACCTTTAATTTTATAGATTTGCTGCCTGCCAAAAATGGAGAAGAGGTCACCCTGCAATTTCTGCTGGAAATTGTGGAAATCCTCACCAGCTACGTACGCAAAACGTTTGACAGATCCACTAAGGTGCTTGACTTCCATCACCCCCACCAGCTGCTGGAGGGCATAGAAGGCTTCAACCTGGAGCTCTCTGACCAGCCCGAGTCTCTGGAGCAGATCCTGGTGGACTGCAGAGACACCCTGAAATATGGAGTGAGAACAGGTATAGAGGAGCTCCACCAGCAGCCATGAATAGTCTCTCATATTCCTCATTGATTTAATCTGCTGCTGTTGTTTTTTACACCCATTTCAGGTCACCCAAGGTTCTTTAACCAGCTGTCCACTGGATTAGACATCGTAGGGTTGGCAGGAGAGTGGCTCACTTCCACAGCCAACACTAACATGTGAGTGTGGGAGACGTCACCTTTTATTTGCTCTCATTTGTTTTCCAATGGTCCATGAAGAGGCCAGGCTTTTAGCTGGAGCAATACTTGAAGTGACGTACAGTAATTACTGTCTTTGGCTGCAAAAAGCCCAGCGAGCTCTAATAGTCCGTCAATCAAGCAAGAAAAATAAGGGCAGAAAAAGAGGATGATTGTTCAGCTACACCCCAGCAGTGTTGTCAATAGTGGCTTAAAGGAGGTGGTATTTCAGCCCTGCAGGCGCACCAAATTACATATTGATTAGCATTTGTGGTTTACATGGTGTCTTTGTTTCATGTTATGTGAGTTGCTGTGATGTAACAACGTCACAAAAAAGACGGGAGTCCTTTCTCCTCTGACCAGCCGGGATCGCTCGGCCGTTTTAGAGAAATCTTATCCAGCTGAACCTTCAGTGCTTTGAATTTTCAGTGATTGGAGGGTTCATGATAGCCGTCGTTCAAGCAGAAGTGCATGTTCTGTCCTCTTATGTGTGCAGAAATCAACAGAGAAAAGTTGTTTTATGGAAGGGATTAGTTTAATTCATAAACTTGTGATTGAAAACAAAACCACAATATATATTCATAAGTTAAGTTGCTTCTGAAAGACAATTTATTGGATGAAATGTATTTATTTTTTGTTCATAAACAATTTAAAAACCTAATGGAGACTTATTATAAACATAAATCTTTGCATATTGTATCTTTAAGGGACTTCTCAAGCATTGCGCTTTATGCTTTGGAATGGGGATAGCCTCCAGCAGATTCTGGAGCTGATTTACATGAACTAAGACATACTTGATTCCACCAGTCAATATACTTCCAATAACAAACTTTACTTGCATTTTAAAGTAACAATCATTTTAATCCTAAGATGAGAGCCTCTTCTATTTTTGAAAATAAGTCATCTCCATCACTGGGACAGACTTCCATAGAGCCCAGCTACTGCCAATTTACCATTATTAATTACTCCATCACCCCTAATTATCCCTGGCAGATATTGACTGACACTAATACACTGACGGTACCATCCAGGTCTTGCGTAATCGGACACTGTGAGCTTTGTCTGCATGAGTAAAATTAATGTGAGGTGGCATCTGGTTGTTCCGCTTCCCGAGTGTGTGTGCCGACCATTCTGTGAGGGACAATACGGATGTTCTCCAGACTGTCTTTGCATAAGCGAACAACATTGTGCTGTGGTTTGACAAATGCTAGTGTGGAGAAGATGGATGAGTCTGGCTGCACTCACTTCAAATGTTGCAGAAAGGCTTTAATTTACTTAGAGATTAAGCATTCTTCTGTAGGAAAAACATTTAGATTGACATTTTTAAGTAAAAGTCTCAGTAAGTTTATTTGTCATCATCAACTGTGTTTTTAGTTAAGATTGAGTCTTTAAATCCGGTAAAATAGTACCAGATTCTCAAACCTTTTTCACTTTTTTGGAAACTTTGCTTTTGTATTCATTTGTGCATTTTATGCTATGAAATTCATAGAAAATATAGAAAAATGTAAACATAATTCTGACTAAGTGAGCAATCAGTTTATTCAACTTGAGTAAGATGTGTATAAAGATGTCTAATTCAGGATTTATTCACTATTCCAGATTTTATTCAAAGAATGAAATGTTGCCAGCTTTTTTTTTTAGTTGTTTCAATATGTTTGTTTTTTTTCTGTCCCCTCCAGGTTTACTTATGAGATCGCTCCAGTTTTTGTGCTGATGGAACAGCTGACGCTCAAAAAAATGAGAGAGATCATTGGTTGGCCAAATGGAGAGGGCGATGGGATATTTTCCCCAGGTAAGAAGTGCCCTCTGCTTTCTTAGCACAAAGATGAATGGGGTTCTGTCATTTATGCAAACATGTGATGTTCTGAAAAGAAACTCAGATGTAAGTGAAGTCATTCAGTTAGAGAAACAACCAAAGAACATTCAGGCAAAAATGAAAGAGGAAAGGCTGCATTTAGTTGCAGTTATGTGTCAGCTGGGTGAATTTTGTGAGTATCTTATTGAAGCAACATGTAGGTTAGTTTCAACTATTCTGTTTTCCTTTTTTGGTGTTAAATCTGCAATTGAACAAACATTTCTAATTTTAACAGCTTCACTGACCTTGATTTGGCAGCACCTTCAAAATTCTGACATGTGATTGGTTGAATCACCAAATTATTTTAGTGCATTTTTAGTGTCAAATTAATCGAGCAAATTAAGTTTCAAGAGGTCAAAATTTGAAAATTTGCACATGCAGTGACTTAAAATCAAATTTGAAACTTCAATGTTTAACAATGGAGCAGTATTTCCAGGTGAATATTTACATAATTTTCAACATGTTGCATTTTTTTGAATGTCGTGGGTCCCTGGGTAAAAAGTCATGGGTGCACCAAAGCCCAAGTCTACAGTATTATTATTATTTTTTAAATTATTTTAATAAATTTTTGTTCCCAAATTCCTATTTTTTCATTAATTTTCAAACATGTTTTTAGGATCTTCCTTTTATTTTCTTTTTTGAAAATAAATGAAATCTTCTCAAAATTTTTTTATGTATATTTTATATTGTATATTTTATATTTTATATCATATTTTTATCTGTTTTTTATGAGAAATACTTTTTATTGGGGATATTTTATCAGGTAAAAATTAGCCGGCAAAAGTGATGGTGTAACTTTTCACGGCAAAAATGTTCTAAAGTTGAGCACAATTTTTCTGTTGTGTCCATTGTGACTTCAGCTTTTGCTCACGGCTTGTTCATACTCAAAGCAGGAGATGTTTGTTCTTCTAAAACTGGCGTACGATTGTGCTGAATGAATGACACTCTGTGACAGGATCAGTCGTAAAAAAAGTCTGTCGACATCCTGAAATATTTCCTCCACAAGCACTTCCTGTTTTGTCTTCCTCCTCCTCTACAGCCACATATAGCTAACCTCTGTGTCAGTCATCAGCTGTTTTCTAAAAGATAAAATGTAAAACAGGTGAAAATATTTGAAGACTTTCCCGACTTGAAAAGAAACCTCAGATATTTAGTTTAGATAAACACAAATCTCCAAATAAAAGACTTAAATTCTTTCTTTCTGCTCTCTCAGGAGGTGCCATTTCCAACATGTACAGTGTGATGGTTGCCCGGTACAAGTTCTTCCCTGAAGTCAAGACCAAAGGCATGGCGGCTGCCCCTCGGCTGATCCTCTTCACCTCAGAGCATGTTGGTGCAACACTTCCAGTCCTTTTCCAGTCATATCCCCTCCTGAGAGCATTTACATGAAGCTAGAAAATCAATACACATTTTCTTTGGTGCAAGCAGTTCACACCTAATTTGTCGCCGGTAATCTTCTGCTCCTGCAGAGCCACTACTCCATCAAGAAAGCCAGCGCAGCTCTGGGCTTTGGAACAGAGAACCTGATCCTGTTGAGCACAGATGAGAAGTATGCTGGGGTTTAGCTGCACGCTAATGATCTGGAAAAAAAATCATCACATTTGTGGATGACTGGTCTTTTCTTCTCACCAGAGGGAGAGTCATTCCTGCTGATTTGGAAGCAAAAATAATCAAAGCCAAGCAAAAGGTAGAATTAAATTTGCTTATTTTTCTCCTCTACTTCCTGTTCATTTCTGGACTTTTAGATATAAATGTACTCCCTCCAAAGTTCTGATTTTTAATCAGTCACACTTCAGAAGTGCATTTGGGCATTCAGGGATCAAACTACTTAGCGTCCACGATCTGAACCACAGCTGCACTTATTTTTCCTTCCCCGTCCAGGGGCACGTTCCTTTGTTTGTGAACGCCACGGCCGGTACCACCGTCTACGGAGCCTTTGACCCCATCAATGAAATTGCAGACATCTGTGAAAAGTACAACATATGGCTTCACGTGGATGTAAGAGCATGATAATTACCTTCAGTTAATACATTTTTGATATTACTAGTGACCGATTCAGATCAATATTTGTAGTGTTCCAATGGTTGTGTGCTGTGCAGGGAGCATGGGGAGGAGGTTTGCTGATGTCCAGGAAGCACAAGCACAAGCTGGATGGAGTACACAGGTAATGGAATGAAATAGGAGCAAGAAAGTCTCAGTTGAGGAAGTTTGCAACAAAATTTACGGTTATTTATTTACCTTTTTACTTATATTTGTTTTTATATCTGATATTTGGTGAGCTGTAATCATACCATCAATTGTTGTTTTCCCTGAGTTGGCATGATGAGAGAATTTCTCCCTGTGAGATAAAAATAAAGTTCAGGTTTAGTTCAAATTATTTTAAAATGTTTCTATTTGTGTTGAAGATTAAAGAGAAATTTTCATCTGAATGCCTTTTTTTCTGTGACGGGTAAAGTCTCCTGCTCAGGAACAGCCATACACTGCATAGTTCAAACATTTTTATCTCTTTATTCAGGGTAAATCAAATCTAAATCAGCCATATCGAAAGCCAGTTATTCTAAGGAACCTAGTGATGCTTACAAACTGTAAAATATTGCCCTAAAAAAGTATATCCCTGACAAACTCCTGATTCAGTTCCATTCAAAAAGTCACGTTTCTATTTATGGAATATTTTAATCCAATCGGTTTCAATTTTATTTGTTTCATAATTTATATTCCAAGCCAATTTTCCTGGTTATGAAAGAGACTTTTAATGATTTAAACTAAAAATATCTATTAAAAAAATGTGGGAAAAAAAATAAATATTTTTAAAGAATATATATATTTTAGACTATGTACCCTGCTGGCTCCACAGTTTTGCCATCATAAATTACGGCTGTTGATGGTTTGGAAGAAATCCTATGGAGGAAAAATCTTACTTTCTCAGCAAAAAAGAAACAAGTTCTGAACAACACTGCAGTTCAGAGAACATTTTAAAATGTTTTTTCACCTCAAAAACAAAGTGCACAAAAGTATGGCTGGAGGACTTAAGCGTGTAATAACTTTGACCAAACCTGCCAAGGTCCGAAAGCCGTGGCTGACCTTGTAGTTTTCTAAAATGAATTGGCTCAAAATGATACAGAAACACTGAAATCTTCCAGAAATCCCAGCAAGAACAAAGATGTAAAATGAACTAAACATCTATGCAGTAAATATAGTCATCAAAGCTGCTGTTGGAATGGTAACCAAGTGGATAAATACTTTTGCTGACAGAATAAATCTACAGATTTTAGTTAAATATTTGAATGTGTCTTTTAAAGTGCAACACTCAAGTCAATTTTTTTTTTTTATTATTGTTCTTTGTTTCAAACACAAAATGAAAATAAAATAAGAATTTGAAAAATACAAATATAAGAATTTAAAATTACAAAATAAGCATAAGAATCTAAAAATACAAATATAAGAATTGAAAAAAAATACAAATATACAAGTTAAATATCATTTTCTTCCAAATGTGCAATTTCATTTCAATTAAACTGCCTGGATCGTGTTGTATAACAGACAAAACAAATCCGATTTTTGCTGTAATCCTTTTGCAGGGCAAACTCCGTCACCTGGAATCCCCATAAGATGATGGGGGTGCCACTGCAGTGCTCTGCTATAATGGTCAGAGAAAGGGTGAGTGTGTTCTCCTCTCAACTCCATCCCCTCACTCAAACACTCCTCCGTCACGCCCCTCAACGCTGTCTGTTTACTTCACAGGGATTATTACAAGGCTGCAACTCCATGTGCGCGGGCTACCTGTTCCAGCCAGACAAACAGTATGATGTGACGTACGACACGGGCGACAAGGCCATCCAGTGCGGGCGGCACGTTGATATCTTTAAATTCTGGCTCATGTGGAAGGCAAAGGTGTGTTTCGATACTCCAGGGTCGATCGCTGCAGGAGTGTTTTTGAGACTTATTTCTGTGGACTCGACAGGGAACCGTTGGATTCGAGCAGCATATTGACAAGTGCCTGGACCTGTCAGCGTACCTCTACAGCAAAATAAAAGACAGAGAGGGCTTTGAGATGGTGTTCAGCGGGGAGGTGAGTTCCTAGAAAAGGTCTGCAACCCAGTTACTCTTCACTTGTTCTAAAAAGGGTTTTCTATATCAAGTTGGCCTATTAGGAATTTTCTTTGTTGCTGATAGGACCGTAAAAAGAAAACTAGTTCAAGTTACTATATTTAGGGTTAGCCAGCTCATAATTGAAATGCTTTTTTCTCATCAGCCGCAGCACACAAACGTCTGCTTCTGGTACATTCCACCCAGCATACGTGGCATGCCTGATGGCAAAGAGAGGCGTGAGAGGCTTCATAAGGTAAAAATTCCTGTTCTCCTAAAGAGTTGTTGCTAGTTCTTCTCCTTTCCTAATCGGATGTTTAATAGTTTTAGTTTTTGGTCTAGGCAAGGCAGTTTTGTCCATTTGTGCAGGAGTGATAGCTCATCTTAACTGTGAACTAAACAAGTTGAATCTTGTAGATTTGTTGTACTTTGCTTATTAGAACCTGGATGTGGTTAACCTGCAGCATGAAAGCAGACATACTTTTTATCTACCGAGGACAGGAAGTAACCTGTGCATCTCAAGGAGAAAAACATCCTTTGAAGGAATGCAAATCAAGAAAACGTTCATGTAAATTAGTAACTTTGAATGCAAGTGTGTCTAAACATTTGACTGATAGTCTAAGGGGTTGAAGAGGATCTCGTACAAGCACTTTCTATAAGCCAAGGAAGCAATAAAAATATGGATGAAGTGTTTATTTTATTTTGAAGGCAGTTCTCTAGAACTGTGATCATTGTTATCTTGATTGGAGATGACGTCATTTACGACTTTCTTCCTCAAAAATGGGTGGATAAACCAGCCTGAAAGTGCTTGGAACCATTCACTGTAAACTTATACAGAACTGAACTGTCAGAACTGTCCAGAACTGGACTGAGTGGCCCCTCCCCTGTAGCGTTCCAAATGAGAAGTCTCTGCTGGCCACAATAGGCCAAAATTCTATACACTTCTACTGAGAAATAAATTGCTTTAACTTAGATATTATAATTAATAAAGTAATCTTATTAATTATATATTTTTCTTGATATTTTTTCTTTATTGCAAGTTATTTAAGTTATAAACTGGGCTCCATAAAATTATGAGGTACCTGCTGGCCACCACGTCGAACGGTTGAAATATTTGATTGAAAGATTAAGCTCGTGCCTGATTGGCAAGAATGGTTGCTATGGAAACATTAACTCAAATCCACTTAAACCAATGACTGCTCACTGACGTCGTCTGACATGGCAGCGTCCATATTGAGGAAAAAAATGGCCACTGAACTAACTTAATTTGGTTGGAGCTGGAGGTAAGTCACTTTTGATGGGTGACATCACACTCACTCGGTCCAGCTTTCGTATAGAGTCAATGTTTTGGAACACAACAACCAGAAAGTAGAATTTTGGCCAAGAAGAGTTTGGATCTTAACTATGAAATGACTTGATGAGGTAAAAAAAAAAATGAACTCAGTGAAAATATAATCAGATTTTGTTGTATGTCTTAGGTTTGAATTCATGGGCTTAATAGATGCTTGGCTTACAAGTCACCTGGCAATTCTTTGGGGAGTGTACCTTGGTTCATGCACTTTTATTTATAGACTTGCCTTGAACTAATTAAGTGACCGTCCTCTACTGCAAATCAAGGTTTCTTTTTTCTCTTTCTGTTCAGTAGTTAGAGTTTGATCGGCTCTTTAAAAGAGTAAAGAAACTCAGAAGAGTACTTTTTGAAACTTAAAGCTGTCCTTAGATTTAATACAAAGTAAACCCAATGAGGCTATTCTTTTGTGATATTGGGCTATATAAATGAAACTGAATGGAATCAATCATTAATGGAATTCTAAGTTTGGATATCAGAGCAAATATTTGGCTGATGACTCTTCAGGTGGCCCCAAAGATCAAGGCATTGATGATGGAGTCAGGAACTACGATGGTGGGTTACCAGCCACAGGGTGACAAGGTCAACTTCTTCCGCATGGTCATCTCCAATCCTGCCGCCACCCGGTCAGACATCGACTTCCTGATTGATGAGATCGAGCGACTGGGGCATGAATTATAAAACCTTTGTTCAATTCCACCGAGCCTTGAGTTTAGCTTAATGTTCCCTTTGTCCGATGCCTGCAGGTCTTTTCAGGTAATGCACAAACAATAGTAATACACCCTGAATGTTTCTATGTCTACTGTCTTATGCAGCAGTGATGTTTAATGACTACATTTGCACACATGATTGTTTTAAAAAGAGGACTAATCATAATAGTATTTTTGCTGAAACATTTACCAAATGGGAAAAGATGGAGGGAAATTAACTAGGAGTCATTCCATGTAAACAACCCTGTTTTCAAAAAATTAGACATAGTGTCAAAGCAGAAGCAATTAAAAAAATAAGATATACAAACTCACATTCTACATTTCATATCAGATTTCAAAAACAAAACTTTTTTTTCATACAGTTATGGTTTTTAATCTAAATCTAAGGACAGCAAAGCATTAAAAAAATAACTTTTTAATAAGGCTGAAGAAAACCTATCTCAAAATACAAATAAATACAGAGAAATAGTGTATTTCAGAAATAAACCTTAAAATGAAAATGAAGTTAGATAAAGTCCCACTTCAGTCATGTTACATTTAGCTAACATTAGTGGTGCGACAAAAATGGTGAGCAACATCGGAGCTATCCAGCCGTACAGTTTTGAGATATTCCATCTTGGACAAGGAAAACAAAGACGTTTATGAATCTATTTGCCTGCAAGCAGATGCCTCTAAAGGAAGCCTGTGGTTTGCTGTTGTAGGTTCTATGTCACAACTACAAGCTTTTTCAGGTGAATCAGCCCCTGATTTAATAAAGAAATACTCTGAAATGTAATTTTAAACTTAATTTTCTTCATATATATTCTCCATCATGAGAAAAAACTACAAGTATTTGTCAAGAACATAAAAACACAATTTTCATCGGAGTGAGTCTTTGAGAAAGAGACGTTAAAACAGTAACCCAGTGCTATCTTATGGGGTCAAGATGACCCCACCCTTACATTTACGTGTGATCTCTCCCATGGCAAATGTTGATGAGATTTTCATGTCTGACACCAGTGAAGATAAAAAAAATCCCTGAAAAAAAATAGTTCAGCTCGCTGTTTTGTGGGGTCCAGATGTCCAGGATTATAGCAATTAATGTAAACATGCCTAGGTACCAAAAAAAGACTCTTTTACTAATTTAGTGTTGTCTAAACATTTTATCAACATTTTTAAATTGTGTAGATGATCAAACCCTGAGGGGGCATATATAAGCGGAACAGCTGAGGTCCAAGAACTAAACCCTGGAGGACTCCACTTACAACGACAATAGGTTTAAATGTTTGATCAAACACTGAGCTTTATACTGCTCTCTCTTTTGGTCTGTAATTGTTTATCGTTGTCAGACCTGGGTTATTTTTCTGAAGAATATACTGATTACAGAGTTGAGAGAGTTGTGTGGGGAAAGGAGAAGCCCTTGATTCAAACCCTCGCCTGGATCCTCCTGGTACTGCAGCTTCATTCCACAGTTCAAAAACACACCTCAAAGATTGATTAATGGTTCCAAAATGGGCCCTCTGGAATGAGTGTCCACTTGATCACGCCTTAAAAACATTTTTAGGAGATGGGGTGAGTGTATCTGTCTGTATGGTGATGAGCTGGCAATTTGCCCAGAGTGTACCCCGACTTTTGCCCTGAGGTAGAAGAGAAAGACTCCAGCAACCCTCATGCATACAACAGCACAAGAATCAAAGATGAATAGCTCTAAGTGAGATTAAATATTAAACAAAATATGAATAATATGGTAGTTATTAAAAACTAATATAAAATGACAACACAATATATGTATATTTTTTGGAAACACGGTTGTCTTCAGAAGAAAAGCTGAAAATCCTGTATATAGCTGCTTTTAAAACATCATTGTGCATTAAAATAATTAAAAAAGAACACTAAGCCACTTTTTCTCAATTAAGATAGCAGATTTAAAAGAAAAAAAACCTTTTAACACATACGGCATAAATCAGAATCCATTATATGTCATAATGAATATGTGTAATTATCAAGACAAATGCATCACAACAGGATAGCTTTAGAAATACAACAGAGGTGTTTTTAGACTTTGTGTAGATTGTGTATAGTATTGTTATATTGCCTTTGTGCCAAATGTGTCCTAGTTGTACAGTGAACAAATAATTTATGTAAATTGATCATACAGTTTATTAAGTAATAGATTGTCAAATCAATTTTTACTGAGAGTCTATTTATCTGCCGTTCTGTTCCATTTGTAATGTGTTTCTCCTCTTCAGAAAGTCTACTGTGTCATCTCACAATCTTTTAATTAACAGTCTTTTGTGTGTTTGTGAACCAAAGAAAGGTTTAGACACATTATTACCGAACATATAACTGGATCCTGTTCTCTTTTGTGAACAGATTCATGTATTTATATGAGAACGCTTAATATGCTGCCTTTGAACATTTGTGCAATCTATATTGTGTGCGACGTTATTGTGATTTGCTGATTGAATGTTGTCAAAATTGCTACAAGATTAGAGGTGTGGCTGCTGCTGCTGCCAATAGTATAATAATGAGAAAAAGCACAATGCGAAATCATGCACATGGGCAGCTTTTATTCCGGAGATATATGATTGTCTGTATTATAATACGTGAAGTGAAGTAAAGTTATAATATGCAAGTTTTTAGTTTTTTTTTTGGCATCACACGCTTCATCTTTAAGCATTTTGCCTGAAAAAATAAATGCACAGTGTTTGTTATTGTATTGAAATTTATTCAACAACTACATTCCTGAATTAGTGGGAAAAACTTTCCCTTGTTGTCTTTAAATGTAAGCACTTTACTGGACCTATTATATGATTGTACCCACAATAAAGTATGAGCAGAAGAACCCCTGCAGACATGTTTTGTAGTATGTGAAGATGTTTAATAAATGCATGAGAGATTCATAAAAAGGCGTTTCGATGACGGCATTTTGGATTTTGTCGAGAACCAACTTGAGTTGTTGATATTTTTCCTTAACTGCATATGTGTCATTTTCTCATTTGTCTTGTGTCTTAAGTGCTTCACATCCCAATCAACACAAAACATTGAGATAATGACGCTAAATACAGTGTTCGGGGAGGACTGATCATGGAGAGACGAAGTAAGCTTTTCTGTCTTTCAACAGGCCTGTTTAATCCTGTGAGTATGAATTTGTTTCCATGATAGACTGTAGAAACTTGCTCCTTTTCAAACATTATCTTAATCTTTACAAGTAATATTTACTTTAGATATAAATTTCAACAAACTTAAATCAATCAAATCAATAAATTTAATACCCTTGAAATGGATGAATAGTGGTTTTAATTAATTTAGGAGTTAACCGTTCCCGATAGCTTTTATTTGTGGGATAATTATTGTCAATATGTAAGATTTAAATGTTGATCTCCAAATTGCCATACAGTCAGTCAAAGAAGGAACAGTTATTCATTTGTAATTTGAGAACGATGCAAAACTATTAAGAATATATTAACAATTATAAAAGTTATTTATCATATTTCTACATCTAAAACTCAAAAATCAAAACTCTTTGGAAGTTATTCCAAACATGCTAGAGCATCACATGAAACAGAACCCAGAGGTTGTTGTTTTTTTTTTTTTTTTTGTCAAAAAAATCAAAAGGGTAAATAATTAGTGATTTTTCCTTTTGCAAGGTTGCAGTACACAATTTGACCACTAGATGTTACTCAGTTTTGCATACTTTCAATGTAGTTAAATACATTAATACACAATTAATTTTGCTCTTTTTCAAAACCCAAGGTCTTAAACCACAAATGGCTTCACTTCCAAACTTTTGCTGGCATGAAAGTTCCAGATTACTTAAAGTTTTCTGTGGTCTAAGAAGAATCCAGACAAGAACATGGCAAAAAAAAAGACACAACAATAATATATGTGTATACATACTGAAATATTTTTAACTGTTTGTAATTTTTTTTTAATATCTTCATGTCATGCTGTATATCAAATTCCTATAACAGAAAAAAGGTATCAGATGAGGTTAGAAATGTCATAACTTAACTTTTTTGTTTCATAAAAATATTTTCTTGGCTCTAAAATTGAGTTTTAAGTTAAGGTGAGAAAATCTAGATGGTAAAAACCTTGAATTATTAGAAAAAATGTATATAATTTTGTACCTTTTGTAGTTGTTATTTCAAAATCAAACAGAGCAAAAAAAATCATCCCCTCCCCAATATTCAGTTACAGAATAATTATCTAACACGGGTGTGTAAATGGACATGTTTTCTATCCAAATATTTTTTCTGTCCACTTACTTTCCTGGTTGTCTTTCCAATCCATTCATCTGCTGCTATCCATTGGTCTGATTAATCACCCCAGAGGGACATTTTATTGGCTGATCATCTCACAGCTGAAATTCCTCCTGCACCCCTTGCCAATCCCTTCATTTCTCTGCTCCCCCTTTTATCGTAAAATGCATTCAGCTGTGATCTTTTAACATTTTTTTCTCCTCCGTTCAGCCCATTTCAAGGATCTGCCTGGCTGTGTTTTATTTCGACACAGTCACAGAAAGATCGACCGTTTGAGCATCTCCACGCCCTTCCTCCACCAGACAGATGGTATTTCTTTGTTTCATGCTTCAGTGCGGTGATCATTACAGACCTGATGTCAATGCTGCTTTGTGAATTTACAGGGAACAAAGAATTAAAGGAATAACCACTTAAAAATGTACTTTACACCCAATGTCGCCTTTACTAGAAGAGATTATTCTCTTATTTTGCTTCAAGGTCAGCCGTACATCGAATGTTAACATCCAAAAAGCAAAATGAAGAAGGTAATGGAGGCAGGTGGTGGAGATAACATGTAATGATTAAATGCAAATGAAACCGACCTGGTTTCTGTCACACTCCAGTGACTATAGGCATGAGTGAATGTTCAATAATCAGTCAGCTTGTACTATCAGAATGTGTGTCCATAATATCAAGATCATTAAAACAGTCACGCAAACTTTCAAAACAAAAAACTAAAGACATTTTTTCCAATTTAAATGTGTTTAAAATACAATTATTTCAATTTCCAAAATGTTTTAAAAAAATAGTGCAGATGTGGGACTTTGGAAATGCTGAGCATTTATAAGTTGTTTCAAACGTTAAGGGAAAGAAATCTGCAAAGTAAGATTTTCAAGAAAGTCGGGTCAAACTTACATCTGTTTGATGGCGAATTTATGGAACCCCAGACATGAAATTGGAAAAATTAATAAATGCATTTTACCCACAAATTATCATTTTTTCCTCAGTCTGCATTATTCATGCATAAAATCCTAATTTATGTGCACAAGTTAGTAGCTAGTATTTGTGCACAGAAAATTCCAACAAAGAAAGTAACTATCTAGCGTGCACGAGTTAGCATTTTGTGAGAACAAGTTAGCATTACTATGCACAAGAAAAAATAGGCACAAGCCAGCATTTTGTGCTCGTAAATTACCATCTTGTCCACACAAGTTAATATATTAACAGTAACTTGTGTATAAAAGTTTACATTTTGTGAGTATAAGATACAAACTTGTGTGTATGACATGTTAATTTGATGAAATTTGCTGAATGCAAATTTGAAAAATAAACTGCAAAAAGGGAAAAAAAATGGCTGAATTTTACTGCTCTTGCATTAACAAGTTAGACCAATTTAAAAATGTAAAAACAGCCTGAAAGTGCAAGTGGTGCATGCCGTTTCAAATGCCAACAAATTCATGAATCTGTGGATGTATTTTTAAATATTTGTTAAAAAAAAATTATATTCTTCACAATTTTTATTGGATTCTGTCAGAATCAAAATGAAAAGCAGTATAATTAGCTTTCGTTGTGTTAATTACCAGCATGATCAGAGGGAGAACATCACATTAGGTTATGATGAGACAGAAAATGAGAAGCGGTGTTTTTGCAGCGGTGTCTGCAGGGCGGACTCAGACCGTGAAATGCCGAATGTCTGGCTCTGCACTCGCCTGCTCCCCCTCCATTTTACACACTGGCTCACAGAGAAAGATTTCAGCCCCATTAAGCTGATCCAGCTGGAGAAAAAAAATAATAATAATCTGAGAACAGACTGCAACAAAGAAAAACAGTCTTCATTTATTTGCATATTTTGAGGCTGCAGAGAAACTTCTTTCTCACAACAGTCGTCTTTTCTTTGTGCGTCTCGTCAGCTGTTCCCTAATATGCCAAATATATCTCCTACCCCTGGGAATCGCTGCCACATTAGCTTCCTGATAGATACTGACATCCCATAGTGAGAGGGAAGTCTAATGAAATGATGATGATGATAATATTGACTATGGGCTGCTCGCCAAGCCTTCCCTCTATTCTACACTCACCGCTCATGCAGTTCCTCTTTAAAGCTGCTCCCATAATTGCTTTCACTTGTTAACATTTCAAAATTTGCATCCGTGTTCGAGTTTAATCGCTGTTCTTCTTTAAGTGTATCGCAATATGTGAAATAGTTCTCGTATATTTACACCAAACGGCCACTGTGTTTGACAAAAGAGTGATAACAGGATCAATTGTTGTACCTTCAGGCCTCTGTCTCCTGAGCTAATTATAATGGCTTACACTTATCTAAATAGCCTCCTGTTAATGGCTGCATGTCCGCAACCTGATTAATTGAGGTCCAGAATAAATTTTTAGCAGGAGATTGATTGTTTAAAGACTGCAGGTTGCCTGTCTTCATGGCAGCGGTGTAGAAAAATCTAATGTGGCGTTTAAAGCCTGTGGTCTTTGTTGATGTTTTCTACATCCGCCCTGGAGCTGTGACACTTACAGCTTACATCTGTGTTGTAATTGCTTTTTCACCAGTTTTAACAGCCTCACAACCCATGGGACCAGGTTTTTTTACAAGCATTCTCATCTTATTTTGAAGAAGGACAGTCAGCAAAAAGTTATTTTCTTCTGTTCGCATGTTGCAAAAACCTGGAGAAGACTTTTACAATTATCTTTAAATAAAGCAGATCTTTTATTGTTGATGTTTTCTCTTATCATGTTCAGTATAATTGAAAATATCAGATCAAACATGTTTAACCACAGAACGTGACTTACATGATATCTGTGTGTTTGCCATTGTCAGAGTAAAGAGGTCATGTGTTGATGTTTGGACAGGCCATCCACGGTAAAAACGTCAGAAGACGAGGACGCTGCAGTTTTGTGAGGCTCTGGCTGTAAATTTCTTGCAGAAGTGTAAATCTTTGATAGCTGCTGTAGGAACAGCAAAGTCTTAAGGTGTCCTCAAGCTGCTGCTGAAATATTGAGATTATTTATCTGCCTTTTGAAAGAGAAACTGACCCCAAGAAAGTATGTCTCTGACAATAGATCTTGAAATTTAAGAGTTTCTTGGACTCTTCTGATGTCATTGTCTGAACTCAAATTACAGACAATGAGTTTGAAATTTGTTTTTGCAGGAAAAATATATCACATATATTTTAGATTCATGACAGATGAAAAAAAGAATAAGAATAAGTAAGTCTGCAGCTGCAGATTGAAGGTTGCTAGTATTGCTCAGTTATGCTCCATCCGGTTGTTTGGAGGATTGAAGTACTATAATTGAAACACTATTTTCCAAATTTATACATACAAATTTTTGATGAAACCTACTTTTAATTGAAACAACTCTAAGGAAATAAGATTATAGGGGTAAGAAGAAGATTCTCAATGTTTTTGTTCACATCTAATAGTTATTGATTTGACAAATATTTCCAATTTGTTTTTTAAGTTGACGACAAAAAGTCTCAAAAAGTTAGAAACTTGTCAGAAAAAACATATATATTTGCACACAAAAATAGATGTTTTAAAGTTTGTATGCTTTCTCGATGTTCACTATTTGAAACTTTATAATATATGGGCAAAAAAATATTTATTGAGGAAGCCTTCTCTGGAGCCCCTAAAAGGACATCAAAGTCAAAATAGAAAATTGAAATAAAAAAAAAAAATTTATCTAACATTTTTTTCTGATTACTATCTAGTGTGCATAAGTCACTACCTTAGAAAAAAAGCTTTTAGTTTGTTTTTTTACTTAGATTTATCTTTTACTTGAATATCCCTTGATTTAATTGTGTGGGCTTTATATTTAAGTGCATTACGGTCCTGAAGATCCCATAAAACATGTTTAATAGGATAGTATACATTTTTGCATGCTAAGTAGTTCATGAATATGTTGTACAAAGAAGCTTTTTTAATAAAACTTTTACCAAGTAAATACAATTAATGTGTCTAATGAAACATAGAGTCTTGATTGAAAAAACATAAATAAAGAAATACATTTAAAATAAAAAAAAATATTCGATTTGTTGCCATAAATTAAAAAAGTGTGGTTCAATTTTGGCATTATAAGTGTTAGAAAAATAATATTGTTTTTATGAGACTGTGAGCAAATTTTGACTTTAATTAAGATCGTGTTGATTTATATTAGATTTGTTTAATAAACTAGCCTTTTTGTGTTACTTTTTAGTTGTTTGCTCCAAAAGTTTATTTTGTTTTAACTAAAGATTTGTTAACATTATTTAATTAAAATGAAACACGAATGAACATTCTGTGAGTAAAATGTTGTTTTAATCGAACCTGGCTGGTGTTAATTGGACTAACAGCTTCCGTAGAATGTGCGGCGCTTCTTGCGTGATTGTGGAGATGCGGTTGTGATGGGAGGAGGAGGAGGAGGAGGAGGAGGAGGGGAGGTTGCGCCACAGGAAGTGCTGTAGGAAACCAGGAACAACCGCAGGCAGGAGTGTCGGCTCGGCATGATTTGGCGCAGAGCCGACGGCTGACCAGCGCAGGCGAACCCGGCCGGACTCTCTCTCCACTCCCCCCCTTAGGGAAGGATGGGGGGATCCCCGAGCGCCCAGATCCCGGGCGGAGGAAGCGAGGGCTACCACGTCCTGAAGGTGAGACGCGCGCGGGAGCGGAGCTGCGCCTTCAGGCGGCGCACGAGCGCGGAGTGATGCTTCGAGGAATCACGCGGATGTGGAAACGCGAATCCATGTGGATCCCAAACTGATTGGGAGAATGGATGTGCGCAAATGTCCACGTGGGCTGACATTTGGTGCAGCGCTGCGATGGAGCTCTGCTGACAGTGCGCCAATCACGCGCAGGATGGGATTATTCTCCATACATCCAGATTTTTTTTTTTAATAAGTATTTTAATTTCATTTTTACTTGTATTGATTGACAAACTACAGTCAAACATGCCTGCTTCTATTCTTCAAAGATATCCACATCGAATGGCTGACGAACCGGTGTGGCCACTATATGACAAACCTTAAAGACAGGCGTGTCCCTTTAAAATCACTTTAACGTTACCTGGCAACGCCTGTCTGATTCAAGGAAAGAGATCCTCTGCAGACTTTTGACTTTTCTCCCATTAAAACAGTAAAACTTTCATCCTCTGACGCATTCCAACATAAGTTAAGTGATGCTTTCCTCATCTGGAAGCCACAAAAGTAAACTTTTCCATAAAAAATAATAATAATAATGCATATTTTTAAAGCATTATTCCCTGTTTATTCCATTTTTTTTAACTTTACTATTGTTTTGTATTACATTTGGAGTCCAAGAAAAAGGAAAACATAAATAAAGTGGAAAAAAATACTCAAATCTCTTAAAACTTTACATTTTGTGCTTTAAAAAGTAGAAATTTACATATTTTAACATTAAATATGTAGGATAAAAGCAGTCATTTAAGAAAAAAAGAAAACTATTTGAGGATTTTTAATGCAGTCTATTTAAAACTCAGCATTTCTCTGGTAATTTAGTCACTGAACTGTATTTTTCTTTCATAAATGGAATGACAAGATAATACAGTTCCTGTGTGAAACTTGTGCTCACAAGTAATGTGGATACGTTTTATTTTGCGTAAAGATTTAGGAGTTTGCAAGACATTGGTTAAATTTAAGGTACAGAAAGTTTATGCTTGAACTCTTGCATTTCTCATTCATATTAGTCATTATTTAAAGTTGTTGCTCACAGAGGAAAATATGAACATGTGTAGGAGTGGTCAGACAGGGAAAAACGTCAACATTTAATTAAAAAAAAATATGAAACTAAGCATAAGTTTGATATTTTACCTTTAGAACATGGGAGAAATGAAAGTAGTCATCCTTCTAGCTGTTTATACAGTAATTCTATTTATGATTCTGAAAACATCATGCTTTAATGTAGCATTATATTTATGTGTCTTCTTCAATTTTATACTACAACAAAGTAGCTGAAACAATTTCAATGATGGCATTATTTTGATGAAAAGTTGCAACTATAATCAGATGCATGTTTCAAAAACACTGTTTAGACTCTAAATTGTTTCCCCTTCTAAATTCATTATGTAGGTGTCATTTTAAATTATACATGATGCATATGGAAGAATAATGTTTCATAGAGTTGACTTTCTTTACTACGTAGGTGCAGGAGAATTCCCCTGGTCATCAGGCAGGATTGGAGCCTTTCTTTGATTTTATTATCTCGGTTTGTGACACCAGACTGGTGAGTTTTCCTTCCATCTCTTTTTATTTGCAGCTTTGATGAAATCAGCCGTATCCTCACATGACGTGATCTGTAACAGAACAGGGATAACGACACGCTTAAGGAGCTGCTGAAGATCAACGTGGAGAGGCCCGTGAAGATGCTGCTGTACAGCAGCAAGACCCTCTCTGTGAGGGAGGCCACCGTCACGCCCAGCAACACGTGGGGCGGCCGCGGCCTCCTGGGTGTCAGCATTCGATTCTGCAGCTTCCAGGGAGCCAATGAGAACGTTTGGCATGTTTTGGTGAGTATTTAAAAATAAAAGTCAATACCAGAAATACTTTTCACAATATAGAAGTGTCAGTTCAAAAAAATTGACTTTTTTTTTAAGTAGTCCCATTTGCTTCCAGGTCTGATTGTATGGTTTCATTTAGAATGAAGTTAAATCTTTTTAATGTTTGACTTAAGGAGGTTGAGCCCAACTCTCCTGCATCTTTGGCTGGTTTGAGAGCTTATGTGGACTACATCATAGGAGCGGATGCTGACATGAACGAGGTGCTCGCCCTTTTGATTGCTTTTTCTTTTTTCTTAGATCGGAATACCAGCTTTGCTGACCCAGACTATTTTTGGTTTTTGTGCAGGGTGAAGATCTGTTCTCCCTCATTGAAGCGCATGAAGGGAGGGAGCTGAAAATGTACGTTTACAGCACGGATGCAGACAACTGTCGCGAAGTGATCATCACTCCCAACTCTGAGTGGGGTGGGAAGGGCAGGTACGATGAAGAAATGTTTTCTTCTTAACAGCTATCATCACGTTGGACCATCAATCTTTGTGTCAAATATTGTTTCTGATTAACCTTCAACATCCGAAAAGTTCTTGATCCACCAGAAACCATCACTTTAGATCCAGTCTGATCAGATACTTGAAGGTCCTGGCGTCTTTTCTACAGCTACTTTACATATCAGACCAGCTGACATCAATCCGTCACCCAGGTGTGACCGTAGGAAGATAATAGTCGAAGATAATAATCAGGCAGATAATACACCCTTATAAAACAGGAATGACGTGTTTCTGCTCTGGATCTCTAAGTAGTCCAAGGTAAAGGTCAGTCAAAAACTAAAATGACTTTTAAATATGAATCTTTATTTTTTTTGGTCAGTTTAGTTTGATTTGGACAAGCAAAAGTATCTTAAGACTTTTTGGAGCATTTACTCAAATTCACTGTTTTTTTTTTTTTTTTTCCCACAAGTATTTCGATTCTAGGGGTGGAGTCATGTGCCAAGTGTAACTCCACCCCTTTTTTGGAAAATAGTTGAAATTTTTACAAAAATCCTAACATTCAAAATTCCTCTCAAATAGGCTTTTTTTTTTTTTTTTTTAATAAATCCCATTTTCTATAATGTTAGGTAAT
The DNA here is from genome assembly GCA_003999625.1 of Oryzias javanicus. Taxonomy (NCBI): domain Eukaryota; kingdom Metazoa; phylum Chordata; class Actinopteri; order Beloniformes; family Adrianichthyidae; genus Oryzias; species Oryzias javanicus. The sequence goes on along the minus strand of CM012457.1, from coordinate 11,956,024 downwards.
AAGGTCAAGCAGAACCCCAGTTTTATTTGGAGTATGAAAAAACATTAATCCATAGATCTATTTCCTAATCCCACTTAGTCCCTTGGGATTAACAGATGTTGCTGGGGCCTGTCCCAGCTACTGTTACTGGTACACCCTAGACCAGGGGTCTGCAACCTGAGGCTCCGGAGCAACATACAGCTCTTTATCACTTTATTGTGACTCTGTGGCTTTAAATAACAATGGCAACCATTTGAATAAATATTAATTTACTGAGTTAAATTAAGCACATATAGTAATCTATGCTGCCCTATGGCGTCTAGTTGCCAAAATCAAAGAAGATGCCATGTTTGCCTTAGTTTTCTGGCATTTTTAGTCAAGTGTATCTCTTCTTTATTTTAAAAGGAACTTGAATGTGCTGCTGTCAACAGTAAAGAAATTAAACTTTTTATTTATTGAAAAGCATAACACTTTGATCATTCCAGAATTGTACATTTTTAAAATCTATTTTATATAAATTACATGACCAGATAAATATAAAAAAGTGTATTTTTCTAAAAGGTTAAATTAGATTTTCTAGCTCTCGTTGGGTTTCAATCTGCAAGAATTTGGAGCATATGCCTCTTTCGGTGTTAAATGTTGCAGACCCTGCAGGGAGCATCGTAATTCCTTTTTTGTATAAACAATAGTGACCCGTTTTAAATTTTTATGATTCCACTTACATTTAAGTACAAAAACTTAGGGTAAAAAATAATTACCTGATAAGATCGTATTCAACAAAATGAGGAGCATACAAATTTCCTTTCAGAATATTTTGATATTCAGGCCTGTTGTAATGACTAACCTGGACGATCTGGACGTGTCAGAAATGTGCTTTTTTTTCTCATTAAGTTGTAAGTATCAGATGCACAAACAGGACTACTATCATTTTCCTGACTGGGAGTGCTACATAAAGACATTCCTGCCATTATCCACCAATTTGCTGATAAATACACTAAAAAGAACAGAACCTGACATAAATAAACATATGAAATGCTTTATTCCCAATGTTGTATGCATGGAAACTTGAGGTTACTTCTGTGATACACTGAATATAGCAGAGTCAGCTGGAATGACATTATACTTCAGATGATGTCTACGCCACTCTTTTATAACATTTCCAGACATGCTAGCCCTTTAAAAAATTTCACAGGAAGTGTTCTGTGAAAGTATTCAAGTGCTACATGTTTGTCTCTGCAGTCTTGGGTGTGGGATTGGTTTCGGTTACCTGCACAGGATACCCACATTGCCTTGCAAAGAAGGCAAGAAAAGCTTCTCTGCACAATCTTCTGATGTGGCTCCAGCATCTCTTGATGGCCTCTCAGAGGTGACTGTATTTCTTGATCATCATCAAATCTCTGAGATTATCAGTGTTTCTCGCAACATTCAGAGATTTTTTTTTTTTTTTTTAATCACCAGGTCCACCTCTCTGCTGTCACTCCAACCGTTCCAGTTGTGTCTGCTTCAGCTGGATTAGAGCTTTCTCTAGCAACTTTATCGGTCAGCTCGAACCAGGACACTGAGCGGGGAAATCTACCAACAGGTGGGTTATTGTGTCTGATAAACAAATATGTTTTGTTTGTAGCAGATTTTAGTTTTACATATCAAATAAACATTTCGCTTAAAAGTTTTGATTCAATTTGGAGGGAGGACCAAACTTCAATAATTACAGCAGTACTGGTAACCTCTGGAGCTCCCATGATGAAAGTACAGTGCAAATGACTAGCTGGCTTCACTTTATACTTTTTTGCTTTTAAGACATTGAGAACTCTCCCCCTGACCTGGCTTTTTTTCCTTCTTTATTCTCAGGTTCAATGCCTCATTCTGGAGGTTCTGCATCTTTTCATCATCCGCCAAATGTGAGGCCTATACTTCCATCGGGAGCAAGGATGCAACATTTAGGTATCTGCAAGGAGGCTTGATTTGGGGGAAAAACAGTCAGTTCTGTATTTTTTCTAATTAAAAGCTAAAAAAAAAAAGGCTAAGTCTTGTAAAATAAGTAGTAATTAAATTCCTCTATATAACATTGAACATTTCTATATTTTGGACCATTTGGAGCACTAACATATGAATAAGCCTTGGAGGAAATTCCACTATTTATTGAGGGGAAAATAGTCAAAAGACTGTAATGTTATTTTTACAGATAAACATATCAGTTTTAGTATTTGTCATCTTCACTGAATAGCTGCTGTATCTCAAAGATTTTCACATATTGGGTGAATTTATCCTTTTTGTTTGCCGTATCTGATTATAAGACTGAAAATGATGAGCATTTATGATAATGGATGCTTCTATAGTACATTCACCCAAATTACTTTAATCACTTACTTGGTTTCCCAATTCTTATAAACAAGCCTGAGTCTGTATATACTTGCGTTCTTCGAATTGCTGATGCTTCAGGGTTTGATGCAGCTCCTTCAGTCTCTAGTCTTCATTTTGTTTTGTGTTGGAGTTGCTAAAAAGAAAAAACAAGAGGTCTGTTGTGTATGGCGCAGCATGAGATAATAATTTTTCTTTTGTTCTGATGCCTCTTTAGGGGCTCCATAGTTATGCAGTACCTCAAATAAGTTAAAGATTTTAAAAAGCAAAGCAGTAGTAACATGGAGTGTTTATATTCTGCTCCCTGCAGGTCTTCTGCCTCCTCCCAGCATGGCAGGTGCAGTCTCCAGTGAAGGCCTCCTTCCCTCTGACTTTGTGTGCGCGGTCCCTTCCAATACAGAGTCAGTGGCGGCACTCACATCCACCTCTGCCTACATGAACAGCTCACTGACCCAAACCCCATTGATGTCTGCATCTGGATCAATTAGCATCACCGTGGACTCCTCTTAGCACAGACCGACCGCCGCCGCCGCCGCCTGGCTTTCACGCCCTCATTCAGCGGATGCAGTCTCTGCTCAGCTGCCATCCCAGAGGCTGTTGGAATGAAACTGCTCGACAACTCAAAGCAGTTTTTTGAAAACGTCAGCAGTCTAATGTACCAAAGCCAAAATATATTTGCACAACTCCTAAGCAGGTGTGCAAGTCAGCAGCATTTCATCTTTAAGGTCAAACTGTTCAAAGTTCTTCTGAGAAAAGCAAAGCTTTTCCTTGAACTTGGTCACTGCACAATAACTTCTGAAGAACTTAAGTTTCTACAAAAAAAATGTAAAGTGCAATAATGATTACATGAATATGTTCTCAATGTCTTTCTTTTTTTGTTTACATTTGTGGTAATTTTGCAGTAATGCGTCATGCCAGCAGGGGTCACTACAACCCAGGAATATTTCAGGTATAGAGCACTCTTTCCTTGAATAATCAGTTTGTCATGGAATTTCCAGAATGTGCGCCTAAAACGGGAGAAATGAGGGTCTTAAAATTCAACCCAAAATTGTTCCAACTGTAAAAGTAAAAATGATTATCAGCAAACATGCTTACGAATGCAAACGTCTCTTTAAAAGTATAAAAACACCTAAAATGTTGGTTTCTTTGCTGCATTTGGAGTCTTTTTTTTTGTGTCATAGTTAATGCAACTTGAACTTGCAACAGCAGTTTATTACATGTGGTGAATAGAACAGCCACATTATACATTTCTCAATGAATTAAAGTAAGAACAATGGATTTGCTTGTTTTTTTCAGCTAATATTGACTCTGTTCTTGCAGAATAGTAAACTACTTTTGGTGCAGTTAGAAAAAAACTTCCATGCTGCATTTGAGGGACTGAAATCTTCAGGATAACCTGTTTGTGTGTCAGAATCACATGACCAGAGGTTTCTACTTAAACTACCAATATGAATCCTTGCAGTTTAAAATTATATCTTCAACTTCTCAGTGTGTGTGTGGGGGGTGTTTCTTGGCATTTTTAATCTCTTACAAATGTACAATTCCAACTCAAAATGGAACAGAATCTCCTCTTCAACCCCAAACATAAAATGAGCTCCACAATGAAACCACTCAAAAACTGTGTTGGGAAACATTTAAATCTTTGAACACATCAATGCTGCAGCTCAGAATCTGAACATTCATCCATACAGCATGTGCACTTTCCAATTGATCAATTGTTATTCCTGCATAGGGTTTTTATACATCATTTTTTCCTACATTTGGTTACTTTGTGCATTTAGTATGCTGCTCCACCCTACCTGTATGCTACACATAACATTTGCCATGGCTAAAGTAACTCAAATTTAATCCTAAGGATTGTGGGGAAAACAGAAGTTATCCAAATCAACGGGGAGGAAAAAAAAAAAAAAAAAAAAAAAACTCTTTGCAGTTCGACTTAACGGTCTTCTCACAGTAAATTCACTTCTAGCAGCGGAGTCCTTTGCATCCTGGAGGAAAATATTTCGACTAAATTGCAGGATCCTGAATCTCCCTTCGGCCCTTTAAGGCTTTATCCATCTGACAGAACGTCCAATCACATTTTCTTCATGGTACATAGTCTGTTTCAGTGCTTTCGCCGGACCCTTAAAACGATCCGTTTCTCTGTGTCCTTAAAACGTCCCTTCACTGTTCATCGGTTATTGAAAGCCCTCTTACACAAGCGGCGCTCGGTACAGGTCAGGAGGTCATTAGAAAGTTCTGTGGGACTTTTCCTTTCTTTAAGTCCAAGCCTTTGAGAGTCTGCTGTCCGGACATGTTTTCTAACAAGTGTCAGTTTGAGATTATGCTGGAGGAGGCGAGCCCCGAGCCGGCCGCGCTCATCTGTAGATTCCCAGATGAACTTGATCTTCGTATGTGAGGGAGCAGGTAGAGGTCACTTCCCAGCTGGTGAACGTCGATCCGGTCCTCCTTTCTGTACGCCAGGCACCTTCTGATGAAGGCCTAGAGGGGGGAGGTCAATAATGTTTAAAAATTAACCTGATGTTAGAAAACCTGTTCATCAGAAGCGCCGCTTTACCTTCGCTTCGTTACTGACGACGGGCTTCACGGGGAACTGGACTTCTGTGGCTTTGAGGATGGTGTTCTCCTGCAGGATGTCCTGCTGGGACTGGTTGTGGCCAAAAGGCTGAAAAACGGGAAGTATTTGAGCTAAAAATCAACAATAAATTCATCTTAACTGAAAAGGTAGATCTACTCACTTTCCTTCCATACAGACACTGGAAAAAAATGATGCCCACTGACCACACGTCCACCTTATTGGAGATTTTGGGAGGTTCTTTACCCACCACAAAACATTCAGGTGGCAGGTACCTGATGGAAGAATAAGAAACATCTAAGCTTTCCGAGGCAGCGACAATCTCATGTGAGAAGTTTGATTTTTCCAGTATTGCTTCTCACCAATAAGTTCCTGCCCCCTGTGACGTCAGATCCATTCCATCCACTCCATAGTTGTCGTCATCCATGATTTTGGAAAGACCAAAGTCTGTGATTTTTATCTCTCCACAGGCCGTGCCGTCCACCAACAGGATGTTCCCTTGAAAATGGATCCACGTTAGCATTACAACTGGGATCCTTTGTGGATTTTCGTCGTCAACTTACCTGGTTTAAGGTCGTAATGGATAATGGGAGGCTTGATTTCATTTAGGTATTTGAGCGCGTTCACTATCTGCATGACGATGGAGCGCGCCTCTTTCTCTGACATTAGCTTATGCTGCTTCAAGTAGAAATCCAGGTCATTGCCTTCGCAGAACTCCATCACGGTGCAAAACCTGCAGGGCGAACAGATAAATACAGAGTCCATTCTGTGTATGAAGAGAAATGCAGAGTTGAAATGCAGAAACTGACGTGTCTGTGTCCAATGAGAAGTAGTCGTAAAGTTTTACGATCCGGGGGTGGTCCAGCTCCTTGTGTATTCTGTACTCTCGACATGCGTGTCTGTGGAAATTACAGTATTTAGGAGGATGAAGGTACTGTGCGTTAGGAATAACTTTCCAGTGTTAATGTTCACGTACTTGTGATAGTTCTCCTTCTTTTCTTCTCTCCAGTTCTTGTTGAGTTGGTGAATTTTCACTGCAGCGTATCGCTGTTCAATCAAGTCAAAAGCCTGTGAAAATACATACAAAGAAAACGTTTGGTTTTTCACACCATTCCAAAGAAAGCTGCACTTTATTTTCTCTTCCCAACTTGCCTTGTAAACTTCACTAAAGCCGCCTCTTCCTAAAAGGTGCAGGAGCAGATACCGTTCATTCAGTGTTGGGTGATCCTTGAATCTGGAAAAGGAGAAGAAAAAATGAAATTAATTTCACATCTTAAAGTGAATTTCAGCCAATTTTAGCCTGATGGATGAATTAAAAAAAAAAAAACTAGTAGACATCATGTCCCAGTCTAAATGCATCATCAGCCACAGAAGTGTATCCATACTTACTGGGAGCTGTCTTCATTATTTATTCTCTTGAGCTCTCTAATGTGAAGGTTGCGGACCCTCTCTAAACGCTCCAGCTCTGCCTGGATCTCAGCTTCTTCCTGTAAACGGTTTACAAACGTAAATCAATGGAACATCAGAGGGATAAATACAAACAAAGAGCAGCTCTGAAGGAAATATTAAAGAATGACTTGGTATATATTTATTTATCCTTTTAAACATTAAGCAGATGAAACCAACCTTCTTCAGGTGTCCCAGTCGCAGTTTGAAGATCTCTTCCTGTTCGTGGTACTCTGCCAGTGTCAGCCTTACCAGAGAGACAAATTTAGCAAAAACTTCAGCTTAAAACCAAACCGTTTGGTCCATGTCATCATTCATGCCCACACAGGCTGCAACACAAAACTTTATGTGCTTTCCTGGTTTACGAAACTGCTGATTCAACAAGCGTGCGAGCCAGAACTTACAGTTGAGGTAGACTGGGTTTCAGAAAGGGATCGCTTTCCGCTCCGTTCACGGCCTTGGTTTTGCGTTGTTTAGACTCGGAGTTTGTGGCTGGTGCTTGGGAGCTGCTGGAAGACGGGGGCTTCCTCTTGGCAAGAAGTTTTCTTTGCCTTTCAATCTCTTCTCTCTGTTGGTTTATCCGATCTTGCTGCCTGCCAGAAGAAAAAAAACAAGCATAAACCAATTAGTTCTTTTTTGAAAAAAATCATTTATAACATCAATTTTCATAATAACTGGATGAGATTAGTTTAAATACATTTATTTACATGTATTCAACATTTTTTGAAAATAATTACATGGTAAATATAAAAAAGTTTATAAAAGTACTTGTTATAAAATTAGAACTGGATATTTCTGCTCCACATGTAGGATACAGTCCAGCATTGGCTTAGTGAAAGGAAGCTGAACCTGTTTTTCTTACCCATTTCTTTGCCCAATAATAATTATATTTTTACACTAATTTAGCAGCAAATAAACCCAACAGAGTGTAATACAGTCTTAAAAATGTCCTCACTTGACAATGTTTTGAAAGGCGTAGCCGTCGGTCCACTGCTCTGTGAATGAGGCTCCGTGTCTCACTGTAGTGAAATGGCCTAAACGTAGTCTGTCCTGCATGCTTTTCTCTCGACAGGCCTGCTTCTCCTGTGTGCTCTTAAAAAAAAAAAAAAATACATGTTTGCTTGATAAATCACTGAGGCATGTATTTATGCTCAAAAGGAAAAAAGGGTTTGAAATGCTCACCTTCTCTATAAGCAACTTCTTGCTCATAGTGATGCACTTATTTAAACGTTCCTTGTACTTTTCAAGTAATTTTTGTTGCTCGTCTATCTGCCTCCTGAGATCACAGTTTGCCTAGAAAAGGAAAGCCAGAGTCAACCTTGATTTGCTCTGAAATAGGTTTACAGGTGGGATGAAAACAGGATTCTTTTCTCACCCTTAGTAAGTCATCTATTCGGCCCTCTTTCTTCTCAAGGTCTAGATTCTTAGTGCTTTCGAGAGCAGCCAGTTTCAGCATTGTAAGGTCAGTCTAAAGGAGGAAATAAAAGGTTTTAACAACTAAAGCCTCTCACATTCTTAAACTTGGTACCAGGATGGCTACAGTTATGCTTCACCTGGACAAATTTGGCTGCTAGATGCTTTGGATGCATTATGTGGTCCCCAAACGACAGACAGGTGGGAGATGAACAATTTTGTCTAACCTGCAAGAGAAGATATATATTTTTTTTAATAAGGATCCAGAAAAAGGAGAATCAAAGAAGAGACGCTTAATTATGAGTGTTGTCCTGTCTCACAGTGGTGCCCTGAGCAGAGTGGGAATGTGAGTTCTGGGGTGAGCGCAGCACTAAAGGGAGACCTCTCACAGGACTGGACCCATTTCCACCTTGGAACTGTAAGAAGTTTCATTCATCAGCACCATACCTTCCTTTTGCCTCACAAACATTAGACTAGTACAAACTTTGACAAGAGTCTTTTAGTCTTTATAAAATGCCATTCTGAAAACTTACATCAAAATAGTCACTTATTTTGGGTCCTCGAACACCCGACTTTCCTATTAAAGAAAAAGAAGGAGTGTTTACATTTAAAACGTATTACACTTGGTATGAAATAAGAGTTCAAAACATTCACCTTGGCTGCTCTCTGACTGGGTTTCAGGTTTCCTTTTTCTGCCTCTGGCTGCTTCAGACTGTTTTTTCTCCGGAGTCTGAAAAAGACACAACAAAGGGATTCTGAACATTCATCAAACCCTGGGCTGCTGCTCTATCCAGGACACAAGAACCATGTTGTTCTAAAAAAAAAAAAAAAAAATCGGCTTCAAATGCAGCTCCATTATCTGTTCCAGTATCCGTCCCCTGAACATTTTTAGCTAAACAGGATCATGGTTGACATTCCAAGACGTCTCCCAATTTAGTAAAGAAAGAAGAGGTTTAAACTAAAGTTTAAGCTTATCGATACGATTTATGAGAACATGAAAACAATCTGGAAAAAAGGTAAACATGCAGTCATATTTGAAAGAATATTAGCTTTAAATGCTCTCATCTTTGACCCTGCAGATAAATGCGACTCATTACCGACTTTCTTAACATTACAAACAGAAAAAAAGGAGGAATCTTGTATGTTTAAAGAGACTAAATTGTTTATCTGATTAATCTGTCAAATCAAAAGCAAATATTTACCTCTAACTCCTTATCGCTGGAGGATCCTAGACTTCCAAAACTCTGATTTGAACATTCGTTGTTGGTCAATCCCTGAAGAAAAACAAGATTTTATTCACTTTCTTTAGCAAAAAGCAACCGAGTTAACATTTCTAATTATTAATGTAACCACAAACTGTAGCTTTCAACGTGGCTTCATTGATACTTACTTTGGTACCTGCACTTGTGCTGCAGGTGCTGCCTCCTGTGCTCCCACCAACCCCGCCCATAAAACGTGCTTCCAGCAGCTCCTGCCTCCTGGGATCCAGGCTATGAAGCTCCTCCATGGTGCCTGGATGGATTACCAACAGTTCAAAGTATGTTTTAGTAACACAAGGATAAGATTGATTAAAGCTTTTCCAGGGGAGCTTAAACATTTACTATCTAGCCATGGTGGGTGGTGTTTATTTCATTTAAAACTTGCTTTACTAAAAAGCAGATTAAATTCTTTAACCCGTTTCTTTTTATATAAAAGATATAAATGAAATGCATGAATCAAACTTTGGATGGCATTCAAAAGTCTGAGACTTTTCTTCTCCTCAGACATCAAGAGTCTAGAAGAAAGTATGTTTACAATCGCTAGGCGATGTTGAATACTGTTCTCCTGTGGGAATGACAAAGGAGCTCCATCAACTTCATGGTTGCTGCAGACTCAGAGGTGCCTGACGTTGTGCTGCAGAGAGACTGTTCTTTTCAAAGGCTCGAGCCGGAGCACAGCATGCTAGCTCTGAGGATTATCTTTGTGTTAACAAACACAAAAGCCTAGTTTCACACAAAACTGATTTTCCATAGGCAGCCACTTGCATAACTGCAAATTAGATAAAAAATATGATCACCTCAAGTTAAGACAAAGAATTTAGAAATGTTTACTTAAAACCCATACAGTAAAAATGTCATAACAGGGTAAAAAGCAATTATTCTTAAACAGGTGTTTAGGTTTGAAAGCTATAGATAATAATCCATGACACAAGACATATATGAAAAATATTTTAAACCAGTTTTACCCCACATTAGTAAAAGAAACTTCCCTATCTTGAGAGGAAATCCAGCTCCAGAAATATTTTATCTCCATAAATGTAAAAACAAATAAATAAAAGTTGCTGATATAAGAAAAACAACTAGCGTTCAAACACTTCCTGAGCATAAACAGGGAGATTTACTTTAAGAGGGGATGGCATTCGCATGCATTTACACACAATGGACAGACAATTCATGATGGCCACATGTAATACGGCCAAAATGCACACTGCTCGCATATATTTTAAGATAAATGTTGCTGCTGGTCACTTTTAATATCCGAATCCTAACCTTAACCTTTCCTCTGGTCCGTGTGGCCGAGAAAACAAATCCAATACTCACTTTCTTACTTTAATGCATATCTGTAAATGAAAAGAAATTAATTGATTTGTTTATTTGGCAGATAGTTTTAATCGACTAGCTTAGAAAAGCAAACGTTCCACCTACAAATGGCTCAATTGATCTACTTTGCTTCCAAAACGACACACAACACAAGTGATTTCTATTGAACTATAAAGTTATGTTTTACCCTTCTCGATCACCAAGCTCAATGTGTGCCATACATCTTCAGCAAAAAAAAAAAAACTAATTTAGACCCCAAGACTAGCTATAGCTTAATAACAAACCCCCCTTGTTGCTTTTTCTGTACAGTCTTGTTCTTGCTAACGTGAATCCATAACAACACTATCCATTTCACTCGGGATGCTTGTGCCAGTTCCACTCAGCATATGGACAGGAGTAATGTGCTGCTTCTCAAGGGTTTGCTTGTGTTTCAAACACCAGGGCCTCAATGCATAACTTGCCCTTTTTCAAGCCCCTGCACTAGCTTGCGGTTGAACCCTTACACCTCTTGCTGTGGATGTCATTTTAACTCCATGCTGCTCAGCAAAGTGACCACCTGCTTATGGCTGCTGACACTTAAGTCTGTCAACAACAACAACAACAACAAAAAATAATCTGTGGGTGAACTATTTACATCGTGTTACTCGGCTGACAACTTAAAGTGGATGCTAGACAAGTTATGCATTGTATATCCTAATTATAAGTGGCATGCTGATGAGAGACTACCGTCACATGTCAATCAGAGTATGACAAGCTGACAATACAAAAGAGATGGAGAAGCCACATCAGCAGCTAAAGCGAAGGGGAGAATCATCCATTATAGTGGGGAGAACTCCTGACAGGCGAAAAGTCGTCCTTTTAGATGAAGTGATAACTGTTGGTTAGCATGCTGCGCCGTCCTAAACCCCATTGGTGTCCCACCGGATTTGTTGGAGGGGGGCATCTACACAAACAGCTTTGCTCGCAGAATAAAGAGATGAGGTCAAGCAAGGATAGGCACCCACTAAAATGGCACCTCCAGCTACATGACACACTCAAGACTCTTGAATTGTTGGAGAGTTTTTTTTTTTTTTTTTTTGCACACATTAAAAAATAATGCATGTGTCGAGGCCTGTCCGCAACGATAACATTGTAAATATATACCTGCATTTATAGGGATGCGAGGTAAACAAAACACAAAGGACTGCTTGGAATATGCTGCATGCACGTCTAAATTAAAATGAACTGTTTCTACCTGACTCTCTTTTTTTTTTTAAAGCTATTTGCATCCATAGCGGCCGCATGTTAATACAGAGATGCGCCGATTGCAACGTTAACATCTCTAGTAAAGATTGATCGTCATCGTTTGTCCTGAGGTTACTGCACTGGCCTGGGCACTAAAACACGGTCCTGACTTCGCTGCTACCAGCTAGCCAAACAGCCTCAATGGACTTTGAAGCTGACGAGTTACTGTAACGTTAGCTAGCAAAACAGCTTTCGCCACCGAGATTTGCTCGATATTTCTGGGGCCATTTGCCCCCCGCTTTCAGCTAACTGGCCGACAGGACCTAGTAGGGAGGGGACGAGCGTTTTAAAATCATAATACGGTACCTTTCTAAAGCTTCACCACCGCCGTGGTATGCTGTCGGAAGATACAGTCCGTGTTGGGGACGTGGAGAGCAGGGACCAAAGATGGCGTCCCCTCCAAACTTCCACTACTTTGGATACTCATCAAGCTACTTTTTTTTTTTGTTTGTAGGTGCACGCGCCGTCAACCGCTCGCGCCGACTGGGGAAACCATCCGACTGGTGTGGCGTTTGACCGTCGACGTGCAGGCAGCGGCTGCCACCGAAGGAAAAACGATTCTTATGCTTTTTTGGGGACAAACCTCTTCACACCTCAGCACAGCTCCGGGTCCAGGGCTCCGTCTTCAAGTGGTTGCCCGTGTCACGTCACGCAGCGTGTGCAAATTCTTATCGCGATGGCGATTCGTTTGTGTTTTTAAACGGCATGAATCATGACCTCCATGTTTGGAACGCTGAGCTTTATAATAAGGGAAATAATCTTAATTAACCAAAACAAAATTGAGATTATTAGTTGTTAGATACTAATAATAAAAATCAATTTATGGAATATACATTTTGTATTTCTATCAAATCTAACTTATTTTTGTATCAGTCAGAATATAATTTATTTATGGAAAAACACAAAAATTAGAAAATAAACAATACATAAGCATTCAAATTAATCGTAAGAAATATTTTACATTTCTAGGAATTACAAATACAAAATAACTCACTATGCATTTCTAGAAGATTGATTTGATTTGATCATTTTTTTTCCCTCAAAACTTTTATTCATTTAGAATTTTTAAGCACACATTTTTAAAGTTCATTTATAGATTTTTCTTCATCCATCAATCAATGATGTCCACATTTTTTAAATAGAAGTTCAGATTTGGTAAAGTGAAAATGTGTGAGGGCCTTTGAACCCTTATAACAACATTAAATGCAAATGGAGTATTTAATAATATCCCGTCTTTTTGTAAGTAACAGAATATTTTTCAGTTCTTCGCATTAAACAGAAATAAATGTAAACTTTTTTTTTTTTTGTTTAAACCAAAAACAACAGTGAATTTCTGATTTGAAGCCTGGGTTACTGCCACAACATAATTTAGCCAATCCCAATCAAGAAATCATACACAGGTCTTAAGAAGGGTTGGAGGTTGCATATATTGATTTTATGACAAGAGAATGCAGAAATTTGAAATGGGCCACACAGATTTGGACATGCCTGCTCTAAATGGAGCCAGTTAAATCCTGTAGGAATATCAATACAGTAGAATGCGTTATAGCTCTTTCTTTTAATAGTTTAGAACTTTATTATGACCAGTTTCATGTAAAAAACAAGAACATTTATGAAAAATGGTCATGGACGATTATCAGCTACAGCAGTAGTTGGAGGAGTCTTCAGGATTTGGTTTTCTGAATTTGCTCTGCATCCACACTCGGCGCATTGCAACTTTCTTTTTTCTGTTCACTTGAAGTCGTCGGTCTTCCAAATTCTGAATCTGTTCCAGTCCAGCTTTGGAAAACAAATCTCCAACTTCTTCTGTAATAAATTTAGAAGAACTCAGTCATCAAACATTTCTGCAACGTTTTCAGAAATATGGCATTACAAGCCCACAACCAAACTTATTCAGATTTCTTTTTAAATGAGAACCGATGTGATAATTGGTTTAATACATAAGTAAAATATATAATATATTTAAAATTAAATAAAAAAAAAATAAAAAGCTCAGATTTTTAAACCAGTACCTTCAGTGAAATAATAGACGCAGGTTCCATCTCCTCTGGTATAGAAATTTTCTGATAAGCATCTTCCTAATTACAAAAAAAGATGACATTTGAATGTCATATTTGACTGTTAGCTGCCATAACAGCAAAGTGATGCTCTACCTTTCTTAAACCTGAGTTGGGAGAAGTCGTATCTTCCATAGTCCCGGAAGAGGAACATTCCTCCAGGTTTCAGGTACAATGACAATCGGTTCACAGCTCCTTGCAATCTACAAATGTAAGCCATAAAAAGTTGCCAAAGTCAATTCTTTTAGCAGAAAAACCTAAAGTTTCCAGTTTTATATCTTTAAATGAACTTGAATAGCATGAAGATGGGAACAGAGGTTTACAAATGTGACTAATAACATCCGACATTCTTGACATTGATTTTTACTTACCGCTCTGGATGGATGGAGGAAAGCACAAAAACAGCCAGAATAACATCCAGGCTCTGAGGAGGAAAAGGAAAGGAGGACCCCTCCTCGCATATGTCATGGACAAAAGCATGACATATAGAATGATCATAATCTTGATGCTCCTATAAGAAAAGATTCATAAATTGTTATGTTTATGCAGCCAATATGTGGATTGTGTCCTTCAACAAACAAGTAATTGTTTCTTTTTCTTTTCATTGATCTGTTTCTTCACATAGATGTTCAGTCAATATTGCATTATTTAAAAAAAACAGTGTGTAAAATTGTTTTATGGGGTGAGCCTTAAAGCTTTAGTGTGGCCGTAGTTTAGCCAACCTATGAATAAAATAAATATTAAAAAAATCACCTTCTTTTAACTTAAGCTTAGTTCATAACAAAGTTTATTTCAAATTTGAAGAAAAAAATGTTGCATTTCTTATTTTGTCTTTTGACAAGAAAACCTGAAACACTAAGAATCTGCTTTAGCGAGAAAAAAAACAAAGTTTAAATGATTTAAAGCAGACTTACTAACAGTATATGTGAAATGCCTGTTAGTATTTAATTAAAAACAGTAAAGGTTTTTATGAAGAAACACTTGCAGATTAAATGTAGCTTTTTTCATAGTCAACTAAATTCTTATTTAGTGTATATAATGCAAATTTCTCTGGACTGAAAAAAATCTGCCTTAAAACATTTTACTTCAATTGAACTTGTGTGTTGATAGAGGCGATGCAGCTTAACCTATTCAAAATCAGCGCAGAATTTTTTTCTAAAAAGGGAGCCAGTAAAATTCCATGAGGTTTTGTCCCCTGAAAATGATTATTTACAGAGACTTGAAGTACATTCACAATTTAATTCAGATTTTCCTATTCTAAAATGGGGTCGAACATTAATTTAAAGAGTACATAAAACTACACACGAACACATTTTTTTTTACCTGTTTTACATTAGCATATTTACTTTAAAGTACTATTTTCTATTTTAGGTAAATTGATTACATTTAAAGATTCCAAGGTCTCTCTTGTAATTTTCTTGTTGCTAAATTATTAAAACCAAAGAGTATTAAAATGTGGTTTTCATCCATTAACCTTTCATGGTAAGGACATTTGTGTGTTTTTACCCAGTTATCTAAAGAAAAGAAAATAAACAAATTAAGGTTATGATTACTTTATTAACTTTAGACCATAAAAATATAATACAGAAACTTCTTTTAAATTCATTATCATTGAAGTGCAAGTCTGAAGAATATTCTTTTTAAAGACAATCGAATGAATAAGCAAATTTAATCTATTTTTTAAATAATCAATAAATGGTAAAACTACCAATTACCATTTAATCAATAAAATATTTAAAGTTTGTACTATAGATAATTTGAAAGTTGAGGACATGAAACTAGAAAAATACAATTTTCAGTTATATGATTATCTATTTTCAGTTTAAAATTGATTTCTTGAGGGGCAGTTTACCTTGACAATCTGAATAGCGCGAGACGAAAAGTCACAACAATACAAAAAGAAGTCTGTGTTCCTGTGAAAAGACACACACAATCAAAAATGACCATCTTAAAAGCTCATATACTTATTGACTGTGATGTGACAAACATACTGTCATTTAAATTCCATTCCTTTTGTTATGCATTTATGGCACTTAAAATTTTAGAATAAACTTAAGAAATACAGCAAGAGGGAATTATGGGAGTCAAATTATAAATTGACACATTAAATCGGATTTATAGTCATTTCCTGTTCTGTTTCTACACACATTTTTAGTCAAGAAATTACAACAATAGTAACAGTTTTTCGTTAGTATTTTAATCAAATATAATAGCATCCAGAATATGAACTTACCTGATGTTGTTAAGAATAGGAAAAACACTGTTTCCAACTCCACAGCCAACCTGACAGAACAAATAAAAATATTTTGTTAATGGCTGATGGCATACTATAAAAGATGAAAGTACTAAAATATATATATATATATGTTTTAAACCTCCAATATCCTGAAAGATGCATCATGTCCAGGATAAAAAGGGACTTCCTTTGGCCCTTGCTCTCCCTGAAAATTCAAGTTGTTCATTTTCCAGGAGTCCTTAGTGGGATCATTATGTTGATAATGTCTTGTTTCTGTGTCTTCTGTGCATCCACTCTGAGTCTGGATCACTTCATGCTGATAATGCATGTTTTTGTCATGGTCTTCTTTGAGTGATGGATGAAGAAGTTCCGGAAACTCTAAAAACAGCCAACTGCGATCCTTGAAAAACTTATTCTGGTGGATCTCATAAAACTTGTCCCAATACTGGCAAGCATCTGCATCGAATTTACCTGTATGAAAAAAATAAGATTTGTTTAAATCTTCTACACAAATATGGTAATAAATGTAAAATAAATAGTTTGAATTTAATCGTGCCTTTTTCTGCAGCAGGAATTTGCACATGAGAATTTTCTTGAGCTTTCTGTCGTGCATCTTCTTTGTCCTCGTCTGTCCACTCAACATGGTCCCTAAAACACAGTAAATTTAGTAATTAGTTGTTTTATCAGCGGTTAATTAATGCAAATTAAGAAATAAAATGCTAAATATGCATATATTTTCTGAATAAATACTACTGACCACATATTGTGCTTAAAAATGTCATCAGTAGTGGTAAGAATGCGGGAGCCAAGTGGAGCCACAGGTCTCGGTTTGGTGCTTTTGAACTTCATAGCTGATGCAGCAAAAGTTGTGACCTGTTTGGCTACAGAGAAGCTCCAGCATTTAAGCATTTGTTCTGGTAAAAAAATAAAGCTAAAAAGAGAGAGAGAGAGAAAAAAATAGTCACAATTTTTAAGTGCAAATAAAACATATTCATTCATTCAATAAAAATACTAACTTCAAAATGCTCTTTCTGAATTTTAATTAGTAATCCACATCTTAGGTGGCTTATTTATAAATAAGATTAATATTCTAGATTAAAATGTTCCACTTTTAAAACAAAAAACTTTTTTACTAACGAGTCAATAAAAGAGCAACGGCAGTAGTCCACTGAAAGAGGGCGCCAAAGCCATAAAACGTGGCTTTTTCGTATATTTTTTTTAGTAGAAGTAGATGGCTGTCCAACATTGAGCTATAGCAGCTAACACAACACCGAAAGAGAATGAGTATGAAATCCTCATGATTAAATGTCGTTATTGTATTTTTCTTTTAACTGTAGCTTATATCGTCACAACTCCTCGACTCGAGGTTGTATGTTTGACAGATATGAAATCTAAGTTAACGACTTATTCAAAATTTCGTGTTAATTTGGCATAGTTCACATAATAGAAGCATTCAAATGTGTTGTTAGCTATAGCTTTAGCCTTTTCGGGAAGTGAATCCTGATAAAAACCAGTAACGTTGTTGACCTGGAAAGAAACCTTTCTTACCCAAAACTGTGGACAGCGTGTTGATTTTGCCGGAGTCCTTTCTGGTCCTTTTACCAGATGTGAAGCAGCCTCTGCGTGTTGCTCAAAGCGCCGCCTGTAGATGGCGCCACACAGAAGGAGGAGCAGCGTTAATGCCGCGGAGCTGCTGACGCGAAGAAGCAGAGGCATCAGGGATGCTGGGACCTCATACAGGCACTGTTTGAATGTCCTCAGAGGTGTTCTCCTTCAGGTAACACATAGCAGTCTTGAAGACTGGATGCATATTTGATTTTGTTTTCATATAACATCTAAAATGTTTAAACAATTAAGCTTAAAATTTCAGCAAAGCCATGGCTACAAATAATTTATATTTATTTTTTGTATCATGATCTTTTGGATATTTTTATGATTATTAATGTCAAGTATAAATAAATGTGTGTAAGTATATTGACAGTAGAAACACTAATTTCATTATTTTAGATCCCCTGAAAGGTGGAAGGGTTTTCATAGGCGTCGGCTTCTTCCCGTTCCGTTATTAATCTTTTTTTTGATCGACAATGTACCTTACTCTGTATTGATTTTCCAAGTATATGATTATATATATATGTTCTCCTTATCTTTTTTTTTTTTATCATTTTGTTTAAAAAAGGAACTTTGAGCTATTGGTGTGTATTGTTGGTTTTTTTGTTTTGTTTTGTTTGTTTTTTTCTTTTTTATCCATTTTTAATTCATTGTTTTAAATCATACACGTTTTTAATCATAGGAAAACAGGACTTTTCGAAAAGTTTGGAGCAAGACTTCAAAATCTACAATAACTTATGAGTGTGGAAAAATCTACTTTGAAAATTATCAGAATTGCTACAGCTGGTGAGTATGTTACATTAAACAATTTTATATGTATTGAAATACCAAGCACGTTACTTCAGAGATCAGGGTAAAAAAAATATATATATAATTAGACAAAGTTCTATAAATATGACACTTTTTGCATTTAAAAAAACCTAGTCCAAGGATGAATTTAAACTTTAATGCAGTTCTTAATAAATTAAAAAAAAAATGCATGCAAATTTTATTTATTATTTTGCTCTTTCTCGTACCGTCTAAGATGGGTAGAAATCAATCTTCTGTTTGGATCTAATAAATGAAGAATTTATCAAGATGTGATTTACTTAATTAAAAAAGAAACATGGATAAATTTCAAGCTAAAAGCTCATCATATTTTACACACAAAGTATTTATCTTTTTGTTTAAAAACATTAATTTCTTTTTCAGTGTTCATGCTGAACCTCAAAGTTTGTACAAACTGTCAAAGAGGTCCAAACATGAAAAATTTAAAGATGCTTTGTTATGCCAAAGCCCACTCGTAAGTAAAACTAATTACTCTTCTTTTTTTTAAATTTATGCAGATATAACATTTTAGTTTGGATAATAATTCATGTTTTTATGTGTGTGTTTATTTGATCAGGATAAAACTTTGCCCTCTGCCTCCGATCACACCCCGAGCCTCCTCGCTCTAACCGCTAATAACTGGCTGTATCGCATCTCTGCTCAAACAGGAAAAGAGCTCCAGAGAGTTTTTCTTTCTCCAAGTTTTCAGTTCAGGTATTTTTGTGCTCTCCCTGTCAGAGTACTGTCACCTGGTATCATTTATGTACAATAACATTCTACAGAGTCAATTTTTCAAACAGCTTTTCTTTTCTCTTCTAGATATCTTGCTTGGGATGTTTCTCAAGAAACATTTTACATTAAATCTGTTCAAAAGAAAGAAACACCTTTAGAAAGACGGGTATATATATTTTTTTAAATATTAATTTTCTGGACTTACATTATTAAAATTATGAGTTTTTGTTTTTTTTACTCCAGGCAGGAATCTCTCAGAGTACAGTCATGCACTTGGCTGTTTTCCATGTGTTCCCCTTGCAAATTGTTGGAATTCTTGAGATCAGTAAAAAAGTATGCCTGTTTTCTTCTTGTTAATTTTTTTAAATTTTATTTTCCTCTGGAATTCATATATGTTGTTTATATTTTTGCAGGTGTTTGGAAGTGGTGTAACTGATGTTGTTCTGTCTCAAGGCGTCCTTGCCGTTTCTCACAGCAACAAGTCAGTGAAGCTGTACAGCTTTGAGCATATTATCCAAAAGGTGTGTTTATTAAGTCAGTAAAGCAATGTGTCCAAAAATAAAGATATTATTTTTTCTTTCAATTTCTTACATTTTTTATTACTAAATTTCATTTTTCTTCAGTATTTAACAGAGAAACTGACTCTTGAAAAACAGAGCGTGCTCCTTGAAGGTAAAACTGTGGGAGATGCTCCATTTGGCATCCCAGTAAATATCCAAATCCGAGGTGAGTTTGGCTGAAAATGTAGTGATTACATTTTATCAACCAGTTCAGATCAGAAAACTCATTTGTTCTTTTTTTTATGCACAGATTGTCCTCCTGTTTTATTCGAGGTGTCTTGTTCCAACAATGGTGTACAGATTGGAGGCTTTCCCTGGCACTATATTTACACACCTCCACACAAAACTCACAGGGGGACTCATCACATCTGCTCACTGCAAGACCACACAATGGTACAAAAGAGTCTTTATTTTTAAATATTTGTCATGTTTTTAGTTATTGTATAGTAACAATAGCTGCTTCATTTCTAGTCTTTAAAGTCCAACATCTTTTAATCTATTTTAAAAGCGTTCCCAGGGTTCTATTAATTATGGATTTAAAGTTTTTAACCAAAATTTTAAAAACTGTGTCAAGTAGTCCATTAAATATTCAGCTCTGCTCTCCATTTGCTGACAGCTGGAGCAGGGAGCATGTGGCGCACCTGGCGTATTTTCTTTATCACAATTGGATTTTTCAAACTTTAATCTTCTCCTCAGTTGTCAGAAAAAAATGCCACATGAGTGTGTTAAAACATTTTTCATCACAGTAAGTCTGTAAAGTGATGGTTTGACAGCTTTGAAACCAGAGATCCAGCTTTATTAATCCCAGTCAAAAGGAAGGATTCATCGCATTTCAAAATCCATCAGAAAAATTTCTCAAGATTAGCTGTTTTTTCTTTATTTTGGAAATTTTCACACAAAAAAAGAAAAGCGATGCCCTTTATCTTGAGAAGAAAATTCTCACCAGATTGAAAATGACAAGAGTTTACTCCGAAATATAGTGCGTACATTAAAAATGACTCTATTGGGACTGATTATTGGTCATCTTTAAGAGGATATGAAAAAAAGATAAAAAAACGGTTTGAATTTTTTTATTATTTAAATTCAGAAATTAACATTTCTTGGAAATCCATAGGGATTTAATTAAAAAATGAAATGCTGCATTGTTCTATTTTAGTTTTAGCAACTCTAAGTACATATTTGCATGTAACACTTTGAAACTTTGTAAAATTAGGCAAGAAATGGAATCCAAAACATGAACTGCTGCGCTCTAGAGAGTGACGGGATCTTTTTCCATCCAGATGACTCAGGAAGGATCATCCATGTTGGGCCTACCACTATAAAGTACAGTTTCTTATGTCATGGCGTTGAAATTATAGTCATATGTAGGCAGGAAAACACTTTTAACACCTGTTTTCTTATTTTCAAGAGTTCTCAAAATCCTGGGTGAGATAAACTCTTCTTTGCCATCAAAGGTAGTTGAGGATTTCTCCATGGCAACTCATCGAAACGCCGTGAGTGGGATGCTAAACAAACATGGTCTGAGCTTTGATTGCACATTCTACTTTGACAAATCCTCTTTTAAAATGTAGTTGGTGATTTATAAAGGAGCCACTCATGAGTGACAGGCTGATATGACCTGTAGGTGTTTTTCTTCAAGGTCTGATAAATCTAAGCGTGTCGCTTTTGTCTTCCTGCAGCCGACCTCTGAAGTGACGGTCACCTCATCAGGCCGCACGGTGAAGAGAAGGTTTCATCAGCTAGATGATGACCCAGGTCAAGAGGTAGAAAGTGTTCAGTGTTTGCTGCTCTTACAAATCCACACAAATGAATGCTTATAGTTTTAGATTATAGTCTGTAAACAAAGAAAGCTGCTATAGTCTATAGAGGTTATTCTTCTTAAATCAGCAGTTAACCTTTTAAAATTAATCAATGGTTTCTGGTTTTCTGCATGATTGATGATAGTATTGGACTTTGGGGAGTGGTTCAGAAGTTTTACTGTCGGAATGTAGAATTGTATTACAGTTTTCCATCACTATATTGTGGTTTACCTTTCACAGTTTCGTTTTTGGTGCCATTTTGCAAGTTTTTTTCCTTAGCACTGATTGGCTCTTGACTTTGTCAGTCAATCTCCGTGCCATTTGTCCTGTACAGAGAGCGTTAAGTTTGCCACATTTACATACAGAACATCCTTGTTTTCATGCTATAATACATAACTTTTTTTTTCTACAGTGCGTTCCAAATTGATAAGGAAAGTTGTATTTAAATGCCAAAAAGTTCAAATTCTGAACATTAGATTTCCAGGTGAGTTCAATTTAAAGAAAAACTACTAACAAGGGACGTTCCATATTATGAAGTAGACCGCCATTTTCGAGCAATGTCGGAAAGAAAAAGGTTCTTTGCTTCTGAGAAGCATGAAACGGTTAAATACTGTGAATATTTCACAAAAACTTAACATCATTGTACTATTAAGAGATCTGTGACAGATTCAGATCACGCATGGTTGGTGCAGATAACGGCAGAATGAGGAAGGTTTCTGCCAGACAAATACATTGGATTAAGAGAGCAGCTGCTAAAATATCATTGCAAAGCAGGAAGCACATATTTGAAGCTGCTGGTGTCTCTGGAGTCCTACAAATATTAAGGTGTATGATCCAAGAGGTTTGCAGTCTGATTTAAACCTTCTATTCAGCCACCCCTAAACAACTCACACAAGCAGAAATGGCTGCAGTTGGCCCAGACAGACATGAAGACTCATTTTCAAACAGTATTGTTCACTGATGAGTGCTGTGTAACAAGGGTGTGATGTCAGTAAGGCGGTGGTGGAGCCATGGTTTAGGCTGGAATAATGTGGAGAAGGCTGGTCGGTCCCTTTAGGGCCCCCGAGGGTGTCAAAATGACCTCTGAAAAGTCTGTGGAGTTTCTGACTGACCAATTTCTTCTGTGGTCCAAAAAGAAGAAAGGTTAAAATACTCTTATTTTTGAGGTTTGTTCAATGACATTTAATATTTACTCTGTTTAGTGACTTGAGCATTAAGCTATCATTTGCATTGAGGATTTAGAAAAATATAATTTGCCTAATACACACACATTCACTCTCACATTCATACCTAGGGACAATTTAGAGCAGGGGTCAATGCGATCACCATCTATAATGTGAACTCTGTTGTTGTTCACCTTTCTGCTTATCCTGTGAGGGATCACCACAGTCAATCAGCTTTCACTGATTCACACAGGTGGTTGTGCAGATAGTTTTACACTCGATGCTCTTCCTGATACAATCCTGTATTTTTAAAGTACAGAGAGATCAAGTTATGCTGCAGCATGAAGGGTTTTGTATAAGGATCCTCACTGGATTTTAGCTCATTGCCGCCCTGGGAACTGAACCCAGCTCCTACAGCAGCCAACTGAGCTATCCAGCCACTTCTAACTATAATGTGAACTTTAATGCAAAAAAAAAAAAAATCAATATATCTGAAAAAATGTAATTTACAGACAGCAGGGCAAATACTTTTTTGAACATTTTAGCTCAAAATTGTGCTTTCATAATAAAATTGCAAAAAAATAGTTGAAATAGTATTGCAACTATGTTTGAAAACCAAAAGTATGGTACTACATTTGTTGTTATGTGATACCAACACAAATATGATTGGATACATCAGAACAAAATAGCCAGAATATTTATAAGAACTTCAAAACTATTCATAAGAACATAAACAAGTGTGTGCTTTTGGCTTTTTTAAAATTTGTGTTACATTATGTGACAGAACCTGAGTAACTTGTTAGTTATAAGAAGTTTCATACAAAATTGTGAACATTTTTGTGTCTATCAAAAAAAAAAGTGTATAAAGTGTGCAGTGAGAGCCTCGGTTAATCTGTAATCCACTTCGAAGGTTAATTTTAAAACGTAACCGCCGCAGTAAATGGGGAAACACTGTACTAAAAAACTCAAAAAAACATGTAAACACAAAGTCGTAAACATGTTTTTATGCAGGCCATCTAATTGACATTGATTAGATTATTGTATTGTCTAATGTTTTGAATCTTTTCTCTTTTTTTCTTGAATTATTTATTCTGTATCTGGACATAATCCTCATTGTTTACTGAACCAAAATATTGGAATCTAATCCTTCTTTTGTGAAGCTTGTCTATGGTTTTTGGTAAATAAATAAAGACAAAAGTTTCAATATATGATTAAATACACAGACAATCAAGAGGTTTTTTATTTTGTTTTTTTTAATTAAAACTGTGGTTTATGTCGTTCTAAGGTTATCAGTCTATCTACTTCCCATGAACAGTCACTTCTAAATTGTACTTTCAGTGGTTTTGATTTAAAGTGTGTTTCAAATATGAAACCTAATCTGTTTTGATTTGAATTTAGGAAGAAATTTGCCAAACTATCCATCTTTGAACAGATTATTTTAAGACCGGAATCAAAATGGAATTTCAAATACGCAGGCTTTCCGCATGGTGGAGTACGAGGACGAGCTTGACCTTCTGGCAGTAGTGATGACCGACGGCGTGGAGGAAGAAGGAAGAGCTCATGTCCAACTGCATGACAACCAAACAGGGCGGTTACTGAGAAAAATAGATCTGGTGGAGTCTTGGGATGAGGTGAGTGACTTGAACTAAATAATAGGAAACACATCTTTCACTTTTCTGTGCTGGAATAAACCTGTCCTTTATTTTTTTATTTTTTTGCCTTCTTTCATTATAGACTTATCAACACCAGTTGTTCTTTGACAAAGACACAATTGTTCACATTGAACAGAAGAACAGCAATTTCTGTTGCCATGTTTACAAACTCCGGAGCATCTCCAAGTAAAGGAGGCTGACTGAATCAGTGCAAATGTACAGCATTGAACGTTCACTTCTTTAGTGTTTTATCATCTTCATGATTCATCATCTTTTTCATTCATTATGGTAGTTTTCAACTGTAGAATATTTTAATTTAAATGTATCATGTATGACCTGATTCTGAACAGGATCTGGTTTGATGTGTATTTTATATATTTTTTTAATTACACCTGATCACCCCTTTTTATAAATTTCATTTTAAACCAGTAATTGTTTGCATTGTTTAGCTCATGTATATGTTTTTTTGTAAAGTCTTTAAAATAAAATGCTTTTACTTTCCACGTTTCTTCTATTATATTCTACAGTAATTTATTTAAATGAATTATTTAGATTGTGGTCACGTATGTTTTGTAGTGCTTAACCTCTTAAGACCCGAGCTTTTGTTTGAATTGCCTTCTTCATTTGTCTTTGACATGGCCCCAGTTAAACAGAATTAACTTAATACACTGCTCACAAAAATTAAAGGAACACTTTTTTTTTTATTGGGCCTGGCATGAATTGAATTAAACCTGTCTGATAATGTTCTTGTTGGTTAAGCAGCTGAGAGTCTCGTTAATCAATTTCAACTGTATTGGTGTTCATAGAATTAACAACAGGTGCACTTCAGTGGCAACAATTAGAAAACCCTCAAAGCAGGACTGGTGTCACATGTGGAAGTCATTTCAAGCTATTTTGGCTGTTTCACACTCGTGCTGATTTTGGCTTGGGTAATTATCTCTACTGGCTGTATGAGGCGATTCCTTAACCCTACAGAAGTTGCACAGGTTGTTCATGGATTTGAAGCACCTGTTCAAACACTGTTCAGGCATCGAACGGTTTAAAAAGTAATTGTTCTGCTACAATGAGAAATGCTGGAAATGATCACTTTTATTCCCTCAGCCTAAAAACCTTATTGGTTAAGACACATTTCTTGGTTTTTTTTCTTATATATTAAAAAAAGCACTGTGAATGCAACTTGTATTTGAGATAAAGTTGCAGTTAACTTCTGATCATTAAATAAAATGTATTTTAGCGTTTCATTCTAACGTAAAAGGTGTATTCATAATCGGGCAGTTATTTTCTAAGTCATATAAAAAAAAAAAAACTAGAGAAATATAAATAAGTAAGTAATCTTTATTTCTTTTGCACCTTTCACAGACAATAGTCACAAGGTGCTTCACAAGTTAAATGCATAAAAGACAAATACTTAAAAGGGTAAAAAAAAAAAAACACACAAGACAAAGCGTCATGGTTTTTGGTAGTCTTGGGATGTATCAGGAGACATATCGTGATATGTATCGCATCGCCAGATCCCTCGCCAATTCACGCCCCAACTGTACACTAGTCTGCTGAATTAAAAAATATAATCCCTCTTAACTTATTTTGGGTGGATTTTTTTTTTTTAATTTATTTTTTTAAATCATGTTTTGTGTTTGATCACAACTGCATTCTGGTGGCACTTGAGTAGACAGATAAGCCTCCAAAAATGAAAATAATGCCCAGATGATAAAGAACTACACTTTTTTTTTTTTTTTTTTTTACCAAGCTTGTTGGAATGTGCAAGAAACTGTGGTCTGAGGATGACACAGCAGAGAGGGAAGAGTTGTTTTTCCCAGCACTTTTTTTTTTTTTTTTTAACAATTATAGAACAAATGCATCCTAAACAAAGTAATGCCCATCTTTAATTACCATCTTTTACACAACAATAAAAGCAAAGGACGTGAATGAAAAAATAATTAGCTAGCAAATGGTAAACAGAATAATGAGAAAAATTAATAGGTGAAAATGTTACCCATCAAAAAGGGAAGTAGTAGCAGTTACATTGAGAGTATAAATATTTTTTATAAAATTCAGTAATAATTAAATATATATATATATATTCTTTCTGACTTTCCATTTTTGTATATACATTTTAGTTTAAAACAATAAATTCACAGTATTTTCGTAACCTCAGCAAAGTTACAAAACCTACTAACACTGGCGTGACTCCTGATCACGTGACCGCGGCCCGTCCCTCTTGAAGTTGTTGTCTGAAACATCTGCTCCAGTCTGGTCGCCCCTTCAGTGCCGCGCGGGGACCATGGAGCATCTCACGCAGTTCGTCGTCACGCTGTGTGCCGCCGGGGCCGTAGGCTTCGTGGCCGTCATCTTCGTCCTCAGATGGGTCCTCCACTTCAAGGAAGGCTTGGCCTGGGATGGAAGTCTGGCTGAATTCAACTGGCATCCGGTGCTGATCGTCTCGGGCTTTATTTTGCTGCAGGGAGTAGGTGAGCACGCGCGCGCGGCTACTGCCAAGAAAACTGAGCCGAAAGAATGTAAACACCCGGGAAAAAAATGGAGAAACGCTATTCAAACACTTCGTTTCCTGAAGAGCTGGTGGAGGAGGGGAGGTCCTTCTGGAAAGTTTTGTAATTAAAATGAGCTAAAAGTTATTTTTAAATTGATATTTTAAAGACCCGCTTCAATAAAAAAGTGTTTTTGGTGTTTTTAACATGTTCTTGTTGCATTTTTCTCTCATGATGAATGACTTATACAAATAATTTAAGATTAAAGCTGCATTTCTGAGTATTTCTTTATTCAAATCAGGATGAATGAGGAGCAGACTAAAACATATAGTTGGAAAAAGTTCAGGTTTGTGACGCAGCAACTGAAATGGGTCTCAAAGCTCCGCCCCATTCTGATTCATCCACTTGCAGACAAATAGATCCATGTACCTCTTCGTTTTCCTTGTCTGAACTGGTTTAAAACTCTATGACTGGTTCCAAAATTGTTTGGCATTTTTGTTGCACCGCTAGTGTTAGAGAGTAAGCTATGGGGGAGAGAGTGTAAACAAAAGGCATGATGGGATATCAATGGAGGCTTACTTCCACACCAATAGTCCCACCCACAAATCAATAGATGCACTGTACAAACTTTGCCTTACAAAAAATTGCCTGAAAATAGTGTAATAATAGTTAAAAGATCATTGGGAATGCTTTTACAACAGATCAAAATTTGATAGAAGTGGGGTGGAACTTAAAAAAAAGGTGCAGAGTCAGACTTTAGGAACACAGAGAAACAGTACAATGACTCAACTATTTAAGGATTATGTGGTTAAGTTTTAAAGATATGTTGTCCAGGGTTAAGTGACTGTGACTGATCCTCTCCCACAGCCATCATCGTCTACAGGATTCCCTGGACCTGGAAGCGCAGTAAACTACTGATGAAGTTCATTCATGCAGGCCTGAACTTGGCAGCCTTCATTTGTGCCGTTGTCTCCATGGTGGCAGTTTTTGACTTCCACAACGCTGCCAAAATTCCCAACATGTACAGTCTACACAGCTGGCTGGGCCTGATAGCAGTGATACTTTATGGTCTGCAGGTACGTACATTTACTGACAAGGAGGCTTTAACTGTTTTTAAATGCAAAATATTTAATTAGTTTAAACTTTACTATAGAATCGCAAATGCGTGTTTTTACCCCCTGATTTTGTTACGACATTAGCTTTTTCTGGCTGTTTCTTTAAAATTCTCAAGTCCTGATCCACAGCAGCCTGGATAAAGTGTCTGCGCTCCGCCCCTTCTCCTCTCTCAATGAGCAGATTGTTCTTGGAGTTGGCATGTACTTGATACCAGCTACACCTGTGTCCTGGAGAGCAGCATTTATGCCCATCCACGTCTACAGTGGTCTTTTGCTTTTTGCCAGTATTATAGCAGTTGCACTCATGGGCATTACAGAGAAGCTTATTTTCGGCCTGTAAGTATTAAAATAAAAATAAAAACATCCTGTCTGTTTAATATAAATTCCACGGCAATAATTAATTTTATTTTTTTGTGCAGGAGCAATCCTAAGTACAAAGACTCTCCGCCCGAGGCGGTTTTTGTGAATGTTTTGGGAGTCCTTCTGGTGGTTTTTGGAGCCCTCATCCTTTGGATTGCCACTCGAAGTTCTTGGAAACGCCCCAGTGAAGAGATTTTGCATACTCTGCATACCAATGGGGGAAGTCAGGACAATGGCAAAGATGGTCCTGGGTTATCTGAGCTGTCTGCTGGAGAAGTTAGAAGGAGGAATAATACATTTGAAAACTAGCTTTAATAAGAAAAAAAAGATAAAGGGAACAGCTTAAAAGAAATCATAGTGAATGTATGAAAAGCTGTTACATTAGAATCTGTAACTTTCTTTCCTCCAACTTTGTAATAGTATCTCTTTAGGAGCGCCATGAAAAACGCACAAAGATCATAGTTGCACACTTTTCATCAACATTACAATGCTAAAAACTTGTTTTTATGTTTTCAATAAAATGTGTTTTTTACCTGTCCTGTATACTGCAGATTATTTGTTTTACATTATTTAATTTGTTCTGCTTATATGTAGAATTGTACATTTTATAATAATTATTTATTCAGCTACTGAAAAAGTAAGGATACTTCATCATATAATTTGAAAAACTCCATTTTGTCTATTTCAAGGGGAGTTTCATATCTTTTGAGACATATTACCTTTTTTTGGATTAAAAGAAACAATCTTAACTATTGTCTGATAAAATAGAAAGCATTTAACCTTTAACCGTATGACACAGATTGATGCCAAAATACTTAAAAGCACCTCGGCGTGAAATTGAGCTTAATTGAGTATCAAGTTGGGGAAAAAAAAAACAATTTTTTTTTCTTTGCTGAAAATATATTTAGGTGTCAAGAGGTTTATAGTGCCACAAGTTATACTTGAACAAAAAATAATTGTGGAGTTCAACTTGACTCCTGACATCTGAAAGTGATCACTAAAAGTGTTGAGCATACAAAATTTTGTTTGTATTACTACTTGAGATGATTTCAGTGTTCTTATAGAAAAAAAAAAACACAAGAGTTAATAAACTGATTACCCAATTAATTACAACAAAATAATAAGCAGAAAGTTATGAAAAGAGTAAAATATTTCTATATCAAAGCTATATATATAGAAGCAAAAAAATAATTTTAAAGATCTAAAAAGCCCAAAAATAGGGGGATTTCCCTGTATGTCCATGCTAATATTTTAAATGTATAGAAAATAACAATAAAGAAGAGAATACTTGCACACTTAAGGAATAAAAGAGAAATCATTTCAAGTAATTTAATTTTTCCCTTTTTGTCAGCATTAGAAGTAACAAAGTAAGCCTATATCTTTAATTATATGTAGTTTTTAGAATTGCTTAAGTGTTGTTGACACCCCAAAGGTTAAATTGACCTGCCATCTCGTGATTTTTGTTACTAAACCTAAACTAGTTAGAGGTTTTAATGTAATCAAAGTATTTGCTTCTTGTTTGTATTTGTTGATTTTGACGGACGAAAAACGAAAAGAAAACAAAGGCGACTTACTTTGACATTTGAAGGAATTATCTGAAATGATTACAGTAAAAGAGATTTCTGAGCCTTCGTCCAGACGAGCAGCCACGTTGAAGTTGGGTTAGTACTTTTGGCACTTCTCGGCACCTATACTTTTTTAGTTGGTGCCTGGACTGTGTTTTTATCGAGGCGTTTGAGTCAGGTCAAAGAAGTACCTGCTGCAAGGTTGGTTGTCTGTATTTACGAGCCGCCTGAGTGGAAGTTATCATTCAAAAGTAATCCGTTGTCTTTACTTGACAATGTTGTAGCTTGACACGTTTTTGTTCTGTTTGTAATAAAAAAAAAAGGGAAGCGGTGCAAATGTTTTTGCTCTTTTTAAGCTAGCTTTTCGAAAAACTGTATCCCACAGTGTAATTTATTAATTCATAGATTGCTTTAATTGTGTTTTAAATAAAATGGATTGATTCCTTTCATTAAACTGATGGTCTACTAACTTTTGGTGCCACAACAAAGTAGAATTTAGCTCTGATGCTAACTGACCACGGAAGCTAATGTTAGCGGAAGCTATGCTCTCGTGCTAGCTTTACCTTGATATCTAAAACAAAGCTAGGTGTAAACAGCTGAGCTATTAACTTTTTAAAGTTTTATTTTAAATTATTATTTAAGCGACAATCAAACACAAGAGAATAAAACAATCACGTATTTGACAAACTTGGTTTTAAAAATGATAACAGCTGGGTGGGGCTCTGCTAGCCTAATGACAAAGACTGCCCAGACGGTGCAACGACATATCCTGTGACCTGTTGAGAATGTGGATTTCTGTAGATTACATTGGTGCTATTTGTCAAATTTGACTGACCTTAATCACTTCTCATTTCTGTCGAAATGTATTGGCACATGAATGTGCTGGGGAGTTTTGAGATGGTTACTAAAACTTATTCAAAAAGTTTGATTGTACATTCATGCAATGAACTGAAATAACTCATGCTGTGGAAAGTTGAAATAATATATATGCTTTTTTTGTTGTTTAAATACAGCTTTGGCATCATGTCTGACAAAAGCGAGCTCAAAGCTGAGCTTGAAAGAAAGAAGCAGCGCTTGGCACAAATCAGAGAAGAGAAAAGACGAAAGGAGGAGGAGCGCAAAAAGGTCCTTTTATGTTCCTGTAAATCTGTGTTGATATCTAATTATATGAAATGAACAACTTCCATTCATGCTGGATGATAACATGACAGTTTATATAATCCCATATTTTAGGGATTTTATTCAATCTTTATGCAGTAACAAGCAGAATAAACTGTACTCTTTTCCTATATGAGATTTAAGTTTAAAATAGGTAAATATTGTTTACAAATGTTATGCTATAAAACCCACTAATCACAGTGGGAAAATAGTCTTGCTTTAGAAATAACAGTTTAGAAAGTAAGTCATTTGTGTATTACTTTGAAATCAAATCAATTTTTTCCCACTTACACGGAAAGTGTAACTAAAGTGCAGAAAATAAAATGAGGCTGGTAGTTTTTATATCCAAGAGCTCAAATCTCTCAAAAGAAGTTATCCTTAAGTTTTACGTTTGTGCTTTAGGCGGACCAACAGCTAAAGGAAGCTGCCATCCAAGCAGATGATTCTGACTTGGAGAAAAAGAGACGTGAAGCTGAGGCTCTTCTGCAAAGTGTGGGCATAACCGCAGATGTTTCAGCTGGTATGTTTATTTCTACGTTTATAGCACATCTGTTTATTTTTTGTGATCTGTCCTTTAAAATCTGTACTACCCCATTTTCAAGAAACAAAAACTCACATTCGTCTAAATAAACATTTGTGTGTGATTCACTTTACATCCTTGCCCAGCAGCAAATAATTACATTTTTTTTAATTATCAGGTATTATTATAGGTATTATTTCAGTTTTTTAGTTACGGTCAAATTTGGCTAACTTATATGTCATTTTTTAACATATAAATAGTAATTTTTTGTAACTTTGTAGTTACAGTTTACCCTAAATTGGAAAATTAGAATGAAAATGGTCATATACATAAATAAAAATTACTGTGATATGGTTTGTATTCATTTAAATTCAATTTAAACAAAATTTGTCCTGTGTAACACAAGTAACACAAATTATTCCGTTATTTATTCCTCTTTTTTTTTTTTGTGAGCATCAAACATGCCAGTAGAGACTCAAAAGAAAAACAATTAGAGTATTAGGTTGCTAAAATGTAGGGTTGGGCCGGTCTCAGTTTTTCTGGCCAATACCAATTACCAATATTCCCCTGCAACAATGGCCGATAGCCGATATTTGCAGATATCAATATTCAAGTGTCCAAAATAACACAAAGTTTAGATTTCCTTTTTGTTTCTTTGGTAGGAATGCAAACCCTTTCTTTTACTGTACCATCACATTACATTTGGCCTTTTTATCAAACAGCAAGGGATCTCATAAGAGCAAGTATCACTTTGAAAATATACGTGAAAACATTCAGACCATTTACTAATTATTAGACAAAACTGCAAATCATAAGCTTACCATTGTCAAAAATAAAGTGTATCTGAAAACAGAAGAATATCAGTGGATTTTTTAAATATTGGTCCGATACGATAAATTCTTATTATGCAAATATTGCTTGATACCAGCACTACTATGATGTATTTGCATTTTGTTACTTTAAAAAAAAATTAACCAAAAAATAAAAGTTTTTGTTTTAATTTATTAAAGGTTGATTTTATTTTGTGAGTTTTATTATCTAAGATATAAAAAAGCATTACATGAATATTTAATAAAGGAAAATAATGTTTGAGTGCAGTGCAGAGTTGGTTCTGAATTTTAGAGCACTGACACGTCTGTAACAGCAGGTGGCAGTAGAGATCCATATCAAGAACTTCCTTTATAGCCCACAAACCTGAAGCAAAAATTTTAAAGCATCATAGCTGTACCTTTAACAACTACAACTTTTTTGTATTAAAAATGGACAAGAATAATTTAAGCATTATGAATTTAATAAAGGCAGATTTTAAAAAAGGTAATTTCAGAGCTTTATTTTTAATTGTTTTCATTCAAATGTATATATCTTCCCTCATTTTATGGGCACTTAAATTCCCTTTTGATATTTAAAAGAATACTTCCTCAAGCATAACTTTATTGACAATTTTTTTTTTGCTGCAGTGCTGTAAGTAGCGTGGTGTCTTATCATTGTAATTTTTTATAATTGTCTTTATCTCCTTTATAGTTCCTGCTCCCACGTCTCCCACTGCCAAATCTGCTGGCACGCCAAGTGAGGCAGGGAGCCAAGACTCTGATGGAGCCGCTGGTCCCAGGTACGCACGAGGCCTCCTTCATTCTAAAATTACAGCTGAGCAGCTTGACTCGGAAATACATGGGAGAACACAGCTGAATCTGCAGCTTTATTTTGGTTTTTTGTATTGAGTTTTTAAAAAAAACTATTTTTCTTTTTTGCTGCATTTTTTTTTTGTTGTCAACCCCTAACAAACGAGTTTTATAAACATTTTGAGAAATTCAGGAACCTTGAAGTGTTTTGGGCCTTTTTGTGCTTTTAACCTTTAAATTTGTTTTACCAAATCTTCTATAGTTGCCAAGAATGATGCCAAATCTCTGTTAAATGAGTCCATGTTCATTTGATGCATGTGCCATTGAATTAGAGCGATCCTAAAGCAACAATAAAGCAATATGCTGCAGTGACGCCTGGGGGACTTCTTAACCCCTAATTAGAGCTCCTTCCTTGGGCTGAAATTTAAGCTCCCCCAGTGTCCCATCAGGCCCAGTGAGCTGTTCCCCCTACGTGTTGACTCATTTTCCTCACCAGCATGGCTGTTTCCTACACACATGGAGGTCATGTTTTCTCCCTGAGGGTTGCCTCTCTCCCCTCCCGCCTCTGCCTGCACCACCCTCAGAGTCTTTCGGGGGTGACGCCGTTTGCATCAGCCCTGCATGCTGCACGCTACTGACTGTGTCATCACGCTCTGGGGGTCTGTGTGTGTCCATGCATTTGAAGCACTAGTTACTTTTTTCATGCAAATTTTTTGCTTAATTTAAAATCAAAAACATTTCCACGCATTTATATAGATTCTACAGCTCAAAAATCCAATCAGAATGATTTGCGGTACAATCTACCTTCTTCTTCTTGTTTATGCTTGGCTGTCTCTCTGTCACTAATGCTGTTCACTCTGATTCTGAGCTGGGGTACTGGACAATCTCTTCTCTACTTTCCTGGTCATTTTCCTTTCTCTCAATCTTTGGCATGATTACTTCTTTGAAAGTCAGTTAATTTTCAATTAACACCGTTTGTGACGCAAGCATGACATAAAGCTCTGATGGAGGCTTTTTATTAACTCGATTTGTAACTAGAACGTTTTGCCATTCCATGACTAACTAATTTACTTAATGTCAGCTTAGGATTGTGTCTGAATGAGGTGAGAGCGGTTAAATATTGATGTTATTGATTTTTGTTTTTAGATTTATTTTATGTATGTTGTGCAAATGTTGACATGTTCTGTGTTTTTAGGCATGTCGCTCCAAAATTGGGAATGGCCAAAATCACACAAGTGGATTTCCCACCTCGGGAAACTGTGTCCTACTCAAAGGAGACCCAGACCCCCGCCATGACCCCGGCCAATAAAGGTGACTGACAAGATTTTTTGTATATTCACATAAAAAAAAAAAACCCAGACTAAAGTTTTGTCACAGTAAAGGAAACAGCTTTTCTCCTAGATAAACTGAGTGCTTTAGAAAACAGTTTTGGTCAAAATTGCCGTTTTTCTCGTGTTGCTCCAAAAAAAAAAAAAAAAAAAATCGACCACTTGACGCTAAAATATTCATAACAGGGGAATTGTGGGAGAACACAAATGGGAACCGGAAGCACATGACAAGAGGAAGAGGTTTACCAAACACGGAGATGAAAGCAGAGGGTAAAAAATGAGGCCCAGGAAACACGAGAAGTTGGGGTAGAGATTAAATTCAGACAAGCTCTGCTCCTCTGAACCTCACCACCGACTCTGCTCGGGTATAATTAACGAGCAGGATGAGAAAACCAGTGACAGGAAGGAGAAATGCGATTGGAGCGGAAGATATGAAGCGCAGCGCATTCATCTGATTATTGCCTCTGAAGCGTGTTGATATGTATGTAATTGGTCGACCGAATTTTTCATGCGGTTGGACCCGGAGTCTATTTGGGAGTGCGCGGAAATCCACATGTTGAACACATGTTGCATAAAATATGCAGTATTTGTGGCGGTGCTGCCGGTTCTGGGCTGATTTTTGTGATGGCAGATGGTAAATAATGCGCTCTACTGAAACCGTGATTAGGATCTCTGTTTTGACCGTCCACTTTTTTACCGGTTCTTCAGTCTGCATCAGTTAACATGTTTTTCAGCGAGGTCAAATTATGTGGAAATGTGTGAGCAGAACTAGTGAAGGATGAAGAGCATCCTTGACGTTTTTTTTTTTTTTTTTTACTATGGACTCTTCTGAGCGTAGTAAAACTGTGTTAAACAACGTAGGTTTTTGCCAGCGCCCCCCCCCCCCCTTTCCCCATCGCTGCCACTATGTAATCATTTCATCAACTCCCTCCCATCTCTGTCTTCTCCCCTCACCTAACAGGCATGTAACAAAACACACTCAGTGACATTGTGCATTTTCACACCATCGCTTCTGGCACTCGATGAGATGGCATCTTCTTCCCAGCTTGCTCCCCTCACCACATTTCTGATGTGTAGAGTGGCATTGGGCCTGCTCTCTGATTGAGCCATTTATTGTATTGTCAAAAAGGAGGCGAAGGCACAGCACTCTCAAGGTCAGCAGGCGGTGGCATTAGAGGGCCCAGCTTCCGTGCCCTGGCCGCTTCAGCCCCGAGGTTTCCCACCGCGTTGGCGTGACATTTCACAAGGAAAGAGAAGTAGGAGATTTTAGACCACCTTTCACTCACCAAACTCCGCTGAGCAGTCGAGGAGAGGGTTTACTAATTCCAAGTTTTGCGAGATGATGGCGATCAGCATGGGGCACTGAGCAGTCTTTGCTCCCCAAAATCTTTCTTTACACTTTTGTACTGTTGGTATAGTTGTAGAGACTTGCTAACATCGCCTGCCCTCTGCTTGTCTGATATTTACACACAAGTTGGGGGCATTTGACAAAAAAGCCACTTGCGCTCATGAAGACAGGTCACACAGGGAGTGCTTTTACCCAACTGTAATCTGTAGGTGGTTTGGTGCTCAAGCAGGTCATTCACTTCACTTCAATGGAAAATGACCCAACTTTACAACAGATGCTTCAAGTACAGTTACTAAAGGATGAATGTATAAATTCATCACCAAATCAGAGTAAAAAAAAACAAATTTCTAATGTTTGATTTTATTATTCCACAAAAATAGAGGTAGAAGTTTAATATTGACAGGTTGTACCATCAATTATTTGAATTATTAGTCCCATTTTGTCCATTTTAGACAAGTTCTAGAAAATCAAAATAATTTTATTTTTAAAGTTCTTCAACACAGCGCTAATGGCTACTGTTGTATAATAAAACACCAAAAACACTAATAGATAACAAAATGACAAAAAATAGGGATTGCGCTAAAGCTTTCAGGTTAAATCACATACAGGAGAAAAATGAGCAGGAACCATCCTAGATTTACCAAATAACTACCAAGTAGTTTAAAATAGAACCATCCAGGGAAGTGTGAAGAAGTCAGAAGTTTTATTATATGTACAAGACAACTTTATGTTTGAAATATTGTAAACCCCTAAAAATGAACAAAAAAATTGTATTTGACCCCAGATTTGCACTTAAACAGTAGTGCTGAATTTGTGTATCATTCATTTCTTCCTTTTTCAATTTAAAGTAAAACAAATAGTTTAAACGCAAAACAAAAAAGGAAAAAATGATTCCCATTGTTTTTTTTTTTTATTTGAAGTTGAAAAACGAAAAAAAATTATTCTTTTTTTTTTTTTTTACGTTGAAAAGCAAATGAACAATTGATAGATTGTGCTGTCCTGCTGACTTGCCTCGTCTATTTCCCCAATTTTATGGACGTGATGGAACTAAATGAACGTCAACATCATCTAACCTAAAACTATAACTATTGACTGTACATGAGAACTGGACAGAGTGAGTGCGATGAAAATTAATTTAAGTCAGTTGCCATTTTCCCCCCAATACAGGGGGCTGCCATGTTGGAACCAGTAGTCATCTGTAAGCAGTGATTGGCCCAAGTCTGTCTGAGTCACCATTTCTGTTGCAACTACTCTATCCAATCAGTAGTGAGCTTGTTGGAAGGTCACACCCCTTCCCCTCGAGAGCTTGGGGGAATCAGTCAAACATTTCAAACAATAGGTTTAACACCTAAATAATTTGCAATAAATAAAAAGATATACAAATATTGGGAATTGGCTAGACATTTTAAAAAAAAGATATAGTGGTTATTCTGACAAATATCATGACTGAGTAATAGCTGTTTATTTCTCTATAGAAGTCTATGGGATTTTGGGCTTCTTGGAGCCAGTCAAGTTCTCGTATACAATCAATTAATGTAAATGTAATACACACAGATGAGTGTGACAATCACAACTTTAATCCAACAAAGAAATTACGTCAGGAATCTTGAGATTATTTTAGCTTTCTACCCGTTTGATTAGCCTCACTTTGTCACTTTCAAAGAAACATACATTTCCTTTGGTCCCAATAAACCATTTAAATTAATTCATATAAACTTTTTCTGCCATTATGTTATTTTTTATTCATAAAAAATTGTTAGTCACAAAGTTTTGTGAACTCTCTGTTGTTCCAGTCTTCAATTTTGGTGATTTCTGCTCGTTAGCAGCATCAATATTCGCTCTTCAATTAGAGGCTGTAATTATGGAGAGAGATATTGTTACATGTGAGGATGGGGTGGGGGTGTAGAAGGGCGGACAGGTTGGTTTAGTGCGGCGTTTCAAAAAGGCTCGTCACAATTGCGCGGAGCAGCTTAGTAGATGTAATATTTAATTAAATATGATTGTTTTAATCACTCTGAATTCAGAGGCAGGTCAAAACTTTTAATCACAAAAGCCCTTAATGGCCTTTTTGTTTCAAGTGCTACTTCTGATTGTAGTGAGCTTTTATCTACTTGATTATCAGTACCGTTTCTTTTTTTTTTTTTTTTAATATTCGTGGCTGATTATTTTTAAGCTGAAAGTTTCATTTTATTCCTTCATTTGTAAACGTTTTTGTTTGGTGTGTGATCTCACTATTTTAGGATTTAAATTAGATTTTTTCAAATAAAAAAAATAGAGTTCTCTGTTCACAGCAGGTGCAATCTTAAGCTTTAACTGTTGGCAGCCATTTTTAAAAAGCCCATCAAAGTCCGTGCACGTGCTGGAGTCAAATCCTCTTTCTGTGCGGACATAGAAAGTGAAAAGCACCTGCAAAGGTCGTATTGTAGATGTCTGGCCGTGTTTGCATTAATATATTATCTTTCGGCTTGCGGTTGCTCTCCCCACCCTTTTCCTGGTTGGCTCCCCCCTTTTTAGAAAGAAGGGAAAAAAAAAAAGCTTTTATTTTGTAAGGCGGTACAAAGCCATAATTGGGCCTGCTTTGAGAGAAGGTGTCAGTGCATGGGACATCATTGATCTGGTTGAATTCAGTTAAATGCAACCCACTCTCCCCCCTTTTTTCCTGCCCCCCCACCCTGCACATCCCCAGTGAGGTCACCAGGATCACTATCTTTTTTTTTTTCTAAATGGCCATTTTGGCTGGCAGGTGCATTATACCCTTTATTTTCAGATTGTCTGTCCGCTCCTAATGCCTGGCAGGTTGATTGCTCCGGCTGCCCCACCAGGGAAAGGGCTGACGAGAACGAGCAGAACTCGCTGAAAGACGGTGATTACTGTTTTCCTATAAGCCTGATTGAGGCCCTTGAAAGGAGGGGAAAAAAAGTAACTTTCTCCCGTTGGGTGCAGAGTACGGTCCTCCATTGAAATGGCCGGTGTCATCAAGCCGGCGCTGTAAATTCATCAGTGCTCCCAACAACCTTTGCCCTCCAAAATCCCCATCGAATAAAGGGACAGACGATGTTACCATTTAGATTATCACAGTGGGGGGGAGGATTCTGGCATGCAGTGGCCTAATCTAAGATTAGCTGCAGGAAGTAGGAGGCTACACATTTTTTATTTTCAAATTAAAACATATAGATAAATCCACTCTCCTAAAGAGTATATTCATCGTCTTTTAGGTGAAACCAGCATGCAGTTTGCCAGCTGGCGTGGCCTGTATTTTGTTGTACATTCTCCGAGGTTGAATAGGAGTCGCAGGACCTCCTGCTAGGATGATAATTGCGCAGGCTTGTCGTTCAGGGAGAAGCTTGTCTCCGAGCAGCCAGGCGGAAAACCTCTGTGCCATCCCCATGCCACCTCTGAAGAGCACAAGACAATCCCAGCATCACCATCTGCTTTTGCACCATGCTGTCATCTGGCCGGTCCAATGGGGACGGGTCCGGGCAGCTGCTCCCCCCCCCCG
This sequence comes from Oryzias javanicus, assembly GCA_003999625.1. Classification (NCBI taxonomy): domain Eukaryota; kingdom Metazoa; phylum Chordata; class Actinopteri; order Beloniformes; family Adrianichthyidae; genus Oryzias; species Oryzias javanicus. The sequence goes on along the minus strand of CM012457.1, from coordinate 11,916,778 downwards.
TAAACTCCTCGCATGCTAGCCTAGAAAGGGGAGACTTGCTCCTGGGACACAGAGGAAGCAGCTCCACTGACAGCGAGGCGCTCTATTCACAGGCTAGAGTCTCATTAACAGTGGGGAAAGACAGGGGTCCCAATGAGAACAAGGCCCCCGCTGCGCCATGTCCCTTTAACACAAATGACAAACTTCCCCGCTTTAGAGGCGCATGATCTTTTTGTTTTGAAAGGCACCACAGTGCTGACAAATCCACCAAACACCAGGCGGAGATTCAAAATCAATTGCCGCTCGCATAATCGCTGGATGGAGCGTTTTTAATAAAAGAGCGAAATAATGAAGGTGGGAAACATCCATGCGGACGGAGAATGGTTCCTTTTGTTAATCAGACCAATGGTGTAACCACAAGCGGAGCCGTTTCTACACATGAATATGCCAATTCAGAGATGCGGTTGTTCAAATGTTGCTACTTTTGTTTAACAAATCTGGATTTGTTTTGGTGGGGGGGCGACAGAGGAAGAAGAGGAGGAAGAAACTGCTGCCCCTCAACCCAAAGAGGAGATTCCTTCTGAAAAAGTCGACCAAAAAGAGGAGGAGGAAGGTATGTCGCTATCAACGACACACTCAGCACATATATATATGTTTCTAAATGATAGAATTCATTAAAGGGAACCAGAAGGAGTTTTGATAATGAGGGCATTTCCTTGCTTTTTGGCTCAGCACCTCCCCGTGAGCTATCAGAGGAGGAAAAACTCCAAATTCTGCACTCGGAGGAGTTTACAAATTTCTTCGATCACAGCACGCGCATCATTGAGCGAGCTCTATCTGAGCATGTGGACATCTTCTTTAACTACATCGGCCAGGGCCTGGACGAGAAGGAGAGGTAAGAATTAAAGTGTTTTAAAACCTCTAATCGTCTTCTTTTTGATGAGTTTCTGATTGTGTTTTTGTTTCTAATAGTGAAATTCAGGCTGGAGCAAAGCTGTCCCTCAACAGGCAGTTCATGGACGAGCGCTGGTCCAAACACCGAGTTGTTACCTGCCTCGACTGGTCCCCCCAGGTTCTTCTTTAGTTTCTTTCCTTTATATTTGAACCCACCCCTCCCCCCGACACCATAAAAGCAGTTTGGTCCAGGTTCTTTCCGCGTGCAGTTAGCCGTAATTGCTTCGAAACAACTGGCGCGGCCATAATGCTTTATGATTATGTTGCTTAAGTTTGACAGAATTTATTTTCAGCCCAAACTCCCTCAGGAAATTGTGCGATTTGTCCCGTTACAGATTGTCACTTTGTCGCGGGCCGTAATGATTTGTTTCCTCTGGTGTCTAAGGTCATTTAATGCCTGATTCTGCAATGACTTGCGACAGTGATTGAACACCGGCTCTTTGTTCACTCTGCCTGTGGCTTGGAGCAAAACATTTTGTAATGAGAAATTAACTATGGACATTTTGGGGTACCTGATACCTAAGATGTTCATTAATTGTTTTCACGTGTAAAGTGTTTCTTCTTACATGTGGACTGGAATTGTTTAAGATGTTTTCTGCAGATCTGGTTTACTCAAAAGGATAAAAAAAGTATTGGAAATATGAATAATCAATACATGATGTACTTCCTGTTTGTTTTGTCTAGTATCCTGAGCTTGTGGTTGCCTCTTACAACAACAACGAGGAAGCTCCGCACGAACCGGACGGCGTGGCTTTAGTCTGGAACATGAAATACAAGAAAACTACTCCAGAATTCGTCTTCCACTGTCAGGTATCATGAGCAGCGTCTGTTTTTCTTTTTCTCCCCCCTCCGAACTACCTCCCTCAACAAGCACCGCACACTGCCACCCCCCCTCCTGCATTTATTCACAATATGAATTCACCATGTTGGCATTCACCTCCACCGCAGTTATCCACAAACACGTGTTTGTGAGGCGCCGGAGAAGACCTGCGCTGCAGGAGATGAGTGGGAATACGAGCTCTGCCGCAGGATTAAGTGTGCCTGTGTGTGTGTGTGTGTGTGTGTGTGTGTGTGGGGCTGGGCTGGTTATCATGTGCATCTAAACAAGGGGCCTGTGTTCAGACAAGCTCTGAGCTCCATCGCTCCACTCTGTCGTATTCTAATGCTCGCCCCGAGGCTCCTTCACAAAGACGAGTTGAGTAGAAACACATGTTGCCTTCAGAGCGGATGCAGTCATAGTCATACAGCTCAGTCGAATAAAACTGAACAGAAGGGTGAAAGCAGCGGTGCCTCCAAGTTGGCTCCTTAAGGTGCTTTTTCCTCGTGTGAGACCGTTTTCATCGCGTCGTTTGGAAGATAATCTACATTGTGTGCAGGTGAAGGTGCAGAAGCCACTTCCAAAAGCACACGCATCTTGCTTGCAAGTCCCAATGTTCCTAACATTTCCTGATATGGAAAACTATGTTTGGATGTATTCAGTTAAAATGTGTACAAGAGGACAATTTCCTGCGGGATATTTTCCATTTTCTAGTTGTTAAACATTGAATTCTTCAGCTATGGAGCTGCAATATTTCATTTAGCCATTAATCAGTTTGTGGTTAGTTGTGTTTAGCAAATAAAATAAAGTTTTCTGTTTCAGCTTGAATGATCGATCTATTGTTGAAACTGCAGAATTTTTGCAAAGACGGAACCCAAGCAGTGATTTTGTTTTTCTTGCTCTTGTGGAAAATGAAGACCTACTTAAATTATGTTTTGATCCATTTTCAAACCATTCCCAGTGGTCTTTTACCTAGGATTTTTGCCGTTTCTTTAGGACATCATTTCTGCAGACCAGCAACAGTTCATTAGAAATTCACTTCTGAGTTGTTGGTGTGACGGTTAGAAGTATGGCTGGTTAGGTAAAATTGATTAATTGATCTATATCAATCTAAGCTTAATAGATTGATAATCTATAACAGTGGAGATCAATTTAACGCATAAAGCTAGTGTGCTTGATGCTAACGTCTAATGGGATTTTCCATTGGACGGCTAATGCTAACGCTCGGTCGACGTAAAGATACATTACTGACTAAATTAGCATCTTTATAAACTCACAGGATTAATTTTCCAAACTCTTTTTTAAGGAAATATTTTTTTAAGTAATCGTTTGGTGTCTAAAGCACAGTTTTTGCTCATACCTTTTTTTTCTTCTTCTGAAATAAACTGTAACACTATAGCGCGATCGCCACCTAGTGGCCAAACTGAAACGCCCTCCAGGAGAGGCTGAACATTTGTTGTAGCTTCTCCACTTGAGAATCAATTTAACATTATATGGTTATAACAATCTCATAATTTCTAACCGAATGTATCTAAATAATAGAATAAAACTGAATTAGGAGGTTCTAAATAATACAAAAAAAAATGGAATTGATTAATCCAGGCTCTGGTGGATTGAATCGATTCTGGAAATTTTTGGCCAATTATTGGCGAACAACATTAGAGCTATTTAGCAGTACAGCTTTGAGTATACCAGCTCAGACGAGGAAAACAAAAACGTGAATGAAGAAATACTCAGAGATATAATTTTTGCCTATTTCTCTTAATATATGCTCTCCATCATGAGAAAAATACCACATAAACATGTCAAAAACGATTTTTAGCTCAGCCGGTCTTCTTTGTCTGCGTTTAATTCCTTCAACTTTTTTTCTTTTAGTTGAGTAAGTTCAGTGCTAGGCAAACTTCTGGTCGTGTCGAGTTTTGCTGAACTCGGTCTCTGCTGCTTTTCGTGGACAATCATCTGTACTCGGAATGTTATGAAGTCCTCACCGCTTCATATTCCCAACGGGGTCTTCAGGTTTTCATTAGCGTTGTTACTGAGCCACTAGCTAAAGGCCATGTTTTCCTCTGTCATTCGCTGGCAGCAGTAAACGGATGTCACGGTTTGTTACAGTGGAAGCACAGATCTGCCTGTGTGGCTGATGGTTACCACGGAAACCCACATTGGCTGGAGTCACTGAAAAGCTGCTGTGGTCATGAACTTGCTCCTTCCTTGCAGCCTAATGCTGCCTTCAAGTGCAACTTTTTAAATGTTCCTCTCCTCTGACAGTCGGCTGTCATGTCGGCGGCGTTCGCAAAGTTCCACCCGAACGTCGTGGTGGGGGGCACATACTCGGGGCAGATTGTGCTGTGGGACAACAGGATCAACAAGAGGACTCCGGTGCAGAGGACTCCTCTGTCAGCAGCCGCACATACGGTGAATAACTGTGACCTTCATCATCACTTGATGAAAAAACTGTAAGAAATAAACGACTTCCTCTCATTTTCTGCAGCACCCCGTTTACTGTGTAAACGTGGTCGGCACCCAGAATGCCCACAACCTGATCAGCATCTCCACCGACGGGAAGATTTGCTCCTGGAGTTTGGACATGCTCTCCCAGCCTCAGGTAGACTTGTAGAAAGCTGAATTGGGCCTTCCCGTCCATGCAGGTCGTGAACATCAAGTCATCGAGAGCGGCCACTACCCCTCTTTTTAGAGCTCGGTTTGGCATTCCTCTCCGTGTTTTTCCAGCGGCTTACTTTTCATTTTGAAGGAAACGTTTTTTGCCAGCTGTGTCATTACTTCTTCTGCTGCCAAGACCTTAATGTCAAACCCTAACTTTTTATAAAGTGCTAGTTGAACTTAGATTATGTATTAATAAACTGTCGGGTGATTTTTATTGGTTGTGCTTGGCAAGATGGTGTGTTAGCATATAGGGCTGAGCTGCGAGCGTGTTACGGATGTTGTTCCACGTTTCCCTCCCCTCTGCAGGACAGCATGGAGCTGGTGTTTAAGCAGTCCAAAGCCGTAGCTGTCACCTCCATGTCTTTCCCCCTCGGAGACGTCAACAATTTCGTTGTGGGCAGCGAGGATGGCTCCGTCTACATGTCGTGTCGTCATGGAAGGTGCGTCTGTTGGCGAGCGCTGGCTCCAGAGCGCCACAAGGAAACTGAGGCGGCTTGTTAGGCCCACCTAGGACTGACTGTCAAATAAATAAAGCCCACTCACTTCCCAGTGCAACTGCAATCCAGCACTTGATCTCCTGCTGTTTGAGGTTTCACTCCTGCCCAGTCATCCTGTTTTTCTTTTCCGCTTGTCAGTTGTGTTTGTAAAGGTCGTTCAATATAAACAAGGGCACGCATACATGGAGAACAAATCATTTTTTCCTCTTATTCTTTTCCTTTTTTTCCCCCTTTTCTCAGAGTGAGACCTTATTACACTCAGAATTAAATCTGCTGTTTGTTGTCTTTCGAGCAACTGCAGCTTCTCATGCTGGAAGGCCTTTAGTGCAGAAATGTGGCTTTAATCACAGGTACCATTAAGGGACGTGTCAGCCGCACTAAATATCCTGTTCTGCACTCAGAGCCTGCAGAGGGCTTAGCTGCTCCGTTTTTGCACAATGGAATCACCTCTGTAATTGGGGGAATAATTTTCTACCTCATTTGCAATAGTATGATACTCTCATCGCTGTTAATAATGCATAAGCATCACTCATGCTGAGTATTTACCCCTCTACATTAATTATCTGAGCCTCAGTTGGATAACAGCTCCGCAACGCGCGGCTGAAGGGACACGGGCACTTTTGCCACCCTGCTGGTAATTACATGATATAAGTCAATGATTGCTGTGAATATGTCCAGCAGAGGTCCATCTGCGCCTGTTGGTTTTTCACGCTTAAGATGATCTCTAAATAGTTTCAAACATCAGCACCAATTGTTAACACTTTGGATGCTGCCACGTGGTTTTTGAGAAGGAACTTTCATTCATTCTGTTTTTGGGTTTGTGCTGACAGCAAAGCGGGCATTAGCGAGATGTTTGAGGGTCATCACGGCCCCATCACGGGGATCGACTGCCACACAGCTGCAGGACCCCTGGACTTCTCCCATCTGTTTGTTACCTCTTCTTTCGACTGGACCGTCAAGCTCTGGAGCACCAAGGTAAGCGTCCAAAGGGACGGCAAATCATTTCTGGCAGCCCAGCTAAAATCTCACATTGGTACCCTGAGTCGGTTCATCTTACAGCTCCAAGTTTCATGTAGCTTACCTTTCAACACTGTGGTGCATAAAAACATAAAGAAAAAACACAGTTAGAAATTTAAGAAAAAAAGCAATTAGTTTTTTTTTTTTTTTTTTTTGGAAACCAAATTACCTTTATAAATTCAGTACATTCTTAAAAATATTAACAATTTTTTTTTGAAAACCAGTTCTTGGCTTCTCAAAAGCATTGACAATTAGGAATATATATATATATATATATATATATTTTTTTTTTTTTTTTTTTTGACATTTAAATCCTCCAAAATTCCCTTACAAATCGCTAGACTCACTGGTATTTCAAAACAATTCCTTCACTTCTTATTTGTGCCATATAGGCCCTATATGTTGCATTCTGTCAGGGTGTCTGAATCTATAATTCCAAAATTCAGAAGAACTTTCCAGAAGTTTTTGCGAAAAACAACTGGGCATTATTAATGGTAAATAAGTACTGGACTGAGTGGCCCCTCCCCCTTTGTGTTCCAAACATGAAGTGCCCGCTGGCCCTAAGAAGCCAAAATCCTATTGACTTCTATTGAGAAATAAACAGTTATTACTCAGTCATTATGTTTGTCAGAATAACTATTTTTGCTTTGCTATATTTTTTATCATGTACTTGATCCTACGTTTTTCATATCTTGTCAGTTGTGCAATTTATTTAAGTTAAAAACTTGCCATTCAGAAGCCTTAAAAAAACACTGTGGTCTCAGGTTGAGCGTCTGAAAATTTGATAGACAGATCCAAGTCTGCTTTCAAGTGAAAGGGGTGTGGCCTTCCAACAACCTCACTCCTGATTGGCGAGTGTGATCGTCATAGAAATGATGGCTCGGATCAATTACTGTTTACAGAGGATTTCTGGCTCCAACATGGCGACGTCCGTATTACCAAAATAAAAAAATTGTGACTGAATTGACTTTGGTTGGTTGGAGCCGGAAGTAAGCCACTTTCTATGGATGATGTCACACTCACTCACTCCAGTTCTTATATACAGTCAATGGTTCGCATCAATGTGTTTTATATTGGAGACTATAGGCCACAGTGCATTGTTTTAAAGTCATTATAAAAAGATTTAAGTCAACTTTTTCAGTTAATAAAGTTTTCATGATTAGAACACAGCAGATGCTTAAAAAAATCTTTGAAAAATGTTCATTATGTTTTTATTTGGCAACTAGGTGAAGTTCTGTTTGCCTTTTTTTTTTTATTATTAAGTAATGAGCTTAAGTATGAATTGCATAAAAATCCAGGGCACTGGATAGTCCCACACTATAGTCTTTTAAGAGTTGTGAGAGAATTATAAAATAGCCTAAACCTTATAATGACCAGAACTTTTGTTTTGTTTTTTGATCAACTTCTTGCCTTCTGCATAATACTGCTCCTACAGGTGACAAGTGGAACTTCTACCCATAATTCAGTCTGTAGTACTTGGCAGAGAGCATTTGTTTTATTCATTATTTAGATTTTTATTTATTGAAGTTTGCATTTATGTCTTAAGTTAAAAAGTTATCTGAAATTCAGGTTTTAAGTTTTTAATATTGCAGCTTTGAATTTTAAAGACATTACCCAGCATAAGGAAATGCAAATGTGCAAAGCTACCATTAGCAGTTTAAAGTCAGCATGATTAGTTATCATTACAAGACTAAGTCTTGTGACTTTTGCAATTTGACTTCCTCACTTTTTGTTTTTTATTTAGCTTCAAAGATGTGTATTTGTGTAAACTGTACAGATAGATCACAAAACATCATGTCCTGCCTCCTCTGCCCCTCATTCTGATCCAGAGTGTTTTTGGACTCTTACACAGAAATCCTTTTACTGTTTAATATGCAAACTTGGACATCGTCTTCTTTTCCTTGAAAAATAACTGTGGAGTGAAGAAAAAAATAAATGATTGGGCTTCTTCCTGTTTTTTGCAGAACAACAAGCCTCTGTACTCATTTGAAGATAACTCGGACTACGTCTACGACGTCATGTGGTCCCCCACACACCCTGCTCTGTTTGCGTGCGTGGACGGCGTCGGCCACCTTGACCTCTGGAATCTAAACAATGACACTGAGGTATCAAATAATTCACTCCTCAGATTTTCTGCTAGCTAACACGGTGTGCTTAACACAAGTTTGATTCTTCTTTTAGGTGCCCACTGCCAGTGTGGTAGTAGACGGGAACCCAGCCCTCAACAAGCTCCGGTGGGCGCATTCGGGCAGAGAAATCGCGGTGGGCGACTCCGATGGACGGGTTCTCGTCTATGAGGTTGGAGAGGTGAGACTCATTGACTCATTCTATGTAGTTTTGTCCTGTCGTGCCTCTGCAGAAACCTGCACGAGCAGTTTGAGTCACGCTTTCCCATTTCCCCACAGCAAGTTGCAGTTCCCCGAAACGATGAGTGGACACGCTTTGTTCGCACGCTGGCAGAGATCAACGAGAACCGGGATGATGCCGAGGAGCTGGCAGCACAGCGTCTGGCTGCATGAGCTCAGCGCTGCTGGAGGCGCCACTTCAGGGACCAGTTGTGTGCTTCATTGAAACCTGTCTTAACATGACTGAAGGAAACCCTTAGTTTTTTTTTTTTTTTTACACATCAGAAGTACAGACTCCCTTTGATTTCCTACACTCTTCATTTGGACAGCTGCCTTCATGTTTAGCCGGATGGATGCCCGCCGGTGTCACCGCTTCCAAACCAAGACACTAACGTGAAGCCGTAGCTGTCCTCTCTTCACCTGGGGGCCTTAAAGTTTTTCTTTGGAAGAACATTTCTATTTACGGCATGAAGCCTTAAGGTTACGTTTTTTTGAACCAAAAAGGTGCTTCCCAAACTCACGAACGTTCATCTTTATGTAGCATTTTTAAATCAGTCAGCGAATCAGGTCGTCATCTCTCATTCTTCTTTTGACTTTCTACTGATTATTTTATATGAGATTGTAGATTTCACTTAATCAGTGCAGCTGGAATGTCACTAAAAACCACAGATAATGATCAGAGATGCTGTACCTGCACAGTGGTTTCCACATGCTAAATAAATCTTGGTGTAAAAACAGAGAATGAATTTCCACAGTAGAAACACTTGATTTATTTCTTTAAAATACAATAAATACATTTAAATTATTTCCCTCCTTTGTGTCTCATGATTTCAAAATAAATACTTTGAAAATATCTGTACATCTTTGTGTCTCAAATGTGACAAACCCATGCACACCAAAGCCTTTGCACACCAAAAAAAAACCGCAGTAAAAGACTGAAAATAAATCCATAGTGTCCCTCTGTTCAGAAGTACAATATGTACTGTAAAATTGTGCAAGCAGTGCAAATAAAACAATCATGCAGCATTAGATTAAGAGTTGCTAAATAACTGAGATGCAGAGTGGAGGGACATGCAGCCCTTAACTGATCTCCACAAGGCCTGAGGTTCAGTTCTGGCTGGACGCCACCGCCTCGCCAAGAGGCTTGAACTTGGGGAGGTGCAGCCCGAACTTCCTCTCCACACCTGCAAAAGTTGCAGCCGCTAATCTGTATCCGCCCACGTGGTCTGCAGTCACAGAGGGAAAGTCCTCCATCACAGGCTTGGGGGTCGGCGCGGATCCAGCAGGACGGCTAGAAAAGGCAGGCGGGGGTTATGAAGGATGGCGCTCGATACGAGAGGAGATTTTGAAAATGAGTTTTCTCTTACTGTCCGCCAAAGTCGACATAGATCCATCTCTGCAGAAGCTCGTAAGTCACCAAGGTCACGCCAAACTGCGGTGACGATCTGAAGACGCGAGCTGATGGAGGTGTAGAAGTTTTCCCGAATCAGTCAACTTCTAAACCGCTTCTTCCCTCTTGAGAGAAGGGATGTGTGCATTACCTCCTGCGCCCTTCCAAAACGCTCTGAAGCCCTCCTCCTGAAGAATCTTCCTGAAGCAGTCGATGACTCCGCTGTATGTCGTCTGGCCGGCACGGGCCGCCACCTGGAGCCTGGTCTTGATGACATCAGCAGGGGTCACCAGCGAAGCGGCTGGTATGCCTTGTTTGTCACAAAACACATAATGAAGCGGTGTTACTATGCACAGACAGTCATATCCTCACAGCGGCGTCACGCAGGGCTGGAAATGGCTATACCTTCATGGTGAGATGTGACAAAAGCGGCGTCTATAAAGTAAGGGTATTGATGGAAGGGGGCAACAGCTCTTTTTGTCCTCTTTATTTTTTTGAACCACAAATCCCTGACATTTGAACAGCTCTGTGAATCGTCTGAACCCTCACACATGTTGCTTACCTGCGATGGCGCCGGCAGTGAGCAGCTGCAGCGCTCCCAGCCTTCCGTCTTCGTCTGCCAGCTTCTCCTTGGTGTGGGCATAAACAGGAAAGTAGATGGCAGAGAAGGGGATGTCACGCAGGAAGCATGCCTTGGCTCCCTAACAGAAAGACAGAAACGTTTAAACACACATGTATCCTCTCAGAGTTGAATAATAAGGGGAGGGCGGAGCTAAAGCAGGCTTGTCTGGAGGAACGGAGAGGCTGCAGAGCTGATTTATTCTACCTGTGAAGGAAAGGGGGGGTTAGTATTGATGATGGGGCTAGGAAGAAAAAAGCCTGAGGCAGAGATGCAAAACTGATCCATCACGCAGAGAGCTGCAGGAAGCGAGCAGACTCCTTTATTCTGAGAGGAACTTTAAAAGCCACAAAGTCTGTCAAATATTCAATCATCTTCAGTCAGTATGAAAAAACATAAAACTGTATAAGTAAAGCTGGAGAAATCCCTAAATCCACTGATTTAGGGATTGATTTGGGCCGCAATTGAGTCCCATCTGCATGCTTAACACAATCTTCAAATCCGTCTCTGATTTCTAATCTATTCATTTATGTTAGTTCAGATAACATCAATTATAGCTCAAATATTCTTTACTGCAAAATACATCAAATTCAATAATTGATTTTCTGTTAAACTCAGTGTTTTTTGTTCAAATGTGTTACAGAAATCCCACTTTTGTTCCGTTTCAACCATAAGTTGTTGTTTTTAGGTAAGTGAGAATAAAAATAAATATTCCCTTTCTTAGCAGTGATATTCAGCCCCATAAAGGATTTTGGTTTTTTTTAAGACTCTTGTACTAAACTAAAAATTTACCCATCATTTTACAAATGCATTAAAGAATGACCCTATTGGTTATTCTAATATTTAAGTTTATTAACTAACTGATCAAAAAAATAACAAAATAGGGCAGAATTTCAAACTGGTTACCAACAAGTAATAACCATGGTAACATATAGAAACTTTTAAGTACTGAAGGTAAATATCTCTGGATGGTATGGATACCTTTCACTGCCCTTGAATGACAGCGATCAGAGGTTGATTCTGCAGGCGTTGCAGTGCCGCAGAGGTGCTGACCCACCTTGTAGAGGCCGAGGAAGCCCAGGTCTCTCACCACAGTCAGGGCGCTGACCCTGGGGCCTGTGGTGATCTCTCCAGCCACCTGCAGTCGGATCTTAACGATCTCCAGAGGATTGGTGAAAATCACCTGAGAAGCTCCAGCCTGCAGAGCAAAATAAATAATTTCAAAAAGACGTTTCTGACACGAAGAGGTGAACTCTGGGTAAGAATTCCAATGATGTGAGATCAGAGGGGGTTTTTTTTATCATAATTTTGGTATACTTCAGCACAAAAGACTATTTATTTTCTGATTTTCATTCGATATTCTCAGACTGGTTTTGTCAAGAAGAGAAAAAGAGCGAGCATTGTTAGAAAAACAACTGGGGTCACGTCGGAGCAGGACATTTCCCCACTCATGGTTAGCAGGCTCTGACCCTGGCACCGGCCCTCTGCCCCCGTCTCTTCCCCCTGAGGCACTTCTTCTGGCTGGGTGAGCGACGCGGCTTGGCCTCATCCCGCACACTTCCCAAATTCACCCCCCATTCCCAGGGGAGAGTGCTGAATCACCGGGACGGCTCAGGGTCCAGGAAAGCAGTGCCCTGCAGGCACGGCACCCTCTGACTCTGGCACATTTATCACCCACTCTAAATTTAATCAGGCCCCAGGATGGCTGCTGCTGACATTCGGGGCAGGGGTCTTATCTATAAACATCCGAGCAAAAGGGCTAAAAAAAGCTCTGGCACATTTTGTCATTTTCAAAGCGCTGGGGGAATATCCGGTGCTCTGGAGACTGATGCTCTCGTCTCCTCCCTTTCATTTTCATTCTGTCTTTTAGAAGCGATAATGAAGCTGGTTATCTGATCAACCCAAATTTAAACTTTGATGAAAGCGTGTGCAGACTGAGTCATATAAGAGCACCTTGTATTAGCAGAGCAGAACCCTCGGTGTCCCGCGTGGATACCGAACCACGCCTCTGGTTTGTACCACACTGTCATACTCGATCACGCTGAGCGAGACCCCGCTCCATCCAGGACCCTCCGGGGCCTCTTCCTCCAATTACACTCTTGACAGGGGTCACAACCTCAGAGACCTCCTCTCCTCCGGGTCCAACCTGCGGCCTCTGCACAGCCCGCCTCTTCCATTACTACTGAGGCCAAGTGAAGGAATTACATCTATAATCCCATGTAGCTCTCATGAAACACAGTGGAAGTGACCCAGAGAACAAACCAGAGTCAACTCAACTCCACTTTTACGAGATTCCTCCCCTGGAATTGTTCCTTAATTTCCAATAACAAATGCTTTGTGGACGATTCCTTAAAAAAATGAAATAAAATAACTGTTGCATCATGGTAAGTGAGAACTACTGGTTATAATTTCATTAAAAACCCTTTAAAAGGTGTTTTTAGCAAATTCTTATCGCATTTATCTCATGATGGAGGACATATAAGAAGAAAATTTAACCAAACTTTGCATTTCTAAGTACCTTTTCATTCAAATTGTTGGAGCAGACAAAAAAAATGCCACTTCAATAAGCATGCTGTGACATAAGACCTCCAATGGCAAGCCACAAGCTCCCTGTGCTGCTCCATTCTGATGCATCCGCTTATTGACGACTGTAGCTGTAAGCTAGCAGTAGAGAGTGTAAACTAAGGGATGATAGGAAATGGAGCATGCTTACTCCTAATCAACAGCCCCAAATGATCTACTGCCACTCTGAAAAAACTATGTCCTAGAAAACGACGGGTTGTTTGATTTTGGCTAAAATCGTCAATTAAAAGACTTTTAAGTTAATTATACTGTTCATTTCCTCTCAATAAAGGTTACCCAAAGCGGTATTTTAATCAGTTTAAGCATTTCTGAGTAATCGTCTAAAAACCTGCGCTCTCAACAGCAGCCCCTCCCATACCCACGAAAACAAGCGAGTCCTAACAATCTGACGTCACGGAGATGGGACATCCCCTTTCAGGAAGAGTCTGTTTGCCCTCAGTCCAACATCAACACCCAATGTCTCCACAGAACTAGCGGTGATCAGCAAAAAACTTTCATTTTAAACAAACAAAACCGTATTTCACACGTCGAAGTCTCGGCCCAAGTCCAGAGTAATGATATCCGGCCATCCAGATCATTTTATATCAATATTATTAATCGCTCAATGTTATCTTGTATAATTGTGACAGGAAATATTTTATGTAAAGCAACATATTTGGAGATATTTATACATTTAATTTATTATATAAAATGACAAAAAAGTAAAGAAATTTAAAGGTTTTTTTCTATTAACATTTACTTTATTTGTAACTTGTATCATTTTGACAGAAATTTTATTATGAAGAGCAAAATATTGAAAGATATTTAAGGTTTAAGTTGATTTATTCTGGAATAGTATTCCTGTCTATTTTTATTCACGTTTATGTTAAAAATGTTATGTTTTTAAAGTTTAAAAGTGTTAACAATTTACTTTTTTTTTACATATTCAATACATGTCTATCCTGTTCGGCCCACGACCTAATGTGTCTTTTGAATTTTGACCCCCTGTGTGATTGAGTTTGACACCCCTGCAGTATACAGGTGTTTCACAAAAAATAACAAATATTTCATAATTATAGTTTTTTAGTGTTCCAAAGGTAATATATTATTATATATATGTATATAGTTTACTCTGAAAGACTTATGAAAAAAAAAAAAAGTTGGCATCTGTAAACGTACGTTTAAAGTCCCACTCTGATCATCTTTTGATCCATTGTAAAAGGTTTCCAAGTGGTCTTTTAATTATGATTACACAGTTTTTAGGCAAAATAAAAAAAAGTGTTGTTCTCTAGTACATAGTTTCTGTAAAGCGACAGAAGTTCATAAGAAATTTGCCTCTGAGTTTTGCCCCCTCCTCCTCCTCCTTGTTGCTGAGGGCTCAGAACGGGGAGCAAATAGGCTTTTTTCAAAATGCTTTTATTTGTCTGCTTCTGATTCTCAACAATTTGAATAACAAAATACTCAAAAGTTCAACTTTCAGCTTAATTTTCTTAATATATGTCGTCCATCATCAGAAAAATGATCCAAGAATCTGTTAAAAACACCAAAATAGTCATTGGAGTGGATCTTTAACGCTTTGACAAATCCTCGTCAACCACTGGGACAGTTTACAGAATTTAGAAACCATTGCGTACGGTGTGATACATCATTCTATTCTAACTCAGGACAGGTGCATTAATTCCTGATGTCCTTTCAGTGCTGTGCTCTCCCTCCACCTGCCTCTTGGATGCTGAATCTTTTTTAATAAAGTTTTTCTTTGTGTTTGTAGATATTTTGCTTTCTTGTGGTCCTACTTTTATAGAGTTTTTAGAGCAATGTTTTCTGGGTCTGCAGATGAAAATGATCTTAACTTCTTCACGCCTGGACTTATTTCCAGCTCTATAAAAACATTTGTCAGTGTTTCTCCCTTTGAAAGTGATTCCGCTTTAAGTGGACTCCTGGATCTACTGATTTGTTGCAAATTAGTGACAAAGGGGTTAAACTTACACATGTTGTTGTAGCTACTGGGCAGTTCAGAGCTGGACGGCAAGTAAAATGTATTTTGTTGAATTATAACCGGTTGAACTAATGATTTTTACTTTTTTTTTCCATCTATAGGGGTGAATTCAGAGGACTCCTAAAGCGATGCTTACACATCCTCCAGCCAGAATCTCAGCGGGGAGTGGAATGGTACCATCTTGTGTTGTGAACTTGTCTCTGACAAAATCGTTCATCTGAAAGGAAAAAAATAGGAAAAAGTGTAAATGAGACATCTTGAAAGCAAAACGTTGGTGTTAACCTGTAGTTGCAATCTTTGATTGAGAAAAGTGTCTTTGTTTCTGTTTTTTTTTTTTTTTTTTCTGCGCTCAGAGGAACTTTTCAGAGCTGAATGACTTGCCGTGAGTTTGATAGCTTTCTCTGGAGCAACGCCGATGAGCTGCGGGAGGAGACCTGGAAAATATTATTCATAGATACCATTAGAATACCTGATAGTAAGAGACAAAGTCTGGGCTGAAATGAATGCACATTTTTCAGCTGTAGTGAATGAAAACATCCCCTGACAGCAGGAACAATGTAAGCTGCAGGGTTTCTCCTTGTGCGCGTAAAACAAATCCATAAATATTTACAGATGGTGGCTGATACATCTGATCCACGGGGACCACAAAGGTCCTTTTGAAAAATCCAACAAAAAGTCAAAAAAAAATATGACTGAATTTGGGATCAGCATTTTTTTGGGGGGGTGGGGGTGATCCCACTGTTGGTGGGGAACAGAGAGCGCTGTGTGGTCACGTATGAGATGGGGAGGTGTGGGGGGGGGGGTGCTACAGTGGTGATAACTGCCATACTGTTCCACCGTCTGTCCTTCATCAAGCCAGATAAACTTCTGAAGGAGCTGCTGAGTGACTGCTGCTGGTATGCAGCCAGAAAACAGCAGAGTGTGTCTGTCTCTGAGTCAATCACCCTCCTATCATGTGCAACGGAGGAGGCCGGGAGGGGGGGAAGGAGAGGGGGGTGATGTTGCATCGGTGGAGGCAGCAGTAGATGGCAGTCTTGACTTCCCTCATACGTACAGCCTGGGGGTGGGAGTGTTGCACATCACAAGCCTTCGGCGGCGTTATCAGCACCCGGGGTAGATGCAGATCCGGCTGCTGCAACTCCCACTCCTTGGGGAACTCTCCCAGGTATCGGGATAATGCAAACGTGACCCCCCCCACTCCAAGGGGTGTCGCTTTATTCACCGCCCGACAAGCGGGGCAGAGGTTTCTGGTATCAATTAGCGAGCCGTGCTCCGTATTCAAACGCTGATACGAGCCCAGCGGAGGCCTTACCTCTGTAGAACCCGAAGAAGCCCTCGTAGCGCAGCACCTTCTTCGCACAGTCGAAGCTGTTCTTGTACATCAGCTCCCCCACGAAGGAGCCCGTGGAGCGCTGGTTCTGCATGCGAGTCTTCACCAGGTCAATGGGGTACACGGCTGTGGCGCCGGTGGCTACAACGCAAACACAGTTATCACTGTTTTTCAATGACAATAAATAAGAAATCAATTTCCTCACTTGATCTGGAACGTGTAACGATGATTTTCAGATGATTGTGATCGTGTATTCTGATGATAATCAGAATATTACATATTTATAACATGATATGTGATTATTTTTACAAAAATATGAAAAAATGTTTTTGGAGGTTAATCAATTAGTGCTCTACTTATCACTTGATTAGAAAATGATCAGATTTTGACAAATACGTATAAATATTTTTTTAAATTCTCAATAGTGGTGGGATTAGTTTGCTTCTTCACACTCATATTCAAGCAATAAATCAAAGTCTACTTGATTTTAATTAATATCTGGGTAACACTTTAGATGAGCTACTGCAAAACACTCAGTCTGTTAACAAAGATAGTTAATACATTAGTAAGCAGTTAATTAATATGGCCTTTGTAAACAATAGTGTCATTAATTAATCTTACTAAGTATTTTAATACACTTTATTGGGCTTATTGTGCTAATAAATGTCTTACTAACACACTATTAACATACTAATAATTCTTGTTAATGTGTAAATAAAGCTGTTTAAGAAATATTATTACAAAGTGATAGAACATATATCACACTGAATGTAACTTATGTGCATATCGGTTGCATTACTGCAAAAAATATAATTCTAAGTACTTTATTAAGAAGATGGGATCCTTTATATTATTTTATTCATGCATAACTTTATTTCCTAAATGATTTTAACAAATCTGTGTGATTTCTAACATAGTATTTACAATTGATCAAAATAAATCAAATCAAATCACACCTTTGTTTTTTTTGTTTTGCTCTTCAGAAATGTACATCTGATTAAAATGCTCATCCTTTTTTGAAGCAAATTGATCAGATTTTAGGAAATGTATTCATAAATGATAAAAATCTTAAAATATTTACACTGATGTAAAAAAAAAAAAAAAAAAAAATCCCACACGTGACGAGCTGAAACAACAAATGAGCCTTTTCTAAATGAAATCAAGTATTTCTGACAGAATTGTGATCTCTTGGCCGGCTGCCGCGGTGCATCTTTTCATCATCCCTCATTTTGCAGACATTTCCATGCTAGAATAACTTCCAGCTGTGTTTGCAGAAATATGATTAATGAGCTGTGTGCAAACAGAGTTTGGGGGTGTAAATACAGAGATTTTTTTTGGGTGGGTGTGACTGAAAAACTTCTGGAGGAGCAACGCTGGTCTGGACTGTAGCTGCCGCTCGTTTGGACGTCAAGTGATGCTGTAACGGCTGCGATATGCAAACAGCAGAGCAGAGGGTGAGAAACAAGTCATTACCTCCACAAAAACATGGCGCTTCCACTTTGTGTTCTCTGATACACATCTGTCTCACTGACCCTGTAGGAATTGGCCCTTGCTGACAGACGGCTGAATTTGTGTATGTGAGCGTGCACGAGTTCCTATCTAGTTGCTTGTATCAATTCCCTCCACTGTAATTAGAAGGGGAGATTCCAGAGAGCGCCGGTTCCGGAAGATTTGTGTCATTCCAGAGTTCAGGCTCCAACGACAGCCTGGAGCCAGCGGTGGCACGGCAGCACAATGCCCGAGCCTCACATCACGGCGCTTCTCCCCGCAGCACAATGGCCGGCCCCGGGGCCTCGGCGCACCTTCCAGCCGGCTAAGGTTACCCCTCTGGCCAGCCGGGGGCTCCGCTGCAGACATGTCACTCACCTCCGGCGATTGAGCCCAGAGTAAATCTGTAGGCGGACTCTGCAGCCTGGAGCCAGACGGACCGAGACGCGTCGGAAGCGTGCTGCACGGGGGAAAAGAGACACCAGCATGAGCCCAGAGAAAATGATCAGAAAGCCAACCAGCGAGCTGCTGCCTGTGGGATACTTTGTGGACAGAAAAACGTGACACGACAATGGAGGAAGGTGATGGAATGCATCCCCCGTCTATTAAAAGTCACAGAAATGTTAGCACTCATTTTGCAGCAAAGTAAAGCGACCCCACTTGATTTTTGTTTGATGCTAAACGCAGAGCATTGTTTCAGATTGCATGAGGATCATTTTCAGTAAGAATGAGGCTGGAAGTGTGAGCAACTTTTCCTAAGGAGGGAGCAAGTCGGATTATTTTCCTCTCCCCAGATGCTTTCCACTGAGAGTTGCATGCTAACAAGATTGAGGTCTTGATCAAAGGCTTAAAACAATTAGCCTACTTCCACTGAAGGGCAGGTCTGAGAATTGCAGTACCCCCCCTACCCCCCTAAGGCATCAAATTCCAGACCTCTGAGCATAAATCCCAGGAGCTCGAGTGCCCTGAAAGCCCAGAGCGCAGGCCCGATGCAGAGTCCTGTTATCCTGTGGAGGCAGGAACTATTTTGTTCTCCCACATCCACCATGACTCCCACACCACCCCCCGAGCCATTAGCAGACTTTGCTAAAGGCTTCTAAAACTTCTCAAGCCCCACAGTGATAAAAGCCTCTTATTAGCGCCTCAGATGTGTGATTGCACCTGATACGTATGTGCAGCTATACTGAATAAAATAGTGAGAGCCTTTCATGGAGAGCTGCAACGCAACAATCCATTCGCCTTCTGTGACTATAATTGGTCTACTTTTATCTGGGAGTTTAAGAAATGCACTTCACAAGGGAAGAAAAACACGGGCTCTCTTCTAATTCAGTGACTGAACATTCCCCCTTTTTTTTTTTGCTCCCGCCAGAGGGAAGGAGAGGGAAGAGAGGAGAATGCTCTGATGAAAGACAGGAAGATCTGAGGGATATTAGAGGAGTCACTCAGGCTACCTGTCTCTGGGTTTCTGCTAGATGGTACGGCATGGCTCCTTCCTCCAGCGGAGCGATCCTCTCAATGTCTGCATGGTTCAGACGCCTGCAGGGGTGGGAGACGAGGGATTCAGTCCAGGAAAAAGAGGAGCTGCATCTCCTGTGAGATTCTGCAGCCCGTGAAGTCAGATTTTCCACAGAGCTTTTTTTTTTACTGCTGCAAAACTCGAGGTTACGGCTACTTCACGTTTACACAAACAACACGCAAACAAAGCTGGCTGAGTGCCCAGGGCCCAACCAGTAAATGAAAGTGTTTCCTTAATGAACGCAGATGTTGCACGCCGGCCTGATGAACCATAAAGTCTGCATCCAAGTTCTCGTGTCTGCCTTGTTAATCAGCCAGTGGAGCCACTGTTATTGAAACAGAAAAGGCAATAACTGCATATTTACAGGCAATAAAAAAGACCCATAAAGTGCTTCTTCCATTCATGCTGGAATTTGAAAGAAGTGAGAGGGGTAACAACGGGACGCAACCCAGGCTGATGTCGAAAAAGAGGCAGGCAGCCTCCGGTTCTGATGGTCTGAGCTACATAAACGGTTTTGAACATTTGCCGTTTTCCCTTCTGTCCTTGACCTGAAATGGAAGATGTTCTGCTTTCAAACGTCTATCACATTTAACAAAGTCTTTAAGCTGCCAGAGGCCTGAGTGACATGTAAAATGACACAACTCACTAAAAGTAATGGTACCCAATGGAAGGAATTTAGTATTATCTGAGTTGTGTGAGCATAATTCTTGATTTGCAACTTTTGTCTGTTTGTTTGTGTCTAATTTTAGATTGTGAGTGTATAATTCTTGTAATTCATGGAATACATTTTGTCTGTAACTTTTTGTACTTGCAGTTGTGTATTCACATGTACAAAAATTACAAAAATACAGTCTATACATGCATAAGATTAGAACAGCCTGAAACTAACTAAACACACAAATCTTTACAAAAGTATGACAAATCCCATGTTACGCACACACAAAACCACATTTACACACAAACCTGATGTGAGACTCTTTTCACGTCTCCAAGATTAGTGTGTAAATGATGCGTTTAAACGCGGCTAGAATGCTGGGTCATCAGAGTTTTCTTTTCAGGCGCTTTGAACTTAAATTGTGAATGATATCTTGTGAAAACGTGACAACTTTCTTAAACAGATATGCCCCAATAATTAATATAAAAATGTCTAAATATGCATTTTTAAAACACTCAACGCTTCAGTTTCTGCACGCTCAGTGGCAAAGGCACAGCAGGGATAGCTAGGAGAATAGAGAAACTTTTGTATTGAGTGTTTAACAAAACACATATTTAAACTTTTTTACCTTAACTATCGGGCATATCTGTTTAAGAAAGAGGATAAAATGTCAAGTTTCACCAGATATTATTCTCAATCTGAGTTCAAAGTGGCTGATAAAAAGCTGATGACTAGCAGCATTTAAACGCATCCTTTACACACAATCCTTGAAGACATGAAAAGAGTCTCACATCAAATTTGTGTGTCAATGTGGCGTTGTGTATGTGTATCAGGCGATTTATGCATTCTTTTTTAAGATTTGTAACTGTAGTTAGTTTTAAGCTGTTGTAATTTAAAGCTATATGTGTGTAAATTATTTAGTATTTTTTTCTAATTTTGAAATCTTGTTACATGTGAATACACAATTGCAAGTACACAAAGTTACGCAAAAAATGTATTGTATGAATTTTAAGTCAAGAATTACACATAAATCTAAAGTTACACACAATCAGGCAAACACAAGTTACAAATCTAGAATTACAAATGCACAAATCGGATAACATTATATTCTCTCCATAGACCCCAACCCCTGGGATAGGGATAGGATGGGGGCTCATCTTTACTCGTTCTAATGTTTCCTGCACAAACAATCACTTGCACGGGTCATTTTTACCACGCACAATTAAGAAAGCGTTTCTTCTGCCAACGACGGGAACTCACCCGGATTGAGAGTGAAGTCCGGCAAGCTGGAACAGGATGTCGATCTCCATGGGAGTGATTTGGCCAAACTTATTTGCAGCGTGAACAAACTCCTCTATGATAAAAAGAAAACAAAAAGTTAGTCTTAATTTTTAAAAAATGTTTTAAAAAGGGAGAGACGGAGGGTTAAAAACAGGTGTTTCTATCACATAGTATTTGCAAATATCTGTTCTTCTACATTGTTGCCTATAAATGAGTGTTGCATTGTCTTAAGCCATGTTCTGCTGCCTTCTAACTTGCTGATTGGACATCATGTGATCTGTCTGAAAGCACACCTAAATGCAGCAATCACACTGCTATTCTCAAACCTTGCAGGGATGTTTCTGTCATATTTGAGGAGCAGCTCATGTGTTTGTTTTCGGATTAATTTTTTGTTGGTAAATAACAACTATTTGCAAATACTATTCACAGAAAAACTTGTCTACGAGAAGGAAAGCCACAGAGAGAAGAATCTAGTGTTTGAATGGAAAACACAGCTGGGAGGAGAGGTGAGGACAGTTTCAGGTTCTCCTGTTGAGGGTTACCACATTATCATAAAGAAAAGTCTCATTTACCTTAGTAAATAATTGTTACAGTAAAAGTTGGCTGTGTATTCACTCACAGCACTCTGTCAAAAGAGTTAAGATGTGATCCAACATCTGCTTTCCAGAAAACACACTGAAGTGCATCTAGGTTTGGTTCAAAGAATCTGAGGTACCTTTGGTGACCAGAGTGTCTTTGTGCGTGCCGGTCAGGGTGCTGTAGATCTTTCGGATCATCTCCATGTTGTTGAGGAGAGCGTTGAAGGCATTGAAGTAGGAGAAGCTCACCATGTGGGAGGTGCTGCCTCCTGCAGCCTGAGAGAGATCCGAGAAGCGTCACCAAAGAGGCGCCATTCCTGCGTTCGGGATCTGCTGCAACTCACAGAAACCAGGTTCTCCTGCACAAAGGGAGTCAGCATGTGCTGCCTGATGGTGGCCATGATGTCGCTGAAGTCCAAGGCAGTGATGGTGCCACTTTTATTCTTGTCTTTTAGTGCAAAAGCCTGGCGGGCGTGCTCCAGCTGCAGCTCCTGCACGCACACACGGTAAAGGTCGAGATGACAAACAGGCGTGATCTAGTGACGACGGACATCACAGTAAAAAAAAAAGGGGACGGTGACATCCGTGTTGGATAAAAAGATATGATAGAATCAATGGTGCGTAATCACCACCGTCTGCAGAGAATAATGGAAACCACGGCTGGAGCAGCCGGCGAGATGGCCGAATTGTGTGCATATGCAACGTCACGGTTCAACGACGAGCGTGCAATCAGGAGAGGATTCAGGGGGAGCTGACCTCGGGGTAAGTGTTGGCTGAGATCACCAGAGGACTGTGAAGCCGTTCTTTATCCTCACACTCCAGGTCTGATAACCTCATCAGCGGATTGTTGCTGAAGATTCACTCTCACTGAGTCTGCTGATGACATTGCTGATAACTGGTGATGATACACTTTCATCATCCAACACATCTATCCTATGTTTTTTTTTTTTTTTCGTGGTGTAAACGCTCCATCACCGCTGCACACAGAAAACAGCGGCAGAGCTGAAAGTTTTAGGGGGGATCCATCACATTTCTTTGTCTGACTTTAAATGAAAAGGGTTTAGATATGCATAAAACAAAACATCAGTACGTTTCTTATATATGCAAACGATGATGCTAAAAGCCAATAAAATTACATTTTATTTCAATTAAAAATTGTGCATTTTTATACCACCATAGTGAGCATTTTTCATCATTATGATGCCCAGATTTGTATTAAAACTTTTTGTTTCTTGATTAAAATCTAAAAATATTTCCATATGTACTTTTTCACAGGGTGTTCCATTTTTGTATCCTTTGATATTCTTTATCACCAAATGTGTTCTGGGCGTGTTTGGATCAAAGTTATTTCACTTTGAGATCTCTCAGAAGGATTTTTTTCACTCTTATCTTTTTTTCAGGCTTTAGCACAACAATACCTACTTTTTTTTTGTAAAGTTTGTGGGGACTATTCTTAAAACCATACTTAGATGAAAGGATTTTAATCATAGAGTGTCAGGAAACTTTTTCTTTTTTTTAAAAAGTGGGTTACACGGTAGTCCAAAAACATGTTTCATTGGTTAATTGACTAATCTAAATTCTCCCTAAGTGTGAGTGTTTTAAGTTTAAATTAAAATGTTGTCACGCACCTAGGTGTGTGAAAATTGCTCTATTTCACCCCTATTTTGGGGGAGCGGTGAGCTGCAGACACAACCGTGCTCATTTGGTGGTTTAAACCCCCTTTTCTTCCCCTAAATGCTAAGAGTCAGACAGGGGAAGGAAGGCATTTTGTCCCATTTTTGAAGTTTTTAGCCTCGTTTCCACTGAGTGGTCCGGTACTGTACAGTTATTTTGAGCGTTTCCATTGTTAAATAGACCCATTAAACAGTTCTGACCCGCATCCCTCGAGGGCCACCATCGATGTAGGTTCATAGAAAAATAGAATAGAGCAGGACGGTTGGGGGTTACCAGACCATATCGATCTGCTCCGTGAAAACGAGGCTCTAGGTATGACGGGATTTGAACTTGCAACCTTTAGATCTTAGGGCCAACACTCCACCACAAAACCACTGAGCTGAGCGTGATTAACTGTGTGGCCCTGCAACAGACTGAAAACTTGTTTAGGGTGCACCCGACTTCAACCAACAATCCCTGGGATAGGCTCCAGCAACCTAGTGACTCCAAAATGGAATCAGCAGGTTCAGTTGATGGATGGTTTTGTTCGAAGCAGAATTTGCTGCATTTTTTTTTTGGAAGGGTGCAGCAATCTTTACCTGCAGGAACTGGGTAAACTCTGCATAGCTGAGGTTCTTGTTTCTTTCATGGCCAAAGTGTAGTCTGATGAAGTCACAGTTCCAGTTGAAGGGTATGTGGTGATGAACTGTGGTTTGGCTGAAGATGTCCCGAACATTCTCTAGAAAGAGAGAGACACAGCGGAGGAAAAACAACATCACCTCCATGCTCCTTTGACTTCCAGAGACCATAAAGACTCTGCTTGAATCAGGAAAACACAATTAAGTGTTCATCCTGCTGCACTATGAAACAGTGGGGGGCCAACCAGACTAAATGATTTCCACTTACAAAGACAAAGCAGCTGACACAAACATGTTCATGTAATTTGTTTAATATGTCCGATCTCTGTTCTTTTTTTTGCTAACTTTAAATCTTGTCTTTATTCATGCTAATAAACAACAATGTTGTTATGAATGTAAAAGAAAATGTAAGTTCGGATTATTATCAGTGAATAAAAACCAGCTGGTATTTTTTCCATGATTCACATAGTTACTTTAGTTTATGTTTTACTGCGTTTTACTGTTTGAGTATTTCATTCATGTGTTATTTTGCAGGTTTGATGCATTACTGTCCTGTTCAGGAAATCTTATGGTAAACCACTGGGAATTTTTAAATTAAAAAGCCAAATTAGGCTCACAAAGAGGGAGCAATGTTAGTCCAGGCACAGAGTTTTACCTTTACAGTAAATAGCAGGTACAAATAGTCCAACATGTCGGTCTATTGTTAAGTTAAGCTTTATGTCGATTCTTTCTTTTACAATCATCAGTTTTCTTCCTTTTCATCATTTACTGCTCTGAACAATACTTTTCTCAAACTTAACAAAACATAACCTGGAAATAAAACCAGCAGGAAAAGTAACACACACTTATTTTAACGTTACACCTAATTTTCAGGCTCCGTTCACCATTAGTTTCAATCCAATATTACTTTTTTTTTTCATTTTCACTAATAAATCAGAGAAACAGAACACAATTATAACTGAATTTCTTATGTACATACCAAATGAAATGTTCCCTGTGCCGGTCTTATCAA
This sequence comes from Oryzias javanicus, assembly GCA_003999625.1. NCBI lineage: Eukaryota > Metazoa > Chordata > Actinopteri > Beloniformes > Adrianichthyidae > Oryzias > Oryzias javanicus. Next base: position 11,891,787 of record CM012457.1, on the reverse strand, counting down.
ACAACTGAAAGGCCACAATAAAGAGGGCATCAGGGGCACATAGCACCGATTCAAAAGCCAGAAACTCCTGGAAAGAAATCAATCTGTTTGGACAAAAAAAAAAAAAAAAAAAGAATCTTAACAATGGGAATCTATTATTTAATTCTTGATTGAACTAAAATAAGCTTGCCAGTTACCCAAAAAAGAGACTAAACAGTTAGTTTTTACTGACACCCATAAAGGCTTAAGGCTAAATATCCGTCATAAAACTGTAACTTCAATTGACTCATCCTTTATTACAAAAGCATATTTGTTGGCTGCAAAGCAAAATGCGATGATGCTGCAGGGGAAATGTTTCAAAAAATAAGACATGCTGAGATTCAACAATATTCTCAGACAATCACACAGTTTGCAGAACGCTTGAAGAATCAAAATGCAAACTAGGAGAGCGAGGCTGTTCTCCTTAAATGTAAAACTGAAGAGGGAAAAAGGATTGTGGGAAAACATAATGATGGTCTCCATGCACGCAGGAAGATGATAAAGAAGCCTGATGTGAAAGAAGACAATAGTGTGATATAAAAACACAGATTGGTTATTCAGGTGAAAGATTGAAATACAGGTGAAACGAGAAAGGGAAAAAATGCATAACGCTAACAAATTAAAAAAAAAGATAGGATACCCCCCAAAAAAATGTATTTTAAATCATGTAAAAGCATTTAAACTTGAATCCAAAACAAGCCAAATCTTTCATGCAAAAAGATCACAACAAGAAACTGTTTGATTCAGACAAAAAAAAATGGAAATAATCAAAGTGTGAGCTTGAACAGCATCTACTCCACACGTTAATGCAATAACTCACCCATCTTTGGTGGTGTCGGCCACTCCAGCTATCAGCTCTACAGTTTTGGGGTTGTGCTGTGGCTGTGAATGTAGACCCAAGTAGCTCTGGACAAAGTCCCGGGGGGTCATGAAATGCTCTCCATCACTCACAACGCTGGCATACTGCAGAGAAGTTAGAAACAGATCCAAGTGTGGGTCACCACATGGATTTAAAAACAGTTGATCAATATTTTTTGGTATCCAACATCTAAATTAGTTTTTTTCTTTGTTTACATTACATTTCATGTGTTAGCATTAATGCACTGTCTTCCTTGTTTTTATTCATAACAGACTTGAATCTCACTGTCAAACTAAATGCGTAAAACAAGAAAAGGTAGACCAGAAAAGTTGATAACATTTATTGCATTGCTAAACAAACATGTTAATTTTCTGTTGTTTTAGCAGTAAAACTTATGGATCGGAAACCTTTGTAGATGCACTCCAATCATTTTTTAATCTACTGTGAAATTGTTCACATTGGTTTTTGAATAAAGATTATGCTGTTTTTATCCAAAATTCTAAAAAAAAAATTCTGCAGAGCGGCTGTAGTTCATTAGAAATTTGCTTCTAAGCTGAAGGTGGGACTGTTAAGAGTGGAGTAAGTCCACCCCTTTTCCCATCATCCATCTGTTTATACTCTTTCCTATTAGCTTACAGCGCCTCAAACCCCCCAATCTAACATTACTGGTTCAACAAAAATGGTGAGCAATATTGGAACTATTCAGCCATACAAGTTTGAGCCAGATGCCAAAATGAAGATGTGAATGGATCCAGTTGTCTAGAAGTAGATGTGTCAGAATGGATCAGCAAGCAGAGAGCTTGTGTCTACATCACACTTAAAAGCTATTCCAACATTTATTTGTCTTTTCCTGATTCACAATGATTTGAATATATAGTAAAAAAAAAAAAACATATTGTTTCTGACAGATTTAGCATATTATTAGTGTATTAACTTTGATTACAGTTAATAGGATACTTAAAGTACAGTGACAGATAAAAAAGAATAGCCTCAACCTTAGAGCCTCAAGTTGCAAATGTGTTTCATTCCACACGACTGAAGGAACATCTGATCTCAGCCAGCCCTGAAGACATAAGGTCATTTATAGAGCCGGGCTTGGGTTTCAAGTTTGGAACTTAGATAGCTCTGCAGGCGAAAGAGTAGCATGCGTGAACTGGCAGCAGAAAGGCCATGCTCACGATGGCGTGATTGTGAAAGGACAGCCCCGAGTCAAGCGCTCCCACTCTCTGTTTTAGCTATAATTTCATGAAACGCAAACCACCTTTTGTCACATTTTTCGGTCACCCTGGTGTATCTATTCACCCTCACAGTGGGAATTAAGTAGCTCTTAATCAAATTATACTGCAGTCAAAATGAGCTTCCAGTAATTAGCTTTTCTACCTGAGCATGCAGCAAATTATGCAGACCAGTTAACAGTGAAACCAAGCAGCGGATGAGGGAGGGACTTCTAATGGAAAATGCTGTGACCTTTGGGAACAAGTTCAATTACAGGTCATAGCAAGGGTAAACAACTTACATTTTGTAAAAATGATTTCCTGGAGTAACAGTTAAAAAAAGACTTCATAAAGTTGGATCCAAAAGCATAACTATACCCAGAGGGAGATATGATAAAATACTTCTCATTTTTACTTTCTGTGAGTTTTTGTGAATGAAAGGTAAACACACAATGTTTTGGTTTCTGTGTCCTTACCTTCAGAAAAATAGTCTTCAAGTCATTGGGGTCTCCCCTTCTCGTGGTTTGGATCTACGACAGACAAGTGAATAAAGTTTAAAAACATCCTAAAGTTTAGTTGCAGCTTCTTAACAGTTTGTCAATGTCTAGCTTTGATTTTCAATCAGCAGCTGACTGAAAACTGCAGCGCAACAAGTCGCGCGGATGTAAACATGCCGCCATCGATCAATACCAAGATGTCAAATATCTCAGATATAAGCAAACAGGTACATTTTTTCAAAATAAAACAAAGAATTGACAGTTTTCTCAGCCAGGCCGGCAGAGATGCCACTCTATTAGGATGCAGGGACAACATAAACGGCGACTCCGCGGTTTAGTTTTTTGTTTTTCTTTAACCAGGAAGCTCCAAATCCACATCCCCGCGCGGACGAGCCTTCCTCCGCATCCCGCAGAGCGACGCGCGCGGCTCTTTTTTCCTGCCTTTTAACTAATCTCTGATAAGAAATATTGACGGAGTCACCTTGACCGCCATGCTGGATGTGACGTCAGCTGCAGTGGAACGAGCGCACGCGCCGGGCTTCAGGTTGGCGCGCGGGCATGCCGGGCAGACAGACAGTTACTCTGACCTAAATTTATCCGAGTATTGTCCTTTAACTGTAGTTGGGGCGGAGAGGAGACGCGTAGCTTTCCTCAGAAACTAATACATAAATAAATAATATCCTGTCTGCTCGACCAAAGACACTGAAACCAAAGCAAAAATAAATTGAATTTAAACACTTGTTTTTCTGTTAAATTGTCAAGATTATACTTATTAATAACAGAAAAAATAGTTTTGGATGGATTCACCCCCCCCCCCCTCCCTTTTTTTTTCTTTGTTTGCTCTCTTATTTTCCATTAATTTTATTTTTCAGAATTTATAAATTTTCTTTTTTTTTTCTTATGTCAGATTTTCCATTTTGTGTTTGTTTCCTTCCCTTTTTCTTTTTTTTCAGTTACTTATTTCTTTTTCTTTATTTTTTTAAGAAACCCTCAAATAGTCCAGTAATTTTGTGTTGAGTCTTTTTCCTACCTGTTCTTTCTTTTCTGCAGTCTTTTGTCATATAAATCTTTCATGGATTTTGTGTTTGTCTCTTTTCTGTCCTGTCAGACCCCAACAGGTACCTTTACCAAGTAGTTCTGCTGTTGGTTTCTTTTCTTTTCTTTTTTCTTTTATAATAGCTTTTACATTTTGCATGTTCAGTGCATTCTTCAGAAACAAATTGAATTTCAAGTTGAATTTTTTATGATCTTTTTAATGTTTCCTATGTTATTAGTATTTCAATCCAATATCTCTTTACTGAGTATTTAGACTTTTAAAGCATTATGTCAGATTTAAGGCACTAACTTAAATTTTAGATGCCCTACCATGTGCTTCTGTCTGAAAAGTGATTTAAAAAATAGTGTTGAAATGTAAAGACCAAAAGTGAGCTTCCCACTGAAAAGTACCATACTCTTGGAGATAGTTGGGAACAAGTCTTTTTTTGTTTTGTTTTTTCTATTTCTCGCTAATATGAATTAAGGTTTAAGCAAAGCTGATGCTACTTTTAAGTTCAAAATTAAAAAGTTACAAATCAATATGGGTAAGAACAGTGTTATAACAGGGATGCACTCAAAGTACTTTTACACAAGATTTTTGACAGGGCTGTTATGAGGTTTTGTTACAGGTATGCATGCTTGATAAAGTCTGTTTGATGTCAAATACATGTGCTGATGTCAAATAGGGAGGCACTTACAGTGTAAAGTCTTTGGACTGACCCAAATCTGGATTGGAACTTGCAGTCCTTCAGATTCATGCCAGATGCTTTACCTCCTAGCATGAGCATTTATCTTTTAGGATGATCAAGTTTGTGCATTTACAAAAGGGTGTCAGTAAGCTAAGCATGAATACAATTTTAAAACAAGAAGTCTGTTTCATCCTCAATATTGGTTTTACTGTTCATAAGTATTATGAAAACTGAGGCAAAAGGATAAGTATAGTCATATGTTTGTTATTACACAAGCAGCAAACCTACTTAAATATATATTTTAGCATAGACTGTACAAAAACTGCTATAGATACTTGACAAAAAAATCCTCTATCATAATATTTTGATCTCAAACGTTCAGCACTGTTTGTTTTTAGACATTATCAAAGACACCTGTAGATTTGACCAAAGAGATCAGTCTGGAAGGGCTATTTATTAAATCAACTAATCTGTCATATGTTGTTTAACACTGTTCAAAAGACGTTTATATTTATTTAACACCCCACAACTGAATTTCATAAAGTTTCACAACTATTTGACTCAGGAATTTCTTAACTTAAAAGTCAGTCATATTTAGATTATTAAGCCAATTTTGCATTTGACTGATCGCAAGACTACAGTCGAAATGTGGTCAAGAGCTGGCACCATTAGTTACTGAGGCACCAATTAAAACCATGTAAAGTAGGCAAACAGAGAAGTCTAAAGACAAAACAGATTATCCACTTGATTTTAAACCTTATTAATAAATATGTATTGCCTTAAAAGCTTTTGCTATGTAAAATTACAAGATCAAATAAAAAAAATCAATATAAGTGACGTTTTAGGACATGAAAGTAACTTGCTATTCTTTGTCTTTTCAATATTACTTTTGTAAATTGCACAGAACTATACAAAAGGCGAATTTTTTTTATTTTTATACTTATTTTAGAGTTTTTAATAAAATTACTGTTGCATAATTTTTTTTATAAAACGTTTAGATTTTTTTTTATTATTATTATTTATTTATTTTCAAAAATACAACTAAAACACAATATGAAAAATATATTTTATATGAATATACATTTTTAGCTACACAAAAACTACATCCTGTTCCAACGGAAATACGTAACCCGGAAGTCCTCCTGTTTCCGCGGGTCTTTTGGGGCAAAAACAACTCCGTGCAACACACTGGCTAGAAATGGCGGGTAAGACCCTAAATGTTTTAGAAATGTCGGTATTCTGTCTTTTTTTAGGATGCACCCTGAGACATTAGCGGGTGTAATCATTATATAACCGTCTCAGGGTTGCAAATGCTCGTGGGATTTCTTTAAAGCAAAGTTTTGAGTTAGCTAACCTTAGAATTCCTTAGAAGCAAATGGCCTGTTAGCTAGCACTTGAAACGTGTCCTCAATCCGTTTTGATATCCAGCATGGTTGTTTGGTCATGAAGCGTTTAATGTGCACTTCGTGGGTCCGGTGATTATTCTTCGATGGAGGCTGGCTGCCCGTTAGGTCTCACCAGAGGATGCTGTGATGTAGCTCATACTTGGCTAACTGATTGCATGCTGTCTCACAGTCATTGCTTACGATGTCAGGATGATGAACCATATTGTGTGTCATCGCTGCTAAAAGAGAGAGAAGATGAACATTTTAAAGATTTACTAGTGACCAATTCCTTCACAGCAGCTCAGATTGCTAGATTTTGGGATGATCAGTCCACTGTCTAAACCTGTACTTTGTTGCTTAAGAAAATAACAGATTGTTGATCATGAAACTAATGTAATATTTGTTGTAGTAGCGGTATATTATTGCCTATTTTTAGATTAACTACAATATTTCAATACTGGCTGAAACATTGACAATATCTAATTTCTCTCTGAAATCTGAAACTAAACAAAATTGCATTAATCCTTATAAGGGAAGAAATACATAAATAACAAGAGTTTATACAATTTGTTAAAATAAAGTTCTTAAAAATATTTACCATTTTCTTTTTAACATGTGTTGATGTAGGAGTTAATGCTATGGAGAAGAAACTGGCTGAATACAAGTGTGATACCAACGAGGCGATTTCCCTCAAACTTGGTACGTATAAATTGTTATTTTTCTATGTTGTCATAACTTTATTCTGTATCCTATTCCACACAATGTTCCACCGCAACTAAGTTTTCTTTTTTTCACTTGTAGTTCGTTTCCCAGAGGATGTTGATGACGATAGCACCACATTTCACCCAGAATATAGTCATCAATTATTTGGAGATGAGTAAGTTCCATATTCCATTTCTACTGACAATGCTGTCTCAAATGTTTTTTATACTCTTGTTGGGGATCAAAGATGATTTCGCTATTAAACTTATTTCATTTAATTTGAATTGATTGATTCGTATAAGTATTGATTCACTGTTCAAATTGTTTTTGGTTAGCAAAATTTTTCCTGATTATTACTGATTTAAGATGAATAAATGTGAATATTTATTTAATTTAATAAAATTATGAAGTACATATAAACATAAATATATATATTTGCCATAAAAGCCTTTTAAAAAAAACTTACTGAAGGAAAATTGAAGTATTTATCTGATTAATAAGTATTTCATTTTTCTTAGAAAAAAGTCCCAGTATTGATACATTTATTTTTTTAAACTCAGATCTATATTAAATGAGTTTTTATGTAGTTTAGTAAGTCGTGCAAGGAATCCTCATATTGTGTTTGTAGTTTTTGCTGTTTGTGAATAAGATTAACGCCAAAGTTGGTCTAGAATTTAGCTGTCATCGCATCTGAGGAGATTTTAAAGGAGGATGTGAAGTTTCACTGACAATATCCTGCAGGTTCTGTAAACATTTTTTTATACTCGTGCTCTCTTATGGGGTCCAGATGAACGTACTGTGTGATCCCTCCCAGGGCAAAGGTGGACAGGATTTTATGTCTGCCACAAACACCAGTGAAGATAAAAAAAAGTTTGGGGCGCTTTCTTGTGGGGTCCACACGACCATTATGGTACTTTTAACATAAACAGGTCTAGGATAGCACAAGGGTTAAAACACGTTTTTGTTGCTTATAATATTGATGTCTTGCAACAGGTTATTAATTCTTCTACTCAGCCAAATGATGATACAGTTCCATATCTGTATTTATTTTTTTGGTCCAAGCTTCTCATATTGTATTCACTGTTACACAATGCAGGGAGCTTCAATCAAACAACAGTGAGTGTGTAGAAGACAATGAGCATTCTACATGATGTTTCTGGCAGCTTTTCTCATTTCAGTTGGTTTCCAGTATCCATCAAACACAAATTTTTTGTTAGACATCAAAGTAGAATACTCTGAATGATGCGTGTTTGTGTTATTCCACAAAAGAAAACATCTTTATGTTTGTGCAAAAAACCCCCACAAGAATCTGATTTAAAAGGACTGGTTTAGTTCTTCTCTTTGAAAGATAAAAAATTTTACGTTTTTAGGTGTAAATGGAATGCATGCACTTTGGAAGTTTTTAATGGGAGTTTTAAAAAATATCTATGAATAAACGCAATTTCTAAATGATCCTATCATTTCATTTTGATGATAATTGAAAAATGTCATTGGTTGTAAATCAGACAGGAAGTACCTCTGCCTGGTGGGATCTCTGCTTTTTCCTTAAAACAATGAAAAAAGTAAAAGTGTTGCATGTGTACTAATTATCTCTCTCAATACTTTTGTGTGTGCACTTACACTGGTTAGCATAAGGGTGTGGGAAGTCTCAGAGGATGGAATAAAGCAGTGGAAGCAGCCTGAGGTTCTTATACATGTTTATATGAAAGCGTTTTAAAGCACAAGCTTCTCCGCAGTACTTTATGTCTGACTGTAGAAGCATCTCTGTTGCATATTTTTAGTTGTTTTTTTTTTTTGAGAAGCAAGTTTTACCTGCAAGCCAACCTGACATAAATTGAGACACACAAGCGTTCTCACACATGCAAGTTCTATGTAAATGATCTAACTGACTTGCTGTAGGAAGCAGCAGAGGTAAAAATAAAATGTGATTGCTAAAAGTGCCACCAGTTAACTGGGGTGTTTGAATCCAAAATACCTTAAAGTGACACAGCAGCCAAATGCTTAAATGTCCATGTACTAATTTCTTAGGATGGATTGTACTTGTTTTAGACAGCTAGATTCCATTAAAGTTCCACTCCAATCATTTTTTGATCCATTAATCACTGTAAAAACATTTGATTATGATTATGCCATGTTTAGGTTAAAAAAAAGAATTGTTTTCTTGGACATAGCTTCTGCAGAGCAGCAGTAGTTCATCAAAAATTTGCCTGAGTAATGGGTTTGGCGGACTACTGGGACAGTGCCTCTCGCTAGCTTACAGCCCCTCACAACCCCAAGCTTTCATTAGTGGTGCAACAGAAAAGGCAAACATCATTGGAGCTATCCAGCCATACAGTTTTGAGACAGATACCAGCTCAGTCGAGAAAAATGAAGACGTTAATGTATCTATTTGTCTACAAGTGGATTTATCGGAATGGAGCAGAGCAGGAAGTTTGTGGGCCAACGATTGTAGTTTGTACAAAACATATATTTTTCAAACACTATTTTTTCCTGTGGTCCTGTTTCACAGTAAATAAACAAATACTCATAAATGTCTAATTTAATCTTTATTTTCTTTATACTTGTCCTCCTTTATAAGAAAAATTAGACAAGAACATGTTAAAAGCACTAAGAGCTCATTTTTCACCGGAGTGGGTCTTCAAACTTACATTAAAGCCAGAAAATCGCAATCTAAATTTAAATGTTATCCTAATATTATCCTTTCAGGACGGGATTTATTTCATAAAACACAGTTTTCAAATGACAATTATGCCTCATTTATTGATAACATTGGGGGTTGTTTTTATTATTCGATAGAGTTTATGTATATTATAAAAGAGTTTGTTTGAGTGTACTACAGACAAAGGATCCATTGAATGTTAGTTTCCCGTTGTTTTGTTAGCAGTGATGTCACGCTTTAACCTTTTTAATTAACCAGGACTGGAGTTTGTTGTTGTTGTTGCTCCTCAGCTTAAAAAGACTTTGTTATCGGCACATCAGTTATTTCAGCTAATTATTATTTGGCGTGGTCTTTCCATCATGCAAGTGCACAATGATGAACCTACCTTATGTATTTCAAAGTGTTCTTTATAGATAATACAGCAAAGCTACAACCCAGAAAAAGGTTAGAATAAATATTTATTTATTCTCGGAATCCATTAGATGTCCTGTTTTTCATTTTACTGAAGTTTAAGTGTTTTTTTTTTTTCCTTTTTCTTTGAAGAAGTGGGTTTTGTTCTTTGTTTGTGAGCTGAACGCTTGGATTATAGTGAATTTTTTATGCTTGTTTTCCTGCAGTGAGATTGCTTTTGGATACAAAGGTCTTCAGATCCAGCTCTTCCACACGGCTGGAAACCTGAGCACCCTCTTCAAAGTGAAATATTCCTCAAAAGTCACAGAAACGTTTGACTGTGTTGAGGTAAGAATTTTGTTCACGCTGGGGAGGCGGGTTCAAGGATGACGTTGAGAAATGGGCGGGACCGACAAGGAGCAAAAGGCGGAGGCTCTGAAATCGAGTCGTTTTACTTCTGGGTATTAAAGCGGGCCACAAAAATTACTCATATTTCATAAATAATTTTTTTTTATGTTCCAAAGGTAATATATGATCATATATGTGGATATAGTTTACTCTGAAATGCTGAAGAAAATCATGGTAGGGCCACTTTAAACTTACCTTGTTAAAAAAAAAAAATCATCTATTCTTCTGAGAATGTATTTTAACTCTTGACCCACAGTAGACCGCAAACATGTTTGTGTAGATTCCACCAGAGGTGCAAGCAGTCACCTAGAATTGTTTTTTTTTTCTTATTGGAAACAGTTCACCTTTTCTCTGAGATACTTTCTCAGCGTTGAAAAACAGTTTACTAGATCTGGTCAATATGCTTCAAGGAAGAAAGCGTTTAAGACTTGAATGAAGGGTCACGTCTCCCACCACTATCTGAAAAAGCGTCTTGGAGAAAAGGTAAAACAATAATAAAAGAGAAGCTAAGCAAGTCCAGTTGGCTGCCTTTTTACCTTAAAGTGAACAAATGTGTTAGAAGTCATTAAAAAGGTCAAAAATATACGGTTCATTTAAAGGTGAATTAAAAATGTATTTTTGTTTTTCAAGCTGAAGTTTTCTGCATGTTATTTAATGCACTAATTTATCAAACCTGTTAGTTTTGTGACACCTGATATGTGAGCAGCAGTAGTGTGACTTTCAAAATAAAAGCTTTCAGACATTCTATAGTACATTTTACTTTTGAGTCTCTTGAGTCTTGATAAATGGACAGCAATAAACTATGGGACTTGAGGGTGGACTGTTTCTACTCTGCGTGTCCAGGTCGTTAGGTTAACCTTATAAAGTAGCACTATGGTGATAAAACACAACAAATAATAGACATTTGTGACTGTTTCTGAGTATTTTTTCTCTGTTTAAACCATAATCCCAGACAAAAAATGATTTTATTAATATTTGAGTTTATGAAGCCACCAAAGAGAAGTACACCAATGACAGGTTTAGGTTAAATGTCCATTTTACATTTAATACTGTGGATGTTCAGTATAAGGAACACACACAGTGTTAAGAAGAAGTTCTGAAATAATATAAACGTAATTAAAACCCGGTTCAAGTGTACTAAAGTTAAAAGAATAAGTTCATTTCTGTTGTTTAAATCATGTAATTACATTATACCAGACAGACTGTATTTTGCTAAATTTCCATAAATATGAGAAACTTTACTATTAGGAATTTTATTTTGGTAAATGATTAAATCCAGACATATTTTTGAGTCAAAGGGCTTTCCTTCTCTTATGATTCCATCTCTCACAATGGACAGGTTTTCATACTGCCAGTCTTTGAGCAAATATGAAGTGAAATGTCCAGATTTAAGCAAATCGCTGGCTAAATGAAAGAATAAAAAAGTAATCGTAAGCCTGATTACACAAGGATATTTGTTCACTGTCCTTATGATGCACTGGTTGTGCAGGATGAGCAAAACTTCAAATAAATAAAATAAAAGATTGCAAACATAAACAGTTTTGGTTGATAGTTTTAATGGTCCTGGAGGAGCAGCTCTGCTCGCTATGAAAAACTTCATACTTTTTTGTTCCTTTGGTCCACTCTCTTATTTACATATCAAGGGCTCATATTTGGACAAAAGCAGGCTCTAAAGGGGAATGCTTGTCCTGCTTTCTGCTTCTTTGAGACGCTACAAAAGACCACTGGCACCTTTTGAATGCGTCCAAAAGCAGCAATGCAACAAACATGCTAATGCAGAAGCAGCAATTAGCCCGGCTTGGGGTCAAATGATTCAACTCGGGGACATCTGTCCTGACTATCTGGGTCTGAGCTGTGAGAACTGAGAAGACTTGCAAAAAAAAAAAAAAAAGTGGATGCTTTAGAATTTTAAGGGGAAAAAAGTAACAAACTTCAGATTTTTATAAATAAAGCGAGCCTTTCTACCGGCTGGAGATGAAACTAAAATGTGATGTGCCACTGCTTAGAGTTGAGCGTTGACCCCTGAGAGTCGGTTCACCTTGTTAAGGGTTTGAGTGCAGCTGGCGGGGAGACAGAGAGCGATGGGGAGCAGCAGAGTTCAGGCTGCATCTGAAGAGGGTTTGTCTCTGAGTGCGTGTGGACGGCCGGGGTGCGGTGCAGCTGGCGAGGGACGAGGGGAGCGGCAGAGATGGAATTGATGCAGCTGCCGCATTGATAAAAGACTGATCAGAACTCACCTTAAAAAAAAAAAAATCCAAAAGCTGCTGGAAGTGACCCAGAGATCCCGATTAGTACCAAAGGTTCCTTTGTGCAAATAAACTCAAACAAATTGAGATATTTCTATCAAATTATATGGATTATCTGTTTAGACGTGTTAACTTGGAGCAGTGGAATTATTGTAGGTTTTCTCTGAACAGTAGATTAAAGAGATGCAATAATACTAATACAGCAAATTAGATAGTTTGTACTCCTTTTGTAGCTATTGTTAGAAATCAAAGACATTAACAAACTGCTCTAAAAGAACATTGTTTGGTTTTATTCACTCCAAACCAAGGCATCTATTCTGGAAGGCTGTGCAATTTAGCGTCTAGTATGTAGGAGAGTGGCCAAGACAAAGCGACTTGTTTGTCAATGGCCTTTTAAGTGTGGTCCTAGTTCCCGAGAAATCTGGCTGAACAATTACAATGGTTAAGAGGTATTCAGCTGCAGGTGCATTACTTCCAGTTAGATATTAGCTGATGTCTGAAAGGGGGGAATTAGCAGGATGTTGTATTAGCCTTTTGTAGTGCGTTTTGCTCAGACCTTCTTCATTTCCCAGTTTTTAATGCTGAACAGCAAGGGTCTGTGTGCAGCCATAATGCCCATCACACATGTAAATGGTGTGAAAGGGCTGCTCAGCAAAGTGTTCTCATGTCAATCCTTGTGGAAATGGATACAATGCAAACATTACAGCTGAACTAACCACACATTGCAGTGAGTAAAAAGTCCGAGGGACGGACGCCTTTTGTCTCTGGGGCTCTTTGAAAAGCGCACGGGCAAATTCATTTGATTGGGTTCACTTGGCAGGATTAGAGGAGAGGCCTCTATAATGTATGCACCTAAAGGTTCGTTAAGTTGGGGATCAATTCATAAGATTTCATCTCCCATTAGGAGGGAGAAATGCATTTATTGTGGCAACTTCATCACATATTCATGGTTTAGCATAAGTAGTAAGTTTGAAGTGGTCTGGCGAAGGGGGCGGGGGCGGGGTGGGGGTAGGCTCTGCTCTGCTGACACTTGTAATTGCCTGTTTTCTTTCCCCCAAAAAAAAAACAAAAAAAAAAAAACACTTGCTGGTTTAGTGGAAATTTGAGATCTGAAAGTTTTCTCTTCTGTTTTGATGTTATTCAGCCGGATGATGTCGAAGGGAAGATTCGGGAAATAATTCCCTCCGGGTTCACCTCGAACGCGGATGACTTCACCTCACTGTTGGAGAAGGAGGCCAACTTCAAGCCCTTTGGCACCCTTCTGCACTCGTATACGGTTCACAACGAGGAGGCGGGAGAGTTCACCTACCAGATTCACAAGGTACCTGCATCTGACAGACTCTCTTAGCCTCAGTTTTAGAGACCCACTCAAACTGTTTATTTTTTCTGCTGTAAAATCATTCCCAGTGGTCTTTCAATTATGATTATTCAGCTTTTTGCCCAAAAAAATGTTTGGTTTTTTTTTTTTGGATATATTTTTAATAAAGCAGGAGCTCATTAGAAATTCACCTCTGAGTTGTGGGCGAGACTTTTGGCACAGCAGAAGTTAGCATTGGCTAATTTCCCATCAATACTTGGGCCGAATCTGAATTCTTCTCCTACAGCTTCTCCCTACCCCTATATTTAGAGAGTTATTGAAGAATCGTGTCTTCAAATTTGGACTTTACTTCCATTTGATGATGTTGTCAGCCAGCTAGGTCAGTGCAGAGCTTCCAACTTTCAATGCTGAAATCCAAAGCAGCATTGATTTTATGATTTAAATAAGGTTGTGCTAAAGCAACAAGTTGTTTCCTACATTTAAATGTAAACTTCTGTGCATCAGAGTATATTCACGTGAAGAAATGCGCTTCTCCTCTATGCCATGGTGTGACATGGTTTGCCCTCGTGGCAGAAGGACGTAGAGTCCTCCACTCCCCTCCGATGAAAATCCTATTTTTTGAGTTTTTAACGTGTCTCTGTTGCATTTTTCTTATGAAACAACTGTAATAAGAACTCATTTCTTTTTTGCATTTCTGATTATTTTTCCTTTTAAATCGTTGTGAATCAAATTGTCACAGACAGGCTCTGTTTGAATTAATGACCGTTCTTTAGGTCACAACAGCTCTGCTGCACATGGACTAAACCCCTCATCTAGCCCGGCTAGCGTGTTTAGTTCAGCTGTCTGAGAAGAGAGGATGGCATCTTTATATTGACTGCAGTCAAATGAGCCACCGTTCGCACTTCTGTGGTCAAATCAGCCGTCACTGGATTTTTTTGTGTGAGTTTCATACAATACTTACAGTAGCAGGGCTGAGAACACTGGAAAATCTCCACTGGGCTTCTTGATGTGAACGGCAGCTCATTTGACTTCAGTTGTAAAGGATTGGAAATCAATGAAAGAGCATTTTTCATTATTTTCCCGAGGACTCTGCTCTGAGAAAACCTAAGGATTGAATGTATTGGTCACGGCAACATCAATAATCAACAATTAGTTAAAAGAGTCTTTGAACTGAAAGGAGAAAGAATCAGGATTTTGTAGAAAGTTCAGTCCATGAAGCTCTTCACTTCCTCGTCTGAGCTGACACCCAGCTCAGAACAATACGACCGGACATAACGCTTGACATTTTTATGTAGCAGGTGTGAAGATTTACGCTAGTGAAGAAATGACAATTAATATGAAGAAAATTAAGCTCTAAATTGTATTTTGTTGTGACGAAGAAATGCTGCTCCATGCTCTGCTACACAACAGAGAGGGGAAGAGGGGTGGGGTTGCTCCGCGTCAATGTTCCCACCCACAATAATACGTTTTTTGTTTTGTTTTGTTTTTTTTTTGCCGAAAAAAAAAAGTGGCACAATCATATTAAACGATCATTGGGAATACTTTTAAAATAGCTCAACAGGTGATCGTAGTGGGTCTTAGACATCAGTTTCAATCACTAAAATTAAATTTTTTTTTCTCGGGGTCCATCCCAGGCGGAGATTACCTGCCCCGGATTCCGAGAGTACCACGAGCGTCTGCAGACCTTCCTCATGTGGTTCATCGAGACCGCCAGCTTCATCGACGCCGACGACGATCGCTGGGACTTCTTTCTTGTGTGGGTGCCCTCCTTAATTGACACCAACCCCCCAGCTTTCAAACCAAAGCCTTTTTTGTGTCATTGAAAAACAAAGGACCCCTTTGAGGCGCTTGTGACCAATTACCAGGCCAGTTTGATTATATTTCCCCCTGTAGGAGAATTGTTGATCAGGCAAGAGCTCCCTTTTGTGTTGAAAGCCCTTTTCAGATTTTTCAGGGGCAAGAGCTGAATTGAATACTGTTGTCTTTTGAAACTCCGAACAATGTCTTAACAGTAAAAAGAGCCTCTGCCAGTGTTTTCTTTACACTGGCACTTATTAATAGCGACAATGGGGAAAATGGACTGGAGTGATTTTTGAGGAGCTCTAACCCTTCTCCAACCCCTTCTCTTCCTTTAAGTTGCAGTACTCCAATTAAGTGCTTAATGTATTCAGGTTGTAGCAGGTGTACCAATCGTGGGCCTGGCTGCTCCAACATGCTGACGCGGGGCATGCAGAGAGCCTCAAATGAACACTGTAGAAGAGCGTGCCTGTAATTGACCTGTTTGCCTTTTGTGTTTTATCTGCAGATTTGAAAAATACAATAAGGACGGGGAGACTCTCTACGCAACTGTTGGCTACATGACAGTTTATAATTACTACGTATACCCAGACAAAACCCGACCACGTGTAAGGTAATTGCCGGGGCAGCACGTGCCTTCCCATTCATTTGTATAAGAAAAGAGAGGAAAATTATACATTTCTTTATCGTCTTCCCCCAAAAGCTCAAATTACCGGCTTATATAGCTCGCCATTCAAGCCCATTTGTGTTTCAGTATCAAACCACTGTGATTTGTATTTGAAAACAAGTTTACAGATTAGCTTTAGATGTGATGAATTAGTGCAACCTCATATTTTCTTCCTTCAATCCCAGAGCTTCTGTGTTAAGAAAGCAACTTTGACTCTTGTTTGTGGCTAATTTTGATTGACGTTTCTCTTCTTTTTATGAACTACTTTTAACCGATCAGCCAAATGCTGATCCTGCCCCCGTTCCAAGGAGAAGGTCACGGAGCTCAGCTCCTGGAGGCAGTGCACAGGTTTTATTGCAGCCTGCCTAAAGTGCAAGATATCACAGGTGAGCATCTTTTTTTTTCCTCTGTCTTTAATGTCACAGAGTGTGAGGGAAAAGGTGGTATAAATATTTAAGATTCATATCAAATCAGCAGTAGTCATTTTTCTTCTGTTGGAGTTCAATTGCTTTGAAACTTGTTGATTTATTTTGATTTTTTTTTTTTTTTAAATAAGAACTTTAAGGTTGTGCAGTGGGAAGGCCTGATTGTTTACCCGGCCTCCAGCAGGACTAGAGTCCAAAACTCTCCCTGGTAGTTCTAGTGAATCATTCTTTTCCTGAAAAGCAGATAAATCTGAGAATTCAGGTTTTGTTTTCTCTATCAAATCATCATGGGTCATCCACATTGCAAATGATTTGACTTTACTGTCTGAACTTTAAATATTTCCACTATCGTTTGTCTTTGATGCATTAAGATTAAAATTTCTTTAATATTCAATTTAAAGTCCTGCTCCAACTATATTGTTTCTATTGTAAAATTGTTTCCAGTGGTCTTTTGATAATGAAATCTTTTGCCAAAATCTAAAAGCATTCTGTCTTCTTTTAAACATGCAGTTGCAGGAGAAGATATGTGAACCATTTGGAATTACTGGGTTTTATGCATAAACTGGAGACATGATTGTGTTCAATAAAAACATGAAAACATATTTTGGTGCGATTTAGGCTGGTAATGTTTTTCGTCATCGTTGTGATTTTGATTGGGATTTAAAAAAACATATTATGTCCATTTCATACAGAAACTGAGGTACTTCCAAATCTTCACATATAATCTCTTGCAACTGTGTTTTCTGCACAACTGCAGGAGCTTAAACATTTGTCTGAGTTGTTGGCAGGACTGTTCACACAGAAGTTAGCCCTGCTTATTTCCCATCAACCCTTTGGTTACAGTCTCTGCCTTATAACCACAAGCTAAAATTAGAGTAGCAAAAAAAAAAAAAATGCGATCAATGCGTTCGATATCAGAACTTACAGCTATCCAGCTGTAAGTTTTTTTTTTTTTTGGATGAGAAAAATGAAGATGTTAATGGATCTATTTGTCTGCAAGTGGATAGATCAGAAATGGAGCCAATAAGAGAGAGTTTCGACCTCCCGTGGTGGTTGCTGAGTCACAAACCCGAGATTTTTCATACCACCAGTTTTCATCTGCATTTGATCCATCACAATTTGAAAGAAGGAACACACAGAAAAGCAGTTTTAATCTTGAATTATTTCATAAATGTCTTCCATCATGAACAAAATGCTAAAAGAACATGTTAAAAACACAATTTTCATTGGAGTGGGTCTTTAACCAAACAAAAAAAATAGCATTTTTTCCATGATTTGATTCCATGGATTGACATTATGGAAACTTTTTGAGCGTATTCTAATATGATCTCTGTCACTTTTCAATCCATAAATGCAAAAATAGTGACTGTAAAAATGAATTCAGTAAAACGGTTACAATTTTACTCTCAATATTGTGCGTTCTAATGTCTGTTTGCAGCTGAAGACCCCTCTGAGAACTACGTGAAGCTCAGAGACTTTGTGTTGGTGAAACTTTGCCAAAACCTGCCGTCCTTTGCTGAAGACAAGCTGCCCCTGGGCTTCTCTGCAGACATGGTCCAAGAGGCACAAGACAAGCTGAAAATTAACAAGGTGTTGCACAAAATTTAGTTGAATTTTTAATAAAATGTCAGAGCTATTGAGAAACACATATTCTGCCATATATACAGACATCTTCTATAGTGTAGCCTCATTCTTGTATCAGTGTACGTTTTCATAGATGCTGTACTACATTTGTAACATACTGCTTTACCATGTAAATTCCAAAAATCATGTCAATCATTTTTTTTTTCCAGAAACATGCACGGCGAGTGTATGAAATCTTACGCCTGCGAGCAACAGACATGAGTGATGAAAAACAAGCAAGAGAGTACCGATTAGAGGTGAAGAAGAGGCTCTTTGGACCGTACAGGGTGAGGTTATAATCATCATGGATGAGTGAGGAAGCTCAGAACAGCTCTGATGATGACATTCGGAGTTCTTCTCTGCTGTTTTAAAATAGGTGTGCAGTCCCGCACCTCCCGTTTGCATGAAATGACGGCAGTTTGATAGAGAAGACAAATGCTACCTGTCCAGGATCAACTGGATCGGCTTACAGCCTCGTGTCGTCTCTTGTCTATTATGTTACCTTTTTTAATCAGCAGAAAAAAAATTGATCTTTAGTTCTGTGAAAATTGATAGATTGCCAGTGCCGTATTGTTGCGGCCACAATGGAGCGCACCAGGCGTCTGCGGTTTTTGCTGCTGCTGGAGCTTTTTTCTATTCAGTCACATGTCATTAGTCAGCATTTGCATTTCTTTGGGAGAAATCATTTCACAAGCGTGTGTTTAAAGCACTTTGTCAAAAAGCTGCTGCTATTCAGAATTCTCTGCTTTTCTAAAAGCAGCGCATGTGTGTGTGTGTGTTTTTTTCTCTCTGTTTACTTCTGAGTGAGTTTAGAGTAAAAGCTTGGGGAACAGAACCCATCTCAGAATTTGTCTTTATTCTGCGGTGGGAAACGCTGCATAGATCAGCGCACCAGAATAACTCTCAACATCCTGTTTGCTTATGACATTTTTTGGTTTGAGCCGCTCGCTGAAACTTTGCATGCCATCCATTAGAGAGTTTGCTGTCAGCGGGGTTACCGCATGTCTCAGAAAAAGGCCCGATCTGACATGGAAAAGGACCCATGTGGTAAAAGGGGAAGGAGGAATTCCTTGGGAGAGTGGCAGCGAAAGATCTGGTAGCCAGATGCAGAGAGATGTTGTTTTTTTGTTTTTTTTCCCCTCCCCTCAGGAGATGTAGCATACAGTTAGTTAAATGCTAGCTGTGTGAACGTGAGAGGGATTTCGGATCCCAATTCCCCCCAGACCACATCTGCAAACACAGACTTACAGATTATTCTCATAATATACATTGTTCTAGACAAAAAATTCAGAAAATTTCAAAAATATATAGCAAAAATAAGAGTTTATTAAAGATTCTACCTTAAGACGTCAAGCAGTTGTCCACCTGTCATTCCTGTTTCACCTTAAGCTGATTTGGAGAGATTTTCTTGTGTTACAGCTGCTATTTGCCAAAAAGCTTACAAGGGGAAAAATCACTTAAATTGAACAGAAGGGAGCATTTTTATTTTTAGCAGCATCGCTCTGTGAACTAGTACAATTTAGGAAGTAAATAAACCTGTTTCAAGTTCCATTGTTCTCTATCAGGAGCAGTTTCTTTCTGAGCTGCAAAAAATAAGGAAAAGACCTGCAGTCTGTCACTGCTGTGAATAATAAACAAACATAGACAAATTTGTTGGTTCCCATCATCTATTGACCTTGTTTAAGTCTTCCCAGTGGTATTTTAACTATGATTATGCTGTTTTTAATCTGAAAAAAATCTAAAAATTTCTGGGACATAGTTTCTGCAGAGCGGCAGTAGTTCATTTGAATTTTTCCTCTGCAACATGGGACATCTTGATTGTTGAGTAAATCTTGAATGTAAATCTCTGTTTTATATCTGCTTTGACAGGTTTAGGATTTAAAAAATAAGGCATTTTTAGACAAAAAAGCAAAAAAAAAAAAAAAAATCAATCTCAAAAAAAGTTTTTCAGTATTTAAAAACAGCAACAAATGAGAAACTGCCTAGTAATGTTACAAATATCTGTTACTTTGATGAACTACTGGGAAATATCTGTTTTAAGATTTATTATTCTGAGTCATATTTCGTTTCTAATTTGGGATTAACTTTATGCTGTAAGAAGTATTGACCTGAAATTTGGATCACATTTATGATCCAATCATTTTGTCATATTATAGTCCAGCAATACTGTGGTACTACTGTAGTATCCTGCAGTGCTTTATATGACCACAATACTGTAATAAAAAAGGGGGACACACACTAAAAAAAATAAAATAAAATTAGCCTGCGAGTGGTGAGGGGGACAGCTGGCATGGAGCAACCCTGCCCCCTTTTTCCCATCATTCCTGAGAAAGGAGATTCTGGTCTGGCCTTCCTTAATATCAACACCTTTTTTTTTTCGAACTAGATCTTTTTTTTGACAGCCATCAACAGTAACTGCTCAGAAATAAAATTTTAATCTTTAATTTCTTAATACGTGTTGTTCATTATCAGAAAAATGCCACAAGAACACTTTTTTTTTTTTAATCAGAGTGGGACTTTAGTTAATGACAAACCCACAAGAGTCGGTAAAAAAAAACTCAAAAAAAAATGATCAATTCATAGAACATCACATTTTTTTTAAAAGATTAATACAAAATGAGAAAAATGTCCTAAACAAGAAGATTAGAAAACAAACAAAGAGCTTTTTTTTTCAGTGATAAATCATAGACGATCATGTCAAAAGCTAAAGCAGCTCAAGCCTGCACATTTAGAAACTTAAAATCCACTGGACCTCAAGAGGGAAAATGCATTTATTATAAATTAAGGAAGTAGTTTTTTGAGAGGTCTTGATTCATTTATTTTTTGTTAGCAAAGTACATCAGCTTTATGTTAACAAAACTCTCACTACTGTGAAGCATGGTGGAGGCAGGGCCATGGTTGGGACTTGCTGCTTTAGCTTCAGCGTGTCTTAAATGTGTGAAAATGTACATAGTTCAATGAAATCTCAAAGCTGTCGAGGTATTCTAATGCCAAATGTGCTGACTAGTGGCAGAAAACCTGGTCTGTTGCAGGTCACAAGCTTTCCTACCACATAATGACTAAAATCAAACTTCTGAAACACCAAAGAAGGAATAAGAGCAATCAATGGACTTCTGAAGTTGAGTCCTCACTGTATAGATTGATTTTGTTTCATAAATAGCTAAAATGTGGTTTCCATCCCTTTATTTTTTGCAGAAGAACCAGAGGGAGCTTGCAAAAATGAAGAAATGCCTGCGGCCGGAAGAGCTGGTGTCCCACATGGGTCAGATGGACACTCAGACGCAGCACGAGGAGCTGGAGAAGAGCTATCAGGATGTGGTGGAAGGCTACAGGAGAATCATCGAGAGGATAGCCACACACGCCTGATTTCATTCAGCAGGAGAATCCACAGAGGAGCTTCCAGCCCGTGCTCTCATCTTTTACAGACTCTCTGCTTCAACCAACAAGAAAAGAATCTGTTGAATCTTTTTCGTAGTAGCTGGTGAGAAGGTTCCCACAGAAAAATCCTGTCCGTTTCCCGGCTGAGTGTGACGCGTTAGAGGAGGCGTTCCTGTTAGCTGTGCGTGAGGTTACATGTTTGATATTTCACAGGTGATACCAAGACCTCCATCCTGTAGAGAACCTCTGCTTCTTGTCCATCATTAATGTTTTTAAGATCTTCTGTCAAGCTGCTCCCAGAGTGTTTTGAAGCACTTCATTCTGAAACTCAAAGGTGTTTTTGTATATTGTTCAAATGAGGTGATTCTTGATAAGAAAAATAAAAAATAAACAAAAACTCAGTTTCTGTCTTTATTTAGAAAGATTGATCAATAAATAATTGTACTGAACCCTCACACTCCCTTACACTCTGGAGCGTAACAAATGCTTTTCAATAAAAATGATGCGTAGTCAGGTGGAAGGATTCTTCACCATCTTTTGCTGTAAAAATGGAGGCACCATGCCTGAAGAATAGACTGACCTATCTGAAGAGCTGCTCATACTTGCAGGGAAAAAAATGATTTGACCATAAATCACTATATTTCATTGGTGATACTTGTATCGATTTAAAATAATTTTTTTTGTGAGCGCCCTTCTGTACTTTAGTTTTCCACCTAAACCCCTGACCACTAGTTGGAGGCACAGTGACCTTCTTGGAGCATCTCTACACAACACCAGCTTGTGTTATTCAGTCAGCCTCGTGGTTTTTTGTTATGAGACATATACAACTTAGTTTTTATTCGGGGTTGGTACCGATCAAAAACTCTGTGCTGGAAAATTGTTCTGGTACAGTCTTAGAACATATTGGGATACGTACCGCCTGATTCTTGCCAATACACACCTCTACTTGCATGTCAGACACTCTAAAGCAAGCGAGTCCAAATCCAGGCCACGAGGGCCGGTTTCCTGCTGGTTTTCCATAAATCCTGCTTCTTATTACCTGGATCAGGTGTTTGGCCAATAACAAGCCTAAAGGGCAGATTGGCTGGAAAACATTTAGGACACCTGCCCTCGAGGCCTGGATTTGAGTATCCCTGCTCTAAAAGCACCATGACTTCTTCTGACACTTCAAAAATAAAAGCATGCAGTGATGGACAGTCTGGTTCTTTGGAAAGAGCCTTTTATTAGATAATCACAGCATTAAGTATGTATCTTTTTATACATTTTACTAAAATCGAGCCTAATCAGACATGGGTAAAGACAATTCTAGATGGAGCAGTGATCCTCAAAAAACAATAATAATCCTCAAAGAACGTCATTTCTCATTTTTACTAGAGTCAATACTTTCAGGATTAAAACATAAATTGGGTAAATCTTTTATTTTTTAAGGTTTCCGGTTCTAACATGAGTAATGATGCAAAACTACACAATAGATAGTTTTTCCCACAGTCTCAAACCTGAGCTGTCAACACAAAGATCTTGAGAAATTCTGCAGGTTTTTATGTGCAGACATCCAAACTATGAATGGATTCATTTTCAGCGCTTTATTGTAGATCACAATGGCCTGATTAATTCACTTTCCAGTATGTGTTGGGATTTTTTAGGAGTGTCACTTTGTGGAGGAACCCTCTCACAGCTAATGCAACTTCTGATTGGTGTTGATGTTGAGTGTTGGGATTAATGAGTATTATGGTTTTCAATTGAAACCCTTTGTGCGGCTGTGTCGCCCCCGCTCCAGCAGATCACTGGGATGAATAACCATCATACTTTATAATACTTTAGCACATTGTCACTAAATTAAGGCTGCGGGTCAATTTTCAATTTTTCTCTCTCCACTTGAAACAAGACAAAACCTTGGAACCCTCCACGTCTCTAATTTAGACTGATTGAATCCACTCATGGCCACAAGGGGCCTCATCTCACTGTAGTTTTCCCTGCACTCAGTCAGTGCACATTTTGCATTGCGCTGCACAAGCTTCGTCAACTGACCTGCAAACGGGAAATGTCATCGTTGTGTAACAGTTATGTGAGTTTAGAGACAGCCTCTTTAATCCCAGCTGCAGCAACGGTCATGCAACACGTTTAGCAACAGCTCGCTCGCATACCTGCTGGACAAAAGGCAACAAACCGTGGAAGGGGCTTGTTTGGAGGATCTGCAGGCCCCTGTGTGGGTTGTCAGAAGCCCCTCTGCCGTCGCAGACCACACACTTGAGTTTACAGAAGCCTAATTATTCTCACCACATTCACACTTTGAGTTTGTCCTGTGCCCTCAAGTCTAAAGCCGACTGTCTGTGTTGTTTTTGTTAAAGGGAAAGTTTGACGTTTTTTTTTTGTGAATGTGTGTTTTTTTTTACCTTTTGCAGTTCTTAGTAAGTAGTTTAGTTAAGTGCTGCTTCTTTTAACACCTGTGTTTTTCTGGATTTAAAAAACAAAATGCATTATTTTCAAAAGTCTTGTCAATAAAAAGAATTACATACAGAAAAATTAATACAACTTAAAACTATTCTATTCTAAATTGGTGCACTTTCAAAATTTAAGCAATCTCATAATCAAAAAGTTCAGGACATTGCTGCTTGTACTTTTAGTATTCATATATTTTGTATTTTTTTTTTCTTTATGTAATTCATGCATTTTTTTTACTTTGTGTACTTTGAAATGTACAGTATGCAATATTGATATCAAAACGTTCAGGACATTTCACCTTGTACTTTTGCCTTCCATATTTTTTACGCATTTGAGATTTTTTTTCTGCAATTTTTACAATTTTCCTGAAATGCACTTTTAAACTTTTGCAATATTGGTATCAAAAAGTTCGGCACGTTCAGGAAATTCATGCTTGTAGTTTTGGTATACATAAATTTGACGGCTTTTGAAATTGTCTGCAATATTTAATATTTTTCGAAAATTTTCTTCAAATTCTTTGTACACTTTTGAAACGTGTGCAGTAGTGACATCAAACCATTCAGCAGGTTCAGGAAATTCATGCTTGTACTTTTAGTTTTTAAATATGTTGCGATTTTTAAAAGTTTTACGCAATTTTTTGTGATTTTTTCTTTTAAAAAATTCTTTAAATTCTTTGTGCACTTTCTGCAAATTATGCACAAGTTTGGTATTAAAACATTTGGCACATTTAAAATATTATTTAGAAAATAAAAGAAATTGCTTTAGCATGCTCAGCGACCGCATTCAGAAAAAAACATTCACACTAGCATTGTTGCAGGTAATGCAACTTTTCAAGCTTTTTAACTGTTGTCATAAATTATCTATGGTTCCTTTTTGATATGCAATTTTTCTCTTGGTATTTCACTATATAAAGATGGATTTTTCCTACTCTGATCACAGTTAAAACAAATATTTTTTAAGAATTTGTCTCACAATAAGATATTCATTGCTGAATTTGTATTAAAGGTTTGAATATTTAATAGTTAAAGAGAAGCAAAAGCTATAGAAAAGTGCTTTTCAAAAGGTGAATTTTGCTCCGTAAAATGAAATTTAAAAGTAGATTCTGCACTTTTTTGGTAACAGCTTCAGTCATTATGGGATCCAGCAGTGAAGCCGGAGCTGCTGGGTTTTAGCTCTGGGCACAGTTTTCCTGTCAGAGTGGAAGAGTGGGAGGTTGATTTTTGTCTCAAACTCACTTTTTCATGTTTTTCAAAATTCGAATGTTGTTAAGAAAAAAAACTTTTTCTGGCTCCTCTTTGCAATTGTTTGATGCTGTTTAATCATGCAAGTAGCTACATGTCACTGACATTAAAACAGGCTGAAAGACTTAGTGCCACTTTTCCAAGGAATGACAATAAGAGGATCAGGCTCGACTTGAAGATTTGGTTTCCCTTGTTGGCATCGGTTCTGCTTTTTTTTTTTTTGCTTGGTGGCGCCTCCACATCTCTCTGCTGAGGGGGTTTGGACCGAAGCCCAGCTCCACTGAAGAACCTGCTGAAAATGATACCTGTATGGAGGAGGTCTTGAGTCCCAGGATCCCAGGAGAGGGAGCTGGAAAGTTGGAGTATTCCCTCCCCTACTCCCTCCCACCACCGCCACTTTTGCTTTTCTTATCATGTATCAATTTCTTTTGTCCTCCCTGGCTGCCCCGGGGCTCCTGAGGCTGCCCGTCACCGTCATTGATCCCGGTCGGTCCCTTTTCTTTGCTAAACAAGTCCTCTTTAAGATAATGTTTGACACGCTGACAGCCAGAACCAAAACAGTGTAAAAGAAACCGAGTTTGACATCTATCATTTGTGCATCTACAGTTTCTACTGCTGCCTTCAGATCTCGCTGCTGATATGATGTTTTGCTCATGTGAAAGATGTGAAGTGGTGGTGTCGATCCTTTTTTTAAGATTTAAAGAGGATTTGTTTCAATGAAAACAAAGACAAAATGAGCTTTCATGATTTGATCCTCTTATCAAACATGATGCAGAGCCATACTTTATCAGGGTGACTGATTTCCTTGTGGCTGTGATAGCATCTAGGGACTAAATGAGTTGGGATCGTGGCTAACATCAAATGGAGCATGCTTAAAACCAGATTTCCAGTCGGAGGAAGTGAAAATAGATCCGCTGGTGGACATTAAGTGCACGATTTTGTTATTTGGATTGACGACAGCCGAGCTGCTGCACGACAAGACTTATTATTTTGGTCAGAAGGGATGCACGTTTGTTGAATAATCTTTTCTTTCTTTACAGCTCATTGACCACGCAGCTCGCTGAGAGGCTTCATTTACCACGTCGCTGTTCTCTATTTTCATTGACTTGAGCAAATGCAAATGACCCCTGGCTTCTGAAGTCATCACATAATCACACTGACGGACTGCTGTGGCGCTCGGCTTTCATTTACTCCATGTGCTGTTTGAAAATACGATTTTTCAGTGAACCCCGTTTAATTAAAAAAGGGTTTTTTAAGTAATTATGAAAGCAATGAAGCACTCGTGTCAGTTTTATACAGTTGATTTAAATGTCTTCATTAAGAGAGAAGTTATTGGAAACTGAGGGCTTTATGTTAGGATCTGCACATGAATGGCCTCCTTGACTAAGCTGCCTTTTCCCAAGGCTGCCGGGCCAGGCTGAGTTTTTAATCTTTGAAATGAGCCGTGCTGGGGAGTTGGATGTGCTTTGCTGGATGTAGTTTTCTAAATGTAACTGTCCCATTAGGCTGTAATTGTTGCTATCTGACGTTGGGACCGGGCCGTATGGGAGGAGAGTGAGAAGTCAGACTGAGATGGTATCAGGGCGGAGGAGACAGGAAGCCTCTGTGTAATCATGTCAGCTCAGAGATCTGGGCTGAGATCGAGCCAACTGGACTCAACTATGCCTGTCTTCTTCTGAACTGTAGCAAGAAACGGTGCGAGTGCGGACGAGCCTGCTTTTTTACCTTTTTTGGGAGTAATTTATGAGAAAGATAAGAATTGAATTGAGAAGGCAAGATCGGTGGGTAGCTTACGGTAAAACGGCATTTAGAGTCATTTGCTGTTAAAACGAGGGCTCGATAAATAAATATTTTTTTTTTAATGTTTACTTATATAACTTCAGGTGTAAACATCCTGTCATTACATAAAACATCAGGTTTGGCAATTAAAGATATACAGACCTCTGCAGTGGAATTCAAATTTGTGGAGGCTTTTAGGCAAAACCAGTCCATGGATTTGGCTGTTAAGGGTGAGGAATTTGGTAAGATTTCAAACCTTCAGTTAATTTGATTTATTTTCACACTCGGAACCATCTTGCAGTTACAGCAGCTGCTCAATTGGGGGCAACGTCATCCGAAAGAATGCCTAACTGGGAAGAACAGTTACGAACAATCTAGAGAACCTGGCTCCTCCCATTTGACCTCCTGTCTCTATAGTAAATTCACAGACACCTTGAGCTTCTCAAACCTTTTTTTGTGAGAGATTTGCCAAAGTTGTTATTATTTATGCTTGTTTGTTATGGAAAGAACATTGTATCATCAACTTGTGTGTGCGTAATTCTTGATTTTTCACTTTTGTCTGCCTTTTTGTGTGTAAATTTGTGTTTGTGTCCTCATAATTCTTGTAACTCCAACATTTCATTTGTGCATAACTTTATGTACTAGGAACTTGTGTAGCAGGAACAAAGGCTATAGAGGAAGACCAACAAGGAGGTTTGTGGATGTAGCGAAGGAGGACATGAGTTTGTGTGAAAAAGAAAGATGCAGAAGATAGGGTTAATGTTTGACTTCTTTTGATTATCTTAACAAGTTTGTTTAATCATAGACATTTGTTATTGTCTTCATCAGAACTTAAAGCATTTTGCACCTTATGCATTTGACGGTATTGTTTTTGATTAACATGGACACATTTTTGGTTTTTCTGCTTTTTTTCCAGCGGCTGTCTCATGTTGGCGTCAACATTGTTAAGTTACTTGCTGCAGTAGTTTAAGGGTAATGACATTCAGAGTTTCACCAGCTCAAGACCAGTTCATACTCTCACCGTAAGCAAACAGAAGCAAATCCTACCAAGTCTGTGTGGTATTGGCCCATCAGAGAAACTGATACTGAACTGATAGTTGACATTAAATCCATCTATCCAAGGACCAAAGAGAGTGAAAGTATCTGCTTTTTAGCTTTTCAAGTTTAAGTTTAGCTTCTTTTTCCAGCATTAAGCATTAAGCCCCCCTATAACACCTGAGATGTTGCTGTTGATACTTAATAACAAAACTCTTTGCACCACTTTTCTCTGCTTCTGAATCTGCTTGGATTACGGTGATCATAATGACAGATAAAAAGTTACAGTAAATCGAAGAAAATTAACTTTGAAGTGTTAAGTATTGAAACAATGCACAATGGTAAATGACGACACATCTTTGTATAGTGGTTTACTACCTTCTTAGAAAGCCCAACACACTTAACACTGGTGGTGGCTCCACTGCTAAACACTAGTGACAAACTATAACCACCAGGAGCAATGTGGGTTTCAAGGATACTTTGTCACATGGGCGGGAGAGGCGGGAATCGATCCTGCAATCTTCCAATCAAAGATCGACCGCCCTGCTCTTGAGCCAAGTTATAAATTGCTATAAAATTATTAGTTTTTTTTTTTTTTTTGAGGACAGAATATTTTTGAAATTAAAAGCCATGCTGTGATCTGCTAAAGGTTAAAAATGTTGTACTGTCCCAATGAATAATTTGAGTTTACTTGAATGAGCAGTTGTGTCGACTTCTCTGTAGTGTTACATACACAACAGACATTTGATATACAATCAAGAACAAGCTAAACAAGGGTTCTTAAACTGTGGTGCTTCCGCAATTGTCTCAAATGTTGAACTTTTCTTTACTCACACAGAGCACGGGAAGAGGTAAAAGTTTTATGTCAAATAACAATCAGATCCAATTTGTTCAGCAAGAACCAGCAAGATTAAAACTTAGTACCTTGGAGCCTTTTCTTAACGTTAAAATTTGCTACATTAAAAGCTTTAAAGCTGTTTTTTTATGGCAATGCTTGTTAACAATCGTTTTAGTACAACCATGTTCCATTATTTCTTGATTTTATTACACAGTAATTCCACCATGAACCTGAACCTGTCCAAAAAGCTCAATTCCGAGTGGTAAATGTTGCCTTTTTTTTTGCAAAAATTGAGATCAAACAGTTTTTTTATTCTTTATAAAAAAAGATCAAGCATGTGTAGAAAAAAATGAAATGTATAAATCCACAAACAAAGCAAAGACAAGGTCAACATGTATGTAAAATTGAAAAAAAGGTGAAGTTCCATTCAGAGTTCCAAGGATTTGTTCTAAGGTATTCCACAACTATTTCTCATAATTCTTGTTCTGTTTTTTTTAAACAAAAAATGTTAAGTGAAAAACCTTCATGTTAAATTTTGAATAAAAACTATATTGTAATTTCTACATCATTGTAAACAACTAATGTAAGAGAAACCGAAAAAATCAAAAAAATCAAAGCAAAGCAAAAAGCTTTCTCTAGAGAGATTAATATAATCTAATTTATTCCATTTCAGACCCTATCTCTAAATCATCCTATACGAGGAAACAATAAAAGAAAATTAGATGGCTTTAAGTTGCACACTCTATTCCTCAGAAAAACCACCAGTTGCACCACCCAGGTTCTTTGAATAAGGACCCTCTGTGGTTACAATATATAAAACGCAATATATAACAGTAAGGTTTGATTTAGGAATGGTAAAATCTAATTGGTGGAAAGTCTACTTATGAAAATGCATAAGGAGTGCAATCCGGTTTGTTGTGAGGCAATGTAATCCCTACAGCAGCAGAAAAGCTCACTAGGCTAAATGTATACCAGAGTAGGGGGATAATGCTGCCATATTAGTACAAATACTGTATGTCACTCACAGTATATGATACCAAAACTCTCCCAGGACTTCAGTCTGGAACTGCAAAGCTCCCCTGTGTTTGTCCCAGCTGAAATGAAGATTACTAAGTAAATAGGAATGCTGCACTCAGAGACACACTGACATTTGCCAGATGCTGGGAGCTAATTAGGGCCAAGTATTCCCCATCGCGTGGAGCGTGTGAGAAACTCTGACTGCTCTGCCTACCTGACTGAGGTGGGGTTGTGTTTTCAGTCCAAACACTTGGTTAAAACAAACTTAGAACTGTTATATAAAGCATGCACATCTGAGGGTAGCTTTAACACAACGAAAGAAACTTTACATGAAATCATTATTTTTTTGTTCTTAAAATAAAAACTTTTAAATTGTGGCGTTTAAATGATCTTTTTTTGCTTAAATTCATTAGAAAATCAAAGGAACTCACAATTATATGAATTTAGCTTTGGTGTTTTTTCTTAACTGTTGCAGGTGCAGAAGGCAGGTGATCAGAAGCAGAATTGGTCTCTGTGTTTTGCATGTTTCTCCCAGTCTGCAGCTTTGACTGACACGTCTTGATTAACATCTGCACTTTCCTAATGCCTTAATCTATTAATAATCTGTTCATGTCTGGAAAAGATGCCCCCCCCCCCTCCCCATGCACCCCCTTCTCAGGATCTGTGCATGAAGCAGGAAGTGAAAGGAGACCTGAGCCCCAGCCACCCACAGACCCACGCTGCACCTCTGCTTTCAAAGGCAAGCCGCGCGGGCGGCTCTGTGTCCTGGCTCCTGTCCAGGTTCCAGCGCTGTGATGTGGAGGGTCAGAGTTTGCGCCTGACCCCGACCCCGCATGTAGATGTTGTTATTACTAGGGCTTCGCGGCCCCCCCGAGGCGTGGGGTGGCACAAGCAGAGGGAGTCTCTGCGGAGTCTCCAGACCTGGAGAACAGCTGTGCGAGTTGGAGGCAGGTCTCCTCATGTTTTAAAGCGTTAGTGTGTGTGTGTATGACGGGTGGGGTCTTTATGGGAAATCACTGCTCAAATCACCACATCGTATCTGGGATTTTTTTTAAGTCTCGATAAAGAAATGCAAGTAAAGGAAGACAGCTTTGATCATTAGGACTAAGAACACCAGATATTTTCAAACAAAATGGTTCATTTTTGCCCCAGAATGCAATCCTGTTATTATTACTGCCATCCATTTTTTAAAAGAGAGTCTCATTTGGATTATGTAAGTACAGAAATAACAGTAAAACTGCTCAAATGAGCAGGTGCCGCTCCGTTTCCAGACTCCATGAACTTCTGCATGCACTTGTATGCTGTGCTCCATACATGCTGCACGGCTCGTGCTCTTCAGCCGGACTGCCATCAATTTCTTTGTGAATGGATTAAGCCCACGAGAGGCCAAAAGGTATTTAAAAGACTAACCTCGCTCTCGCTGCCATCTTAATTCTGCCTATTCTTGGCAGGTCTGGAGGGGGGCATTCTGACTGTGTAAATAGCTCTGGAAATTGCGTGTGGCCTTTGACTGTCTCTGTAATTGCGAGCCTCTCGCAGTATTTTGCTTGGCAGTCTGAGAGGTTAACCCCTGAGGGCTGGAGGCCCGGAGCTCTCCCTCTGACTGGCAGAGGGCTCCTCAAAGCCCCACTTGTTCACCCCGTGAGCCCGTGCAGCTCGGAGCTCGCCGCTGATCCTCTTCCGAGTGGGAGGCGGCCGGGTCCATCTGTGGCCCGGGCACAGCAGGTTGAAGACTGCCGGATGGTCAGAGGTGTCTGCAGGTTTCAGCACTTTAGTCATCTTATATTGCTGTTGGATCCCTTTAAATAACATTTTTTTTTAAAATTGATATTCCCATTATTTGTAAATTGTAACTGCAGGTCGTTTTGATTGTGTGCAGATGGATGTTCTCAGTTTGAGTAAATGAAGTAAGTGAAATTCTAATTTATCAGTTTATATAATTTATTATCGGTAATTGGCAAAAATGATGTTGCCCTTTTAAATCAACAGAATGTGTTTGGAAGCCCTGTGAAGAACAAAGAGAGACAGATTAGATTAATTGGCTTTGACCAAAAATTGTGTTGTTTTAAAGTGAAACCATCTTAAACTGCTGTTATTCTAAAGACGGCTTGCATCCACGGGGTTCACTTTGAGGATCTGCGTTAAAGGCTGAACTCCGTGATGGATGGTGTTGCCGTATGAAATGGCCTGTGAAGATGCAGCCTTTTGTGAAGCCACATTCAGGAAAAGACAACAACTCCTCAGATTCCCACATTGTTCTGGCCTGCCCCCCCTGGGCCTCGAGAGCAACTCACTGCACCCCAGACAAAAGTACAGACGCAGAAAAGAAATATCCACACACAAAAGCTCTTTATGTAACGCTGTCAAGTTGCATTGATTTTTTTTTTTTCCTGTATGTTTGACTGACAATGCAGAATCGTCGCTTCATGCCATCTCAGACAGCATTGACTTTACTGGTATCCTTCTTTCTTTTGGGTAGAAATCTAAACATTGAATTTTTCTCATTCGTGGTTGCAAGTTTTGAGACCTTTTGCATTCAGACTGCACCCTGTCTGCTTCACAGAGGATGAATAGATCCAATTAAACCATTCTATTCCATTTTTATGCAGCAGTGCAGTCAGACCCTGCTCTGACCCCACCTGTCCGGACATTTCTCCGCTCCCTCCATCATGGCGGTGTGTCACACAGACGCTGATGAAGCGGCGGGCACGTGCAACCTTCAAGCCAGCTCGACTGGAGCTCTGATTTAGAGCGGAGAGGTCACAAACGCCATCACTGTACAGGGAAAACACTGTATCTTTATTCCCCCCCCTCTACATTCATCAGGACTTTATTTAAACTCACACTGATTTATTGCCAGCTTGCAATCACATGAGCGGAGACAGAAAACAAGAATGGTAAAGTGCACTTCAGGAAATTACTGGGGGAGTTTTGAGTTTCCATTAGAGACATTTTACAAACAACTAATTTACTTCTTTTGTAAGTTGCATTTCTTGCTTAAAATAAGTCACATGTACTCAAGAAAGCCTCCCTTTTTGATTATTTTTATTATTATATTTTTAAGCCAGCTATATTTTTTTTAGTCTGAGGTAACTGTATGGCTGTAAGGACCAATTGAATCACTTTTTTAGATCAGAAGTTCTCTAAAAACTTCCAAGAAGACTTCATGTTAATTTAACAAAATTAAACAGAAATTAAAAACCTATAAATTCCTCTCATAATTTGATGTACATCTCAGTATATCATCCATGGTATACATTAAATATTCAATTAACTTTTGGGGCAATAAGATACAGTCTCTCAATCTCTCTGAATAGATGAAACCTAGACATGTATTAATCATTTGCCGTTTAAAGATATCAGTGAAAATGCCTTTTAACAGAGAAATTCTTGGTTTTTTCTTACTGACTTGTTTTTTTTTAAGCAAACAAAAGCACCTTTAACATAAGAGCTTCAAACATAAAAACCTGTCATTTTGGGGTCTTTTAGACAGTTTTGTTCTCTGGGGTTAAAACAATTGCACCTCATTTATTTTGCCAATTGTAATTAACTTAAGAAAGCTTGTCTCTTTTGGTTTGAATCACACAAACTTACTAATGGAAAGACAATATGGAGAGCACAACAACTGATTATTTACTTCCTGATCTTTATTTATACCGTTCTATTTACATAACCTTGTTTGTATCTGTGACTTTGAACCGATACTGCTATAATTCTTACCAAAGCATCCGTTTTTTTTAATATACTTTTTCTATTTTACCTCCCTAAAGGATTGTGGGATTTACAAGTATGTAAAGCTAAAGAATGAAAAGGAATTGAAAACTTAAGAAAAATTAGTCGTTAACTCAGTTCTTCAGCTTTTCTTTTGTGAATGCTGCATTCTGAGAAACCTCACAAAGCTTCAAAATGTGTCAATGTTGGAATAAAAAAAGAAAAAGGAAACCAGAAATAAACAAAACAGAGAGAAATGCAATGATCTGAGGAAGCAAACAGGGTATTTGATGTAGTTTATTAATGCGTTCTGTCACAAAACTGAGTCCGCCATTGAAGGTGTCAAACAAATAGATATAATACTGCAAAACTGTTGACTTTAAATGAGGTTCCACATAAGGGAATATGACCAAATATTAAAATGAATGACATGTTTGTTTTCTCAAACAGATGATTAAATGTTTGCATCTTTCTTTTGTCAAAAGATAGTTTGAGCATTTTCCTGTTCAAACGCATTTCCACTGCAGCTGGTTAGTGGGTTTAGTCAGACACACCTCTGTACTTTGTGCAGTGATTCCTATTGGAAACTGACATTTCCTCTTTGTGCGACTTGTTGACAATTGGCAATATGATGAAGAATCTGTGGGAATAAAGACAGAGAGGCTGTGAGTCATTTCATTTTTTTTTTTTTTTTTTAGAAAATATTAGTGTGTGTTGTCCTGCACAACCAAAGGAAAACAGTTCATAGACAGATCATGAAAAGGCAAATCCTAAACAGCCAAGAGTTTTTTTTACTCTGTTTTTTCTTTGTTTATATGCTTCTTTTAAGAATTTAAATTAGGGAGAAGAATTCAAATATGCTGACATACAGCCATAAGAAACAAACCTGCAGACCTAAAAACAGAAGCTCCGGTCACATAATCCAAATACTCTAAATCGCTGCGCAGACTGCTTAAAAAAAACAAAAAAACTCTTCGTCAATATCTGGACAAGAACAAGCAGTAAGAGGTGGACTTCCTCTCTGAACTTGTGCTTTATTTAACCTTTCATGACGATGAGCACTGTCTATCGCTTTCCTTTGCCGCTGCAGTCGCCGCATTTACTGTCACTGGACCACGAATCAAAAAGCTTTAGCTCAAATAGCACAAAATAACTTTTTGTGAAAAAGCAATCTAAACCAAAAATAACCAGATTAAAGTACCAAAAATATTTAATTATTTTGTAAGTGACCATGGTATAAGTGGGATAATGCCCAATGAAGGGTTTTAACGCACGCCGTGATAGCCTGACTATTTCTTTGCTAGGTTTGGTTAATTAGCATTTGTAATTATTAACACATTAATTCTTTTTGATTAATCGCGTGCGTTAATGCGTTAATGTTCAGTGCCCTAATAATTAGATTCAAATTTTTCTAAGTCAAAATTAAAAAAAAGGGATACATATCGTGACACATGTATCGCGATACGTATTGTATCGTCAGACTCTTGCCAATACACACTCCTACTTTAAATGTTTTGAAGTCAACTAGAGATGTAGTCATCTTTTACTAGGAGCATCTTTGGTGAACATGTCATCCCTTTGAGTGATGAGGGCTGAGTCTATCTGGTAATGTGACAGGCCAGCTCACGCTGGACCTGCTGATGCTCTGCGGTTCCTGTTGAGAACACTGAGCTCTGTATTTGCTCTTCTCTTGCTGAGTACAACAGCCTCTCCAGACCTGGTTAGGAGTGGGGCTCCCTGCAGCTGCTGTCTCTGAGGCTGATTAGCGCTGTGATGAGCGAGTCAGCCCCCCCCCCTCTTCTCAGTAACACACAACACAGAGAAAGGGTTAAGCAGCTGCTCAGGGAGGAGACCTGCTCTGTGTCCAGGATGTAGAGCGCCGCAGCGCAGTGGTGTGCTGTTACACTGCATGAGGCCTCGGCTCCACTTGGGTTGTGATTGGACCTGTAGGATCACAGCCTCCCCGCCACCGCCGCCAACCCCCCTCCCCTCCTCCCTGAGGGTTTTTTTCTCTCCACATCCTCCTCGCTGATTATCACCACCGCCAGAACTGACTCCTGCACTCCAGCTGCTGTCCACACTCTGACTCTGCGGCTAATTTGTCCAGGCTGCATGGAGGGAGAAAACTTTTCTCACAGAGAAGCTTCTGCTTGAGCTTGATCCTTCTTTACCATCAACCAATGCTGCTTGCTTTTCTGTCAGGTTTTCCTTGGTGGTGAGTTTCGGCAAACTACAAAACAAGCTCTTTATTTGGAGGGGGAGGATCTGCTGTGTGGACCCAGATGTGTTGCTGCTTGCAGGTGTTTCCTTTGCCCTCACTTCCAGAAGGTGACTCTCAGCCGTCATCTTCAATTTAAGAACTCGGCTTTAAACTTCAGTGCAAAACACATGTTCACTCTTTCACCGGCTACTGCAAATCCCAGCTTTCCCAACAATTAAAACAAAAGAGGAGTGGTACTTCTTCTTCTTCTTTTTTTTTTTTTTTTTTGTTATAAAGAGAATTTAGGACGAAAAGACGAACTTATCTGCTGTCCTGAGTCAGAGCCACAAAGACGTCAATTTGACTGTTTGAGGCTGTGAGGGAGAAAAACACAGTAATCCACCAGTCAAATAAGAGACTTTGGAGCTGGAAAATTGATCTTCTGAGTTGATGGCCATGAAAATAATTTTTCAAAAAAAAAAAAAAAAATCTGAATTGGAGATTCACTTCATTTAAAATAGCAGGTCCAAACCATAATCAATCTGAATGACAGATTTTGACCGTAATAATACAGCTTATTGTCTTCCTGCTGAATATTTTTGGCTTGTATTTGTTATTAATTCTGTGTGACAGCCAACAATTCAAACAACACGCACTTTATAAACATTAGCTCCATTTTCCACACTGCAGTGTACCCTTAAACCACTTGGACTGAAGCTTTCTAGCTCTGTCAGAGTGCGCTGACAGTTTATGTCTGCTGGGCTGTCCCAGGTCACCAAATGAACCAAAAAAGAGGCTAGACATGGCTGGACAAAACCTGCAGCACGACGGAGGAGAAGTTTGTGACTGTTGTCAGGTCACAGTGATCCCAGGAAAGAGGAAACTTTAGATTTTAAAATTTAAAAAAAACCGACATGTCTGCGAACACTCATGATGCAGTAGAGTAGAAGATGCACACATAAAGAGAAAAACTTCTATTACTTCTTAGAAAATCATAGCTCTTTATGCTTTTTTAATTAATTGTACTAATATTGGAGTAGATTTGAAAAGGTAAATGTTTTAAAAACTTTAAAAATATTTCTAGTTTAGGGAACTTTTGTTACTCTTATCTCAACTTTCTGCTGTTGCTTTTGTGAGTCAAGGTATTTCCTTCTAAAATAACTTATATATGTCTGCAGATACTAGAGATTAAAATGGAATTAGTTACAATTACTTTGTTACATTACATTACTAAGAAAAACACAATAGAGTAGAATTGTGTAAATTGGCTTCTTGACACTCATTTGTTATGTAACAAATTAAAATATATTTGACTTAATTTGATGATCATATTTAATGGATTTAAAGAAACTTGTGTGTTTAATTCCTGTGTCTATTTATGACTTTGAGTAACTATAACGTCAAGAAGATGGCATCATCTTCCATCATCATTTATTTTTCTTAATGTTTTAATAAATCTACAAGTTAATATCTTGATATGTCTAAGTTTTATAAAATAATTTTATTGTGTTATTTCAATAATTTAATCAAATTAAAACAAAATCATTTCCTTTGGTAACTTTTTGTCAAACTTGAACCCCTCTACAAGTAAGTAAATAATAACCTTTATGTATATCTGCTTTTAACTACTATTCTTTAAAAACTTATATTATTTACTTCAACCGTCAGTTAATGTTTTACTGTTTCAAAAAGACAGTAAATGTTACTTTTTCTTAAGCTTGTTCAAATCTCTAACTTGATAAGTAGAAATGCCAGAATTTGCACTTTTTCAAAAAAAAAAAATTGATTTGATTCCTTATTTGAATTATTCATTTGGAATATAACCTTTTCATGAATTTGAATGAATTTTGAATGAATTTGAGAGTTTTGCTTGCATTTTGCTGAGAAAACCTCAACTATTGGAGTTTTCCTTTTTAGTAATCAGATTTGAGTAAGTTCATCAACCATTTCATGTATATACGTGAAATAGGTATATATGTATAAACTGCTGCAGTTAGTTATGTTGTTTTTCCACCAGTTTTTAACCTTTAAAGTAAATATTGGGTAACTACATAATACTTCCACTCTAATATAATCCTTCTGATGTAAGAATATTTTTACTGGAGCAACTTTTTTAACTTCTCAGCATCTGGCGTCAGGTCACAGAGTCTCACAAAAAATCTAACCTTCGTTTTTTTTTATTTTTTTTTTTTTTCCCGATGTTCCAAATGGATTCCAACAAATCCATCAGAGCAGTGCTATGATGCTGTAATGCAGGAATCTGCAACGAGGCTGCGATGCCACAGGTGACGCCTTTGTCTCTACATTGAGGCTCTTTAGTTTAAAGAAAAATGCAAACAATTTGACAATATCATGGATTTGTATTTTTATTATGTGCTTTAAGCACATATTAATATCCTCTGCTGCACAACAGTGTCTAGTTGCTGTTTATAGGAAAAGTTCTTCAAGTATGTGATTCATTTTAAGCCTATGTTGCTGTATTTATATTTGACAGTAAAAGTAGAAACAGAAAATGCCATGTTTGACTTTTGAATTTCAAATTGAATTAAATCTGCTGCAGCAGGAGGATCTTAATTTTATTTTGAAAGGAACTTGTGCACGCTGTTGTCAAAAGTAAAATGAAATGTTGAAAACATTTTCTAAAAGTGTGATTTTGCTGAACTCGCTGAGTTTTGGTCAGTAAGAAACTGGACCTTTCAGCGTTACAGGAAGCAGAATCTCTGCCCTCATGTGATGCTGACCTGATGTGTGACCCGACCCTGGTATCTTATTTTATGTCATCTCACTTATATTGAAAAGAAAAAACGTCCATGCAGTTCTGATCTCATACAGGCTGCATTTGTTGAATTATTTGTTCAGATGTTGTTTTTTTGTAAAAGGAACCAAAATTAAAATGTCTTTTCATCCGTAGAGATAGAAAACCTGCTTCAATAATCTATTCAGTGAACACCGTGGTCACACACCTGACAGGTATCTGTAAGGCCCCTTTTTCTTTCAATTACGCTGTGCAATTTGAAAATCAGGGCCGGCATCAGCGTTCACTGCTACAGGAGTTATGAGAGCACCCCCTTCACCACGGCCACCCTCCCATTTCTATAAAACACACAGTTTGGACGCTGCACACAACAACCCTGAACATCTTCCATGGATGAATACTTTTTCTCCATAAAAGGGTGCTCCATGGGCTATTTGGTGTGATGAAAAATCGCCAAGCTAAAATACAAAGGGCCATTTTCATATGTAGCATAATTGCCGGCTGCTGGAGTCTCGGCGTTTGCGTGGTTTGAATTGGTGCCACAGGAAATCCTACCACGCTTCAGTCTGTCCTCAGCTTCCTCACGTACATTTAAGTCAGCAGTTCGCCGCAGCTTTCTGCGGTCATTCGTCAACGCCAGAAGGCGCACAGAGATAAGATCTTGGTCTCGGAGGGCAATTAAAAAGGAATTATACCAAATTATGTCTAACTTTGTGTGTTCTGCTGTGTTCTGTGCTTGTTTTGAGCGCCATTTCTCGGAAACTCCCACATTTTAATTGCACCAAATGCTTATTTTAGTCTGCGTTTCCATCAGTTTGTAAAAGCAGTAGATGTTATCAACAATGATACCAGTGTAGTTATTTCTGCCTTACTAATCTGGTGCATGTATAAATAATTCACATAGGTCAGGCTTTGATCCTCTGGTAAAGCTCTTTTATTGCCAGTTGTGGGAGGAAAACCAGTAGATTGAAAATGAGGAATGCATCAAGGGGTGTGCTGTTTACTTGCAGCACGGGCAGCTGGTTAGTCATCTTTCTGCCATTTTACACCCCCCTCCATCGCTTTTCAATTCCAGCCGAACCCCAGGCCCGGCTACTAACTGGGGGCTTGAATATTGTGCGCTGGGGATCAATGCAGCCCTGAGTGAAATGTCAACCGCGGCCCTGCGATGTGTCAGACTGCGAGGGAGTTGTAATGGCTATTGATCCACTGCGAGCTTAATGCAGAGCTGCCCTGCCACGGCGCGAGCCAGCTGCAGCAGAAAGATATGTATGAGATGAGCTAAAACGGAGAAAATAGAAAAGAAAGAGCCCACAGTTTCATCCCCCTCCTTGCATCCCTCCCTCTCTGGCTGCAGATTGATCTTCCTCTTCCTGCTGATTCTGACTGGGGTCTGTCATTATTTTACTCTGTCATTAGGGGCTCCATTGACAGCCTTGGCCTGTCTGTGCCACTCTTCGGAGACAGCAACACTTTTCCCATGCGGCGTTCCCTACATTTATTAAAGTCGCTGACAGCCTTGTCTTAGCTCTCTCCATAGATGGCTGAGCTTCAGACCGCGGTGCAGTCGTGTAATTGGAAGACGAGTCTGTCCCTGGCTTGTAATATCAGTGAGGTACAGCTGTAGGTCAGACTGGTTTATATCAGACTACTGGTTATGAAGTACAAAATCAGACCACCTCCGTCTGAGGGTCAGTGTCTGCGCTCAAAGTGAGAACAGTATAGACCCAACAGCCGTGCCTCCATCTTTGTAGATCCCGCAATGTTTTCATAAAGGTCACTTTTTTCCCATATTAGGTGTTCAATTTCACAAGTTCTATCAGTAAAGTGAGAAAAACCCAGAGGAAAAGCATCTGTTGGGGTTTTTGTGCAGGTGATTGAGGTTTTGAACCCCCCCTTCCTCGATTATTGTAGCAGAAAAAGCAGAGATTACGCCTTAATTTAAAATGTAACACAGTTGTACAAAATAAGACGCTTTCTCCACAAAATAGATATATTTCAAATAACTGTTTGAACAATTTTTATGCCTGAAAAAAAAAAATTAAATTGCCTTTTTTGTTGTTTGACTTAAGTTTTTATAGGGAGAATCTTGTTTCTTCCACAAAAAAAAAGAAATAAAAAAAGAAAAAGTCAGCCATATTTATGCAGATTCTCACATTTGCCAGAGTTGATTATAAAATTTGCATGACAGCCACAGAGGCAGCATGCCAGAAGAAAAGACAAACAAACAGGACGTAAAAAAAAAATGCTGGTTCAGATGATGGTCCCTCTGAGACTCAGAACCGGACAAAACAGCCTCACAATTTAAATATTTGGATAAAACGAAGATTTTTAACAAGCATTTATGACACTTAGCTTAACAATGTGAGGAAAAGAACTGAACTCTATAAAGATATGTATTTTTTCAAAGTTTTAAGCAAACAGAGCTCAGGATTTCAATGAAAAACTAAAGAATAAAGGTATATTATAATAGAACGAGGGTCTGCAACCTTTAACACTAAAAGAGCCATTTGGTCCAGTTTCTTACTGTCAAAAATAACCAGTAAGAGCCAAAAAATCCTACTTCCTGTTTTGAAAAATAAATTTTATTTTGGTATTTTGACTATTGAGCTATTCATTCATTACAAATATATTTCAAATACTTACAATAAATGAATTAAAACAGTGTTAAATGTTTCTTTATATGTCATACATATTTATTTATTTTATTTTTGACAGCAACACATACAAGTTCCTTTCAAAATAAAATACCTACTATTACAGGAGATTTACTCAAATTAAAAACGCAAGAAAAAAAACAGATTTTATTTCATTTTATCGTTATGAATTTTGTTTCACCTTCATAATTTTTCTCATTTTAGTATCAAATACAAACACGATCATGTTGGTGTACAATCAAATTTTTCTTTTAAAAATTAAAACTTGTAAATGCAATTACTTTAAGAACTCTGAACGCCTACGAGACACTGTTGTGCAGTAGGGGGAAACTTAATATACTGAAACAAATTAACCAATACTATAACCCATTATTTTATTTAAATTGTGAGTATTTTTTCTTCAAACTCAAATAGTCACGATGAGTGGAGATATGAAAGAGTCTCATGTGGCAGACCCCTGTATTAGTCCATTTTACAATCAATTATAAAGTAAATTAGTGTTATTAACAATCGATATGAGCAGATACATTTTTTTCTGTTAAAGAAAAGAATACAAAGCCAATCCCTTTTTTTTTGTTCTTCCACTATTACAGACAAATAAACTGCTTGTAAACTCGTTTTTCTGCTCCTCATCAGTTCCTCCAAACACAGACTTTGGCTCTGTGACAAAGTGACCCAATGGCTCAGAAATTACACCATCTCTCCATGAGAAACTCAGTGAAAAGCGAGCATAAAAATGGCTGAAAGATGCAGCCCAAACAGCTTCTTACAGTCTTTACATAACCTAGATTTCTGATCCTGTGATTATTGTTTTGCCGTGTTCTTTGCTGCCGGATTATTACTGTAGGGATCTGACAACTTGAAAACATTTCTGGAGGCTGTCAGGAAGTTCACAGTGGGGTGCACTGATTTGAGATTGTTGGTTTGGGGGTATTTGTGTGAGTGTGTGTGTGTGTTTGCTGCACATAAAGTGTTTCTGTGTACAGGCTGGTGGTTGGATCAAACTGCCTGCTTCTCCATGTTACAAGAGGCACAATCAGGCAGGAGCAGGGGGTCTCCGGCTGTCCTGGCGCCGTGACACATGAGGCGGCTCGATGGGGCGGAAGTTATCGGGGGGTTCGGGGGTGAAACTGATGACATAGTGTGTGACGAAGACTCATCATCTGTGGCCGATACAAGTATTTGAAGTGAGGTTGGGATGTTGCTGCGTATGTCTGGAAAGATTGATTCCAGCTTGGTGCGTGTGAGGGGTCAGCAGACAGTGTGGGTGGAGGAAAACTGGGTGGATTTAGTAGGAAAAAAAATCCAAAAACATACTAATTTAGAGGGGAGAACCAGAAGCAAACAGTCTGTGTTTATATTTATTCAAACTCTTTAAAAAAAATGTACTTTTCGTGCCAAAATGACCTGCCTTTTCTTGATTTTTCAATCAATATGCACTCAGAAACCAAAGCGTAACACATCTCATCGCACGATTATTATAAAATCTAACAGAATTTCCAAGATTTTTTCCTCTGAAAATCGATGCCAACAGAAACAAGGGCGTGCAGTAAAACCTCTGGGTTTAATGCACTCGCTGTTCTGTCACCCCCGAGAATCAAAACGTGCTCTTGAACATAAAGGAAAGGCAAAGAACAAAATTATTCCTCAAGCTTTCTATCAAAGCCTCTGCATTCATGGCAAAGTCTAAAGGGCATGTCAGTCCTCCTGCCTCTGAGAGAGGTAATTATCCTTTTCCTGTCAGAGAATAACAAATGATAGTCAACTATGGGGGTGCATTTTCAGGAGCTGAAATTTGTTGATAGGAAGGAGAAGGAGGTTTAATTTTCTGGCAGCTGCACATCTACTCTTATCTTTTTTTTTGGTCACTTTTTTACCTTGTGCAGAGCAGTGCTGTTTGTTTACGTGTGCGAGCTTGTGAGGGTGTATTTATGTGCCCTGCATTAACATGCCTATTTATAATCCTTCACTTTCTTACAGTCATCTTTTTTTTCTGTTGTGACCATTTCACAGATTATATATTGTCCAAGTAATTTCCCTTTCAGCATCTGTGTTTTTTACCTTTCAGAGAAAGCCGTGAATGGAGGGGAAATTATCACAATTACTCATATAATTGAGCCGTCTTTGTAGCAAGTGCGGCTTCAGTAGCCCCTTTTTTCCATCAGCCAAAATGGTTTCATTATATGGGTTTTTCATATTCCCTGACACAGGGCTCCGCTGAGGGCCTGGCGCGTGGATGAGATGCAGGATGAACAGAGTGAATCATTAAGGTCACAGTAGGAATAATTATCCCAGCTATGGAAAGAGCATCTAAAGCCTTTTTTCTCCCCCGGCACAAATGCAATGTCCACGGCTTTTAGTCACAAAGAACTTTGTTACAAATGGAGCTTCCACCTTCTACTTATACAAAGAAGAGAGGGGGAGAGCAAGACTTGTATCAACATGACAATTTTCCATCATTAAGACTAATGACAGGCACAGACTGTGGGGATCAAGGGGAGCACAAAAAAAGAGGCGCATTCAGGTGTTGGCTGAGTGCTGACCTCCTTCCTGTCTTTGTTGGAGACTTAACTCTTAACAAAAACTAAAAAGGGTTTTCAGACTAAAGGAGCCGTGGCAGCTGAACGTCAAGCAGCCCGGCTCTCCATGGGCAAATGACTTAATTGGCAAATTTGCATGTTTTCCATTTGCAGGGAAATTAATTCAATAAAACCTACATGTAAAGATGTTTAATCAGCCATTGTTTTGGTGAAATAATTTGCCACCTTATATTATTCCTGCTATCAAACCCTTACATAATCAAAACTTTAATTAATATTCTGGGAATAAATTGTCTGATAAAGTAAGACTTCTTCTTCTTCGTGTAACAAGTGGAATGCTGGAGCAAGCGTGAAGATAGTTTCTTTTACAGTTTAGCTGAATTAAGTAAAAGCCACTTTTTTTTCCAAGTCCTTTCTCCCCAGCCTTCACTCAGGTAATTGGTCATTTTGCCGCCAATTTTGGGCAGCTTGGATGCTGGACGCCTTGGCCTGACCCCTGCTGCTGCTGTAATGGGGACAGCATCTC
Source organism: Oryzias javanicus (assembly GCA_003999625.1). NCBI lineage: Eukaryota > Metazoa > Chordata > Actinopteri > Beloniformes > Adrianichthyidae > Oryzias > Oryzias javanicus. Next base: position 11,847,736 of record CM012457.1, on the reverse strand, counting down.
TACCAGTTCACTGGGGGCTTTTCCTCAAAGCGAGCCCTGCTTTCTGAAGAGAAAGAGCCTCTGAACTCTAGGATGGAAAAAAAAGGAAGTAGAAACTTCCAACCTCTTCTGTGCTAATCATCAAACATCTTCCTGTTCTTTTTTTCTATAATTATTTACAAGAATTTTAACAATAAACAATTCAAACAAAAATGATTTTTATTGATATTTTTCTTCCATGTACAGACCAAAAAAGGACTTCAACTTGGCCCAGGTGCCTGAAAAATAAGAAAAAAATGTCATTAATAATTTTCATATAACTTTAAAAATAAATGAAAACATTTTTTTTATTTAAAAATATATTTAAAAAATTGGAAAATGTAACTTTTGTTTTACAATAAATAATAACAGATAATATTTAGGAGGAATACATTATTAATAACAATTTAATTTATGATACATATTTTTGTTTAAATAAATCATCTAAAAATTGACAAAATTACCTCTTAAAATTCAATAAAGAATCGAATTTATTTTAGATTTTATTTTGAAAAATCCCATTTTCCTATCTCATTCTCTGAATGTGACCCCATGATAATTTCTCTCAGTTATTCTTTTTTTTTTAACTCAGCAAACAAAATCAATTCATATTTTGATGCCACATTGAACATGAAAATAGACACTGAATCGAGTTAATTGTGGCGCATCTCGTTTGCCTTCAGTGACGCTGAAAATGACAGGATGGCAGCGAGGGGGCAAAGACGGAGCTGAAACGGAACAAAAGACAATTTCTCTTGTTTAATTCGTTGCTTTTTAGAATGTGAAACACAGAGTTTCTATAGACATCATTTTCTCCCTCTGGAAATGTTTTCAAGTGAGGAATATGAATGACATTTTTCGTAAAAATAAATGCAAATTGATAATATAAAACGTCTTCTAACTGCACGATGAAATAAGAGGATTATGGCATGTCCAGGCGGATCAAATCATATTTCATTTCCCTAATATGAGGGAAAACCAGCAGGTTTCTCTTTGGCGCGCGCGTGCAGGGCGCACAGGACGCGCGTGGCGCAGCGTGGAGACCCGTTTACCTCCGCGTTCCGGATCATATCTGACGGCCGTTAAAATGTGGGTTTCGGGTGGCAGCTGAGGAGAGCTTCCCATCACCGGCCTGAAATGAAGTCGGTGACATGCTGGCCCGTTTAACACCCCCCCCCCCCTCCCCTCTCTGTCTGTCTGTCCACCTCTGCACTAAGGTGAAGAGCAGCAGGTGTTAAAACCCCCTCAGCCGCGCAGCTCCTCTCACTCCTAATGAGTCCAGCCTCTGCGCTTCATCCATCCGCGCGCCGAGGACGTTATTTTTAGCGCGGCTAGTTAAAGCGCGCCGCTGTGGCCCCGCGCTGCCCTCCCGCCAGCAACTCAAATTATTAACAGAGCAAATATTAACATACGCCTGACTGTTCCCAGGGATTCCTTTTAAAACAATTCCCCTTCATTTTTGATCAGCTCACAAACAGAGCAACCATGACGTTTTTTCTTCTCCATTCCCTTGCTATTATTTTGCATGTTTTCTCAAAATCCGCCTCTATTCTGTTAATGGTTTTGCTCGCAGACGTCTGTAGATACTGTAATCGTGGGAAACTAATGACAGTTATCAGTCGCACCCACCAAGTACCCATAAAAATCTGTCCTCTGTTCTGGAAGATGATAATTATTGGTTGTACTGCCATTATCATGGTCGTTGTTGATAGAGGAAATCTTGAAGCGTTTTTCGAAAGTAATTCCAGAGAAATCACTTCAAATTGGCCCATTTTAGGGGACAGGGGGACCAGCTTTCGTTACAGCCTAATATTTCCACAGAAATCTTTAAATCCGGGCATCCAGCAGCCTGCCTGGCGCATTGTGGCGCACCCTCCACGCTGTCAGGGCGCGCGTTTTGAGGAGCCATTTCCGCAACTTTTGCCGGTTCTGTTTTTCCAGTTTAATTATGCAATGACACTGATGATCACAGTGAGGGAATTCAGCTTTGGGTAATTCAGGTGGAGATGAATGCAGCAGAGAGGATGGAGCAGGCTGCTGCTGCAGCTCTGCGCAAACACCAGAGAGGCTGCGGTCTGCAAATGAATCCTAATAGAATGAAGATCAGCCGGATCATTTCCTCTGCTTTCACCGGGGGCGTCCCGCGGAGGCTCTCTGACCTCGGACCGCACGATTCATCCCCTGCTTCTCCATCCATTGATTGTCTTAAGTAAGTGGAGAGACTTGTATTTTGCTTTGCTGATTGAAAGAGTGGAAGGTTATGAGTCTGAGCGGGGCTGAATTTTAATTCAATGATGTGTCTGTTTATGCAAGATTGGATCACATTTAATTCACAAATTTAAACAAAAATCGAATTAAGAAAAAAGAAGCTAAATTTCTCGACTTAATATATTTATAGAGCATCTTCAGACCTGCATATCTGTGAGAAAACCCCATCAGATGAAAGTGTTTTTCCTTCCCAGCGCTGCCAGGTGCAGGCCGAGCCCTCAAGTCGCACCAAGTGTTAAATACATGACTAATTACAGAGCTACTTATGAAAATTAAACGCTAGTGTTATGTTAATGCACGCCATCCTCCCGATGGCGCATTAGGAGCTTTAATCATAAAAGTCCTTCATCAAACTGGCCACCCAGATGAAGCAGCTGTAACTCTGATGAAAATGTTGTTTATTAGGCGCGTGACAAATGCCAGTTTTAATGCAGCTATTATTCCCATAAATTAGCCCGATGATGATATAAAAATGATAATCATACAGCGCACGTTGACCTGTCAAGCGAAGATGTGAGGTTTTGAGGTTTTCCTTGACTTTATCAGCGTGTTGGGACACAGCCTCCGCGTCACCAATCGGCTTCCTCCGTGGAGAGAGTGGACCAATCAGCGCGCGTCCTCGATGAATATTCATGAGTCCGAGATTCAAACCTTTGAGCGAGTTTGTGTTGGTCCACAGCATCATTCCTGGGACTTTTCACGGCCACAAACTACATTTTCTTATGAATGGGAAGAGAAAAAATCTGTCCGGCTTAAATTGGGACCCGTCCGTCTCTGAGATAGTAGAAGGAAAACAACAAAAGAGACACAAGGGGGACCGTCAGAAGAGATGACAATGACCACGATTCCGGATGCTCTCAATAGCCCTGCCTCAGGAAAAGCCGTTTTCATGGAGTTTGGACCCCCGAGTCAACAAATGTCGCCTTCATCCATGTCTCACGGACACTATCCCATGCACTGTTTACATTCTGCAGGTCCCACGCAGCACGACAGCTACAGCCCAGCCTCGTCGTTCACCCGACCTTTGGGTTATCCATACGTCAACACCGTGGGCAGCCACTCTTCCAGTCCATATCTCAGTACAGTCCCGACTTATCAGAACAGCTCTGGACTCACGCAGACGCGATTAGAGGACGCGGGTAAGTGCTGGATTTTTTTTTCCTGCCCCTCAAATATTGACTTTGTCTGTTTGCTTTTCAACTAACAGACAAGCCAGATGTGAAACTGGCCAATTATTTATTGCGTAACGCTATAAACAATGTATGCAATTAAGGGTAATTATACCTAAAGTACAACCCGTAAAACGCGCGCAGGAGTATTCATTGCTGAGCTGCACTGTTGGTTACAACTGCCTCATCTCTCTTTTTTTTCCTCTTCTTCTCCTTCCTCCTCTCTCCCGCCTTCACTTTGCTCCTGCGTCTCCATCAGCGCCAGAAGCCGAGAAAAACACGGTGGTCGAAGGTGGAGAGGTGCGATTCAACGGTAAAGGGAAGAAGATCAGGAAACCAAGGACTATTTATTCCAGTTTGCAGCTTCAGGCTCTGAACAGAAGATTCCAACAGACGCAGTATCTGGCGCTGCCGGAGAGGGCTGAGCTGGCTGCCTCGCTGGGTCTGACCCAGACACAGGCAAGTCTCTCACATAGCGTCACACACAACAATAAACCAACAAATACGTGTGCGCATTTTTGGTGTTTTACGCACGCGTAAAAGTGATCCTAATTTTATTTTATTTTTCTCTAGGTAAAAATCTGGTTCCAGAATAAAAGATCCAAGTTCAAGAAACTGATGAAACAAGGCGGCAGTACAATTGACACCAATGTTTTGGCCACCGGCCGCGGACTGTCGAGCGGCTCTCCCTCGGTGGCTCCCGTCTGGACCTCTCCGTCCACCGTCAAGACGCCGGTGGGCACGACGGGCTCGTACATTCCCAGCTACACCTCGTGGTATCCAACCACACACCAAGAGTCTATGCAACAGTCCCAGCTCATGTGAACAGGAGCCTTCAGTGCAGACATTTCGGGGGGAGGTGGTGAAAGCCCCCCCACCCATTTGCAGCCGCTCAGCGCGGCTCAGCATCGATGATGCGCCACAATAATCTCGGAGACTGCCGCCGCCGCCGCCACAGCCGCATCCCGCGAGATGAGGCCTCCGAGGAGCAGAGAGCGGAGCACGCAGCGAACCCAGGGGGCACAAAAAGAGGGGCCGCGGACATTAAGCGGACAAAAGGATCGTTTTTTGGGGGGCGCTGATTTCTTTCATGTCTTTTGTTTTCTACTTGTTTCTTTGTGTGAACATATCTGTCGGTGAAGCTGTATGTTTATGTTTGTTTACCATAAGGTGACGCGACACAAAAGATCTAAATCTCCATTTATGACAGTAAACGGCCTGTCGGGCCCCATCAGTGTCTTTTCAATTACAAATTCCAGCACACATCAAATCCAAACGCAGCGAAAACGCTGCGTAAAAGCCTCAAATCGCTTCTGTGTTTTTTCCTATGCGTTTGTTATTTAAGTTAAATTATTCGGACTGGCTTTTGTGTTAATTTTTCGTGTTTGGAATAACAACAAAGCGTTGTTAATGCTGCACTAAGGCGAGCTTTTCTATGCCCCGACGTTATGTGAAAACATGTAAAAGGCCAGACGAGTTTGCTGCTTCAGAAAAAAGGAAAATCCCAAAAGCCAGCAGCTCATTTGTCACTGTAATTTGTACAGAATGTTTTGGGTTTTTTGTGCTGTACTGGATACGCTGTGAAACAGGGTTTAGGCTTCGTGTACTTGTCCAAAATGTGTTTAGTCCTTATAGAAAATATTTAGTTTTGTATTGATCCCTCTAATTTATTTATCTGTTTCTTGAGTTTATGTACATAAAGTGCAAAGTTTCCAAAAAAGAGTAAAATATGGTTTAAATTATGTCAAAGCACGGTGTCTGATTGAACCTCCTCATCCATCCATCTGCGCCATGCACCTCGCGTGAAACATCACGCGGCTGCACCTCCATGCAGCTGCACTGTCAGCTGACACAAAGCAACTTGACTGATGCAGCAAACACGTCTGTGAGAGCTGAAAAAAGCTCCTCTTAGGGGATGTGGCGCTCAGGCTGCAGATGTTTGCAAAACCTCTGAAGTGACCCGATGGGATGGCTTTAATAATGTATTTTAAAAATCAACATAAATGTTAAGAAAAAGTGGAAAAACTCATAGAAATTATAAATAAATGGTTTAATTCATTTTTATCAGGTAAAGAAAACGCGCGTAAATGCTCACATTTTTTTTGTTTGTGTTGCAAGACGCCGGAAGCTGCTGACCAGATCATCCACAATTATATTGTAATATAATAATGTGGAGCGAGGATTTTTAATAATAATATTTATGAAAGCATACATGTGTCCTTAAACGTATTATGAGTAAAAAAAAAATCAAAGTTTTCGGATTAAACAGTTTTGAATACGCAAAAAGAGCAAATCTTTGCCTGGAGTGATTCGATTTTACGAGCATTTAAAAGAAGGAAGGGCGCGCGTGGGGAAAAAAAGTGCAGCCAAAAAAAAAAAAAAAAAACATTCTTAATATAATACATTTATTTAAATATAATTTTCTCCTGGGCAAAAAAAAAAAAAAAGCAGCAACAGTCAAATAATTGTTTTGGTTTACATATTGTTACAAATTAATGAATTATTTAATTAAATTGAATTATTTTTAATGTGGGTAAATGACAAAATAATCTTAATTTAATATAAAAATACATTTAAAAATGACACGATTCCCTTTCTTTTCATGTGAACCACCTCATCCATAACAGTTCTGAGCACATCCAGCTCCAAGACAGCCTTGCTCCATCCCATAAATCTGTCTACCTAGCCCCAGAAAGGCGCAGCTGCACATCCAAGAGGGTCAGTGTTATTTTGCTGTATTCTCCCCTTGATTATACGAGCTGAGCCCATCAAACCCAGCATAATTACAGTAATTTCGCCCCTTATTTATTCTAATGCAGTTTCCTATCTCTGCGGTAATTATGAGCAATTTTTTTTCGCACCAAGGATCTTTTCTGCCTTAACAAAAGAGACGGAGCTCTGAAAGAAAATTTCTGCTCCAGCCTGAAAAAAAAAGGTGAGCTGCCATTTCATTGCAGTTCCCTTTTAGACTTATATGTATAAGGCTGACAAATTGCTTGCAGGTGTAGGCCTGCATCACCGGGTTGTCAATGCGAAGAGGCTTCAAAATTAGTAAGGCACAATGTCAGAGTCTGCTTCTGTGCCTCCCTATGTGTCCTGGGTGCGCGAAGCTTTGGGGAGTTCATGCACAAAAGCGGATCCTTTGTGTCACATTGCATCGTTGGATTTTTCATAAAGTGAAGCTGTAACGTCTTTCTCAACCTAAACCCATAAAACTGGTTGATAGCATCGAAATTATTGCGGTCAGATCACCTAAATTTGATTATTTATTCAATTTTTTAAAACAAATTTCTCCTAAAAATGCAGAAGAAAAAAACATACATTGCAGACCTTTCGTTTGGAAAGTGAAGCCCCCCCATCTCAGGATCTTCTTGCAGGCAGATGAGCAGGAGCATCCTGCAGAAACAGACACCAAACCGGCGCGTAAATCCCGCTAAATGCGTCAGTCCAAGCTATATCCGCAGAGTTCAGAATATGACTGAAATTCTCAGCTTTATTTCCCCTCTTTATAGCCGATGGGGAAAAAAATTGTAGATTATTAGCATAAATGTTTACTCCTCATTACGCTGATGACATTGTGCACTCGAGATCTTGGTAATCTTTGGGGGGAAATTATGAGCAATTTTTTTAAAATTTAAAGCAGCAGTTACCATGCAATTCAGACTAATTCCGCGTAGGCTCCACACGGATATAATTATCGTTGAGTCAAGATGTTGGGCTAAAAACTATGCGCTGATATTCCCATTTATTATGCACATACAACTTTGACAATGTTGATGCTTGAAATAGCGGGAAATTGTCTTGTGTAAAAAATTACACCCCATATTAGGACATCTGAAATTGCGAAGAATTATATAGTAATTGCAGGCTTTCACATTTGAAAGCCAGAATGCTCCAACCAGAGCAAATGTGGATGAAATTACAGATCAGGGTTTAAATGAGGATGGGGGTGGAGGGGGCTCTGGCATTTAGAAGTTGCTGAGAAAAATGCAATAAAAACTGCAACATGAATTACATCATATATATAGGAAAAACACAAATGTATATAACTTTTTTAATTTTTATGGTTTAGTCGTGGCGCACGAGGAAATCTGCATGCGCTTTTACGCATGCACGCAGGGCGGCTGCATGCGTTCTGGGGGCCTGTTTGAAACTGTCAGCCCCCTTTTCTGTAAGGGGGAGGCTCCATCATGCAGATATAGCAACCGCTGACAAGCTAAGTCCTAATTATGTACAAGGGAAACGATCCCACTTTACGGCCTGTGGTCGTTTGAAGGGAAGCGCGCACTGATGGGGAATGGATATCAGCCCCACCCCTTTCGGTTATGCTAGCTCAATAAAACGCCAAGTTTGATGGAATTAAATAAGGATGTTCTCCAAAATATAGTTTTTGGTGTGTTTCATATTACACCAGAGGAAATGGTTAAAGCAGCTTCTGGACGCGCGCCTGTTTTCCGTGTAGCCCGGAGGCCTTACATGACTCACACGAATAATGTGGGTCAACCTGCTCGTCCTCAGAGATCAGAGGGTTTGCTGGGTGAGACGTGAGAAATGTTTCCATGATGCCGCAGCTTTTTACCTCCGGGCTGTCTTGGACGAAGTTCCTGTCTCTGTTCTCTCTTGTTAGTCAGGCTGAGTTCATAAAACGTCTGGAAAGCGGCTCTCTGACTCCACTGAGTCTGAGGAGCTCCAGCTCTTTACACACCCACCCGCATCTTCCCCTGCGGCGCGCCAAGAGCGCGGCTGCAGATTGGATCAGCCTCGGCTCATTGAGAAAAATATTACTTTCTTTTTAAAGTATTGGAAATAGTTTTCTGTCCCATTATTTGCTTTAGAAAAGACATTTATGATTAAATCAAATAAAAATTTAGAAAACAAGATCATAATTAAGCTTTGAAATAAAAAAAATATTAAAATTGATTATCATAAAAATAGAATAAAAAAACAGTAGAAATCGTGTTTTTTATTTACTAAGCTAAAAAAAAGGCAGAAAATATTCAAAATGACACCAGAAAGATAGAATAAACAACAACTCAGATGCAAATTCACAGGAAACATTTTATTTAAATAAGGTTTTGGCCATATGGAACGCTGCTAAGAAATAAATAAGACAAAAATACAAAATATTGAACTAAATACAAGCCAGTCAGAGGGTTGGGCAATCAGTAGCTTACTTGATTATTGAATTTGTTCCAGAAAGCCTAATAACATCGACAATAATAATAAAAAGACATCATAAAGCTGTGGTAAAATATTTACAGCGTGGGTCTGTTTGCCCCTACCCTCCACCCCCCTCAATGGTTTTAAATCAACTGCATGTACAATGAACCCCCCCCCCCCATGACAAGATGAGGTCATACTGAAAAAAGGCACGATACAGTACTTTGTGCTACATCTGTGACAGTCTTTCCTGCAAGAATGACCTCCCCCAATAAAAGTGACGTCCGCGTAAAGGTGAGCTCGCGCCCAGGCTGTGATTGCTTTGGGTAGTAGTGGTTCATTCGTCCCCTCACACAAACAAACAAAAATAAATAAATACAAAAATAACTGTAAAAAAATCTACTGACTGGGAGAAAATCGGTCGCTCCATCCATTTTGGTGCGTTTTTGCGCGTAAAGGCGCAAACGCGTAATTGGAAGGTGTTTTACTTTTTTCACCCTCAATGTTTTTTTTTTTTTTATTTCAGTCCTAAAATATCGTCCCGGCGCTTATAGCAGAGCCGTGATGGTGCTGGACCAGAGGGGACTGCAGATGCGTGGTAGAGTTCGTCGTGGAGTACCAGGAGTAGTTTGTCAAAAACGACGAAGGCGCCGTCGTGTTGGGAGGGCTGATGCTCTGAGGTAAACTCGAGCCGATGCTATTCATTCTCTGAGTCTGTGGAAAGTCCCAGGCGGTCGCTGGTGGAGACGTGCACGGAGGAGACTCGCTGGAAGCAACGTGTTGCTCTGGGGGAATTTCTCCACTTTTCCACTGCTTCTTGAACTTGGAGCGGCGGTTTTGGAACCAGATTTTGACCTGAAGCAGACAAGAAAAAAAAATCTGATTAGCTGACGCTCTCCAGACTCAAAATCCGTTTGTCAGTTTGAGTTTCATCACACAAACGTGGATTTTTTGCAGAACGCGAAGCGTCGTCTCAGATGTACCCACCTGTGTTTGCGTAAGGCCCAGCGAGGCTGCCAGCTCGGCCCGTTCTGGCAGAGCCAGATACTGCGTCTTTTGAAACCTCCGCTGAAGTGCAGCCAGTTGGAAACTGGAATAAATGGTTCGAGGTTTCCTGACCTTCTTTGGTTTTCCATTAACCATCCGGATTTCTGGCTCGCTCTCTTCTTTCTCTGAGGAAACATTCAAACGCATTTAAGAATTTCACATTTTTCTTCAAACAAAAAAAAAAACTTCCACAAATGCTTTCAATTTGCGTATATCAGACATTCATCCACTTGAATCTTATTATTTTTCCTTCATTGAAAAAGAAAATAAGTGACACCAACCATGAGTTGGATGTTATTTGGCAATGACGGTTTGGTCCTTTTTGCGCAATTACGCATGCTCAATTATAGAATACAATTGCACGTGCTTTAAATTCTCAGTCACTTACCAGTATCTGCTGGAGGAGTAGGAGAAGTCGTGGAAGCATACGAGCTGTATGCACCATAAGATGAATTAAAACCAAGCTCGTATGTCTTGGCGTTGTATGGCACCGAGCCCGCGACGCTGCCGTGGTACTGATAAGAGCCCAACTGGCCAAAGGGAGTCCCGGCGCAGTGTCCACGCTGCGGGCCGTTGTAGTAGCTGCTGTCCGTGGCCGTGGACACCGGCAGGGTTGGAGATTCCTGGGATTTGTGCAAGCTGTGGTAACTGTTTGAGGTAATCTGGTTGGAATGCATATCGGTGTTTAGGTTCTCAAAGACTCCAGTCATCTTGAAGTTGTCAAAATGTGTGCATCAGGTAAATAAAAAAATAATTTAAAAAAATAATAAAACACCATGCACGAATCAGCTGTTTGGACCAAAACTCATCCCCGCTCAAACTGTGACAGTAAAAAAAAGAAAAGAAGAAGCGGAGCGCGTGCCCCTCTCACAGCGGCCTTTTGATGATACGCGACGGTCGGCGGTTGGAGCGCATTTATGTGAGAGGGAGAGCTCCTGTGTCTGAGGCAACCAATGGGTAAGGGCTGCTCCACTGACTACTCCCCACCGTGTCCACCCTTCATTATTTGTTCAGGCTTGTCTTTCCAGTTGTCTGCAGGCAGTTTTCCATCAATGCAGTTAAAAATATCATGGGGAGCAACATAAAGGAGAGGGCAAAACGTCTGGTTCCGTGCAAAAACTGAAGAAAAATGAATGCAGGTAACAGATCATGGTTGCATGTAAATTTAAATTTAATTTAATTTAATTTTAAGATCTGCTGCAAGATTTTGCAAAAAATAAATATTTGTATTTAATATTTGCAAAATGCATTGCACAAAAATAATGCATGAATAAGGTGGACTTATCAGTATTTCTCCTCAAAAGGGGAAGATGCGAATTCTTTTGTGTGATCAGACAGAACTGCTCCAGCGCCCCCTGCTGTTGAAGACTTCCTTCTTCCTTTTCACTTCTTTTTCTTCCGGCACCCATGAGCCAAAAATCCCTGACTTGTGTCTAAACGACTCCAAAGCAGCGTGGATGGACCAATGTGCTTGCAGTACCGCGCTCAAGACCTCATGAAGTGGCACCTCTGAGAATCACCGCGCACAAGCACTTCCACTTCATGCCACAAGATGGCAGCAAAGTTCCTTCTTGACTCGTCGCATTTTTTTTTTTTTAAATTTACTGCAAACTCTTCACTAGGATGCATTGAAAACAAGAAAAATACATTAAGTCAGCTAAATTTTCAGAATAAGATGAACTTGAGCGCAAATACATGTATAAAACATATATTTAAATATATGTCAGTTATAAGAATTCCAAGGGACTTAAATCTTTTTTTTCTTGTGTTGTTGTTTCTGAGCCCAGAGCACCCTTGCAGCTGTGTTTGAGGTCATTATAATCAGTCTGAAAGTTAATGTAGAGCTATAGACATGAACTTTTTTCTTTTCATAACCTTGCAGTGTGATGACTTTGTTCAACTCTGTGATGATGAAGTACGCCTTCCTCTTTCAGTGCCCGAGATCCTCAAGCAGTTGCCATTACGATTCAGTGAGTCATCATACGATGCCGTGCTGCACATCTTTGTGGCCCTTTGTCAGCCAGAGCGAGTGGCCGCTCCACTGCAGAAGCCCCTCCATCCCGTCCAGGGAGGGTTCTATCAGCTCATTGTTGTCCTCAAATGCATGCAGTCCTTCCACTATAGGTCAGTGAAGCTGCATGTCACTGTTCATTAAGTCTGAGTTCTGCACGGGCTGTCAAAGCCACAATCTGAAAAGAAGATTGCCCCACAGGAGCTAAGAAAACCACTTCCATGATAAAGCATTAATTTTAACGCTGTGTTGGTTAAAACTAAAGCTCAACATATTTTCCAGTCACTACCTACTTCTTTGCAGCAGATCAGAGTGTTGAGTTGGTGGATAATGAATGATAAGTTTCCCCTCAGCAGCAGCTGGCGTAGTGGGTCTTTCCATTGTTCACTGACATGGAAATGATGGCAAACGAAGGCACAAGAGTTCATGCAGTTTTCACTTCTTTTCATTTTAGAGGAGCTTAAAAAGCAAAAACAGTGAACAAGAAAGTCTGAGTGGCATAAATCCTTCCAATTTCCAATCCAGAAAGAATGCATTGAGTTCAGTATAAATTATACAAACCTTTATGTCTTTTTATGATCTTAAAAACACATTGCAATCTTTTTTTTTTGGTTACAATTTTCCAAGCAACACAAACAAAGCACACATGACTGATTTTATCTAAAATCTTTCTGTTGTGAAAAATTCACATAATCTGCTCTGTCAACTGAAATGAAACTTCAGTTGACATCATTTCAGTCTTTGAAAAGTTTTGGAAGATCAAGCTTCTTGAAAAAGTGTTGAAACCGGCTGATGTTGATCTTTGTCTCGAGGTTTCAGACAAGACTGGAAGTCTGTCTGAAACATAGCAGCCACGACGTTTAGAGATGTTATTGATCCTGGATGTCTGCTACAGTTCTCTTTTAGGGTGTGAAATTCCCACAAAAGCTGTTTGTGAACACCGTGGAGTTTTGGAGACATCAGTTACAGCCAATGTGACCTCCAAGGATTACAGTCTGGAAGCTTAATTTCTTTAGATAACATCATGATTATTCACTGTTCAGGGTATACGGCTCCAGCATTTATCCATCCATGGATCCATTAATGGATAAATACAGATTTTTCATGATGGCTTTTGCACAGAGGTAAGATCAGAAGGTTTGGTGTTCAGTTTCCACTTATATGTGTCTGAATTCAACATTGCTTCTGCTGGTTACAGGTTGATGGCTCGCATGGCCCTGAGTGAATGAATGGGCGCTTTGGATTTAAAAGCAGAAAAAAGCTAAAAAATTATGCACCATTCTCAATGATAAACATTTAAGCATGATAAATGTTTTAATGTTCAGCAGTAGAATTTAGATGTTGCGATACTGTGAATTTACCTTTTTGTAAAACATGAAAGCTCATAGTTGTACTTGTATTTTATGATCACCTTTTTTATTTTCACATCTTAAAATGTCCCAAATGCAAAGGTAATTTTTGTTTTATATATTTTTTATGTACATTTCTTAGGTCCCAATTTTATTCACAATAACAGACAAGATTGTAATTACATTAAATTTGAAAAAAAATGTTATATTGAAAAAAAAGTAAAAATCAAATAATATTTTAAATCTAAAGAGGTTTACAAAATGAATTTGGAGAACTTGGGGGGGTAAAAAAAAGCAGAGTTTGATACATTTGTGCGCAATCTCCTCCTCATAACTCTGTGTTTATTCAGAATACATTTTTCTACCTTTTTGTGATTTGAAGCCTTTTAGATTCAGCTGAGTTTCTGCTAAAACTACCAGATGGAACACACTTTCTTTGGCTACTTGTTGATCCATAAACTAATTCCTTTACAACCAAACTGGACCAGCAAAAGATTTAAAAGCTTTTTTCAGGTGAACCAGAATTTGTGCATTTAGTATAAAGAGACTTTTAGACCTTCTACATGCAGAAGACAATCTGAGAAAAGTGAACTCGGCAGTGGACCAAGGTGTGAAGGCTTCCCAATGTTTTCTTAAAGTCCTTCTTTTCTATTTTAGCAATTCTACTTTGGTATATTTTTATTGTTGTATCTTTTAGGTTGTATTCAGACTGGACACATTTGGTTTGCTTAAAGTGAACCAGAGTTTGTTTACCCTGATGATCCAGTACAAATTTTAACTCTTGGACCCAGCTTTTGAGGTGGTCTAGGTTAATTTCTAGACGGACTGAGCTTCTGTTTACTTTGCATTTCTTCAGACTGAAAAGGGTCTGTGCTCGAAGTGGAACAACTGAACCAAAATGGCCACCGTAGTCTGGCATTACTGGATGTAAATAGAGTCGGAAAGTAGCAACTGATGAGCAACTAGAGACACAGCAACTCAGTGAAACTTGATTTAATGAATGTAAGTTTCAATTCAATTCAGTTTAATTTATATAGCTCAATATCACAACACAGTTGTCTCAACATGCTTCACACATTATTGCCCCAAAAAATAAAACCAGTCATAAAGTATAAACAACAGCTGGTTGTTAAATTAAACTAAACAGAGTAAGCTAAACTGGGCGTCCTCGCCCTTAGACTCTCCATCTCGGCGAGGAAAAACTCACCCAGGACAGACAGTCGATGTCCCCTGACTGTTAGAGAAGAATTAGTTTATCTAACTCTACAACTGTATGTTTAAATAGTGAATGGATGGGCTTCATCCAGAAGAGATTGAGGGTCTGGTGGGGGCGTGAGACGAGCCAGAGGGGAGGTCCACGGCCAAGGACAGGAGCACAGACGAATCACCTGGAATCTGAAATGTTTCCCGTTCCGCAGGAGGACAGTGGGAAAAGAGACAACACATGAATCACACTGCACCAAAAAGAAGCTTGAGAACTAAATGGAAAATAGAGGACAAAGAGTTTCCCCAACAAACTATGTCATAAGCTCTTATCAGCGTTCCTTCTTCGCCCTTGTTCCATCAGTAACCGCTGTGCAGCATGCCTCCACCGTTCCAAAGTGTATAAGTGTTGTACCTGACGTCGATGTTGTTCAAAATTGGTCAGCAAAACATGAAGTTTGAATCAGTGAACTATCTTGACAAAGGTTACAAAGTAAAAGGCTGTCAATATTCTTTCCCACATTGATTTGCACCACCCTCATAATTCCTGGCCGAAGACTGAGCAGAACTTTACTCACATGGTTTACAAGCTTTGGTTTGAAACAGAAACGTCCAGTTTAAGGCTGTCTAAGTTCATAATAATAATAATAATAATGGATTAGATTTATCTGCGCTTTTCCAGACGCTCAAAGCGCTTACAATTAATACCCATTATTCTTTCACACCTCATTCATACTTGGTGATGGTAAGCTACTACTGTAGCCACAGCTGCCCTGGGGCAGGCTGACAGAGGCGTGGCTGCCAGTTCGCGCCTACGGCCCCTCTGACCATCACCGGGACATTCACACACATTCACACGCCAGTGGAGCCACACTGGAGGCAAGTAGGGTTAAGTGCCTTGCCCAAGGACACAACGACATTTTGGCTGGCGGGAGCGAGGATCGAACCGCCTATCCTTCGATCATTGGACGACCTGCTCTACCACCTGAGCCACCGTCGCCCACAATTCACAGTTCAGACCAAACTTAAGGTTCAGGACTCAATCTGAACCAAATGAAGCGGACTTGGTCTGGAGCAACGTACTTTTTCAGTCTGAATACACCCTCAAATGACGTTTTACCACCACAGTACTAAAATGAGTGATGGAAACAGTTAAACATGTTTTCTTTAGGTTACTGTCTTTACAAAGTGTTGATTCAGCAGGTTTCTACTTTAAATGGTGATGTGGTTCTTGATGGACTTCCTGCAGGGTCACCTTACGCTCTAAGTTCATCACCTTGGCAACTCTCCCTTTAAGGGGAAACCCCAGCTCTGCAAATGCTCTTCATCTGCAGCCTTAAGACACTTTCTCTCAGACCGACAGCAGGTGGTTTCTTCCTCCATTGTTTCCAAACCTCACAATGCACCGTGAGCTCATCAAAGCCTCCCAACGCGATCATCCTATGTGCTCCTCGCAAACATGGAAACGATCCACCAAGTGTTTCTTGACCTTTCCTGATCAAAGGTTAAGCACGCTTGGCTCCGGACACGAGCTGGAAAGCTTCAGCGGCGCGTTCATGACCGAGCATGTGTTTCCTCGCAATTAGTCAGGGTGGATTTTTTTTTTTTTTTTTTTTCCTCTTGAAAAAGGAGCTATTTTTAAGAGTGACGAGCACTGGCAGACAGCAACAATTGTGGAAGGAAATGTTTGGTTCTAAACTCAAAAGGTCCAAGAAGTTTTGATGCTCCTCATGGACCCGAGTGAAGGGTCTTCATTGTGTTTGTGAAGGAAAAAACCCTGACCTATTTCTGTGTCATGAAAGACTGTTAAAATATTACAAATGAAAAAGGAACTAGCTCCTCCCCAGCAATAAAAACTCATCACACAAAGAGGGCGCTCTAAAGATCCCTTGATATTTATCTTCAACCAGAAATGATTTCTCAGTTTTCCAGGGTTAACAAAGGACTTCTAACTTCCCCCCCATCCAGGAGCCATAAAAGGTGGTGGCTCTTTGTGTTAAGGGGGAGTGGAGCAGATTTAGTGCGGATGGGCTCCTTACAAAAGATCCCAGCGCTGTCACAACAGGAGTAGGATCAACTTTTCTAACTTTCACACAGCATGCTTTCACAGGGTCACTGATGCAGACACAACCTCTGTTATCACTCCGCTGCTGCAAAACAGAGATGTTTCCCTCTCGTCTCTGAGAGAAACCACAGCTATCACCTTGTTTCTGCTAGGTTTTTTTTTGGAGTTTCTGCATCTGTCTCAAGGACGGAGAGAGTTGTTTGGCACAAACACCTGGGCATCTTTAAATGTCTGTTGTTGCACGATAGCTTTTCTGATTTGTTAAAAAAAATCCATTATCTTTATTAACATAAACACTGATGTACTGTAACAGCCTTTTCTTCCAGTGCTAACAAACGTTTGTTTCCTCGCCACCTGCTGCAGTGTTTGTGGCAGCTGGACTCTCTGGGGTTTCCTTCATCTCTGCTTCAGTTTTCTTCAACAAATTCTTTTTTTCTGTAGCCAAATCATGAAACCAAAGAAGCTGAGCCTTCTGTCACCCAGAAATTCAATATCTACGTTTTATTAGCATCAACGTTAAAGTGGAACGTTTCCCCTTTTCTTATTTGAAGTGCGTGTTACCATAAACTGTGACCAAATTGTTAAAAATGTTATGAAAAAAGTAGATAGATTCACTTTTATTAAAGTTTTCTTTCAAGGGGTTTGTAGTGTTGGCATACCAGAAAGCAGCATTTGTCAGCTGTGCATGCCTCCCTGGGCTTGGTATCTTCCTCTGCTCCCAAATGAGTTTAATTCAGGACTGCATGTGACGTTAAGCAGTCACCCCTTCTGTCTGACTGGTTTACATTTCAGTAATGTTTAGGAGTGGCAGAATCGTCCTTCTGTGGCATTTAATTAGTGCTCTCCTTTTCTAATGAAATAGAAAAACGTGTTTATACTGAGGTAAACAGACCATTTATTACATTTCTGCCATCTTCATTTACAAAACTGAAGTATTCACAACAAAAAGCAAGACATACCCATTTGTATTACAGTCTGCAAGAATTTTACAGACAAATTCCAAAATATTACACAAGCATTTATAATTAAATGTATTCATTATGTATTTTATATTGGTTTCACCTTTGGAATATATTTTGGAATGTAATAAATATATTTATTTACCAATTTGACTCTATTGGTTCATTTTTTTGTTATAGCTTACTGTTGAATTCATATAGATCAAGGGTCTGTAGCCTGGGGTGCATGCAACTCTTTTACCCATCCATCGTGGCTCTCTGGTGAAGGAAAAATTAAAGGTTTTCATTTTAAAAAAGTAAAAAAAAAAAAAAAAAAAAAAAGTGAAGAACACTATTTTAAAGTTTATTCAAGTCAATGACAACCAGCCGAAGGACAAACGAATCACAAGACTAACTAAAACATTTTGACAGATTTTTGTGTATCACAGAAAATCAATTGGAGGTCAGTAAACCCATCCAGAATTAAGAGGCACCAGATTATAAAGCAGATTTCTGATTTCTCAAAAAATTCAAGGATTCATAGTTAAAAAAAATACAGTGAGCTCTGGTTTCATTTTGATTAGTTACATTTTTGGCTGAGATGCACAACAAGCGATTAAATAAACAGTTTTTAAATCACTGCTGACATTACTTTACCTACTACCACATTTGCTGCATTGAGATGATCCTGTGACGCAGGGAGTCTTTTATTCTGAAAGGAAGTCATGTAAACTTCTGTCAAAAGTTACAAACCATCTCATATTTAGCAGAAAAAAAAAAACAAAAACAAAGGACATTTTCTCTTTGTATATGTTTTATTTCTGCAAAACCTTTTCATTTATATTTATAATAATATTATTAGCAAAAACAAATATATCCTCTTATTTTTCTAAAGGGCTCCCACTGGGTTTTTGTCAGTAGGAAATTGACCCTTATGGCTCTTTAAGTATTAAAGGTTGAAGACCTTTGATGTAAACGGAATCTCAATCCAATTTTCAGGCTTTTATTTTGTAGGTTTTTGTCGTGTATTTTGCTTAGTTTCTTGTTCTGTTCTCTTTTTATATTGGTTTTTATCTCTAAGCCATCATTGATATTTCTCAGTTTTAGTTTCTCATAGTTGAATGTCATGTTTTTGTTTTGCTTTCTTCTTAATCCAGTTTTTTTTCTCAAATAATTTTGCTTTGTCTTTGACATTTGTTCTGCTTAGTGCTAAAACCACATTTCCTCAGACGGGCACCATAACCAGACTGAATGAGGGTCAAAATGTCAGAGCATCCTTTCTGAAACTATGGCAGATAACGACATTGTTGGACTAGCAAAATTTTTTTTTTTTACATTGAGAAAGTTTAGATTGTGACTCAGCTCATCATCCTTTACCAACCGCAGTAAAACTGTAAAAAGCTGTTGTCGTCCAGCAGAACCCGCTTCCAGCCAGTCTATTTCCTGTTTCATACGCTGTTATTTCCTGTCAGACTCTATCCTGTTTGCTTCTGTGTGTCGAGGAGCGGCTCGTCTGCTGATGGCTGTGGCTTTGTACTTTGTCCGTGGTTTGACTTTAAACTCTTTCACCAATAAATGACACGTTGGTTGACCTCTCTTGAATATTGCAGCAATATCTGAGTCTTTCTCTGGTGTTGCTCACACACAGACTTCTGTTTTTCCTTTTTTGTTCTTTAAGATCGAGTTTCAGTTTAAGCCTCTGCAATTGAAACTAGATTAGCTATGATGAAAATGTAGTTTCTTCTTAGTTGTTATGCTTGGAAAAAGTCTCTAAAGATGACTCGTTTAGACCATTTTAATTTAAAACTATAACCTATTCATGAGATTTATTATTTATTCAAGTGGTTTGGTTTTATGGGCCACACACTTTGTTCTGGTTTTCATGCAAGCACATCACCTGCAGGAGTCCTCCTCCTCCAAGTCTCCGGTTACTTTTTTCTCCCTGAGCTGATTGGAGACAAAGCCAGGCAGGCTCACCTTCTCTCAGGTAGTGTTACCCAATTACCCAGTGGAGCAGCAAACTTGCAATTTCTGCTTTTTGGAACTTCAAAAAGGACATTTCTCAAACATGGCGGTAGATTGGTGCTGCCTTTTATGTTCCTTAAACTGTAAAACCCCAAGTTTTGTGAACTCTGAGTCTCTAAGCCTAACTTTTTTGTTTGGTTCTTTTTATCCCACAAGTTTTTTTTCAATGTTTTCGAATTAATGAAACTCCAAACAAAATGTAGATACTTGCTCAACATATTTTTCTAAGAATATCTTTTCCAGTGAACGTCTCAAACTGCTGTTTAGTGTCCATTCTATTTAAAAAACTTGAATTCTAATTTACAAAACTCCGTTATCTTGATATGACAACTTTTTGAAAATCAACATGAATCTCATCAGAAAGAGTTTTGTTTGTCGACTTTCAAAAGCTCATGCAGAGTATGGCTTTTGTCACCAGAGATCATGAAGTGGGTCAGCTGGATGATCTCAGCGAGGAGCGCCGAGCATTTGTTGCTACAGTTACAGAGATGCCTTTTACATGTTTTGCTCTTCAAGCTCCACAAGTCTTTTGCTGCAATTATGTGGTTAAGACCCGTCCGCCACCTCCCCTCCACCCACACACACCCCGGCCCCCACCTGCCAGACCATACAGAGCCGCACAGTCACTGGGCTCTCGGCCTTCAACAATGCCCACATTGTGTTTTTTTTCTGCTCTGTGATCACGACTCAGCCCAGTCCAGGCTTCACACCGCTTCCAACACCAGCAGTTGCACTGAGCGGACACTGCAGCTGATTCCTGTTTGCCTTCTGGAAGATGGCCCACATCAATGCAAGCACCCAAAAACTGAAGCCTGCTCATTTATTTATGGGCACCAGCAGGTGTTTATTAATGATTGAACAAATTAATAATTTAAAATTAAGATTTTATTTGAAAAAGTCTGATTGATTACTTGTCGACCCTTATGAAAATTGTGTTTTTAGCACGTTCTTGTGATGGGGACATATTGAAAATTTAATTTAGGATTAAAACTTAACATGGATCAGGAGCAGATTAAAACCAGCGGTTTGAAAAAGCTCAGGTTTGTGACGCAGCAACTGCCATGGTTGGGCCAAAGTCTCCTCGTTCCGCTCCACATCTAAATCCTCCACTTGCAGACAAATAGATCCATTAACGTCTTTGTTTTCCTCGTCTGAGCTGCCTTCTGACTCTGAGCTGTTCAGCTGGATAACTTCAGTGTTGTTCGACGCTTATTTATTTATTTTTTTTGCAACGCTAGTGTTAGCTTGGGGTTGTGAGGGGCTGTAAGCTAACAGGAGAGTGTAAACAAAGAAGTGATGGGATATCAAAGGATGGTAACTCCCAATAGTCCCCAATTTCTAATGAGTTCCCGCAGAAAATACTTCTTTAAAATAATGATAAGCTTTTTGCTAAAAACTGGAGTTGGACATCCAAAGTTTTTTACAACAAATCAAATGAACTTTTTTTTTTCATTAAAACCAATTTGTTTTTTTTCAACTAATGTTAATGCAAAGTGTTTTTCATCTAATATCAAAGTAACTTTAAAAATAACAGTTAGATTTTGTTTAATACCTCTCATTAGTTTTTCAGACATTTTTGATGTTTATTTCTATGCCCCAGATGTGCACAAACAATAACAGAGCAGAAGTTATAACGGCCTTCAGAAAGTGACATCTTGATAAGTCATCAGATAAAATTCAGGAAAGTAATAATTATGCTATTGGCCAGAGTTTTCTGGCTTTTGACTGAATAAAAAGAGACTGAGAGGATTACAAATAGGTTGCACACTTATTTTACAGCAGGAAAGCTGTGAAGGTTCAAATCCTGACTGGAACCCTTCCGTGTGCATTGAAAAACTAAATTTTAAGAAAGTGAAGAGACTTTCTTAGACCTTATTTTAGGAAAATGTGTCTCATTTTCTGTCTTGTAAGAAGAATAATCTTATCAAGAAAGTTTCTTAATGGCAAAATAATCTTATTCTGAGAAAACATGTCTTTATGTGTAGAATTTTTTTTTCCTAAAATGAGAATTCTTGGTGAGACCATTTTTCTTACCCTAAAGGAAAATATATATATTTTGGTTAATTTATAGAAAATCTCCCAAAAGCATAAGAATGTTTTACTTATTTCTATGAGGCCTGTTTTTGCGTGTTCCTTCAGTGCATCTGTGGGTTTTCTCTGGCTTCCTCTTACAATCCGACCCATGCTTCATGGGTTAAATGGTGATTCTTGAACTGTCCTTAAACTGTGAATGTGAAAGTTTGTGGAATTTCTCCTCATGTTGCCCTGACCAGGGGTAACACCACTCGCCCTCACCCACCAGTTTCTGAGTAGGCTCCAGCAACCCTGTGACCCTGAAAAGGATCAAGAGGGTTTAGAAAATGGATTATTATATGGACAAATGCAACCACCAAGCAGCATAATCCAGTGCCTTTGTGTGCCTGTTACAAATCCAGGTGTATGCAGAGGGTTGTATCAGGAAGGATGTCAGACAAAATAAAACCCAATATACAGATCATAAAACAGCTGCTCTGGTAATCTGAATAAGTGGTAGTTGCACTAACTTTGGTCAAGGGGCCAGAGGAAGTCAAAGAGCAAAAAAGAGAAAAGGAAAGGTTGGTACGTAGGATTTAGGGCCCTTTGAATGTCAGGACTTTGACAAGGAAAACTAGAAGATTAGTAAACATGATGGAAAGAAGAAAGGTTTTCTGTGTGTGCAAAAGGGATCAGGGAGACTAGGAGGAAGGTTGTTTGTGTGGAAGGAAGAAGTTCAGAGAAAAAGGATAACTAAACCAAAGAGTTTTTGTCAGAAACTGTGGGTCTGGGTCTTCGCTTTTGGGTCTATATTTTGATTTCTGGTTTCTGAGCAGGTTGGTTGTTGCTCCATCGAGATGGACTCCGCCCCCTTCTATAGTTCACCCCATTGACTGTATAATAGAACTGAACTGAGTGTGACATCACCCATAGAAAGTGCCTTACTTCCGGCTCCAGCAGAAAGAAGCCAATTCAGTCACCATTTTCTGCAATACAGATGTTGCCAGGTTGAAGCCAGACGACAGCAATCTGAGATGGTTTTAGTCTATGTTTCCATGGCAACTTATATCGACAATCAAGGGTAAGCAGGTCCATACCCCTTCCTCTGAAAGCTTGGGAAAATCTGTCAATCAAAGGTGGGAGCCAGCGGGCACCACATGCTTTTAATTGAGGCATCTTATTGGTCAGTTTATAACTTGAACTTTTTTTTTTAAAAGAAGGTTATATTCTACCAAATGTAATGACAAAGGGATGACTGTTTATTTCTCAATAAAAGTCTGCGGGATTTCGGCTTCTTGGAGACATCAAGTACTTCCTGTTTGAAATGCCACTCAGTCCAGTTCTCTTATACAGTAATTGGTTCACTAGGATTGTGTCGGAATTGACTAATTTCTCCTGTAATACTAAAACACTATTTTTATATATTTTTAAACACCAAAAATACGACAGATTTCCAGATGTAAAAACCTGATGATGAAAACAGGAATGGTTTATTAAAAATAGAGTTAAATGTTTTTTTCATGTGAAAAAATGTTCAAATGTAATGCCCTGTTGTCTATATTTGCAAATATAGTGGCCAAAAACGAACACCAGTTTTCACAAGGACTTCTGGGAAATTTCTAGGGCAAGGAATTTCGTAATCAGATTGGGACAGCTCTACAAAATGGGATTATTCAGTGCACTAAGAAGTGAAGGAATTCTGACGAAACTCTTATCTGTGGCCGCTGCCTCCACTTTATCATTAGTGTCGAAGCTGTTTTAGTGTTTGTGTATTTGTTTGAGTCTTTTCTGTCACCTTTTCCAGTTAATTTCCTGAACATTCTGTGCATTATATTAGTTGTTTGTGGGGTTGACTGACAGACTGGTCTTTGTTCTGTTCTGCTCCTGGGTTTCCTCCAGTTAGTTGTTACAGGGACACTGAGAAGACAGAAGAAAGAATACAGGAGAACAGAAAGGTGAAGGCGGAAGTAGCAAAGGCATTGAATGAGTGGGTTTTGTATTTATTTTTAAAGAGGAATGCCAGTATGGGGTCTGTGACGATGTTCTATGAGGAAGGTTTTTTCAGCTTTGTTATGGATGGGGAGAAAGAGAAGTTTTCTCTGCTGTCCTCTGGAAGAACTTCAAGTGAAAGATCCTTTAAGAAGCTGGTCAGTAGACTGTCTGTAGTTTCTCTGTAAAAAGCTAGTGGACATGCAAAACCAAAATTTAGGACAGTGATATGCAAAAGTTTGTCTGACTTTTAAGTCATAGGATAAATTATCAGGACAGCTTTAACCCTGGAAAATCCACCAATCACATTTGTCCTTTTTTAAAATAATAATGTATTTTTAAAATTACTATGCTTTTTTTCCCTAACCTTTTTGGTTGCTGCTATTTGCTGTTTCGCAAAAAAAAAAAAAACAAAACAAAAAAAAAACATACAAAATATGCAAATATTTTAAATTATCCTTAAAAGCTCAGAAGAAAATAGTTTATAGTGTCCAAATAAATAACAAATCAAAATACTCTCCCAAAAAACAAAAATAAAATAAAAAGCTGAAAAAAGAAATGCCGTATCGTTACATGTTTTAACGCCATGAAAAGGACTTTTGTGACAACATTTATGACAATAAAAAAATTATTCCCTTGCTGTAAAATGTAATTAGAAAAATTAAAAACTGATTGAAGACAATTACTGAAATATTACATTTACATAGAATAAACGTCAAAATACAGATAGGGACTTTAAAAAAACATTTTATAAAATATTTTTGTTAAAATAAAACTTATTTAGTTTGCCAAACAAACATATTATTGATGTAAATTGATTTTTTGTGTAATTGAAACAATTCAATTTGGTTGGATGACCACAGAGGGCGCTGTGGAGCAGCACGGCCCCGCTCTGCTGAAACTCGCAGCTGCGGCTCTCAGCCTCCTCACTCACTCAGTGACGGAGAGCCGGAGGGAGGGAGACCTGCGGCTGTGCGCTCCGTCCGGGTCCGCACTACTGAACCCCACTGCCATGCTGCTGCAGGCGGGAGCCTCCGCCGTTCAGGCGGCGCTGCTGCTCCTCCTCCATGTCCTGGAACCGGCGCTCGCCTTCAACCTGGACCCTCAAAGTACCCTGAGGAAGGACGGGGACCCCGGGAGTCTGTTCGGACTTTCTCTCACCTTCCATCAACAACTCAAGCCGGATAAAGTCTTGTAAGTTGGGACTTTGGTTGTGTGTCTGTGTCTTAAGAAACAGGTTCACTATTATGGAGGAATAAACAGCACCATAAATGATGACATTTAAGTGAGAAATTAATAATTTTGTTTTTGCTTTAACTTGAGTAGATTTTTGTTGCAAGGTTAAACTGTTAACGTCGTTTTTCACATACAGGATCTTATTTTGAAAGAACACTCTGTCTTTGGTGACATTTTCTTTAACTTAAACCTGACTTTAATTACTCTAAACTTCAGTAGAATCCATATTTGCTCCGCAGTGTTGATCTAAATCTACTTAAGTCCTCTTAAGCAGAACTCTTTGTTTTAAGAAGCCCACTTTGTTACTTTTCTTGGGTTTTTGTCCTTATTTTCTATAGATGTACTTAACTCCTCCCCTTTGAGATGCTTTGACTGGGAAACAATAAGCAGCAGAACAAGTGCAGAAACAAAGGCTGCAACTGTTATGTTAATGCAGCTGCAACTAAAGGAGATGACAAGTGGGAGAATAGAAGAAAGTTATTTAGTCAGCTCCAACAAATGGGTTTTAGATGTTTCAGGGGGACACAGAGCAGGGGTCTGTGACCTTCATCACTTGGGTCAATTTATCCCCGGTCAACCACCATAATATAGTCTTATTTCTCCTTTTAGAAAATAAAAAAAACTGAATTGTGTTTATGTTATTGCTATGATAAATATAAACAAATATATTTTTGCCGTAAATTGAACTGAAAGAGAAAACATATATATTTTAAAATATTAAATAATTGATCACTTTTAACAGAGGCTCACGTGACTTCCTTTCAAAATAAAAGACCTTGTGCTACACATATACTGCAGCAAAAGTATTTGTAGGTAATGTCAGCAGTGATTATCATAATTAATAATATAGTTTATTTTACTATATGTGGTGCATCTTAGTCAGAAATGTTAAAATCAAATGAATTTAAATGAAATCAAAGCTAATTAAGTGACACCTACTGTGTTTTTCTTTAGCCACTAGAGCACTGAAAATCCTTTAATTTATCCAAATATAGAAAATATGCCTCATAACTTGAATTCTGGTTGTGTTTACTGATCTTCGATTGATTTTTTATGGTTCACGGAGCTCAAAAATCTGTTTGTGTTTTAGAAAGACTTTTGTAAACTGGGAAAGATTGATGGATTGTTGAAGAATTACAGTTACCACATGGAGTGATATGAACTGTTTATAGCTGTGGATAAGTTGAATTACGTTTGCATTTGTTCACTTTTTGCTTATGTACTTTGCAGTGACTTGAAAAAACAAAAAAAAAAACAAACGACTATCTTTAACCAAAGAGCCACTCGTGGCTCCAGAGCCTCCGGTTGCAGACCTCTGCATTACACCAAACAATAATCTAAGGGACTCGTTTATTTTTTTCAAAATAAAACTCGATCTTATTGTTTTGTAAAGCTATCAACCATGCATTGCAGAGTTATCTGTCTCAGACGGCTCCTAATGCTTTTGAGGGTTGCTTGTTGATGAAAGTTGAATGAGAGGAGATAAACTTTGGGTCAAGCTACAAATCCTACAGGAGCATAGATGACATGTCCAGATAACAAGCTGATCATGAAGATAAACATAAGGAATTTTATCTTTTTTTTCCTCTGGCGATTTCACAAAGGAAAGACATACAGAGGGAGTACTTATTCAGACAGAACACTAAAACATGAATTCCAAAGACAAGAATCCACAATAAAAATGGCTTAAACAAAATAATCTTAAGAAAACAGCATCATTATTTGACCAAAAAAGTGGGAGGTAAATTTAATTTAAATGATGAAATGAAGTAAAAACTCTAGCAAACTTCAAATTGAAATTGTTACCCAAAATTTCAAGACAAAAATCTTAATATTATGATATTATCCATATAGGATAAACAGGAATGTAAAAGGTCATATTTAGGGAAAAGTTTTTTTTTTGCTGGCACCAGGAAAATCATGCTTGCACGTGTAAGATAGGATTTTTAAAAACAAATACAAAAAAGAAGACTGAGATTGAAAAACTGGTTCTCGGATATCAAACAACTTATTGACAATATGTAAATATTTAGGAGTTTTCCTGTTTTCACTGCCTTAAAGTGATCAAACTATTTCATTGTCAAATCCCTTTCTTTGCTTTCAGCCTGTAGCAGCTTCACTTCCTCTGTAAAAATATTTCTTGCTTCCCATTTGAATAGCATTTTTCAAACTCCTGACCTAGAAGACAAAAACAATCCTTTTTATGTTTGTGGACCTCAAGTCCAGAAGCCACGACCCCGTAAGTGTAGCAAAACCTTCAGACATGTAACCTGAAGTGTTCATCATTCTGATGACAAACAGAATATTAGACAGAAGTCAGTTTGTTCCATTTATTGACATTGAGTCATTTGATCTAAAGACTTTTGAAAGTTTGCTGCCACTGAGGCCAATGTGGGTTTGAGTGTTTTGCTCAAACACTTGTTGATTGTCAAGCTTAGAATGTGAACCTCAACTAACCAGTAGCTGCTGATCTCCCTTTGAGGCATTTTTAATAAAAACCAAATCTGTAGGACAGAACGCTTTCCTTTAGTCAGTCCAAAATTTGCTCCATGTTGTCTTTACAGTCATTCAAGTGGCACCCATTGGTGCAAAACCAAATTAAGAACTGAAAAGCACAGAGCACTAGAGGCTAGCTTCTGCTCAGCCATAAACTTTGCTCGAAATTTTCACACGGGCCTGACAGAAAGTGAACAGAAACCTCAGCAAAGCACACGTACAAAGGAAACGAGCAGCGCTGCCTTCAGAGTGTAAAACCAAAAGCCAGAAACGAGTCCCTCCCTGCATCTATAACGGCTCTTCCTCTGACAACAAAGTGTTTGAAGATGTGGATCACTGGCAGCTGAAAAACAAAACGTTGCATGCATAGATTATGGTAAATTGAACAGTGATACCAAAAGACATCTCAGCTTTTTTTCCATTTCCATGTTCTGTTTCTGATGAAGGACAAGGTTTCTCTTTCATTGAAATGATGGATTATGGTTTTATTTGGGTTGCATCTTTTTAAACACAGACGCATTTAAAATAGAAAAAAAACATTAACTGCTTTAAATGTTTTGTTAGAGCTGATGGTGAAAAATATGCAGGACATACGCTAAAAAAACAACTACATTTTACAGTTGGGTTGCCTGATAGATAGTGGACAGTAATTATTGTTGTTATGAATTTTTAAAGTGTATTTTTATGGTTTTATTATTATTATTATTATAATCATTATGCATTTTTCAATAGAGCTACATTAAGGTAATTTCTCCTTTGTAGGATCGATTCTATTCTATTCTATCTGGTTTCATGTGTTTTTCAACCCATTTATTTTCTACCAAGATGCCTTTCTGTGACCTCTGAATCAAAAATCTATTAAGAGACACAGTGAGATTAGTGAGTATTACCTTTTTACAGCAAGTGATTCATAATGTAAAATAGTCCTTACTGTACAACAGAAATAACATGCAGAATTATGGGTTTAATTTGCTTTTTCTTCAACTAGTTTAATGACTTTTAAATTCAATATTTAAGATTTTCTTTATTTAATCATGTATTTTACATAGAAATTGCAACAGGGAGTCTAACTGGGGGCTTAAAGAGTTCAGACCAGACTTGAATTGAGGCTTGAAGTCATAATTTGTAGACCAGTATTTGGTCTTTAAAGTCCCACTCTGATCACATTTTGATCTATTGTAGACAGCGTTCCCAGTGTCTTTTTAAATCATGCAGTTTTTTTCTAAAATATAAAAAAAACATCTTGTGATGTTTTCTAGGACAAAGTTTCTACAGAGCGGCAGAAGTTCATCAGAAAATTTGCCACTGAGTTGTGGGTGGGACTGTTGGCGCGAAGTAAGCCTGCCCCTGCTTCCCGACATCTTACTGTTTACAGTCTTTACCACTAGCTTACAACCCCTCACACTTCCCTCCTAATATTTCTTTGTGCAACAAAAATGGCGAACAAAACTGGAGCTTGTAGCCCCCTGTTAGTGTCTTTTACATCACAGCGCTAGGCTTTTTTCAACAGTTTGTTGTTTTTTTTCATAATTTGAATTAAAAAAAGTACCCAGAAATGCTGTTTTAAAAACAAACTTGTTTAAATTTACTAGAAAAAGGATACAGGAACATGTTAAAAACAACAGACATTATTTTCAATGGAGTGGGTCTTTCATTTTTTTTGGGACTTGACAATTAGTTCATGGTAAGATCAGTCATCTCTGTTTAAAAAGAAAACGCAAGTCAGATTAATGTCTTAGTTTTATGGTCTCTACTCTGAACCTAAGCCATTGAAGACATCAACATTTCTACATTGAATTTTGACCTTTGGCAGAGCCAGGACAATTTGCAACTTTCACATTTTCGTTTTTGTCTCCAAAAGCCAAAACTTCTCTTTTGTGTTTGTTTCAGTTCAGGGTTTCAGTTTCTCCAAGCAGTGATGTTTATAGAACCAATGTTGTTGGGTGTAATTTAGTGTCATTTACATACCTGTAACAATACATTTTGTTTATACACATGATCTGTCTCAGGCGATGCATGGAGAGGCTAAATAGTTGTGGCTCCAGAATTGAACCCTGAGGGACTCCACAAAATGCAAATGTTCTTACTTTTATTATAGTTTCTCCCCAGTTCTTGCTGTGTCATTAAGCGATGGATATCTATTCAGAGAACTCTTTATTTGTCCTAGATACCTTTCAATGAATAACACGTCGGGTTAATGGTCGGGATTAAGCCCCCCACAGGAGAAAATGCCATTTGACTGAACACGCACGGCCATCTGTGCATGTGTAACCTGATAGATTTAACGCATCAGTGAATCGTCAATCCATGCAAGAGCTACGTGCTCGAGTGGTCATACGTTGCCTCATCTTTGTAGCTTCTTCTGTGATGAGTTTCCAGCTATTCTGAAGTCGGCAGCAGTCTGAAAACAATGCGTAAACTGAAGGAGTTGGGACAGCTGCTTGCTTTGAGTGCACAGCTGTGAGAGCACGGCAGCACATCTGTTAACAGAGACCAGAGAGATCATTGAGTAAAGTCATGCCTTCCCTTTTACACCACAGTGAGAGACATGCTGGGTGATAGGTTGCGGTTTCACACTTCAGATCGGCTTTAAAGAGCTGCTTCAGTCTCTCAAAAACTGTAATAATATGTAGACATGTTACATTTTTGCACACATCACTCACAGTTTGGGAAAACAGCCAGACAGTTGGAGAAATGACTCAAAGGGTTTCTTTGGAAATTTTTTCTCTCAGTTCTTTTTTTTTAATCTAGATTTCACTGCACAATTTGATCTTTTGTTTTGTCTTTAAAACCTTTTATTAAAAAAAAAAAACTGAGCAGAAATTCTCAAAATTAGAAAACACTTGAATTGGAGCAGAGATCTCGACGTGAATGCCAGTGTTAGTCAGCATGTCCTCTCTAAATTCTACATATTTTCTTGCTCCGCTTTGAAGATCTGAAAATGTGTGATTACACGTCTGAAAGCTAACCTGATGGTCGAACTGTTGTCAAAGGCTGTGCGTGAAACGGAAATCAACATTTCTGTGGCTAAAATATTGCAGAGGAGGGCAAACTTTTTGACTGTTGGGCCACAAAAGGTTCTCAAATTTAACAGAAGGGCTGGACCAGGAGCAGATGTGTGGAATGTTTTGGTAATCCACCTCATAAGAGGAAGAAATAACATGGAATCTGGATAAAAACATGCTTTAGTTTGGATTGATAATTGATTTAAAAAAAAATAATTAAAAACTATGGCTTTTGTTCTCATTGTAGTGTCAATTGCACCAATGGGTTGATGTTCCTCATGAAAAAAATGCTAATTTGGAGAAAGGATTGCATTCAGGTGGTGTTGGACTGATTGGAAAAATGCCTGTCAGACTCAGAAAACACACACAAATTAAAAAAAAAAACAATAAAAGAAAACGTTTTGCAACTAATCAAAGGTCAATTTTTTTTGTCTTGTACCATTTATGGAGAATTAAATGGAAAATAAAACATTATTAAGGATTATCAATGTGATTATTCTAATTTGGTGGGCCAGATTTAATAGCTTAACGGGATACAAATGAGCCCCGGGGTGTAGTTTGCCCACCACTGACTTATCACCTTTGGGTTTTTTTGGGTTGCATTGCCTGTAGCAGCTTAATCATGATCACAGCAGAATATTTGCTGAAATCTTGCATCAGTCTGAAGCGCTCCGTCTCAGAGGTTGCTTGTGAAACATTCCTGGAGAGAATCATGTCTCCTGATTGACTCCTTTGCTGTCCAACTTTCTGAAATTCTGGTATTTTGGAAAAATACTTTAATGGAGTGGTAAAAGAAACAAAATGATTGTTTACTTAAAAAAATCAACATGTATTTTATCTATTGATATTATTACTAGGTCTGTGGTTGTGCTGCTTTATGAGGAGTCTGTAGGCGTGGCCTTTGCTTTTGCATCTTTCCTTACTTTGGAGAGTCTTTGTGTCGCTACTGAGGAGGAACAGAGTCGCCCCGCAGATCAATAGGTGGGTCACAGAGGAAAATGCATTGGGGGGGGGAAGGAAGGGTGGGGGGATTTCCTTTCCATCCTTTGAAGACATTGTTTAACAATTGGTGATGCTGCCCATTACATCGATTGTTGCATTTGCAGAGATGAAATTGTAGGAGTTAGGAAGCGGCTAAAGCTGCAGCCAACCGATGGATCACACACTCCTGCTCGTCATATACAGTTTATTGACTCATCTGCTTTTATTGCTTTACCTAGAAGACGCCTTACTTTAGTCCTTGACATCTAACACCCTCGTTGTTTTCTAGCTGTTCATTGGTAGAGGTTCTTATTGACCTAACACACCTGATCCAAGTACTCAACAGCAAGTGGAAAACAAGCAGTGAAGGGGCAAAGTTGAGCTGGGATTTAATATTTCAAAGGGTGGCAAGGGTCTGGAACCTTTAACACTAAAAGAGCCATTTGGTTCAGTTTCTTACTGACCAAAATTTAGCTGCAAAGCTTCACTAAAAATTCATTTTATTTGTGTTTTTCAAGTCATATATTTATAAAATGTTGCTTTTAAACCTTTACAATAATCAATCAATTATTCTGTCTAAAACCTATCTAATTACCTTTACTTTAGACACCGGTAGATATAAGTTCCTTTCAAAATAAAATACACCTTTCATGATCCTCAGATCAGCAGATTTACTTGATTTAAGAATGCAAGACAGCACACAACATTTTCTATTATTATCAGTTGTGTGTTCCTTCAATCGTTTTCTCTTTTTACTATTGAATGTAAACATGACAACATGGGTCTTGAATCCAATTTTAAAAATCCATACATGTAAATGCAGTTTTGTACTTTAAGTACATTTCCTCCAAAGAGCAACTAGGCACTGTTGTGCAGTAAGAGGATATTTGCTTTGACATTTTCTTCATAATGAACAGCTCAGACAGTAGATTAAACCTTTTACCATTATTTTGCTTAGTCATCTGTTTGAGTTTATGTGGAGTGGTAGAGCAAACAATAGCTCTTGATTGTAGTGTAATGTCACAAATATCACCAAAAAAAGTTATTTTAGTAATATTAGCTCACCACCATTTAAACATTTGCATTTTTATTTAAAGGCAACGAGCCAGAATAGAGGAATAAAAGAGCCTTAGGTTGCAAAAAAGTCAGAAATCTGAATTGTGAATCCGCACTAAACTGAAAACCAATAGATGAGTACAACGCATCAATAGATCAGTTTCACTGAAATTGAAATTTGCTTCTTCAAAAACAGGGGCAACATCTAAGCAAATCCCACGATGAAGACATAAGAAAAATCCTGCCAAAAACATTTGTGGTTAAACTGTTTGTAGTTTTGGTTTTTCAATTTAAAGCAGATTCACAAGTTAAAATACCAACTTGTTTGTCACCCCTTTGCAACAAAAGATTTATGTAATTAGAGCCCAAGAGTTGAACACATCAAAGACATAGTTTAGAATAATTTGTGACGACGACAGTGCATTTAAGTGGCTTCTCTCACATTTTTCTGTGCACAAGCAAAATAACAACAATTTAAAATTATAATCTGATTAAACCACTACAGCTTTCTATGTTTGCTGAGCTTCTGTGAGAATCTAAACCTTAGTGAGACTTAGTGGTATGTAGGTCGAGGGTTGACAGAAAAAAATGTAACCGTCTGGTCCCTCTTTCTGCTGCATTGCTTCTGAAACAGACGAGGAACTTTTCCTGACATGTTCAGAAAATAACAGATTTTAACAAAAATAAATAAAATTGCAGTTTCAATTCCATGTCATGAGAGTTCCTCCAACTGTAATTAAAAAAAAAAAAAAAATTGGGCTCTAAATAATAAAATTTACAACTAAAAAAGAAAGAAAATAAACAACAATTGATGGTAGTAGGCAGATGTAAAACTAATGAGCATCCCAGAATGCAACACCCTACCCACACTGGTTTCAAACCATTTCCAATCTTGTTGAGTAAATAATTGTGTCATCATTACAGATACTTCTGCTGATACATCTTATGATAACTTCAGCTTGTATCTTACAGTATTTTTAAAATGTGTAGGAATTACTTTTTTTTAGAAGTGTAAATCATGACCACAGTTGTATTTGTCATGTTGAATTTTAAACATTGATTGTATGATTTGGAGTATAATTCGTGCTTTTATGCATGTTTAGCCAGGGTTGTGACACTCAGATGTGATCTATATATGATTAAAAAAATAATAATAACAAAAGCCACTAGAGGGCACTGCAGCAGTGTCACCCACTGACAGCAATGCAGAAGAAGTGATGCTCAGTCTTACGCCACACTTGAGCTATGTCCAAAGTCCCACCCTAATCCCAAACCACTAAAAAGCTGTATAGTTCAGGTCAGGACTATCTAGTGCCCTGGATTTTAAAAGCAATTCGGACTCCATGCTCTAACGTTTTTCAGTTTTTCTAAAGACGTCACTGATTTCACGTAGTGAAAATCGAATCAACACGAACATTTCACTTCTATTTGTGACTCCACTGTGTTCCGATGATGAAAATATGGACGGTTTATTAAAAAAAGAAATTTCATAATTTTTTTTTTTTCCAAAAATTGTTTAACCGAATGCTTTGTGGTCTGCATTTGCTAGTATAGTGTGCATCTATGCGCAATAGTTTTTCGCAAAAACTTCTGGGAAATTTCTAGTGCAATTCTTGGAATTGATTCGGAGAGCACTACAAAATGGCAAACGCACTGAAGTGATATAATGAGTTAAGTTGACTTGCTAACATGCTCTATATGCTGTGGTTATTTAGAAATTGTTCATTTGTTGTGCTAATACCGGTATACTAGAGACTTATTCCATTCCTACTGTTTCATGAAGCTAAATTGATGTTTTCCGGTTCCAGGTCACGACGGGCAGACGTGTGTTGTTGTGGATGCTTTGAATTTTGATTACATCAATGATATTAATTATCTTTAATAACCTGAATCTATTAATATTTGATATTAAGTCCTGAAACGGATATTGATAATTCATGTAGAGAGAATGGTATGGTCGAGCCGGGGTGGGATTATATAAATTCGCTTCCTTCCACTCCGTTCAAGTGATCTATTTGTGATTGATTATGTGATGTTATTTCATGTATTATCCTGATTGCTTGAAATAAACTATTTCATTCATTCATTCATTCATTCATTCATTCATTCATTCATTCATTCATTCATTCATTCATTCATTCATTCATTATTCAAATAAGCATCAATCTGTTACAGTGGGGAAGTGTGCATTTTCAGTCTGTTATTGTTTTCCATTTTGTTTTTAGACTTTCAAGCTGCTGTGACTTTTCTTGGTAATATTGTTAGATAAATCCATTCCAAAAGTGAGACTTATACCACTGTATAAGTATATTTTTACTTTTTGCTATGCATATTTTTGGCTGCTGCAACATCTAGAGCGACTTATAGTTGAAAAATATGATACTCATTTAGTTTTCAGTTATTACCGGATTCTTAATGCCGCAGTCAAGTGTATGCATTCTTATTGATTTAAAAAAGCTAAAAAAAAATGAACAAAGTTGAACCTCTGAGAAGGGAAACAACATAATCAAGAACCTTTTCAGGGATTATTTAATAAGCTCCTGTTGTGCTGATCAGAAGTGAACTGAGTGTAATTTGTAAACCGAATCACAGGGGGAGGAGCTCAAAGCAGGACATTCATTTATTTATTTTTACCAAACAGTATGTCTAATTAGGGGGAAAAACTTCTAAAAAACGCAAGTAAATTCCTATTAGCTTTATGTTTCAGTCTGGTGTTTATCCCATTATAGCTGATGTTGTGACATCATGACTTACAAAGTTCTGTTTTTTTATCTTATTTTCTACTGATGTTGCTTTTTTCATGTTATTTCTATGTTTTATTTGTTTTTTGTTTTTTTGTGATTTATCTATGATCCCCACTGACTGAGGAGGATAATAAATGGATTTCATCTGCTTGATGACTTGCTGGTGTGGCGTTTAGGAACAGATGTAAATGACAGAAATGCAGCAAAGCCAAGCGGCTGCTGAGATTGAAAACACATTCTGGGATTTCTGAAAAATCCAAAGATAAAAAGAAAAAAAAATCAATCAACATTTTTGTCTTAATCTTTTATCAGGCTGCTGATTGGTGCCCCAAGAGCCAAAGCTTTGGGGAGCCAAAAATCCAACGTCACAGGAGGGCTTTACAAGTGTGAAATCAGCCAGTCCAATGCCTGCGAACGTGTTGAATTTGATAATGACGGTGAGAAAATGTTTTTTAATCTGCTTGGAAGAAAGAGAAAATTATTCTTAACTGTGTGCTTATTAGAGGACCAAAAGAGAAAAAATCATCTATGGCAGACAAGTCAGGGACCAAGATTGTGGTGATATTCAGTCTGCTGCACCATCACTCCAAAAGTCCTTTTGTGTCTTTTTTTTAAAATGACGACTGCCACATTTTTGTCATTTTAGACGTGTGCTCATCGCTATGAAAGGCGAGCCTCTGTGGGCCAACCTAACCAGCATCACTCCATCATCGGCCGCTGTTACATCTTTAGTCAGGATTTGACCTTCGACCCAAAGGCTGATGAGGACGGTGGAGACTGGAACTTTTGTGACGGGAGAGACAAAAGCCATGAAAAGTTTGGATACTGCCAGCAGGGCGTGGCGGCCGCCTTCATCAGTCATTATCTGGTGTTTGGAGCCCCTGGAAGCTTTAACTGGAAAGGTGCGCTTTTCTTTTTTTTAATTTCTTTTTTTGTTAATCGTTGTTTTCTGACATACTGTTCTGCGTCTCAAATCCATCCCAGGAATTGTACGGATGGAGCACAGGAACAGCACTTTAATAGAGATGGGGATCTACGATGATGGCCCATATGAAGCTGGGGGTGCAAGTCAGTTGGATGAAACACTTGTGCCGGTTCCTGCCAACAGCTTCCTTGGTTAGTTTACCTTCTTACAAATCCTTTTTTGACCTACTTACATCGATTACTGAAGAACCTTCCATTTTGAAAAAGTTTGTCTTAATCCATCCGGCCATTTTCAAAACAGGCTTAATATTTTTCTGAGTCATAGGGTTGCTGGAGCCTATCCCGTCTACTGCCATACCTCTGTGGCTTTTAATAATATTCTGAATACTTTCTGAAACATGAACTTGTATCTATCCAACATGCTTAGATGGGAAGTGCATGGCTATGGGATTTTACACAATTGGAATTATCTAAATTCAAGGATTTTTAGTTTGGTTCATAGCTCCTTTTCTTGGATATCCTTTTTTTTGTGTGAACTTCTGCAGCTCATCTCTGTCTTGACAAGTCTAAGCACTTTATTTGCAAATTCCTTAACTCCAGATTTTTTAAAATGTTTATAGAAACGCCATCTTCTTCTGATTTCAAACAAAGCTTACAGATTCACAGTTTCACGCTCCATGCAATAGCAGTGGCAGGATGAGACATGTAGACCAGGAAAACACACTGGGAAATAGGATGGAGCGGGGTGGCTAAACAATCTCTTATAGTTTTTGTTTGAAAAGGGGGTCAAGAGCTTATTAATAAAGAGTAAAACGTCTTAGCTAAATAATGAAGGTGAAAAAGGAAATTGGTTTAATAAACAGAAGTTGTAGCATTAAGTTTTAGCTAACTGTTAAATGTTACTCTGGCTCCTCCTACTGGTTGTTAAACGAACGTCTTTCACAGAAAGCATGTGGCTGCTGATCAAAAGTTATTCAATTCTCAATTCAACAGATTTTTCTAAATTTGTTTCATAGTGAATTTATGACACACACTGGAAATAGTTTGTCTTCAAAACAAGTTAAAACAAAAAAACAAGATATTTTCCTTTGTTATAAGTGAAAAAGCTGCCCATGGAACTAGTAGAATTTGTCGTTGTAGATTTTTTAAAAATAAGTTTTGATGTCCTGCCCTTTTAAGACATAAATTAATCTTGATATTACCTATAGATACTCATTATATATTGCTTTGATAATCTGAAGTATTATGCCTTCAAATAAGTGTTAAAGTAGGTACATGAACATGCATACACATAATTATGTTTTCCCTCAAACAATTATCTATTTATCTATCAATGATCTTTTATTACTCAAAATAAAAGATCAAAAAGATACTAAATTTTCTCAGCACTTTATTACATCTTGTTGAAAAGTTAAAAGTAATCTAGTTTAGGCTTAAAAAGATATATAATGAGAAACTAGACAAAAATTCTTAAATTATGAAAATGAAAAAGTGTCCTATCATAACCTCTGCATCCACCATCCACCTTCAGGTACTTGTTCAGTACATTTTGTCTTCACCTTTCCTTTTTTGACACAATGAAAAGTAGCCAGTGTCCATCTTGTATAGGAGTATAAAGTTATTTTTTCTGCTAAATAAATCATAATAGAGAAATCAGTAGCCAAACTGGCAACAAAAGTGAGGGGTGTACTCACTTTTGTGATATACGGTAAATCGTTTTTCACAAAAAGCTGTTCCACTCTGAGGAGCGTGATTATCCAGAGAAGTTAAATAAAGCATCATATCAAAGGGAAAGTTCACTTTTACTGCTTGTTTTTGTCCAGGTAATGAAGCTAAAGTTTGTTTCAAAGAAAAAAAGTCTAAACCGTTCAATTCCTCTAGTATTGCACATCCTCGTGTTTCATTTCCTCCTTAGCATTTCTCTTCTGCTTCATCTTGATCTTCAAAATGATCAAATTCACCAACCATATTACATAAAGATATAAAATCACATATTTTCTACTGTCGTGCTGTTGTGATGTATTATGATAGAAATAAGAAATGTGTGGTTAATACTTTTTGGATTGCTCAGAAAAAATTTTCTTACTTTTTTTTAATGTATTTTGATCTTTTACTTTGCCACAATGCCACAGATTTAAATGAAAATACCTCAAAATTATGCTTTTTGCACCAATTAGTAGGCTAAAAATCTTTGCAATTAAAATAAATTGATTTGATTAATAAACTACAGGTCAAAATTAATTAATCACGCAAATAAATTAATCGCATAACAGCACTAACCCTAAGCACTTAAAGTCCTTCACCTTCTTCACCTCTGCTCCCTGTAACCTCACTCTTCCACTTGTGTCACTCTCATTTACTCTCAGATACTCTGACTTTCAGAGGCTAAGCTTTATTCTAATCCTCCACCGCTCTAGAGACTCCTCCAACCTGCTCCCTCCTCTCACTACAGATCACAGTGTCATCTGCAAACATCATGATCCACAGAGATTCCTGTCAAACTTCATCTGTCAGTCTGTGAATCACCACAGCAAAGAAGAAGGGAGTCAAAGCTGACCCTTAGTGCAGTTTCACCTCCACCTTGAATTCCTCTGTCACAGCTACATCACATCTCACCACTGTCTCACATCTCTAAAATGTGTCCTTTTCCACCACTTCCAGACTTCCTTGTACTAAAAAAGACAGACATTACCCTTTCAGGGACCCCCATTTACAACATGCTCCATTTAAATAGTTGTTTTTTTTGTGCAATATTCCATTTGAACTTTATTCAGTTCCACGTTTTATCACAATAAAAAAAAATCCATGAATAAAATTCGATTAAAAAAATGTCTATATACATTTTTTTTCCCTTTAGGATTTTCTGTGGATTCAGGGCTCCACATCTTGCCAGACGGTGTGGTGACAGTGGTAGCTGGAGCACCCAGAGCCAATCACAGTGGAGCTGTGGTTCTGTTAACAAAAGAAGACAAAGGAAGTTTAGTGGGAGTCCATACTTTCAAAGGGCCCAGACTGGCCTCCTCCTTTGGATATGACGTGGCTGTAGTTGACCTCAACAATGACGGGTTAGTAACTTTTTTCTTCTCAAAGTGCTTCATGACCTATAGAGTATTTCTACTATTGCATGTAAATGTAGACATTTTGCTACTAGATACCTGTTTTGCTTGAGAAAGTGCCCCAAAAAGCCTAAATTGAAATATTTTCTATAGATGGGAAGACATAGTTGTGGGAGCTCCTCATTTCTTCATGAAGGATGGCGACATCGGCGGAGCTGTTTATATCTATATGAACAAAGAAGGGAGGTGGGAAGGAGTTACTCCACTCCGCCTAAATGGGACCAAAGACTCAATGTTCGGGGTGGCGGTGGAGAACATCGGGGATATCAATCTGGATTCATATAAAGGCAAGAACATCTATCGCAGTACACGCATTTTATTTCTTTTTCATCAGCTGTAATTGTATCATCTTTTCAAACACAGATATTGCAGTTGGAGCTCCACTGGATGATGAAGGTGCAGGAAAGGTCTACATTTATCTTGGCTCTGCACATCCGATCAAAACCAGACCTGCTCAGGTTGGTTAGTTTTCAGTTCAGTGCCCTCAAATCAACAAGGTTAGACAGAATGGTGTTGCAGGAGATGGTTATTTTTCGCAGTATTTCCCATATTAACTGAAAAAACATTAGAATGCTGGTGGAAAAGCTAAAAATAAGAATTTACTATGTAATTTTAAAGGTGAAAATAAAAAAAGAGTTTCTTTAGACAAATGTTTGTTAAAGATGTTAGATCACTTATTTAATAATAATAATAATAATAATACATTTTATTTATATAGCGCTTTTAAAAGATACTCAAAGACGCTTACAGACAAGTTACATTAAAAACAGTAGTAAGAAGAATAAAAATAATACAAATAATAATAGCAATAACAATAATAGTAACTAAATAAATAAAATACAAAGTAAGCAGTAAAATTAAAGATTAAAAGCAGTTTTAAAAAGCAGAGTTTTAAGAGATTTCTTAAATGAAGAAAGTTCGGTGCAGTCGCGGACGTGTTGAGGTAGTTTGTTCCATAGGGTGGGTGCAGCGATGGAAAATTAACTTCATTAACATCTAATCTTTAAACTATATGTTAGAAAGTTATTAAGGTCCATTCACACTGGCAGGTTTGATTGGTATTGGGGTTTATGACTTGCATTTTTTCTTTTTGTTCCCTTGAGAGCAAAGTTATTGAAGGCTTCACTTGACTAAAGTGCAGAAGTGAGCAAATTATGTAAACGCCAAATGTTAGATGTGTAAAAAAAAAAGCACAAAACTGAAGAAGTAGGACTCATGAAGACGTTGTAAATGCTTAAAATAATCTCCAACACAGACCTGTTGGTTTGAGGACGAAGAACTGCTAAATTTGTTGACTGTATATGAGAACTGGACTGAGTGACCCCTCCCTTCTTACATTCTAAACAGGAAGTACCCATTGGCTCCAGGAAACAGACATCCCATAGATTTTAATTGAAAAACTATTACTCAGTCATTACCATTACTGCTCTACTACCCTTTTTAACTTGCTCTTGTTAATACTATTTTTTAAACATTTTTTTTTTTATCATTTACAAGTTTTGAAACTGACCAATCAGATGCCCTGATAAAAAATGTGGTATTAGTGAGAGTGGTTGTCATAGAAATGATTGCTCGGACTGATTCGGACCAATCACTGCTTACTGATATCGTCTGGCTCCGACATGGCAACGTCCATGTTGCAAAAAAATGATGACTGAACTGACGTCATTTTGTTAGAGCTGGGAGTAAGCCACATTCTGTGGGTAACGACAAACTCACTTAGTCCAGTTCTCATATAGAGCTGATGGCTGTGTTCAGACTGGGTTAGCTG
Source organism: Oryzias javanicus (assembly GCA_003999625.1). Taxonomy (NCBI): domain Eukaryota; kingdom Metazoa; phylum Chordata; class Actinopteri; order Beloniformes; family Adrianichthyidae; genus Oryzias; species Oryzias javanicus. The sequence continues at coordinate 11,807,152 of CM012457.1, read as the reverse complement.
GTTTCCTTAATTTGTTAGAAAATATCGCCCCCAAGTGAGCATCATCCTGAACTGCATTCTTGCCAGTTAGGATAGTGTCAGTCTGGTTCATTTCTATGTCTGCCCATTCGAACTGAGTCTACAGGACTATTCTAGTATTGGGTTAGACAAAAAAATAAATAAATAAAGTAACTCTTAACTTCTTGACTATTAGTAATGTAAATGTGTCCTCTGTAGAGAAGATTTCTAGATTAGATACACTGAATTAACTCCTTTTCAGTGGAAATTTGAGGCTCTTCAATTATACCAAATATTGTTTTTGGTGGATTGAAAAACATTTTATTGTAAAAAATACTTTGTCTCTGGTAGTTAAGAGGTAAATCAACTTGAAATATACTAGAAATGTGGGCTTTGATGATATTTTTATAAATATTTCTTATTAAAATTGTGTTTTAACCCCTGGATACACTTACCAATTAGATTATATTTATTTATATTTTGGAAATCATTTCTTCTGTTTGTAATCAGGTCCTAACAGGAAAAGAGCACAGCATCCGGTTTTTCGGATACTCTCTGACAGGCAACATGGACGTAGATGCAAACTTTTATCCAGACCTTGCTGTGGGTTCTCTGACAGATGCTGTGGTCATTTACAGGTATTTGTGTGAACGATCCCACACTCTTGATTTATACCTTTCAATCTCTAAATGTAAAAAGATAAAATTTAATAATCAACTTTTTTTTTGTTTTGCAGGGCAAGGCCAGTTATTGCCATAAATATAGAAATTGAGACATCTGTGCGTGAAATTGACCTTAAAAATAAAACGTGTGGCAACAACATTTGGTAGGTCCCCCTCAAAACATTGATCCTGTTGGGAAATTATTGTATTTAAACAGAAAAAGGACTTAAAAACTTTCTAGTTTTCAATCATTTTTTTTTCTTCACAGTTTTATTGTGAAAGCATTCTTCACCTATAACACAAACCCTGCACCTTATAACCCATTAATATGTAAGCAGAACGTAAAATGCATCAATATTACAGGCATTATTGTACAGATGGTTTAACTTCTGTGGATTTTCTTTTCAGCTGTTAACTATTCGATTAAGGTGGATGAACACCAAAAAAAACTAGGACTGACCCCCAGAGTGTTCCTGAGCAGTGAATCGGGCTTTCAGAGTGATGGAAGAGTGGAGCTGGAGAGTCAAAACCAAAGAAAATATGTTGAATTAAAAGCAACAGTTAAGGTATCATTCTAAATTAATAAACATGTATTTATGTTTGAATCAGTTGTATGGTGTTTTATATTCAGAGCTCGCTGTTGTGGCCTTCTTTGTGCAGGACAATATAAAAGACAAAGTGCGCCCTATTTTCATTGAGGTGTCTGCAGACGTTATTCCTGCAACGGATAAAACAACGTTGAACGGTCTTCCTGCACTTGCACCAATCTTAGACCCGTTTAAGCCAAACAAAAAAGTTACTCAGGTATATATTTGCATGCAGCTGCAGGATTGTTGACATGAGGGTTTGATGGTTTTCTGTTGTTACAGATTGATTTTGTCAAGGAGGGATGTCGGGATAGCTACGTTTGCTACAGCATCCTGAAAATGAATTGCAATTTGTACTACAAGCAAAGCAATGAGTTCGTCCCGTTAAGCAAAAAGTAAGGAATATGTGGTAGAAATGTTTTTAAATTGATTTCCTTCCTACAAGCTTAACTTGGTGTTCTTATATGTTTTTCTGCAGCAAGAACAACATCGCAGAGTTTGTTCTGAATTATGAGAGGAAAGACTTGGCTCTGCTCGTGAACGTGACCAACAGTGGGGATTACGCCTTTGAGACGAAGCTGGTGGGGAGTTTCCCACGTGGCCTGGAGTACTCTGGAGTCCGAATGCTCAAACCTGCAGTGAGTTTAGTGTGCTCTCACACAAAACGGAAAAAAATAAATGAAAAGTTTTCATCAAAAGGGGTTTTAAAATGCACAATATCACAAAATTCAATAAAGTATGTATTCAGATTTACAAATACCTGCAAGACAGTTTTAATATTAACTTTTTATTTACGTTCTGAAAAAAAAAACACTTGAAATTGTGCTGAAATAAAGATATAAAAATATATAAAATCACAGTTTATCTTAAAAATATTTGATGTTTCTTTTCAGATGACATATATAAAATTATCATCTATTTGTCTAAATTATATATTTTTTTAAACACCAACTTTGGGATGAATCTTTGAATAGTTTAACTGAAAATAGTCGTAGTGGACCCTTGTAATTGATTCTGAGGGCAAAATAAAAATGTGTCAGCTACCTTTTTGTTTCACAAGTTTATGTATCCTATGATTTACTACTGTTAATCAAGCTGTTATTCACTGTGGCGTGCAGTGAAATAACCGTCCGTTATTTTTGATCGTCCTAGACAGAGAATCCGGTCATCTGCAGCGTCAATCAGACCGGCTCTCAAGTGGATTGTGAGCTGGGGAATCCGTTTAAGTCAGGCTCAGTGGTGAGTACATCCATACCCTCCAACTCATTTCTTCCATCACTCAGATACTGTTTTTTAAAATACCTGTTTTTTTTCCATAAGATTACTTTCTACATCATACTGAGCACCAACAACATTTCTGTTGACACCACTGAGTTTGAGATCGATCTGCAGCTCAAAACGTAAGTAGTGCCACTGCAGAAAGTCCTTTGTTGATGTCAGTTTCATCCATGTAGCTCTTTCCAACAATAGAATCCCAGAAACAAAATGATCAAAGAAGTAATGCAATAACAAAATTATAATCAATCATATTAAAAATAACACAACAAAATAAAGAAATCAACAAAGTAATTAAAGTAACAAGGAAATAACAAGTTAAAATAAATTCTAAAAATGTTCAAATGTCTTTTACCCCTCGAGCGCTATTGCCAGATGATTTTCTTGGAACTATTTACATGATTTTCAATATGTTGCATTTTTCTGAGTGTCATTGCTCCCTGTAGAATCTCACATGTCCCAGGAATTGGTGGACCAAAGACCAAGTCTGCAGTATCTTTATTTTTTTAAAGAACTTTTTCCACTCAAATTCCTAATTTTTCTGTAATTTTCAAGCATGTTTTTACGATGTTCCTATGTTTTTATTTTTCATTTTGTTTCTCAAACCACAGTTGAAAATAAACGAAGACTAATTTATCATGTGTTGTCATATTTTGAACCAATTTTTATGACGATTACTTTTTATTGGGTATATTATATCGGTTAAAATTTACCTGGCAAAAGTGATGGTGTAACTTTTTATAGCGAAAGTGTTCTAGGGTTAAATCAATAGTTATTAAAAATAATAAAACATAATAAAAAGAAATGTTTCAGTTTGATTGAATTAACCGGTAACTGGCTAAAAAACACATTTCTGTAGGACTTTGGAAAGAAGTAAAGGTTTTGAGGTAGTTCTGAAGGTAGATACCGCTTTGGGTCTAGAAGACCTTTAGTGACAGCAGCTGGACAGCAGCATGTCTGATCGTTCAATTCTGTTCCATCTTTACTTGCAGAATCGGTTACTGACAGTATTTTTATCATACTATAGCTGTCTATTTGTCATAAATCTCTATATTAAACTTGAAATAGATCATATTGACTCAACAACTTATCCATTATTTTTTATAAAAAGAGACTTGTACAAAACTTCCAATTTCGTCAGTTTACTTACATTCTGCACATTTTGAGCAACATGTATGTTTTTTAAACTGAATACATAATTTTTTTAGGACAAGTAACCAGGATATTGATCCTTTGAAAGTGAAGAGCACTCTGGTTTTTGAATTGCCTCTGTCTGTCAGTGGGTGAGTGGGTTCGTTTTTTGCAGAAGTTGAGTACAGCAACTAAAAATACCTGCAGGATTAAGACGTCTGCTTGTTTTCTCCAGTGAAGCCCGCCCCAGTCAGGTGTTTTTTGGAGGTGCCGTGACGGGTGAAAGCGCGATGAAGACCGAGGAAGATGTTGGAAGTCTCATCATCTTCACTTTCAGGGTAAGTTTGATTCTGGAAAAATCTTTGAAAGTCATATACAGATTCTTAAGTGAATTTCTCCTTCAGATCCACTATCTGAAGAACCTGCTGTGGAAGTCCTCTGTTCAGGCTGTTCTGAACATAAAATGGCCTAAATCAAACAAAGAGGGGAAATATCTTTTATACCTGATGAACGTCTTCACTAACGGAGGGGGTGGAGTCAGCTGCTCCTCAGAGACTGAAATCAACAGCCTCAAACTCAAACATGTGGTATTCTGGATCCTTATATTATTATATTTATTATCTCTGCTTTGCTCCTGACTTTCTGTTGTTTATTTAGTGCTGGAATAATGTGCAGAAATATGTTTTCAGTCATCCTTTGAATCAGAGACAAACCAAGAAAATACAAAAGAAGAGGGAAAAACCAGTGGAAGAGTATCGTCTGTTTTTGGTGGAAAAAGACGTGTTTTGGTAAGCTGTGGTGTTAACACACAGTCTCATTTACAAGCAGATGTGATGTGTTAAGCTGTGTTTCTGTACTAGTCCATGGACAGTGGAATCCAGTGGGGGCATCTGCAGTGCTCCCTGCTGGGGGTTGATGGTACTACAATTGAACTGAGAACTCGTCTGTGGAACTCAACGTTTTTAGAGGTAACAAATAAGAATGATTTATTTGTATCATCATTGCTGGATTAATATAACTGCTTAATCATCAGCTTCTTTGTTTCGAATAGGAGTATGCTTCTTCAAAAACCTCCTTGTTGTTGGTGAAGGCCTCTCTCGAGCTTCAGACTGACGTCAAGAACGTGATCCTAAACTCTCCAAACATAGACGTGAGTCGTTGATCCTTTAATTTTAATTGATGAATACACCCCTATAGCGTCTCACAGTCTTTTTGTGGCTTTAAACCTGTTGCAGGTAAAGGTGGCCGTGTCTCCAGACAGCGACGTGGCGCAGTATGTGGTCCCGTGGTGGGTCATACTGTTGGCTGTTCTTGCAGGAATCTTGATTTTGGCCTTGATGGTATTTTTACTTTGGAAGGTAAGTGTACACATTTTAGAAAAATAAGAGAGGAAAAAGACAGAATCTGTTTTCTAAGAGAATTTAGAACTGCAATATTTCATAAAACTTCCACCTGCAGACTTAAAAGAAATCAAAATAGCTGATCAACATAAGAAATCACTTGACTAATTTTAAAGTTACTAACAAATCTCTGTTTAGTAAAGTAAAAGGATATGATTATTGTTTGTAGGGTTCCTGCTGGGTCTTAAAAAGTCTTAAAAGCATTGAATTTGGTAATAATACATTAAAAGCTTTAAAAAGTCTTGAATTTTGATATTAGAGCATTAAAAATATGCCGTTTGAGACTTCTCCATTTCACACTTCTTGTTTAAACTGAATTTTTTCAATTATTTTGATCAAATAGTGGAAATAAAGCAGCAACAGAACCAATCATTATGCACCAATGTGTTGAATCTTTAGAAATGCCCTAAAGAAACATGACCACAATCAAGAAAAGAAGCTGCAGTTTTTATCATACAATGGTAATAAATTATCGAATAGTAAAATAATTATTCAAATGGGAATTAGGCTGAGGAATTGGTCTTACATTTTGAAATGCATGGCCTTAAAGGGTTTTCAAAAATCAGAAATTTAACTTGAAGAAAATTGTAGGAACCCTGTGTTGCTTTTTATTAGTTCACACTTCAACAGTTGTATAAGGAGACCTGTATATATAAAACTATTTCTTATAGTATTAAGAACATGCATCAAAGGTTTTTTTTTGCTTAATTGTTTGTTTTATATTCATTTATTTACACATTTTTTGCCGACAGGCTGAAGCCCTTTAATTGGCAAATTAATTCACAAAAATGAAAAAATCTGCAAATATACATTTTTAAATATATAAATTTGCTATTATATAGCAGCTGATGAATTTAGGTTCTTTTCTTTTTTTATTGAATCAACCTGTTTGACTTGATTAAATAATTGTCAATAATTTATAATAAAATAAACATAACATGGGAGTGAAATTAGGTTACTTTTGTTTCTTTATCTGAGAAGACCAAACATCACGAGTTCCTTCAAATTTTCTTTCAACCATTTATTTGACGTTTTGTAAATATCTTCATAATTAAAATGTTATTTTAAAGAAATCTCTGTTTATGTTGAAAAAATGCTAAATGTTTATACTAAAGCAGTTGTTCTTCTCAACATCATTACAGTGATAAGTTTCTCGTTTGTGTTTAGCATATAAACACGATATAAATGTGAAAGTATATAAAGCTATTAGTGTTTTTCGGCTTTTGAATACCTTTCAGAGTTTTGATGTAAAGTATTTCAGTTATTATTTTAACATGTGCTTAAATTCAAATTCAAATGTATCTGTATAGTACTTTTCCTGCAGCAAAGAAAGTGTTTTCCACTATATAATAAATAACTATAAGACGAAAAATAGTTGGTAAAATAGCAATCATAAAAACAAATAAATAAAAACACATTAAAAAACCAGCACACATACACATCCCTCAAGCACAATCAAATTTAATTGAATTAATTATTTTTTTAAAAAGTATCAAATAGAATTAAAACATGTGGACATGTAAACATTACATTAAAGCTGTGATAAAAAGATACGTTTGAACATTTTTCTTTAAAGTTTGTTGATTAATAAACTTTTATTTCGAAAAGGTTCCATTCCTTTTTTTCCTGTAAAATGTATCAAGAATATAATACAAGCCATAAAATATTAAAAATGTCTTCTGTGTAAAAATAACAGAAGAGTTTAAAAAAAAAAAACCTCTTTAGACATCAAATGACTTCAGAGCGCTAAAACTGCACAATAAGACACAGTTTCTTCTTTGAAATCGAGGTTGACAGACCATCGCTCCTAACCATTGCCCTTCCTCCTCATGCGGTTTCTTCAAAAGAGCATATAGAGATCAATATCGGGCTGCATGTCACAAGACAGAGATCCGTGAACAGCCCTCTGACCAGCAACTCCTCTCTGAGGCCTGATTTACTGTCTGAACAGGGGTAACGTTAGCATGAAGCGTGCTTTTGCAGTTGCTCACCAGTTTACCTTCCTGCTCAACCTGCAGATGTAATGTGGGACAAATTCAGACAGACTCCAATATACTAACCAGATGGTAAAAGAAATGTTTTCAAAATTAATCCAGCATGAATGAAGCACTAACAAAATTGGCTTTTGATTGGTGCGACTCTGAATTTTGCCCACATTTTGGTGCTTTCTCCTGTGCAAAGTTGTGTTGTTGGTGCTCTGCAGATGTGTGGCCTCAGCATTTTGTCTGCTTGACTGTCGGGACTCAAAAAAAAAAAAAAAAAACAAGAGCACGCTTAATGTCTGGATCCACGTCTGCTTCATCTGATTGTTTGCCTCTGTCTCCAGTGTGGATTCTTCAAGCGCTCGCAGAAGGACGACAGCGTTCCTCAGTACCACGCGGTGCGCATAAGGAAGGAGAGTCTTGAGCGTGATGATGGAAAACTTCAACCTAACATGACTGAAAAGAAGCAGTGGATGACGTCATGGATGGACAGTGAAAGTTACTCTTAGGCGCTGTAATAATTTGGTAAACAAGTAATAATTCTGCTGCCATCTAAAAAGTTTTTTTTTTAGTATGTAAATCAAAGATTTGCTTGAATTTTGACACTGTACAGATAAAATATTTTTCTAAGTGTTTTTTTTTATTGTTTCTGCACATTTTGTATTTATTTTTATATAAAAACACAGAACCAAAGGATTTTGTAACAAGTTTACAGCTGTGAAACTATCGTTATCTAAAATCTATGCAAGAAAGGTACAAGTCTTTCACCGTGGAATGAAACCAGAGCAGTTTTTTTTATTTTAAATCATGTTTGAAGACATTTTTTACACATCACCTGTGTTCAGTTCATGTTTAAATCTCACTGCTGTGATGTTGAGGTAGCATCCACTGTACTTTAGATCATCACTGAATCTGATCGTTTTTATTTTTTGTTCCATATGAGAATCCAAAGGGAATGTGCTAAAAAACTGTTTTTATGGCTGTAACTTCTTAATTATGTGTCAAATAGAATAAATGATTATTTCTAATGTGCAATTTATATCATCTCCTGCTTTTCTCTAAATAAAATATATATGAATTTTATTGGCTTGACAGAAAACACCCAAAAATGTAAATAATGAGTCTAAAAGCTAAGATTAATTCCCCTTCAAAGGGCAAATGTGAAAACAGAAAAAAATTAAGACGAAAAAGAAGTTGTTTAAAAAGAAAAAAAAATCTTACAAGTATTGAAAGTTAAAGGAAATGCAAAAATAAGAGGTGAAAATAGGAACAAATAATTTCAAAAACTGTTTTTAATTATTGTATTCTGATAGATACAATCATTATAAAGGTGATTGCATTAAAAATAATTTCGCAACACACAATAGAAGAACATGTCATAAATTGGCAATTCTAAAGCAAAATGGGAAAAATAAGCTCTATAGCGATAAACAAATCAGTCAAATGTTAGACGAAAGGTCTTCTCCTGCTCTTTGCGCTGCGTGTCGCAGAGTTTGGACACTTCCTCCACTCTTCTCTGCAGCAGAACCGAGTTCTGGTCAATCCACTGCAGTGAATCCATGTGAGCGTTCAGGATCTTGCAGATCTGCTGAAGCTAAAGGAATAAAAAAAGAAAGGAATTAAAAAAATAAAAAGTGAGATATTTTTCAGAAGAGGATCTGATCTTACTGGATCACTGGTGTCTGCTGGACCGCTGGAGGTGTTCAGGTGTTCGATGATCTCCTTCAGGTCCTGGGACATCCTCTTCAGCTGGGCGTCCACGTTCTCAGCCAGCTTGTAGGTTCTTTCACGCTCCTCGTCGGCATTCTGCATGTAGATGGTTCCACTCTGCTCTTTCACAGTCTCTTCCAGAGGGCAAAGCAAGTCCTCCAGCTCTTTCTGCTGGGACAGGATGAAATCCAGCTCCTGGTTGAGCCTTCTCTGATCCAGCTTCACCTTCTCCATCTCCTTGTGTAGAGATGTGATCTTTTCCCCATTCTCCACCAGCATTCTGTCCCAAGCGTTGACCTGAGTGGCCTGCTGTAGGAAATGCCTCTCCTGGTCCTGAAGCTCCAGACTCCACTTGTTTATGAGGCCCTCCAGCTGGGCGTAGGTCATCACCGGAGGGGCTGCGGTGGTGGTGGTCACGACGGTTGTGGCTGTGGAAGCGGTTGTGGAACTTGTGATGGATGGGGGTTTGAATCCCAGCGTGAAGCCTGTGGTGGCACTGGTTGTGGCGGCTGCAGTTGTGGCGGTGGAGGTGATCGGCGCTGTGCTGGCAATTGACCCCAGAGGTTTGAGCATGAAGGATGGAGCTGTAGCTGCTGCCGTGGCTACCGCAGTGCTCGTCACGGTGCTTGTTGACGATGCTGGGGCTGCACCCAACGTAAACACAGAGGTTGGCGCCGCAGCAGAGGTTGTGATGATGGGTGAAGCAAACAGAGACAGGCCTATAGTGGGGGCTGGCTGGGTGGATGCGGGAGGAGCTGGTGTTGATGCGGGTTTAATGCCGAAGCTGAAGCCTCCACCTTGGGTGGATGGAGCTGCAGCTGCGGGGGGCGGCTGGGTGAGGGTGGAGGGGGCAGAAGCCCCGAAGCTGAAGCCTCCACCTGCTGCTGGGGTTGTGCTAGCAGCTGAGGTCACCTGGATTTTGGTCGCTCCGAAGTTGAACCCTCCAAAACCCATGCCACCTGGTGTGGTGGTCGCTGTAGGGGCAACTGTCGCTGTGGGTTGGGGCTGGGGGGTAAAGTTGAAGCCCCCTCCCGCTGGAGCGGCGCTGCTCGTTTGAGAAGACAACATCCCGCCCAGGGTGAAGCCGGACCCCGCAGCTGGAGCGGGCGCTGACCCTAGGGTCAGCCCAGTAGCGGTGGTGGTTTGGGGAGCCGGGGCCAGGCCGAACGTGGTGGTGGCTGCGGCGGTGGGTGCGCCAAAGGAGAAGCCGGTCCCGGCGGCGGAGCTCTTTGCCGGTGTGCCAAAAGTGAAGCCACCGGTCGGGGCGGCGTTGGTCTGAGTCGGAGTCCCAAACGAGAAGCCCGTTCCCGGAGCCGCGGGCGTGGAGTTCGTTAGACTGAAGCCCGGGGTCGGAGCAGCCGCGGTGGTTTTCTGCGCTCCGAAGGCGAAGCCCGTAGGCTGCCCGACGTTGAATCCGCCGCTCATGTTCGTCCTCGGACAAAAACAAAATGACTTAACTGCTGACGAACAAAATGGTATCTTCCGCAGCTTTTGGCGGGTCGCTAACACGAGCTGGTTCAACTGGCGTCACCAAAGAAAACCAGTCCTGCATAAGTTAGCCACGGATACAATAAATTATAAACTTAACTACAAATGATCTCACTATGCCGGAAAAAACACGAAGTAGCAAAGCATTTCTCCAAAAAACGTGGCCACTGAGGAGACGTTTCTTTAAGCAGACATTTCTGTTGTAGCTCAAAGGAAGTGACGCCAGTTAACTTTCATCGAGCAACTTTGCCCTCGATTCTGTCTGTCAGAGACAACACCCCACCCTCTGCTTTAGATCGACATTTTTCACAGCCAATCAAAACCCTGAAAAGAAAAACGCTGTCATTTGATTGGTTTTATTTTTATCCTGACAGACAAGCACCAGGGAATTAAACCGATAGCCATTTTGAAAAAGTCAAAGAGTTGACAAACGCCAAGAAATATATAGTTCTCGATATTTACAAGCAAACAGACAGTGCCAGGCTTATAGGTTTGTGTTCTTGTTGCGTTTTCCTAACTACAAATTATATGAATTAGTTTTTCTGTTATAGTAAGACTATAATAAATGCGTTTGGTTTTAAATGTTACGTAGGATATTTCACCTGCCTAGGTTATTGCCTTCTTATAGGTCTAATCTAACCCATCTATTATGGTGATATAGGTTAGTTAATTTATATTTTGTTCAGTGAAAAAGTTTTAATCTGCGTTAGGCGAAGACTAACATACACGGCTGCAAAACAGTTGAGTGTGTCCTCTTGGTGTTAAATCGACTCTTTGAACTAGCTAGCTGAGGGGTGCGTTTGCAGAGTTGACTTTTGACTGGATATTTACAGAGGACGTCCGAAGTGAGGGACGATGCTTTTAGCCCGGCATTGACCATGCCCGCAGAAGCTCAACTCAAGTAGAAACACGATCAATAATCGTAAACGTGCGGACGAAGTGCCGAGTTTAGCCAACAAGCTAGTGTCAACAAGAGTCTGATATTATTGTTGTGGCCGCGTGCGTCATTATTCGGACGTGCATGTTTGAAATCTGATCAAGTCGAGGCCGGAGAACAACATGAGACTTTTGAGGTTTTTGAGGAACGGCGTGGCCGTCGGGAAGGACATTGACTATTATTCAAAGTTTTCTCCTTCGCCTCTTTCCATGAAGCAGTTTCTGGATTTTGGTAAGATGAATTTAGACCTTTAATTACCTATACATAGCTCTAAAGCAATCTAAAATGTGTCTGTTTATTTAAATGACCATAAATATTCATCTACAGTATGATTGTTTTTTTTCTCTCAAGCTTTTTGTAAGTCATCCATGTTTTTTCCCTCCTCCAGGCTCTGAAAATGCATGTGAGAAAACATCCTTCGCCTTCCTCAGACAAGAGCTTCCTGTGAGGCTGGCAAACATAATGAAGGAAATTAATTTGCTGCCAGACAATCTACTGAAAACTCCATCAGTTCGCTTGGTCCAAAGCTGGTATGCTTTTTCTTCACTATTTTATTTCCCCTCAGTCTTCTGTTTGTACACAAATGTTTATTTTCCATCCTCAGGTATATGCAGAGTTTCCAGGACATCCTTAAATTCAAGGACAAAAATGCAGAAAATGAAAAAGTCACACACGAGTGAGTCATTGTCAATAGTTGACCAGTCCCACAGTCTGGTTTTCCTCAAACTGGTGTTTGATCAGTTTCACAGATGCCGTCATCAAAATCAGAAACCGCCACAACGATGTGATCCCCACCATGGCTCAAGGCGTCGTGGAGTACAAGGAAATGTACGGTACCGACCCGGTCGTCAGCCAGAACGTTCAGTATTTTCTGGACCGTTTTTACATGAGTAGAATATCCATCAGGATGCTGCTCAACCAGCACAGTGAGTGAAACACCTGGTTCGCCAGCACACATGGAAGTAAATTCAATTGGAAAAAACAAAACTTGAAAGCATAAAATAATAAAAAACTAACAAAGTGTTTTGCTTATGACTGTCAGTGCAAACAAAAAGTCAGCAGAGAGAAACTCCAAACTGTGCCTTATTTGAAACCATGATGACTGATTTTTTTTTTATCCAGTGAATTAAAATGACTAAAGTTTTTCTTTATGGACACACTTCACAAAAAAAAAAGCAGACCAGAATGAATCTGAGGTCCCCAGTGATCCCAAAAGTTAGAAATGTACATTAACATGTGGCATTCTTTTAAAATCTCCACAAGTTTGGTTAGTTTTCTGTTTAAACAAATTACTTTTTTCATGAATGTTAGAATTACAGGAAACTTGAGTCCAGGAAGTTGTTTTTTTTTATCCTCAAAAGGCCACAGACAGTTTCCATCCAACAGTGTTTGCAAAGATGATACAATTTTGTGCTTAAACATAGATGTTGTTTCAGTGAACGTAATTTATTTAGCTAATTTTTTACTTTACTTTTTCTTAATTAGTTAATCCTTTTAGTTTAAGCTTTTAATACACAACTAGGAAAAAAAGCAAATGGTTTGTTCATAGTTTAGAGGACTTTGAACCCCTCCCTACATATTCATAAGATTCAAATGTGTTACTTAAACTCTATGAATTGCTAAACTTCATTCATAGCCTTTTATGAACTTTGCATAATTTATCATTTCAAAATGAAATGAAAAAAGTTCCATAATTTTAAGGAAAATAATAGTTCTTTTGCAGCATCCCACAATTTTTATTTGTTTGAAAAATATAAATACTGATAGAAAATAAATGCCTTTCACCTAAATTTATTATTCTTCCCACATTTTTACAATTAGTAAGTGGCCCCTTCCGTGCACTGCATATGTTTATTAAAAATTCTCCTCTTACCTGGTTGTTTCATTCAGCTCTCCTGTTTGGAGGGAAAGTGAAAGTGAATCCGGCACATCCCAAACAGATTGGCAGTATTGATCCACACTGTCACGTCACTGAAGTTATCAAAGGTGAGATTTAATATTAACCAAATAAGAGACAGATACAGAGTTTGTATCACAATGTTTCGCTTTAATAAAATAATTTGTTGTAGATGCTTACGAAAACGCAAGAAACCTTTGTGACCGCTTTTACATGAACTCTCCGGACCTGATACTAGAGGAATTCAATGGTAATGGTTTGAATTCTCTTCTTTCTGATGCATCATTTGTTGATTTTCTTGTTGGCTAAAAACAAACAGTTTTATTGATTAACCTTCTTTAGGTCAACATTGAATGTATTCTACAGAAACTAAACTTTCTCTGATATATAATGACTAAAACAAATTACTTTAAGGACCAAAATAGAATATTTTTGAAGCTGCTCCAACATATTTTTTAGGATTCTATATAATTCAGTTGAACATGTTTGTATTTCTGTCCTTGCAGCCAAAGAGCCGGGAAGTCCAGTAACTGTAGTCTACGTTCCGTCTCACCTGTATCACATGGTCTTTGAACTTTTTAAGGTGAGAGTAGTTTTTTAAAACAGCTTCCCTCTTTCTAACATAAAGGTTTGTTCAGCTCTATGTTTGTCTCTTTTTGTGATTCAGAACGCAATGCGAGCTACGATGGAGTTATGCGGCGAGTCGATGGAGTGTCCTCCCATCCAAGCACAGGTTGCTCTGGGATCTGAAGACCTCACAGTGAAGGTGAAGCTGAGCTGCAGTCGCATTTTCTTTTGTCTTATGTTTCTTACAGAATATTTTCCTCTTGGTTAGGTGAGCGATCGTGGGGGCGGGGTTCCCATGCGTAAGATCGACCGGCTCTTCACTTACACGTACTCCACCGCTCCACGGCCCAGCGTCGACGGCTCCCGCGGCGCTCCTCTGGTCCGTATGCACGTCACCAATGCAAAACTACTCCAGACTAAAGATTGTTTTATGGCACAGACAGCCGTTAAACAATTACCTAAAAGTTCTCTCATCTCTTGAGCTGACCTTCTCTGTGAAGTGTTTTAGACGGCAGCTTTTGTCTCGTTTGGAAACTTTCCCAAAGAGCAGAAACAAAAGGCTTTCTAGTGCAGAGCCAGTCATTGTTCTGCTCTGCGGAACGTTCTGGAGACGTGCGAGCTTGTTGGTCAGCATGACAACAGCCCACACAACAGCAGTGGATTAAAACACACAGCAGCTGCGGATCACAAAGTTCAATCTTTCCCCCAAAACCTCAAAAAAAAGAGGAGAATAGGGAGTGAAACAAAGCCACAGTAATCATTCAGTCTCCAGTCTAAACAGCTGCAATTTTTTGATTAATAAAAATAAACTCAATGTTTTTCCTCAGGCTGGTTACGGCCACGGCCTGCCCATCTCTCGCCTGTACGCACGGTACTTTCAGGGGGACCTGAAGCTCTACTCTCTGGAGGGTTACGGGACGGACGCAGTCATCTACATTCGGGTAAACAACCGTTGTCATTTCTGTCACACAAATCAAACCGGGCGTGACTTTTTACACCCTCCTCCCCTCTCAGGCGCTGTCCACAGAGTCCATCGAGCGGCTCCCCGTGTACAACAAGTCTGCCTGGAAGCACTACAAGACCATCCACGAGGCGGACGACTGGTGCGTCCCCAGCAAAGAGCCCAAGGACATGACCACGTTTCGTAGTTTTTGAAGCAGAAATGTAGCAGAAGCCCTTCTAAGGAATATTTTTTGTCCAGAGTATTTTCCAAACAAAAGCCAGTCTTATCTCGGATGAAGGTCAAATAGCTGAGAAAAATGACGTGAATGCACTAAAGCTTTAGAGCCTAAGTCTAACTGCACAGTTTGAGTGTTTCCTCTGTTGCGTGTGCAGCATCCTGCTCGTCAACAAGTGTTAGTGTTAAATATTTTTCTGACGCTTCTTGGGTTTGGGTATTTAAGGGAAAAAGGTTAAATCACTATCTTTAGTTAACAGGATATGTGGTAAAGAGGATATTGCACAAAAACTCAAGATTTCTAAATCTGTTAAATATTTTTTCTCCAAGTTGTTTGTAAGTGAGCTTAAGCACCTTCCTGTTAACTTCTGCCAAATATTACCCATAGTTGGTAGGTTGTGGTTAACCAATGCTGTTACATTATTATGAGTTTACCATTTCCATTCAGCACAATGGAAATTAAGTGTTTAATGTAAATATTTGAAGATGCTTTGGAAACAGCAGAGGTCATGATAAAGATGTGTAATCTTATTTCAGACGGTTTGGTTCTGCTCTGTATTTTCTGTGCTGATCGTGAAGGGAATTAGTGTGTGTGATCATCACTACTGGGAATAAAGGCTTTAAATATTCATTGGAAATTATTTTCCTTTTTTTCATATAAAATATGAATCCCTAGTAAAAAGGATAAACTACTGAAAAAATTGAAGACAAAAGACATTTCATGTAGTGAAATATTTTTTGGGTCATTTCTTGCATAAAAAACCCCACAAAAAATAATAAAAAGTGAGTTTATTGATGCTGCAGGTGCCAAAAACAGCTTCTCTGACAGTCAAAACTCAGAAAGCTGTTTTTTTTTGTTGTGATTTCATGTTATTTTCTGCACAGAACAGACTCGTCCGTCTGTTTCTTTTCTGCAAAAATCATTTTTTTCCAGCTATTCTACGTAGTAGAAACATTTGAATAGTATAAAACAAATATTGGAATTTAGGTAAAAAAAAAAAAAAAAGAGAAAAAAAAAGAGATATGCAGTTAACAGGCACACATAGAAAACATTTATACATTTAAAACCTCGCTGCCCCTTGAAGCTTAAAAGACATATATAGTGCTTTTATCTGAACTGTACAACACGCTGGAGCAGGGCGTCCAACATGGAATCAGGTGTTCAGCAAATATATAAAATGATTAAAAAACAAATCATTGTGGGCGTGATTTTAAAGAACAACATTAGATCAGAATAATAATAAAAAATCAAAGTGTTTTAGCTTTTTAGTGGTACAAGAATCTGGATTTTTGGTCACCAAACTTGCCACGACTTCTCTGTTTCAAGCTGATTTTGATGAGTTTGGGAAAAGAAATAAAACAGAGAGAGACAACATGAACATAAATAACAGCATCCTGTATGTTCAGTGCTGACAGTTTCAGGTGTGACAGATATCTAAATTCCACATGGTAATTTAGAATCACCAAATAACCCAGTAAGATCCTCGGTGGGGGGGAAAGCTGAGCATGTCAGCAGTCAGACAGCATCCTAGCAGCAAGGTCCAGGCTGACACGTTAGAGGTGCAGGAACCTCACGACACAAACGCTCCGTCATTCAGTTCCAGAAAAGAATGTTATTGTGTGATCGTGAACTTCATGGGATCCCTTTATTCGGAGGTCTGAGTCGGATACCTCAGCAGACAGAGTCAGAAGGGACGGGCAGCTTCCCACTACGCCGGCTCTCCTTCTCCCTCTTCTCTCGCTGTTTCTCCATCTTCTCCTGAGCCTTTTTCATTTCCTTCAGTTTCTTTTTGATAGTTGACCGGTCACTTTGATTTGAAACACCAAGAGCCTAAAGTTAAAAAAAAAACAAAAAAAACATCAGAATCTTTATATATTTCAGCCACAAGGTGGCAGTAAAGAGCAAAAATGATTTGGTAACACTTTCTATGCAACTATCAGATTTGGTTTTACCTTTAACTTGTCGCTGTCCAGCAGCAGGAGCTGTTGGCCATCCACGGCTTTGGCAGTGAATTCTGCCGTGTACTGGTCCATGTTCATGCCCATCAACCAGTGGCAGACCTGCTGATTGGTCCACTCACTGACCGGACGGTTGTGCCATTGATAGTCTTTACCTGCAGCTGCTGGTTCATCCTCCAAAGTCTAAAAACAACAAACAGCAGATGGAAATTCAGACACACTCTTGTATAGTTTCTGAAACAAACACATTCTCTAAAATAGTGTTAAAAAAAAAAAAAGAATTATAACATTGATATCTTTACTTGTTATGTATTATTGGTTTAAAACATTTGTAAAAAATAAAAAAAAATGACAGCCAATTACAGCATAGAGAGATTTCTGCTGCACATCACCCAAAGTCAGAACGGAGAGAACTAGCGTGCAATGATCGAAAACACCAACAAAACCATGAAACAAAATGTGGAGCAAAGCTGCAAAATCTGTTCAAAAGCAAAACTATCAACATCCCAGCTAGCACACAAGACTTTTTGCAACACTAAACAAATGCCACGTTTGAAGACACACACACACACATGCAGCGCTCATATTCTGTCTCCATTCATGGTTTAATCTGTGCAATGAAAGGGAGGCAGGCTCAAAGAGCATGCTTGAGAATGTCCCCTTTCAGGCCGGCCAAGGCGTCCCACACGGCTTTTGTGACTGAGCAACAAGGAAAGCACTCACCTCGCTGGAAGAGAAGATTAAAGTGTGTGAGCGCCCAGACAGACTGGGTTCAGCAACTAACCCAGAGATGTCTGAACTGTGGCTGGCAGGGTTAGAATCATCTACCACTGAAAAACTCTGGAACAAGTGGAAACAAGGAACGCATTTACTAAAGAAACACATCATTTCTTTTTTTAACGAAAGCAGACAAACACAATGACGTGAGGGTTAGGAGGTGAGACGTTTCTATGGAAACGCTGGTCCGTTATTCATTAGGGGTGGTTGACTTTGATCCGAAACAAGTGACATGGAGGGAAAAAAATCTATAGTGCGACTAATCCATCACCAAAACTACAACCATCCTCTAAACTACAACTAACCGTGCAAAATGTCTAAAGGAGAACTAAAAAAACACTAAAACTCAGGTATGAAGTACTAGTTAAAATTAAAGACAGACAATATGAAGATGATGGAAAGATTTCTGCATAGATTATTTTTTTTCCCATTAAACCCTACAAGCACTCATTAAGAATAATTTATCTAAAATACATATTAACTGAGAAAATACACAATATGGATGCTTTTATCTTTCAAGTTTGATGTTACATCCACACCAGAAATGAGCTTTTGAGCGACCACTTCCCATGGAACGACTTTGTAAACATAAGTAAATGTGCATTCAAACATCGCTACACACGCCTTTACGTTCTCTTAGAACTATAAAAACAAAACGGGCTGCAATTGAGTGCTAATCAAAAGTTAAACCAGTTAAGCTTTGACCAATAACGGACTCCATTTGGTAGTGACATATGCATGGCGTCCTTTTCGAAACACGGAACTGTCAACCGGCAGAAAATTGATTATGGAGTAAAAATGACTAATTTGACACCAAATCTTTCATGTATCTGAAAACAGCTGAAATAGAAAAAGCCTGGAGTAAGATTTGAAGCGCTTCAACATTTTGCATCAAGCTTCTTACAACTGCAGGTACACGTGCTGGTTTAAGGTAGTGACAGTCCTGTGTGAACACCATCTGCTTAAAGCACGTACAAAAACCCACATTCTGCACATTTTTTAATGTACATAACATAAGGTATCATCAACCAAAAAAAAAACGAGTGACGAGCAGTCAGGGGAGGCAAGTGAGGCTGTGCATCACCAGCAAAATATAGCTTAAAAAATACAAATTAAATAAGATGAAAATACTTTTCATCATTAGAAATACAAATCAAATGTTATGTTTTAGCCATGTCTATTATATGATTTCTTTTTTTCCGTGAGGGTTTTCAACATTTCCTTGGTAATAAATTAAAAAATTTACAAGTTTCCTGATTAAGAATTCTGGGAGTGAGGCACCAGCAGCCCATGCCTACTCTGTGCTACACACACTGACTGGAGCTTCAGCAGACACGTGCTTTATTGTTAAGTCATCATAAAAGACGATTTATTTTAATTACCTCATTTTTCTATATCTCACCATCTGTCAGATTACATTTTTGCCAGTTTGTAACTCATTTAGTCTTTTTTCCCACTACAAATGAGCTTTAGAAACACACTAGGAGAGACAGGCAGTACGTCTGCCTCAAGGCAGAGGGCGCTGGTGAGCCCAGAGAATGTAACACCGCAGCTAAAGAATAGTAGTGGTAGCCAGTCAAGTGCAGCTGTCCAGTTATTCTTTAATATTGTTAAGCATCAATTTCTTAAAGGAGGTTTGTGTGTCTTAACTTAGGAATTTATGAAGACACGTCACTGTCAGAGATCTCTATTGACACAGAGAGACTTTTAAAACTGAAGAAAGAAAAGGAAGGTTTCTACAAACAGGTTATTCATGCGTTTCTTCAGAAGGAGCTGCACACAGACTTCATTTTTTAGTAAAAGTAAGTCAATAATAATTTTTTTTTCTATGCTACATTTTGTAAACAGAAGAAAAATATAGAAATTGAATTTTGAACAACACACTAACTGTTGTCAATCAAATCTCTGTAAGGGTTCATATGTTTGTAAATCTGAGTGATGACTTCAGTGCCTCACCAGCCGTGAACCTCACTACACGTCAATAAAACAAACAATTATTACTTCTCTCAAAAACTCAATGGTAAAACCAAGGGTTTTGCGGCAGCAGCAGCAGCTGAAAGCTGACAAAAAGCCAACTTTCAGCAAAAAGACAATTTTCAGTGAACATGTTAAAGATTTTTTTAATTACGTTTCATGTGTTAATAAACGGGTTAATAAAAACTCAACTCGGAATTAAATACACAATTTAGACACAACTAAAATTTTCAAACACTACCACATAACCACTACAAAAGACAGAATGGGGGGTTTTATTGGGGTGTGTCAAATGTTAGAAATCTGGTACTACGTTTGTTAGTTACATTTGAAGGTTTTTCTAAAAATTAAAGAGGGAGCAAAAACGAGTATACTGTACCAAATCTAATGAGCGACTGAATAAAGAAGACCAGGAGAGATTTGTCTGTTTAAAGGAAACATGAGAGATGCACTGAGAAAAAAACAGTTATTCGACACAGCAGCAGAAAAACACAAATAGAGAAAATCCTGGGCAATCTCAGAGCAGAAGAAAACATGATCAACAATCTAATTTTACACATGAACACAAGATATTAAGATTTGTTCGTCTTCAACAAGAATGAATGAGACAAAAAAGAGCCTGAAAGTATGTTCATGTTTTTCAAAAAAAAAAAAAAGGTCAAATTTTTGTGCTTTTAGTAGACCTCAACATTTACGCACAGCAGATTAACATCAACTGGAAAAGTTGGGGAGAAAATTTAGTCATAAAGAAGACCCTTTAAGATGTCCTTTAAATCTGCACTTACTTTAGCCGAGCTGCTACATTTAAAAGGATTTTATAGTTTTGCCCACATGACAAGAACCCGCCGTGCACACTCACACAAAGCTGGATCTGCTCAGTGTGCAGCACTGCAGACTTTTTAATGCAAAGTAATAGACTCATATTTCCTCAAAAGAATAAGGCATTCGAGACTGAACAAAACATTTAATGAGGAAAAAACAAATGGAGAATAAGAAGTAAAGACTGGAGATAAATGAGAGAAAATCATCACTTTTAAAAATGTGTTTAAACTGTTTTTTGTTTAGGATTTTTATTTCAAAAATGCAAATGTCGCAAATTAGTGCAAATTAGTGTTTACTCCCTATTCTAAAACTTTGCCAAAGATGCCACTGTGTGTTTCTATGGATAACTTATCATTTAATTCAAGTTTTAATAAAGATATCCAACACGCCACAACATGAATATGTGATTTAACCTCAAGTTGTTATTATTGCTAAAGCACAATTTCATTCATGATTATGGAAAAGGTAGACCTTTCTGTCTAGTTTGACTGATCTAGTTATTATTAATTGCAGAAAGTGAAGCTCGGTTGAAAAGCTGGTGTGGAAACTGATGATTCTTTCATTTTAAAATCAGAATTGACTCATTTTTGTTAACAATCTTATCTGGAGAAGAAACATACAAATTATTATTAGTTTACGGATAATATTGGAGATCTTAGTACCTTGTTTCTGCGTTCATGGTTCTGCTCGCTACTGGGCTCGGTTGCGGTGTACGGGAGGCTGGTGCTGCTGGAGGACGGACCTTCTCTGTCTCTATCCTTCTCTTTGTCTCCAAACCAGGAGAAGGGTAAACATGTGGGAATGGCGGTCATTGATTCTGCAGGAGACAAGTTTCCACCAGATTCCTCCAGTAACTCTGCAGACCCCCTTGATCACGACAGAAAGAGTAACATTAGTATTGTTAAGAACTAGAAAATGAAAGCTACAGACCCAATGAACCAGAGTAAGAAACGCCTTAATATAACATTTAAAAATGTACCTGCTGTCCAAAGACGCTCTGAAAGCCTCCTTGTCATGCTTTTTTCCTTTTCCACCTGACTTACGGAGGCCCCTGCTTGCATAATCAGGAACACTCAGGTTAGAAATATAAAGAAAAACTTTAATTTAATGGGATCAGTTCAGGTACTTGCCCAAAATCTGGAAATCGCCTTTTTGGTTTTCCTCCTTGAGACGTTTCACCAAAATCTTCTGTAATCAAAGAGTCCAAATTAACCTCGAGAAGCATTAAGGAGAGGATCGCACATGAACATTACAAACCTTTCGACTCCTTTGTCTTGCCTTTGGACTCCCTCTTCTTGCGGATGAAGCTGGTGGGAGAATGCGGCGAGGACGCGTGTTTGGGAGGGGACAGAGTGGGGCTGCTGCTTTCAGGACTTTCTCCCAGTGACGGCGACAAAGACGGGCTGCTGGAGAGCTCCACGTTACTCCTGACGGCGTCAGTGCTCTCGCTTGGATCATCTTTCCGTCCACTCCCGGGATAACAGGCGCTAACTGGGAGAAGCAGGTTCTCTCCAGTGGACCTCCGACTGCTGGAGGAATCCAGCTCCTCCTGCTTGTCCTCTTCTTCTGTTTCCTGTAGGGACCAAACTTGTTATTTTAAGGACAATACAAGGAAGAGGAGACAAAAGCTATTTATAAAAGTTGAAGTTTTAACCAACTTTGAATTTTCCTTCATTGTACTTTGAAAAGAAGACCAAAAAAAGATGACAAGTCTTAGGATTTTTTGTTTTTATTTAGACACTTTAGTGAAACAAAACACCTTAACAAAACTTGTAAGTAAAGGCTAACACATTTTCACATTTCTTAAGTTGTTCATCCGCGGCAAGTTCCATTGGTAAATTAACGTACACATGCGATCAGAAGACGTGATGTGGGTTGGTCTAGCACAGGGTTCGGCAACCTTTGACAGTAAAAGAGCCATATGGACTCGTTTTCTACTGATCAAAACCTAGAAGGAGCTCGCATAGATCTACTTTTGCCTTTAAGAAATTTGGATTTGCATTCCTGACTTTCTTTTATTTTTTTTAAATAACTATAAAATAAGTCTATTTTTTGGCACGAACAAAAGCAAAAACAAAAAAAGTGTGTGTTTTCACATTTTTACCTTTTACCTTAGTAGATGCCAAATTAGCCAAAAAGCAAACTCGTGGATTAATTTCTTCCTAACCTCCAAAATAGCCTAAAATTCCTCAGGAAACTAAATGAGTGAAAAGTGTTTGCCTGTTGCTAAAATAGAAGCTAAACTCTAAATTAGCCTAAATAATCCCTGTAGATGACAAATTAGCCAAAAACATTAGCATATTGCTAAAATATTAGGTAACGTCCAAAGAAAACTAAAAGCCAAATCGGCCAAAAAAAGATTGCTCTTTTGGAGGCTATTTTGAAGCTGTCCTCCAAAATAGCCTTAAATTCCTCAAAACTTTAGCTTGTTGCTAAAATAGAAGCTAAACTCTCAATTAACCTCACAAGTCCCAGTAAATAGAAAATTAGCAGGAACCATTGGGATGTTGCTAAAATAGAAGATAAAATCTAAATCAGCCTAAAAATCCTAGATGACAAATTAGCCAAAAACATTAGCATATTGCTAAAATATTAGGTAAAGTCCACTTTTTTTAAAATTACTATAAAAGATGAAAACATAGCACATTAATAAATATATGCTTTAAAACATTCACACAATAAATAGTAATTAAGTAATCCATACATACGGAAAAAGTACTATTTTATTTTTCTTTAGCCAGAGAGCCACCATGGAGAGATAAAAGAGTCACATGTGACTCTGGAGCCACAGGTTGCAGACCTCTGGTCTAGCAGTAGCGTGTTTCATGAGGCAGGGAGAAAATTCTGATACTTTGAAGGGCGATGTTTCCAGGGTTCAAATATCTGAACTCTAGGAAAGAATTCGCATCGAGTCAACCAATCAGATTATCAGCTTTGGCCCATGACACGTTGATGATGTAATCAGCAGTTGGAGACTCAAGGCAACATGAGGGGAGAATCTGACCGTTCGTCTCCTGACATTTACTTTTCTTGTTTGGGTCAAGACAAAAATAAACAGATTCATCAATTTTATTCTATATTTTTTCTCCTTGGACAAATGCAAGACAGAAACCATCAAACTGGGTCAAAGACAGATGGAAGCATCGCTGAAAGCGGCCGTCATTCAGATGCACCTGCTGCAGTAGAAGGTGAAGCTCACGAAAAACTGATAATCAATGCTTTTGTAGACCTCTTCAAAATGAAAAACTGATCTATCAGTATCTTGACTGTATATAAAAAAGAAACAATCAGTGCTTCCATGTAGGGTTGAGGCTAAATATTTTGGACACTAACTTCTCCCACACATGGCATCAAGTTTATAAACCAATTTTTGGGCAAGCAACAAACAGCAAATTTGCAGCGCAAATCTAATTTGGTGTGAACACAGCATTATATTAAAGGAATCTCAAATTGCACAAACACTGCAATTTCTTGGCTCACCTGAGAATAGGACGAAGCGACGGCGAGGCTTTCCTTCAGTTTGTTCCGGGACGGAGGCTGACGCTTGGCCATCTGAGCCAGCTGGCCTTTGGCTCTGTGCACACTGGTGTCCAAGCGCTTGGTTTCGGGGATCGACTCGATCCATTCTTGTTCTAAAGACAAAAGACCAATGAACTAATGGCATAGTAAAAAGGCAGCTCCACGCCCTGGACGCTTTCAATCAATGTAAACAATAAAAAGAAACAAGATATTTGGTCACAACGCTCAAACATTTCACAGATCGGACACATCTGAGCACATTAATCTTCAGAACTTGGCCACAGTAGTAGAAAAATGTCAGTCCTACAGCCAAGGTTTGGCAAATTAGGTCACTGGAGGACAATATGCAAAATCTGTGAATGTTTAACAGCATTGGTGAAAAAGAAAAGAATGATTGTGTTGCAACAGTTGAGTCAAAGTCCAGACTTGAGAGGGATTGTTACAGCAGCTGTGTATGGATCTACCTATAAACCTCAAGTTACAGCAGCAGGTCGGGGAAGAAGAAAGGGACAAAATTCCTTCCCATTTTTGTCAGAAACTGATAACAGTACACAGGAAACAGGTACTTCAAGTTAATGGATAACAATCCTCCGCACTCTTCAGGAATGATAAAAAGTGGAGGACTTTTAAAACTGTCTTTGACTAACAATAGAAAAGTTCTGCAAGATTTTTGCCCTAATTCTGCTTTTTTTTATTAGATCAAAATTTTAGATGGTTTTAAAAGTTAGTATACATTTTATTAAAGAGTTTTAAAATCAACTGGTAATCTAAAGAAAAAGACCAAATATGTCGTCTTATAATGTCTGAGCAGCCTAATTTTTTTCATTTTTTGTGTGAATTACCTATAAAGTATTCATGGGCAGACCTTTTTTTTCTGCTCCTCATAAATTGAAATGGAAAAACAACCCTCAAATTCCTTTATTTCCTTAACTTTATAAGGAACAATTGGTAGCTTTAAACAGGACACATTCATCTTTATTTTAAGCCTATTTGTTTTACTGCTTCAACACATTGATTGATTCCTGGGACTTAGGCTCTTTAACATCTGTCATGTTGATTAATCAGAGTATGTTTACAAGTCTGAACAGGTAATTCAGGATTACAAAGCTAAAGCGGTAGTTAAGGACACTTTGCATGAATTGAAGCCCTTTGCCCTGAATGTTTTGACCGTTTCTGCTGCATAACAGAAATATAAGGTAAAAATACTTTTCTTTTGTAAGTTATGGTGTAAACATGAAAAATATTTCCACAATGCTCAGAATCTACAGCTCTGAGGTCAGTGTATAAACAGCAGCTGTTGATATCTTGTTTTAAGTGTGCAGACCTCATGCAAAACTTTAATACGAGCGGTTACTCTCTAAGAATGTCATTTAAAAATGTTATCCCGTAGCAGACATGCGTGTTTATAGTTTAAACTCAACCACTGACACACAGCTGCAGATACAAGGTCAACATCTGCATTAACAATATTTTTCCCATGGATTTCTCCAGATGTGGAAGAGTGGAGAACCAAACCACCAACCTGGTAATTAGTGGGCAGCCCACTGGAGTACTTAAGCCTCAAACCAACATGTCAACTATACAGCCACATGGTAGTGGACAGAAGCTTTAAGATATTTATTCCTTTTTACACAGATATAGCTAAATAGAAAAAAAAAATCCAAAATGAATTATTTTTTCCTTTGGCCAGAGTTTATCTGCAAATCTAAAATACCTTAGTGCTTAAAGGTCTCTGTTTGATCATTACTGATTACATTCAGCAACGTAGACACACCATTGCTAAACAATCTTTAGTTCAAATCAATGCTAGGTGTGCATTTAATGTAATTTTTCTGTGGAGACTTCATGGAGCAACGGAGAAGATAACAAGTCTTGATTACTTTGCCACTCTATAGTGAAGATTAATAGATTAAAGCAAAAAGTTTAGCAGCATTTCAAGCAAGCAATTGAAGGAAGTAAAAACCTAAATAATTAACATTTTTCCTAAATTCTTTAAAACTGAAAGCTGAGGTAAAACCAACTGCTAAGAAAGTATTGTAATTTTTTTTAACTTAACACCTGCATACCATCATGCTTTAATGATGGTTATGGCTTAAAAAAAACGTTCATACTGGGGTGACATGATTACAATATGTTTACTTTTCCCCTTTTAAAATGGAGACTTTTAGACAGCTTTTAAATGGGAAATATATTAAAAAATATCTCCCCAAAACATTCACATTTTTATAATTCGCTATAAACATAAGATAATAAAAGATAAGCATGTTAGACTGAAAACATATTTGTCTGCCTTGTATACAGTCTTGTAGCTACTGATAATGCTTAATGAACAAAAAGTTACAGTTTACTGGTTTTGATTAAGTAGATAAAGTAATTTAAAAGGTTTCAGCTTCTAAAAAAACAGAATCCTGATTATTAAAATCAGTGATTTTTAGACTTGAGTATTCTGATAAAAATTCTATTGACAGGAATTCTGGAAAAACATTCTAATAAAGTTATTTTTACATAAAAATTGTCAACATAAAGGCAGTTTTGAGTTTTACTGTACCTAGCAGCGAGTCAGTCGACTGAGTGTTTGTAACCGAGTCTTGGCTGCTCCGTCTCTCCTCAGTTGCAGAATCTTCACCACTCTGAGCTTCCACACCTGAAGCACCTCTGTCCTCTAGAGCAGATATCTGTGAGGGACCAGATAAAAAAATAAAATAAAAACAAGCATTCCAGCTTAAATTCTGTTTCGTTTGCAAAATCATCTATTTTCTTACCCTGTTCTGTAGGTTCTCCAGTTGCTCTTTATACCAGCGGTCTTTTTCCTCTAGAACCTTCTTCAGTTCCTCTTCTTTCTTCACAAAGTCTATCTCTCTTTGAACAAGAATAAATGTTCCATCAGAAGGGAATTACAAAAAGTCCTTTTTCTTTGACAAAAACCAAAATATTTAATCGGTAACATCTATAATGTCTAAATAGAATTAGATCCACAAAAGTACAAGATGAAGATGAAAAATAAAAGTCATTCCCTCCGAGTCAAGAAACACAGCTGATTGGTTCAATTTCATACAAATAATGTGGGTTTCTGTCTAAGGGTTTTTCCATCCATGTTTTCACAGGATTTTGTTCTTCAAATAACTCAATGTACAAAAACTCATTGAAACAGCTCTTCAGGTCTAAATCCTGATAGGGGAAAAAAGGCTATATCAGCAGCTTCAGAAGTGTGACAAAAAGTTAAATATCTCAATTTGGAGCAAATACAAATGTGAAAATACCTGTGCGAACTCCATTTTTGTCCTTAAATATCTCGCTGATTACTCACTGTGAGAAGAAAATACTCAAACACCTACAATATGACCCTCTAATCTCCATTAGTAACTAGCTTGATACAATGCATCAACAACAGCCAGGACCTTTTCAGGCTTTTCACCTGAATTCCCACCATGAAGGCCACAGAAATGGTTAGGGTGAGACTAGAACAAAACCCAGTCCTGTGTGAGACAATCAACACATTTGTGATCTGCCATCTTTCAACGGAGCTGCATTAACACTTTGTTGCACTGATGGGTTTGAATCAAACCCAGAAGGTGGAAGAATCCACTCATCACAGTAATCCAGTGAATACACACAATGAATAGCTGAGAACAATACAAAGCACAATTGTTGACTCTACAGGGGCTGTGCATATCAGTGACAAAAGGAATCAGAACATTAGGAACTCCTGCACACTGATCAGAACCTCATTTGAATCCTAAAGCACAAGGAAACATGAGCGAAGAATAATCAGAACCTTAAGAGTAATGAGCAGAAACCATACCTACAAGATCAGAAGAAATGGATATTAAACTTTAACCCTGGCTTCATGTAACCCAGATGTACTTGAAAATCAAGAAAATTAGAACCTTCTGTGTCACTACTTTTCTCTACTTCCTAATAAAGAAATATAGTGACAGAGAAACATTGAGTCCCATGTGTTCAGGAAACTCAACAGGATCAAGCAAGACATCCTTGTAAACCTTAACCCAAGCATTACATCGACCAAACTGGGTTTCCCCAAAATCAAACACTGAGGGGAAAACAGTCAGATCTTGTTGCATGAAATAAACCTACAATTAACAAAGCCTGTGAAATATACAACAACTTTAATCATAAAATAAATATTGTTAATGAGGTATGTTCACTCTATGTCACATAAGTTGCATTTGCCGTGAACATAGCAGAGTTCATGTTACTGTCATGTAAACTTGAACCCACACTTGTTACTTTCCATTAGGGCTGCCACAAACGATTATTTTAATAGTCGACTAATCACCGATTATTTTTTCCGATTAGTCGACTAATCGGGTCATGCGCAAACTGGATGTAAAGACGCTGAAGTTGATAACCAGCTGAAATATTAATTAAATGCCAAATTAGCCTAAAAAATACAAAGAGCCAAAGTTAACCAAAATAGCTAGCATTCTGCTGAAATATTAGCTAAACTCAAAATTAGCCTAAAAAAAACAGAAAAATCCTAAATTAACCAAAATAGCTATGTCGCTGAAATATTAGTTAAACTTAAAAATAGCTTAAAAAACTAAAAAAAAGAAACCTTAAGTTAGCCAAAACAGCTAGCATGTAGATTAAATATTAGCTAAACTCCATAAAAGGCCAAAGAAACTTATTAAATGCCAAAATAGTCCAAAAAGCTGGCAGAATGCTATTATAACTTTTAACTTTACTACACTCTGACTTCATACAATATAAAGTAACGATTAATCGACTATTAAATTAGTTGTCGACTATTTTAATAGTCGATTAGTCATCGATTAGTCGACTAATCGTGGCAGCCCTACTTTCCATGACATCCAATTTGATTTACATAACTTCCAAACACAAAATGAGCTAAACATTGTTAAATCATAGATGCTCATGAAACCTTTATTTTGTTTTATTTTTAAAATCCACAGTTGCTTTTTAAATTTTCTCTTCCAATACATCAACCTGAACAGTTTAGTTCAGTGAACTTCAAACTCACTTTTGCTGGTAATCCTTTAGAAGTTTCTTAGCTTTGTTGTACTTCTTGTCCAGGGCCTCATACTGCGTTTGGGTCTCAGCTAGCTGTTCGTTGACACTCTTGCACACAGCCTGGGCCTCCAGCCAGTAGCTCTCCAGCTTTTGGATCTTGTCGTTACTGTCGTCAATCTTTTGCTCCAGGGCAGACTCCCTGGTTTCCCACAAAGATTTTTCCTCCTGCAGTTCATGCACCTACAAAGAGATGGTGGAAAGTTACTTCAGTGACATATGTTATACCATACTGTCACACGTCGATTTTGACTTCATGTTCTATCATAAACATTGCATTGAAAACAAACTTTGTCAATTTAAAACAACTTGCAACTTACAATGTAAAAATGTTACTCATCAGTTTTCACTGATACATTAATCTCGTACCTTTTCTTTTAGGTGATTAATATCCTCAATTGCAATGCTGTGTTTAAGCTGCAACTGCACAAAAGAATCAAAAGCAAATAAAAATTGATCAACTCTGTTGATGCCTTGAATGACAAAAAGGTTTTAGTTGAAAGACTAAATTAAAAGATAGAAATACCTCTTTGAATCTGAAAGACATCTGAGAGCTGTCCATGTTGGTTGGCATAAACATGGCCTCTGACTCCGGGAGCTCAAAAACCTCCACATTCCGCCCTGGAGAAAAATTAGATCCCAAAATCTTCTCTTCTACCACGTCCTCCTCATCGTCATATCGCTCCTCCTGGAAAAATGTTTGCACTGGAGATCATGTCATCTGAAAACCACCTAATGTCCAGAAACACTCCTATGTCAATAACACTCCTACTGTTCACTGCAAATTTTGCAATCAACAAATCTAGGACAAACATCAGCACCGGATCTCCAGAAAACAACAAGCGTTCATGAGATTAAATACAATTAGTGTTTAGAACCTGTATTCTAAACCCACAAAACATGAGTCCATTTCTACACTGATAACTGTTCTGCTCCTGCTAATCCTATTTATTTCGCGCAGTCTCTCGCTGTTGCAAAAGTTCAAGCCTGTGGTGGCTCGAACTTTGAAAAAAGCAAACATTTCACAACTCTGGCAGACAGATGGCAGCTGAAAGAACATTTTCCAACAGGGCAGAACTGTGACACATGGCTTACTCACAGCCAGCTGCTCATTTCCTGGTTCAGCTGAGTGGGATTGAACGGGGAGGGGCATAGGACAACTGGAGTGTCACCTCACAATATTCTATTATTATAATACCACACTCCAACCTCTTGAAATGCAGGCTTTGATATCAGACTCACATTCCTTTTTTTGTAATTATCAAGCAATTGAAGTGGGAATCTTCAGTTTAAAAAAAAAATAAAATGTTGCCATAACTACAGGTAGAAACATATTTATATTATAAGTGAACTAACCTCTTCTGTGGAGTGCTCATATGGGTCATCCAGGCTCTGGTGCTGCTGCTGGTTTCTCTCCTGCTCCAGTGTTTCGCTTATGAGGCGGGCCACCTCACTTTGAGTTCCTGGCTTCTCTCGACCAATCAGGAAGCTAGTTTTCAAATACATTAAAGGGCTTTATAACATGAATGACTCTTTAAAATAATTGTATTGCACATATGCCAAATCTAAAAAAAATTTCTGAAAAATCTTCAGGGTAAAATATCTTTTAAAATCTGTGAACTCTAATTTTTTTTTTATTTAAATACTTTTTAAAAAAATCAACAATAAAACTTATTTTTTAAGAGTTAAACTGACCTGACGGTGCCTTTAGTGTTTTTCAAGACAGTTGCAGCAAACAGCTGGGTGACTCCCACCAGACTGACACCATCCACTTCCACTATCTGGTCATTCACCTGTATCCTGGAGATACAGAGAAGTTTTTCAAAAGATTTTATCACAGAGAGTTATGCATACAATTTAACAGAGGTGAAATACAAGTGATTCCCTGTAGTGAAAAAGACTGCTTGATCCAAGAGTTACATTTATTTATTTATTTTTTTTTAGAATAATAAACTGTATTTAATAGTCAGTTTCAAAATAACAGCCCTGTACATTTTGCATGTTTAACATACTTAAGTACTTAAAAAAAATGAAAGGGTTGCTCTAAAGTCACAAAAAGTAATGTTTATAGTTGTGTGTATATAAATAATATTACAAGTACAAACTTACCGTCCATCTTTCTCAGCAGCCCCATTCTGGGTTATAGTTTTTACAAAAATGCCAAGCTTTTCCAGACCCTGATCAGCTCCAACTCCCATTCCAATGATACTAATACCAAGGCCATTGTCTCCTGATAACAGCGAAAGTTGGTAAGAAGATGACAGAGCTCATAATTGTTTAGTATTGTATACATTAGGGTAACATGATGATTACAAATAAAGGTTTTCATGCAAAATTTAGACTAAGTTTAGCTGAAATATGAGAATTTGGTGATTTTATGCAATACTGGGTGATCATAACTTTAAGAATTAAGTGTGTACTCATTCAGAAGAATTCCTACTATAGTCAATATAAATGGGATCTGGTACTCGATATACTTTATGCTTTTTTTAAATATACATTTCCAATTAAAAAAAAAAAACGTTTAAAACAGAGAATTTTAATTCATAGAAATTTTCAGGTCAGATACTAGATATTAATTTATGCGCTTATATTGACCACAGCAGCATTAAGCAAAGTCAAAGCTCCGGTTCTGCCTCTTCTGTCTGGGGGATCATGCTTAATAAGCCAAATTTTTGAGCTCAGCAGTGGATTTAATGCCCCAAGCCACTAAAGAGCTTTTCTAATTTGCTTTACTTGACCCAATCACCATGGTAACCTTTACTGACCACATTTTTAAAGTTGCAGGAAAGTCAGTAAGTCAAATGTCATCTTGAAAGTGTAGTGTAAATTATGAAAATACTGAGTTTGCTGACAGGAAAAAAAAAATAAAAAAAAAGTTGAACTCACTACATCTCATTCAAACAGAAATTTTAATGGGTTCCTTTTCCCTACTCCACTTATGAAACACAATTTAATTAAAATTAGAGTTTTTAATTCAAAATCTAAAAGTTTTAAGCATCAAGGGAAAACAAATCCACTATTTCATGGGGAAATATACATCTAAATATACAAAAATATACATCTAAACACCAAAGAGAGCAGTTCTACTGGAGGTTGGATCACTAAAATGTTAATGCCAGATCTGCCTACCTTTCTGAATCTCCACTGGAAACACATCCATCTTCTCCACTCTCTTTTCCAGCTCATACTCTGCAGATGCCGCAACTGGATCAACATCATCGTTGCGCCGATCGTAGTCTTCGTTGGAGAAGGTGCTGAAGACCTGTATTTGTCCAAAACAGCAGAGGTGTAAATACAGAAATTCTAAGACATGAAACACAAACTTTATTGTTCCTATGATAACTTGAAACACAAATGACGGAACATCTCATTCGTACATATTTTCTTTGCAGATCTAACGTTTAATACAGTAGTAAAAAACAAATTTTCAAAATGAATCGAGCTCAATTTTTTGTTTGATACATTAAAAAAAAGACATCTGCAGTTAGAAAGTCCTGAGCCATGTGGAAAGTAGGACACATCTGGAGATAGGTAATGCTTGGAGGTGACCAACTTTTTTTATTTGCTCATGAAGACATAAATTGAGAGACAAAGAAAACTCCCTCGTTTTAACCTTCAGTTGATAGATAATGCCCCCCACTACACGCATTTGTTAGAACATACAACACCTAGGGGTGTTACTGTTTACCCTGAACACCAGAGATTAAACACTAGACTATCTCTGCCTTCTAAATCATAAAAGTCCATCTGATGACAAGCACTGCATGTTGAGCAGAAAAATATGCGTGGGGGGCAGCTTTGAGTTCGCAGGAGGAAGAGAAAAAAAAAGAAACAGCTTTCTTGCATCTTTGCTTGTTTGTTTGCAACAATTGTCATATCTGCTGGCAGAACATCAACACCTAAGAAACAATAACTTGGACAACCGGTAATTTGTAGAAGTTATTGTCAATAACTGCTCAATAATTACCAGATTTCTTAAATCCTTTTGAATGCGCAAGATTCATCTACGGTACGCAAACTCATTTTCATGTCCAGATGTTCTGAAAAAGGGTTATTGTTGTGTTATGAGAACTAAATAGAAGAAAAGTGAGCACACCACTATCACAAACATACTCTGAAAATCATATAATGTTTTGGATGATTCTTTGAACACTTTTTTTCAAATTTTAATTCTGTCATATTCACATCTAAACATATTTTAAAATAAAGTAGGCAATACATTTTATAGAAAATCGAACGCATCAGAAAATTACATTTCATCCCTCTTATTTAGAGAAAAAATTACAAAACTTCTGATGAGAAAATAGCTAAATTCCACATAAAATCCCATAAAGTTAAAAATACATGTATATGTCCAGATGTTTCTGTAACAATACTCATAATATATAATATTAATGGTTTACAGTTTCAGTACAATTACATTTAATCTTTTTAATAGCAAATAGACTTCTACTAAAGCATGATATGTGCAAATCACTTCTCAAGATGAGGATGTGAAATATAGATGAAAAAGAAGATTAAAGTTTAGAAGACATCAGCTGAGGTTAAAGCCTGATTAGAGAGATGAATCTAACAGAGGGTCGCCAATATAAGCCCCCTGCTTTGCCATTAGTAGTCTTTAATCTGGTTGGGGTCAGAATGACTCCTGTATAATGCCAAAAAGGGCATCATACAACTGCTGACTGGATCAACTTAAAGCAGACAGATCTGTTTTGCTCCACTAGATGTCTAAAAGAGGACTGGTGGCTTTGACTGAACAGAAGATTTGCAATTTTGTCAAAAGAAGTAGTTCGCCTTCAAAAATAAATTAATTTTATTTCACTGCAGATTAAATGAAATCTGCAGTGAAAACCAGTAAAAAACAAACAAAAAAACTGAAGTTAAATCAAGCAGGAATAGAGGAAAGCAAGACAGCTCATCATTGTGAAGTTTTTTTCTAATATAAAAGAAACCACTGTTTATGAATAAATCATCAATGCCCTGCACTATTTCAATATACAGAAAATAAATAAGTCTAATATGGGAAAAAGAAACGACTCAATTTGAAATTTATGTAAGACACTTATTGTTAAGGGTGTTAGGGCGCAAATAAAGCATACAGTTTGATATGCTTTAATGGACTAAATTAACCTCATACAAACCTATTTGCTCCACCTAAACATTTTTCTGAAAAAACAAACATTTTTTTAAGATACATTTATATCCTAAGTGGTAAATTAAAGAGCTAACAGCATTATTTCAATTCTCTAATGGCATAAATCTCAAAATAGTTTCCAAATGCAGCTCACTGGTTACATGTGAGGAAAACATTTTCCACTTACATTTTCAACAACTAGTAAACAACTTTAACTTTATTATATCGTACATAAAACAAAAAAGGTCCCGACTTTGATTGAAGTAAAACTGATATTTATTGTCTTTAAATGGTCATCTTTTAAGTATGCTAAACAAAACATCAAGATGTCAGAGTCGAACTTTCATTTTGTTCCAACTATAAAAGCAGCAGCCAAATCCAGTGTTTAACTACAGTAATTTGAGGCATGGACTGTAAGGTTACATGAGGTAATCAGATAAATATTTCTGCAGCATGTCAAGACCTGAAGACAGCTACGGAATGATCATTTCCTCTGCAAGTCTTTCTTTCTTCTTCACACAACACAGAAGCTGAAGTTGAAAACAGAGCATATAGTATGTTTCAGAATAAGCACTGAACCCTAAATCTTAACAAATTTGACTCTATAGTGCTAATGAGTCAAAAGACCATTCTGAAACAAGCCAAAGGATATATATTTTCTGTGATTGTCATCTTTGATGCTAAGTGTAAAAAAATCCCTTCTCATTCAGAGTGAATTTCTTCATTTATTTTAGCCTCACTTTTGCAACTTATTTTTAAAGTGATCAAAAATATCATAACACTCCATTATTTACAGGTTGTTGTTTTTTATATAGTACAAATAAGCAACCAGTGTTATAAAAAGCTAAAATTGGCTTTGAGTCACAAATTTTACACCAAACCATTGTGCTCTACTTTAAATGGTTTTTGAACCATATTCTAACCATCTGCTTTATTTCACACCAATTCCATCATTTGGCTCAGAAGAAAATAAACTCCTTAGCAGACCAAAAAGAAAAAAAAATCTTAGCTACTAATTGTATTTTGAACTTAATAAAAGTCCACCCCTCTAATAATTTTCCAAAGTCCCTAAATCCTTTCCAGGATCACTGGGTTGCTGGAGCTTATCCCAGCAATAGTTGGGTAAAGGCAGGGTACACTTACATATTAAAAATCTAAAGTCCAAACATCCTCTTTTGTAACTGAAGCCTCACTTCCACTGTCCAGTATGGTTTTGTATGGGCAGTTCAGGCGAGCGTTTCCACTCAAAGTTGGACTGTTACAGTGCATGAGGGGTAAAGCTAACAACAACAGAGGTTATCCAGCAGCTCATTTTTTTCTGTTTGGCTTTTGGTAGTTTCTATATATAAGGCATTTAATGTTGTCTGAGAGAAGAATGCGGGCGGAAAAGATGAATACATACGCTTTCTCCTGTTGTAATGACCTTTTGACAATTAACGGGTTTTAACAGTAGCTCAGCGCTAACCAGTCTGTCCATTTTTCTATGGACTTACAACCAACGAGGGCCAAAAAAATGGTACAGCTAATAGGTCAATTTATAATAGAAATGCTCAAAATACCAGACGGGACTGTACAGAACATCTTAGTGGAAACGAGGCTTTAGTGTGACAATTCTCAAGATAGAATCTAAGTGCGAAGGGGTCTCAATATCCAATCTCTAGCATTCAATCCTTTGCTCGTTCCCACTCAATTTCACTTCAAAGACAGAAATCCACACAACTTTTGTCCAGCCGCCCTCTCCTCCACATTGATGCCCGCCGCGTTCATAATATACAAGCTTAAAGTAAATACCAACAGAATCCCTCTTGCCATCATCAAAAGCCCTCAATAGTAACAGATGCTTCTGTGGGATATGAGTCAGCAATGCACAAGCAAACGAACAAGAAAAAAAAAAAAAGAAAGAAATTTGCCAATGTAAAAAAGCATGGGCTGACCACTGGAAAGAGGTCTAAGTAATCTAAACAGAACT
Source organism: Oryzias javanicus (assembly GCA_003999625.1). NCBI lineage: Eukaryota > Metazoa > Chordata > Actinopteri > Beloniformes > Adrianichthyidae > Oryzias > Oryzias javanicus. The sequence continues at coordinate 11,771,136 of CM012457.1, read as the reverse complement.
ACAAAAAGGCAACAAATCAAAACATGCTGTGAGACTGAGCTGGGGAAGAAATGGAAGCCAATTCAGATTTTAGATTCAGAGTAGACAGTGAACAGTATAATGTAACCTTCCTGTGTGCACGTTTGCCTTCCTTTTCCTACTTTTAGACTATAAGGTGATTTATAGAGTTCCTATTTAAAACTATGTATCTGCAAAATCAAATCTAGCAGCATTATGAACAAACTGACAACTTTTAATTTAAAGTTGTTACACAAAACCATTAGAGTTCAAAGTCCTGTTTACCTGAATCTGTAAAACAGAGCAGCGTCAGGTTAGAGGTAGGGCTGCAGAGTTTTAAATGTCATACAGTCACATGGAAAGCTCAAATGCGAGTCCAACAAACACTAATATAAAAATGCTCACTTAATCTAAAAAGACTACTTTAGACCAAGTGCACTCCAGCTCTACATAAAATGTAATGGATGACCAATACACTAACATTCAAATTTGCCTTGCTTAAATATCACTGTGGTGATACATGATCTAAAGCAGGAAAGGAAGAGCATAAACTGGTTGGACAGGTTTTTTCTTTTTTTTTTTTGTTATTTAATCAGTAGCCTACAAATGCTTTTATTTTTAATGTAAAAGCAGCAACAAATTCAAACACTAAATTACTTGAATACTTGATTTAAAAAAATCATTTTTGTTCCACTTAATTACAATAATTTCAACACTTACCAATCTAAAACAGTGTAATAAACAGGCTTGAGAAGTCTACGTTGGTATGCTGCCTCATTTTATCACCTCTAAGCCCAAGTGTCTTCATAACTTTAAACGTCTTTTCTGGTTGGTTGGTTGGATGTGGGTGGGCCGAGTCACAAATTAACAAATTAGCAAATTAACATTTTACCAAAGTTAACACATAACAGTGAAAGGGTCCTTTAACTTTATAGGGGAGCACAGTAACCAAATATGCAATATGCTTTTTTCAAACAACTGTGTATATACCAGTGGTATTATTTTTGTTAAACTGTTTACATTGAAATATTTATTTAAAAAAAATACACTTTAAATACTAAATGAATAAAGAAAGTATTTGCCCTGAAATCAAACACCTAAAGTAACAAAACTTGAAAAAAATCGGATTTCAAGCTGGCGCATGGCTGACAAGATGACAAACGGTCAGAAATTTTTTTTTTCTTCCATTTTTAGGACAGGCTTTATGAAACCTACGACATAAAAAAAGTCAAAAGCTGGTTTAGACTGAAAGTCTTAAATCTTTGGTGAAATTTAAACTTTTTTTTATACAAGCTTTCAACAAAGATTTCACAATAACCTAACTCTTTATAGTGGGTATGTTGGAAAAAAGAGACATTTAGAGGACTAGGCAAACAGTTGGACTAATGTGTACAGTGTAAGCACCAAAAGGTTGGTTAGAATGATCCATACCGCCTCTGACCACACCCCGTGTTCTCAAAAAGGGCCGACGCAACCGCTTAATTAAAAAGTGCTCTTCTTTTGGCCGAGGGCGGTGCGGGGCAACAGGTGCAGATCTTAGCTTTTGTGGTCGTGGTCAACTTCAACATTCAAAACGTTCTTGTGTGTCACATGAAGCGTGAATCTCAACACAGCCTCTTCAGACTTCCAGTATAAGTGCAGTTTTCAATCAACTAAGTAAATGAACAGACGAACCGCTGTGATCAAAAATTATTACATGACGCCTAAATCTACATTGTGCTGTTAGACAACACTTATAATACTTAACAAAGATCAAAGCTTGACATGTTTTGTTACAGATGCATGTCAATTCAAATGTATTTATATTAATAAATTATTTTTAAGTCCATGGAGAAAATTACCATTTGATTAAATTTGTAAAACTTAAAGCTGCTATGCAAAACTTATTTTAGATCAGATGAAGTAATTACAGTCTAACTGTTGTACAGTATCTACATGCATTCACTTACAGAAAAAGACTAAAATGTTCTCCACACCAGAGCTTTTAAATATAATTTATTTGAAAGAAAACATATACTGTTTGTCAAAATGACCAAAAAAATTCAATAAATTTAACTTTACAAGGGTAAACTCTGTGCTGGTACTAGAAGGAACATTTCAAGTACCAGACCCATTAAGTGCATTTGTCTGCAGTAAGCATTAAATATTTGCCTTGAATCCCTTCTTATCCAAATTTCTCTTTTTATCCCTGACAAGGCTGATGCGTGTTTAGAGCCGATTTATCCTCTGCTTCACAAAGAAGACCTTTCTTCCACACAGGAGTTCTCTGTCAAGGATTCTTGGGTTACTTAGGAACCCAATCCTGTTGTGAGCAAGCAGCACAACGCACTTCCTGTCTCCTTGTCAGTTCCAGCACAAGCGCATTCAATTCCAGCACCAGCTCGGGTTAGTTAGCCTGTGAGGAATCGGGGTAGGTGAAACTACATTTAGAATTGTTAGCTGTCCAAAACAATATAATTTTAGACAAATGTTGCTTCAAATTTGGCACATAAATCTGACTAGACATGTACTGAACCATCAAATATCCTTTCACTGGGAGCTGTGAACAGAGTTTAGGACTCTATTGTAATATGTATCGGCAAAATTCTGAGTATTTCTGTCATAGCTTAGCTTTTGTTTGTGTCCCCTTCACTCCAGGCCAGCTTATGGTCCCCTCTCCCAGGACCCCCCATGACTGGGATGGGAAAAAGGGGGGAGATCCACACCCTCAGATAACAACTCATTTTAAAAGCCTGTGTAAACAGCAAACGGGTCGCAAACTGTGTGGAATGCACGGGAGTGATTTGCTCTGTTATGTTTTAGCAAAATGTTGATAAGATACACTAATGGTAAAAAATCAATATAGAAAAATATGACTTGCCCTTTCACTCCTACCCTACTCATTGCAACAATAAATCATGTATTTTTTTTAAATATGTCAAAATGTCTTTGATCACGAATAATTACAGAGATTGTGTTGTCATTGTGGGATTATGTTAAATGAAATCCTAACATTCTTTATATCCCCAGAGGCAGAAGTTAAAAGTAAAGAAATATTGGGTTCAAAGGGCAAAATTGTTTTTACACATTTTAGATTTCTTAAAAAAATATTTAAGTGCCTCAGAAAACTGTAAACTTTAAATAGAATTAGGCGAGCTTGACTGTTGACATTTGGGTTAAGTTTCATCTATGAGACTGAATCTGGAAATATATTTAAGCTACTTTTAATTGCCTGTTTTGCTGAAATGTTTGTTCTGTGATTCCACAAAGCGGATTGTGCAGGTGGCTGAAAGGGATTCCCTAACTTTATAAATAACGCACCGACAAAAGAAATGGGAAGCGTTGAAGTGCCTCCACATGTCTCAAAAATCCACAACAACCAAGATTTAAAATAAGTGCTTGCATGCGAGGGAATGGGTCATATCTAACGAAAAATCTGATCCACTGCAATGCTCATGAAAGCAGGCAAATGCATTTTTCAACTCAGGTTAACAGACTCAGAAGCAGAAAAGAAGATTAACTAGGTGCTTACTCCATCCTATTTTTATCTAGATGTGTAAACATGCACACATGCTTTTTACACAAATGGGAGATTTCTCATTAACAAGTTTTTTTTTATTAAAGCAGTACAATAATTTAAAACAGGTCAACGCTCCAGCCCAAAAAACGACCACAACCAAACTTTTTATCTCTGCAGAGATAAGGGAGGCAGTTAAACAACCTACTTCCTCTTTCAACAAGATCAAATAAACAATAGTTTTTAGATTGTTTTATTTTTTTTTTAAAAAAGCTCTAGTCCAGCTCATATGATGATGCACTCTGGCAGTTTTGACATGAAAATATCAGACAAAGCAGGTATTCTCCTCCTCTACCGATTTGTTTTGAGTCTGCGGGGAACACCCAGGTCAGACACCAACTGCTGAGTCAGTCGAACAGCGAGACTGTGGTTTTTAATAAAAGGTACTGAAGATGTTTGAGTAGTGCATCAGAGCTGTAGGTGTAAACAAAACACTTACCAGAATAGGATCCGTGGAGAACTGGATTTTTCTCTTGGAGGGAGGCTCGTCTTCTTCTGACAAACCAGGGGCCTCATAACAGTCCTCATATTCCTTATACTCTTGATCCTCCTCATCTTCCTCCTCCTCCTCCTCTTCTTCTTCTTCTTCCCTCAGGATCTGTTCTACATCCTTATCATCCATGAATGCTGCATTCTCAATACCACAGACTACAGGAGAAGCTCTGCCGTGACTGCACTGGTCCTCCTGCTCCTCGATCTCATCTTCTTCACCATCCTGGCTCACGGCTAAACTGTCTTCCCTTACCCTTTCTTTCAGAACTGTACCCTCATCCACAACATCAGTCACCCTTTCTGCTTCTTTAGATCTTTCCTGCGAAGTGACTTGGTTAACTGTGTCGAGCTTCACCTTTTCTGGTGGAAAGCTTCCTCCGAAGTCATTGTGTTGTTGCCCTTCAAACACATCATCATCATCCTCCTCGTCACTTTCCGAGGATTCATTCTGCACCACGACCAGCTCAGCCCGTACTGTGCCGGCGCCTTTGGAGCCTGGCGACGACGTCTGGCCGGTTGGTTTGTCCCCTCTGGGGCTAAGCGTTGCATCATCATCCCTCTGGGCTCTTTCGGGGGTTTTGTCCCTGCTGGCGCTCTGCGGGCCATCAGCTGATGGAAAAGGCTGTTTCGCATCCCTTGAGGGGGTGCTATGCGATTTGCCTCCATCCCCACCAACAGATGTCCGACTAAAGCCATCAACAGAAGAGAGCTTGGTGCCGTGGGTGGTTGTGGTAGTTTCCTCTGCTGAGTGGGGCTTGTGAGTGGCATCAGTTGACAAAGAATTTGATTTAGATGTTGGGCTGCTACCATGGAATGTGGACTTAAACACGACACTTGAAGATTTACCGTCCTTGCTTTTACTGGACATTATGAATGAGGGTTCTGAAGCTTCTTTTACAGAATCAGTGGTGCTGTGTTTAGAAGATGGCAACCCTCCTTTTCCACCAAAAGTGTCTGTATTTTCAGGTGCATGGGTTTCCAAGCGCATCGATATGGGCCCTACATTCATTTTGGATGAATGTTTTTTCTCATCAGCTGCATCCTCTGAAGGACTTTTAAGGGGTGATACAACAGTTTGCTCAGATTTACTTGGCGTTTCCACGGATCCCGAAGTTCTCCGTCCACTTTTCCCATCGTCGGAAGAGCTTCCGAGGGATAAACGGTTCACTACCCTCCTTGGAGTCTGCTTCTCAGCTGCAGGAGGCTCTTTGAGGCCCCTTTCGAACAGCTTCCTGGTCACGGAGAACTTTTCAGCCAGAGCCACCTTGTCGATCTCCACGTCTTCTCCTTTGGAAGTTTTCTCTGCACCGTGCAACTCTGGGCTTGAAGCACTGTTGACGCTAACCCTTGTAGCAACAACAGGAAACTGCATCTTTGGTGGGGAGGCCTGGGGGACATCTGACTTCAGGGGTGGCTTCCCCTCCTGGGCCTCCTGCAGCTGACCGTCCATTTGCAGGAAAATGTTTTTGATCTTGTTCACCCTGGTGCCAAAGGGTCTCCCTCTGGACTCCTCCCGGGAATCGGTAGATCCATTTGCAAAGGTTTTGGAGGGTCCCTCTGGCTTTAGTCCGTCAAAGGAGCATTTAATGGCGTGGAAGTCGGACTTGTAGGAGTTCCTGTGAGGGGATGCGCTCCGTAGGGTCCTCTCCCCTTTAGTTTCCGCTTTAATCATGGTTATATCTTCGCCCAAGAAGCCGGCTTTTAAGGGCAGAGCACGCAGGTTGATGGGGAAACGACAAGAGGCTTCACGGCACCGGAGCAGTGGGTCAGGCGGAGGTTTTCTGGAGCTTAACTGAAACAAAAGTGGGGAAAAGTTTCACAAGCGACCCACCAGCTTCTCGATTTGTCACAACTATTTATAAAACAAAACCAGCTTGTTTTGTGTTAGAAAAATGTGGACGTTCATTTGAAAATCCAGCGGCTGGCTAGCAGCTTTGCTCGGGTTTTTCTTTGCACTTTAGCGCCCTAGCTAACGCGTCAAATCAAAGCGAACATCGACGCTAGCATTCATAAACTCCTGCTATCAACGGCTTGAAAGTTTTTCCGAGGCCATTAAACACTAAACTAAGTTCAACTTTCTGTGGCCAACAGGCAGACACACGCACGAACGTCGCTGTCTCAGTCCACACACTTCATTGTCGCATTTCAACGACCGAAAATATGAACCGTCCCGCCTTAGTAAACTATGTCGGCGCCTTCTCACCTGTCCGTTTCATCGTCCCGGATTTAAAAAAGAAAAAAAACTTCCACAGGAACCAGTTTTAATACTGTTTTTTCTTTCTTTTAAAGTTGTCGGTTCTTCTTGCTCACCGCCATCATTCCCCGCTCCAGCCGCGTTTCCCTGTCTGTCTCTTCCCAGACCTGCCGAGAGTGCACGAGAGCGGAGCGCGCGCGCGCAGCAAGTGAGTTCAACGGAGAGCTCGGGAGCGCGCGCACATTCCAGGACTGCAACCTACTGCTCCTCTTTCTCTGTTCTCAGAGTTTCTCTCGTGTTTCTGTGAGCTGCAGGACAAAAGTCTGGGAACCAGCTCTCGCTAAGACCCGAACGTCCCCTGCGAGTCAGCTGAAAACTGGTTTCCATCGAAGACATGAGACTAAAACTGTGAAATTCTGCCCTTCAAGGAACAAAGAAACCCTTCCAGCTGTCTCACTGGCTCATTTGCTATTATATGCTCACATTAGGTGTCTTGTTTTTGTACGAGAAGCTGCTCACTATGTTTATCTGGGGTTTTTTCGGGGGATAGGGGGGTGTAATACGTTTTTAAAAGCCAATGGTATCTTTGGCTGGGTATCCTGATATTGAAAAAAAAGTAAGTAACGTGCCATGAAGGCTAAAATCCTTGATGTATGCAGCAAAGTACAAAGGCGAGATCAAAAGGGCCTTAGCTTTAAGTTTTAATTGTTAAATGCTTATAACCTATAGATCAAGTCAGAATTATTTCTTTTATTTTCTTAATTTGATTCGTTTCTAGTTTTCACTTTCTTTTATTTTTTTTTCTACTCAAATGTTAACCTGGACTTTTTGATAAGCTACTGGGAGAGACTGTAAACAAAGGATTGATGGGAAATCAGTGGTGGCTAACTTCCGCACCCAGTCCCGCCCACAACCCTGGGCGAAATTCTAATGAACTCCTGCTGCCCTGAAGAAAATATGTTTTTAAAAATTACATTTTTTTGTTTGTTTTGATAAAAAAAACAAAAAAAAAAACAAAGTATTCATAATTTAAACTCCACCGGGAATGATTTTACAATAGAAAAATATTTATTTGGAATGGGACTTTGATTCCACATCAGTTTTTTCCTTAAAGTATTTGTATATGTTTTTGTTTAAAAAAAAAAAAAGTTTTAAAAATGAATAAAACAGTTATATTAAATAATTTCATTTTAGATTAACTTAATTTAAATGTGTTGTAAAACAACAGTAGGTAAATCAATGTCCGTAATGATGGTAACCAATAGTCATTTGTTCAAACCTGCAATTCTTTTTCAGTTAAGGGGAAAAATGTTTCTACATGATCGCATTTAAGAAAATTACTCAAAAACATGTTTGAAAAGGAGATAGGCAGAAAGCATTAGCTTACTCTTTATCACCATTAATACCCACTTTACCTCTGCTCCACGAGCGATTGACCTCTGATCAGAAGATTGCAGGTTCTATTCCAGCTCTGCGCACCCATGTGTTGAAGTGTCCTTGAACAAGACACTAAACCCTATAATGCCTCTGTGGGTATAGGTTGGTTACAGTGTGTGAATGAGACTGTGACTATAAAGTGTTTTTGGCCTCCTTAGAAGGTAGTAAAGCGTTATACAAGTTTATGCCATTTTTTTACCCTATGATTTTGCTACAAAAAAGTATGAAATGTCAATCACCAGCAGACACATTGTTAATACCAGGGATTCATTACAATTATCATGGAGCTCCGTCTACATCAATATCAGCCAATGACCACATAATAATTTTCCAATGAGTTTTGCTGAAAAAGAATTTCTTTGCAACTCAAACTAATGTTTGGACATTGTTTTAGTTCTGAATGTAGATTATTCCATAGTTTTACTCTGGATACATGCTGGATTGTTAATTAAATCATGAACTTATGAAGTTAAAATCAAATTAATTCTATAGTTTAATAGTGATATCCAGCCCTAATTTCCAAGCATATATCCATCATAGCAAATATCCAAGCATCTTTCAGCAGTTCAGCAATCACATTATTTGTAATCAGATATTCAATCATCTTGCTTTTTTAACCATCTACAAAAAAGAAAAACAACACTGAGTGGCTGTTTGAATAATAGCAAACTTTACTTCACCTTTTCCTGCTTCTACTTTGTTTGAGATGGCTCTGCTGTTTATATGCAAGTTTGCATATAAACTGCAAGTTTATGTGCTTCTTGCATACCCTTGCAGAAATTAATATACACACTTAACTGCTACAAGTGTAAAAGACCCCATTAAATCACACGATATCCTTACAATCGTGTAACATTTCTGTTCCTAAGTCACTGACTCAACTAATCAACCGGATAGGTTTTTATTTTTGTGGCCTTAATTGACAGCTTACCAGGTGCAAGTAATTTCTTCTCAGTATGTTTTGTTTAACTGGTTGACAGCAAAAAAGTATTTTACTTTTAGGGCTCTGCCTTTGAGAGACAATCTAGTTTCATTTTCTTAGCGTTAAACCTGACATTGAAAAAAATATTTCCCATTCAAGCAAATCAAGTGCAGCATAAGATTAAGTAGCAGTTGTTTTTAAAACTAAGTTTTTGTCAGAGATGTGGTGGGGGAAGGACCCAAACGCAGGAGACTTGTTGGCAGAACCTCAAACATCACAAAACCAAGGAAGACTAAACCAGTGACATAACAGAACAACACAGATGACCTAACAATGAGGAACTGGAAACCAGACACTTAAATACACTGAGGTTGATGAACTAAATGTGGATGATTTAACCTGAACATGGTGAGACTGACAGGGAAAACAGACCATGACAAAACCTAAGTACAGGATTCTGACAGTTTTAAAGATATGATTCAGGTGGAGCCCTACGATAAACTGGTAAACTAAGTAGGATAAGCTCCAGCAGCCAAATGAGAGTGTATTACACAGTTTTGGAGGAAAGATGGATGGTTGGTGGTATAGATTTGAGTGAAGTTTTTTTTTTTTTTTTTTGAAAAAATCTTTTTTAAACATCTTCAATGAACTTTGTGTAACAAACTGCAGAAGTGTCTTTTATCTGTAGGATCAACTGATAAGCATGGACCCATGTGTCAGGTGTTTTTAGGCATCAAATCCCATCCACAATTTAAAAAAAAAAAAATCAGACATTGAATTCAATTTGCCTCTCCTGATTGTTTGTTTGTGCTCTGATTTATGCAAGTCCCACATGTAAAGGTCATATATTTGAGAAATTAGTCAAAATTTTGCAAACTTGTTGTCTTGAACTACTCAGAGATGAGTCTGGAAAAGTCTCAGTTCTCCGGCATTTCCTCTGGAGTTATCTGCCTTTGCATTCCATCTGAGACATGCTTATCTGATGTGTGAGTTTTATACAACTCCTTACGACGTCTCTCACACGACCGCAGTTTATGTAAGCCCCGATTTGTTACTGCACAATACGCCTTTCAGGAGAAAAGCTTTGTGCTCATTTGCTTTATGTAAATCCACTGACATTTGGCCACCATGAGAACTTAAGACCTCTCAACAAGCTCATTTGTGGGGCACTTTTGGCACATTATCTCAGCTGTTTATGAAAGACCTTTATCTGCTTTTGCTACTTCAAAACACAAACAACAACAATAAATAATAAACAGAAGTTTGACTCACTCTTACACTTTTAAACTATAAAGTTTTGCACGTGTCAGCAGTTCTAGATGCTCAACAAAATCTGAGAGTAACAGCGTGTGGTCATGAGGGTCGCATATGTCCACATGTTTACCATTTCCAGCTTGTGTGAGCATCTCCTAGCAAATGTAGGTTTGAAGAGCCAGGCATGTGGAAACATCACAGACAGGTCACTATGGCAACAAGTCAAACAAAGCAGAAGAAAAAGAAAAAGGGAAAAGTAACAGGTGATCTCCTAAAAGCTGTCATTGTAACCATTGAAGATTACTGAAACAGTCAAGCATTGCAAAAGTATCTCTGCAGCTAAGTCTCTTGCAACTTATGGGTTTCTTTAAACAATTACAATAGGATTCCAACTAAAAACTAGATTTGCAATTCCCTGAAGAAATTGCGTCTGATTGCTGAAAGCAAGACCGATCTGAAATATCTTCTAGCTGCAAGCGTTAAAGACTTTCCTTACGACGCATGCACCAAGTTTCGTGCGCATAGGTCAAGGACTTTTGGAGATATTAGAGGAAACGTCAGGAATTGGCTGTAGCGCCACCTACGGGAGCACTGTTGTGAAAGTTGTTGCGCTTACTTATCTTACACTGTGGAAGAAGTTTTACAAGTTTGGTGAAGTTATGTGAAACTTTCAAGGAGCTGCAGCGTTGCAAACATTACAATCTCATTCTGTCTTATTTGCATAACGTGTCATGCAAAAACCGTACGGAATTACGCAAAACAGATATTACCATTGGATTTGGGGTAGTCCAAATAGTGTATGAGCAGAAAACTGCAAAGATTTGTCAAAGTACGTGACACAGGGAGTCAAAAATGTGTTTTGCGAAAAATCGTAAATTGCGAAAAACTCTAACACAATAGAGATCGCAAATGAATATAAACTATTATTTTACTATCCAATAAATCATATAGGAGTAATAAAGTAGTGCTTACGACTAATGCACTTGGAGAATAAGGCCTATATACCTTAGTTTTTAAACTGACCACCTGGTGGCGCAATAGAGCCAAAATTGATTGAGCATTTAAAGATTGGTCTGAAGTATCTACTGACAAAGTTTCATACCAGTTGATCAACTACTTTTCAAGATAATAGGGATTTAAAGTTTGTCCCATGTATTTTGATAGGGGGAAAAAATATTTTTAAAAATTCATATAAAATCAACCATAAACCCAAATGGTACGAAGTTTGAAACCAAACATATCCTTGATAAACTTAACTAAATACAAGTGGTTGCATGTTGGAACCTGCAACGATTTGGAAGATAACAGGACCCATCCAATGTTAGCTTATCCTTCTTAAGTCACCACTAGGTGGCGCAGCACAGCCCTATTTCTAGTATGATATACAAGTCTCCTCCTGCAAACCTATGCGTTGAATTTTATGTAGCTAGGTTGAGCAGTTTTTGAGATAGAGGCTTAAACACCATTTCCTAAATTATAGCGCCACCTATTGGAATATTTTCATAAAACTTTTCATACTTCTTTATCACTGTAGGATGAAGTTATGTTTTAAAATTTGTAAAGTTCTGACAATCTTTGCAGGATTTACAGCATGTTAAAAATCTAGGACCACACCCACCTCATTAGCATTATGATTATTTCGAAAACGGTAAGGAATTTCGCAAAGTGAGTGGTACCATTGGATTTGGGGTAGTCCAAATAGTCTATGTACCAAATTTCGTAACATTTGGTTAAACTATGTTGAATAGGGAGCCAAAAACGTGTTTTACGAAAAATCGAAAATTGCGAAAAATCTAAGTAGACGGAAGTGGGCGGTCCTTGAGGCAAAAACTTTTTCTAGCATCTAAGGAACACATGAGAAAAGACAGAAAAATTTTTCGTCACACGGCGTACGAATGCTAGCCCAAAACGCGTTTTGTACTACCACTGACCACCTGGTGGCGCAATTGAGCCAAAATTCTTCTAACATGTAGAGAATCTCATGAACTTATATATCAGAAAGTATCGTACAAATATCTTTAATACTTTTTGAACTATAAGCTTTCAAAAGTGGCTCCCATTGACTTTCCATTCAAAAAAAAACTCATAAAAATATTAATATAAAATCATTCATAATTCTGAACCATACCAAAAGTAATAGCACTGTTCTACCAATTGAGCTTTACAAACTACCATTGAAAGCATTTTGATATCTTTAAAACTGTAGGAGTAGAAGCGGTCTAAAAAAAGGGACGGAATAAAATATAATAATAATAAGAACTAGATTTGCAATTCCCTGAAGAAATTGCGTCTGATTGCTGAAAGCAAGACCGATCTGAAATATCTTCTAGCTGCAAGCGTTAAAGACCTTCCGTACGACGCACGCACCAAGTTTCGTGCGCATAGGTCAAGGACTTTTGGAGATATTAGAAGAAACGTCAGGAATTGGCTGTAGCGCCACCTACGGGAGCACTGTTGTGAAAGTTGTTGCGCTTACTTATCTTAAACTGTGGAAGAATTTTTAAAAGTTTGGTGAAGTTATGTGAAACTTTCAAGGAGCTGCAGCGTTGCAAACATTACAATCTCATTCTGTCTTATTTGCATAACGTGTCATGCAAAAACCGTACGGAACTACGCAAAACGGATATTACCATTGGATTTGGGGTAGTCCAAATAGTGTATGAGCAGAAAACTGCAAAGATTTGTCAAAGTACGTGACACAGGGAGTCAAAAATGTGTTTTGCGAAAAATCGTAAATTGCGAAAAAGTCTTACACAATAGAGATCGCTGATGAATATACGCTATTATATTACTATCCAATGAATCACAAAGGAGTTAAAGGTAGTGCTTGGGACAAATGCTCATGCAGAATAACTCCTATCCACTTTAGTGCTCCAACTGACCACCTGGTGGCGCAATAGAGTCAAAATTGATTGAGCATTTAAAGATTGGTCTGAAGTATCTACCTACAAAGTTTCATACCAGTTGATCAACTACTTTTCAAGATAATAGGGTTTTTTAATAGGTCTCATGTATTTTGATAGGGGAAGCAAACATTTTTAAAAATCATATAAAATCAACCGTGACTCCAAATGGTACGAAATCTTCGGCCAAACATCTTTATGGACAGCTTAACAAACTACAAGTGGTTGCATGTTCATATCTACAAATATTTGGAAGATAAGACACCATTTCCAATTTTAGCTTGTCATTCATAAGTCACCACTAGGTGGCGCAGCAGAGCCCTTTTTCTAGTATGTAATACAGGTTCCCTCTGACAACATATGTGCTGATTTTTATGCAGCTAAGTTTAGGAGTTTTTGAGATAGAGCCCTTAAACACCATTTCCTTAATTATAGCGCCACCTATTGGAATATTTTCATGAAACTTTTCATATTTCTTTATCACTGTAGAATGAAGCTATGTTGTAAAACTTGTGAAGTTTTGACTATCTTTGTAGGATTTAGAGCATGTTAAAAATCTCTGACCACACCCACTTCATTAGCATTGCGATTATCTCAAAAACGGTAAGGAATATGGCCAATTGAGTGGTACCATTGAATTCGGGGTAGTCTAAATAGGGTATGTACCAATTTTTGTCGAGTTTGGTCAAACTATGTTGAATAGGGAGCCAAAAACTTGTTTTACAAAAAATCGAAAATTGTGAAAAATCTAAGTAGACGGAAGTGGGCGGTCCTTGAGGCAACTTTTTTTTTGAGCATCCAAGGAACCTCTGGGAAAAGTCAGAAAAATTTTTCGTCACACGGCATGCAAATGCCAACCCAAAACGCGTTTTTTATTACTATTGACCACATGGTGGCGCTATTGTACCAACTTTTTTACAGCTTATAGAACTTTTGGGAACATTATATCTCAGAAAGTCTTGTACAAATATCTTTAGTACTTTTTGAGCTATTAGCATTTAAAAATGCTTCCCATTGACTTCCCATTCAAAAAAAAACTCATAAAAATATTAATATAAAATCATTCATAATTCCGATCACTACAAAAAGTAATAGCACACCGATCCCAATGGAACGTCACAAACTACTTTTGGAATTTTTTTAATATCTTTAAAACTCTAGGACAAGAAGCATTTTAAAATTTTGACGGAATAAAATATAAAAATAATAAAATATAATAAAGAAGTACAATAACATACTCTGATTGCTTTCAGCAATCAGACAATAAACTATAATAAAGTTGTACAACAACATACTCTGATTGCTTTCAGCAATCAGACAACTAGATTTGCAATTCCTACAAAGAAATTGCGTCTGATTGCTGAAAGCAATACCGTATTAAAGCAATTTTAAAGCTGTTACTATTAAAAGCCAAAAATACCCACTTTATATATGTACGCATATGTCAGTTTCCACAGATCTAGAGAAATTGCCTTTCAAACTTTCATCAGACCACCACTAGATGACGCCAAAGATTTAAAAACAAAAGATAGAGGCTTAAACACAATTTCCTAAATTATAGCGCCACCTATAGGAATATTTTCATAAAACTTTACGTACTTCTTTATCACTGTAGGATGAAGTTATGTTTCAAAATTTGTGAAGTTTTGACAATCTTTGTAGGATTTAGAGCATGTTAAAAAATCAGTGACCACACCCACCTCATTAGCATTACGTTTTTCAAAACGGTAAGGAATATCGCCAATTGAGTGGTACCATTGAATTCGGGTACTCTAAACAGGGTGTGTACCAATTTTTGTCGAGTTTGATGAAACTTTGTTGAATAGGGAGCCAAAAACGTGTTTTACGAAAAATCGCAAATAGCGAAAAATCTAGACCAACAGAATTTAATGGACCAAATTTTGAAAAACGTTTATTAGCATCCAAGGAACACACACGAAAAGAAAGCACAAATTTCTGACTTACGGTATTCGAGATAGAGGCCAAAAACAAACTGCTTACTAAAACGATCACCCGGTGGCACTATAGAGCAGCATTGAGCTGCAATTTTAAGAGAACGTGTAGTTTACTATACCCTATGATATTGGAAAGTTTCATGAAATTATCTTTAGTATTTTTGAAGATATAAGCATTTAAAAGTGCTCACAATGTTAAGTCAATGGGAAAAATAATTCATAAAAATATTAATATAAAATCAACCATAAGTCCAATGGCTATACAAAATACAAGCACACTTCTCACAATAGAGCTTTACAAAGTACTTTTGATTCCATCTTTATAACTGCTTTTGACTACGAGGAGAAGCGCGCCAAAAATGCGGCGGAATAATAATAATAATAAACTATAATAAAGTTGTACAACAACATACTCTGATTGCTTTCAGCAATCAGACAACTAGATTTGCAATTCCCTGAAGAAATTGCGTCTGATTGCTGAAAGCAATACCGATCTAAAACATTCTACAGCTGCAAGCTTTAAAGACTTTCCGTCCGACACGCACGCCAAGTTTCGTCCGCGTAGGTCAAGTACTTTTGGAGATAACAGAGGAAACGTCAGGAATTGGCTGTAGCGCCACCTACGGGAGCACCATTGTGAAAGTTGTTGCGCTTGCTCATCTTACATTCTGGAAGAAGTCTTGAAAATTTGGTGAAGTTATGTGAAACTGTCAAGGAGCTGCAGCATTGCAAACATTACAATCTCATTCTGTCTTATTTGCATATCGTGTCATGCAAAAACCGTACGGATCTACGCAAAACAGATATTATCATTGGATTTGTGGTAGCCCAAATAGGGTACGTGCAGAAAACTGCAAAGATTCGTCAAAGTACGTGACACAGGGAGTCATAAAAGTGTTTTGCGAAAAATCCTAAATTGCGAAAAAGTCTTACACAATATAAATCGCTGATGAATATAGGCTTTTATTTTACTATCAAATGAATCACAAAGCAGTAAAAGATAGGGCTTAAGACAAATGCACTTGGAGAATAAGGCCTATACACTTTAGTGCTCCAACTGACCACCTGGTGGCGCAATAGAGCCAAAATTGATTGAGCATTTAAAGATTGGTCTGAAGTATCTACTTACAAAGTTTCATACCAGTTGATCAACTACTTTTTAAGATAATAGGGATTTAAAGTTTGTCCCATGTATTTTGATAGGGGGAAAAATATTTTAAAAAATTCATATAAAATCAACCATAAACCCAAATGGTATGAAGTTTTAAACCAAAAACCTCCATGATCAACTCAACAAAATACAAGTGGTTGCAAGTTGAAACCTACAACTATTTGGAAGATAAAAGGACCCATCCAAAGTTAGCTTTTCCTTCTTAAGTCACCACTAGGTGGCGCAGCAGAGCCCTTTTTCTAGTATGTTATATAAGTCCCCTCCTGCAACCTATGCGCTGAATTTTAAGTAGCTAGGTTGAGTAGTTTTTGAGACAGAGGCTTAAACACAATTTCCTAAATTATAGCGCCACCTATTGGAATATTTTCACAAAACTTTTCATACTTCTTTATCACTGTAGGACGAAGCTATGTTGTAAAACTTGTGAAGTTTTGACAATCTTTGTAGGATTTAGAGCATGTTAAAAATCAGTGACCACACCCACCTCATTAACATTACGATTATCTCAAAAACAGTAAAGAATTTCGCAGAATGAGTGGTACCATTAAATTCAGGGTAGTCTAAATAGGGAATGTACCAATTTTTGTTGAGTTTGGTTAAACTATGTTGAATAGGGAGCCAAAAACGTGTTTTACGAAAAATCGCAAATTGCGAAAAATCTAAGTAGACGGAAGTCCATGGTCCCAATTTGAAAAACGTTCATTAGCATCCAAGGAACACACAGAAAAAGAAAGCACAAATTTCTGACTTACGGTATTCGAGATAGAGGCCAAAAACGAATTTCTTACAAAAACGACCACCTGGTGGCGCTATAGAGTACAATTGAGCTACGATTTTAATAGAACGTGTAGTTTACTATAGGCTACAATATTGTAAAGTTTCATGAAAATATCTTTAGTATATTTGAAGATATGACCATTTTTAGGTGCTCACAATGCAAAGTCAATGGGAAAAAAAATTCATAAAAATATTCATATAAAATCAACCATAAATCCAATGGCTAAACAAAGTAATAGCACACTTCTTGGAGCCAAACACTACAAGCTGTATAAGTTTCAACATTCTAACTACAAAGCTGTAGGAGGAGATGCAGGACAAAAATCGGCGGAATAAGAAAAGAGAACTAGATTTGCAATTCCCTGAAGAAATTGCGTCTGATTGCTGAAAGCAATACCGATCTAAAACATCCTACAGCCGCAGGCATGTAATAGACCTCCCGTACGACGCGCACGACAATTTTCGTCCGCATAGGTCAAGTACTTTTGGAGATATTAGAGAAAACGACAGGAATTGGCAGTAGCGCCAACTACGGGTGCACTGTCATGAAAGTTGTTGCGCTTACTCATCTTACACTGTGGAAGAATTCTTGTAAGTTTGGTGAAGTTATGTGAAACTGTTAAGGAGCTGCAGCGTTGCAAACATTACAATCTCAGCCTGTCTAATTTGTATGACGTGTTACGCAAAAACCGTACGGAACTATGAAAAACGGATATTACCATTGGATTTCTGGTAGCCCAATTAGGGTACGTGATGAAAACTGTAAGGATTTGTCAAAGTATGTGACAAAGGGAGTCAAAAAAGTGTTTTGTGAAAAATCTTAAATTGCGAAAAAGTCTTACATAATAGAGATCGCTGATGAAAATAGACTATTATTTTACTATCCAATGAATCACAAAGCAGTAAAAGGTAAGGCTTAAGACAAATGCACTTGGAGATTAAGGCCTATACACTTTAGTGCTCCAACTGACCACCTGGTGGCACAATAGAGCCAAAATTGATTGAGCATTTAAAGATTGGTCTGAAGTATCTACTTACAAAGTTTCATACCAGTTGATCAACTACTTTTCAAGATAATAGGGATTTAAGTTTTGCCCCATGTATTTTGATAGGAGGAAAAAATATTTTTTTAAAATTCATATAAAATCAACCGTAAACCCAAATGGTACGAAATTTTAAACCAAACATCTCCTCGATCAGCTTAACAAACTACAAGTGGTTGTATGTTGATACATGCAATTATTTGGAAGATAATAGGACCCATCCAAAGTTAGCTTATCCTTCTTAAGTCACCACTAGGTGGCGCAGCAGAGCCCTTTTTCTAGTATATTATACAAGTCCCCTCCTGCAACCTATGCGTTGAATTTTATGTAGCTAGGTTGAGTAGTTTTTGAGATAGAGGCTTAAATACCATTTCTTAAATTATAGCGCCACCTATTGGAATATTTTCATAAAACTTTTCACACTTCTTTATCACTGTAGGATGAAGTTACATTTTAAAACTTGTGTAGTTTTGACAATCTTTGTAGGATTTAGAGCATGTTAAAAATCAGTGACCACACCCACCTCATTAGCATTACGATTATTTAAAAAACAGTAAGGAATTTGGCAAATTGAGTGGTACCATTGAATTCGGGGTAGTCTAAATAGGGTATGTACCAATTTTTGTGGAGTTTGGTTAAACTATGTTGAATAGGGAGCCAAAAACGTGTTTTACGAAAAATCGCAAATTGCGAAAAATCTAGTTAGACGGAAGTCTATGGTCCCAATTTGAAAAACGTTCATTAGCATCCAAGGAACACACAGAAAAAGAAAGCATAAATTTCTGACTTACGGTATTCAAGATAGAGGCCAAAAACCAATTTCTTACTAAAACGGCCACCTGGTGGCGCTATAGAGTACCACTGAGCTAGAATTTTAATAGAACGTGTAGTTTACTATAACCTACAACATTGTAAAGTTTCATGAAATTATCTTTAGTATTTTAGAAGATATAAGCATTTTTAGGTGCTCACAATGCAAAGTCAATGGGAAAAATAATTCATAAAAATATTCATAAAAAATCAACCATAACTCAATGGCTAAACAAAGTAATAGCGCACCTCACACCACCAAGCACTACAAACTGTATAAGTTTCAACTTTCTAACTATAAAACTGTAGGAGGAGATGCAGGACAAACTTTGACGGAATAAGAAAATATAACTAGATTTGCAATTCCCTGAAGAAATTGCGTCTGATTGCTGAAAGCAATACCAATCTAAAACTGTACAGCCGCAGACATGTTGAAGACCTTCTGTCCGACGCGCACAGACAAGTTTCGTCCACGTAGGTCAAGTACTTTTGGAGATATTAGAGAAAACGACAGGAATTGGCAGCAGCGCCACCTACGGGAGCACCGTTGTGAAAGTTGTTGCGCTGACTCATCTTACACTGTGGAAGAAATCTTGTAAGTTTGGTGAAGTTATGTGAAACTGTTAAGGAGCTGCAGCGTTGCAAACATTACAATCTCAGACTGTCTAATTTGCATGACGTGTTACGCAAAAAACCGTACGGAACTATGGAAAACGGATATTACCATTGGATTTCTGGTAGCCCAAATAGGGTATGTGTTGAAAACTGTCAAGATTTGTCAAAGTATGTGACACTGGGAGTTAAAAAAGTGTTTGCAAAAAATCGTAAATTGCGAAAAAGTCTTACACAATAGAGATCGCTGATGAAATAGACTATTATTTTACTATGCAATGAATCACAAAACAGTAAAAGGTAAGGCGTAAGACAAATGCACTTGGAGAATAAGGCCTATACACTTTAGTGCTCCAACTGACCACTGGTGGCGCAATAGAGCCAAAATTGATTGAGCATTTAAAGATTGGTGTGAAGTATCTACTTACAAAGTTTCATACCTATTGATCCACTACTTTTCAAGATAATAGGGATTTAAATTTTGCCCCATGTATTTTGATAGGGGAGAAAAAATATTTTTAAAAATCATATAAAATCAACCGTAAACCCAAATGGTACGAAATTTTAAACCAAACATCTCCATGATCAGCTTAACAAAATACAAGTGGTTGCATGTTGATACATGCAATTATTTGGAAGATAATAGGACCCATCCAGGTTAGCTTATCCCTCTTAAGTCACCACTAGGTGGCGCAGCAGAGCCCTATTTCTAGTATGTTATACAAGTCCCCTCCTGCAACCTATGCGTTGAATTTTACGTAGCTAGGTTGAGTAGTTTTTGAGATAGAGGCTTAAATACCATTTCTTAAATTATAGCGCCACCTATTGGAATATTTTCATAAAACTTCTCAGACTTCTTTATCACTGTAGGATGAAGTTACATTTTAAAACTTGTGAGGTTTGACAATCTTTGTAGGATTTAGAGCATGTTAAAAAATCAGTGACACACCCCACCTCATTAGCATTACGATTATTTCAAAAACGGTAAAGAATTGGCAAATTAAGTGGTACCATTGAATTCGGGGTAGTCTAAATAGGGTATGTACCAATTTTTGTGGAGTTTGGTTAAACTATGTTGAATAGGGAGCCAAAAACGTGTTTTACGAAAAATCGCAAATTGCGAAAAATCTAGTTAGACGGAAGTCTATGGTCCCAATTTGAAAAACGTTCATTAGCATCCAAGGAACACACAGAAAAAGAAAGCATAAATTTCTGACTTACGGTATTCGAGATAGAGGCCAAAAACCAATTTCTTACTAAAACGGCCACCTGGTGGCGCTATAGAGTACCACTGAGCTAGAATTTTAATAGATCGTGTAGTTTACTATAAGCTACAACATTGTAAAGTTTCATGAAATTATCTTTAGTATTTTAGAAGATATAAGCATTTTTAGGTGCTCACAATGCAAAGTCAATGGGAAAAATAATTCATAAAATATTCATAAAAAATCAACCATAACTCCAATGGCTAAACAAAGTAATAGCGCACCTCACACCACCAAGCACTACAAACTGTATAAGTTTCAACTTTCTAACTATAAAACTGTAGGAGGAGATGCAGGACAAACTTTGACGGAATAAGAAAATATAACTAGATTTGCAATTCCCTGAAGAAATTGCGTCTGATTGCTGAAAGCAATACCGATCTAAAACATTCTACAGCTGTAAGCGTTTGAGACCTTCTGTTCGACGCACACGCCAAGTTTCGTCCGCGTAGGTCAACTACTTTTTGGAGATAACAGAGGAAACGTCAGGAATTGCTGCAGCGCCACCTTGGGAGCACCGTTGTGAAAGTTGTTGCACTGACTCATCTTACACTGTGGAAGAAGTCTTGAAAATTTGGTGAAGTTATGTGAAACTGTCAAGGAGCTGCAGCGTTCTTAACATAACGATCTCTGCTTGTCTAATTTGCATGACGTGTTACGCAAAAACCGTACGGAACTACGCAAAACGGAAATTACCATTGGATTTGTGGTAGCCCAAATAGGGTATATGCAGAATACTGCAAAGATTCGTCAAAGTATGAGACAAAGGGAGTCAAAAAAGTGTTTTGCGAAAAATCGTCAATTGCGAAAAAGTATTACACAATAGAGATCGCTGATGAGTATAGGCTATTATTTTACTATCCAATGAATCACAAAGTAGTAAAAGGTAGGGCTTAAAATAATGCACTTGGAGAATAAGGCCTTAACACTTTAGTGCTCCAACTGACCACCTGGTGGCGCAATAGAGCCAAAATTGATTGAGCATTTAAAGATTGGTTTAAAGTATCTACTTACAAAGTTTCATACCAGTTGATCAACTACTTTTCAAGATAATAGGGATTTAAAGTTTGTCCCATGTATTTTGATAGGGGGAAAACATATTTTTAAAAATTCATATAAAATCACCATAAACCCAATGGTACGAAATTTTAAACCAACACCTCCTTGATCAACTTAACAAAATACAAGTGGTTGGATGTTGGTACGTGCAACTATTTGGAAGATAACAGGACCCATCCAAAGTTAGCTTATCCTTCTTAAGTCACCACTAGGTGGCGCAGCAGAGCCCTTTTTCTAGTATGTTATACAAGTCCCCTCCTGCAACCTATGCGTTGAATTTTATGCAGCTAGGTTAAGTAGTTTTTGAGATAGAGGCTTAAACACAATTTCCTAAATTATAGCGCCACCTATTGGAATATTTTCACAATATTTTAGGTGAGTATTTATTACTGTGGGATGAAGTTACTTTATAAAACTTGTGAGGTTTTGACAATATTTGTAGGATTTAGAGCATGTTAAAAATCAGTGACCACACCCACCTCATTAACATTACGATTATTTCAAAAACGGTTTGGAATTTCGCGGATTGAGTTGTACCATTGAATTTGGGGTAGTCTAAATAGGGTATGTACCAATTTTTGTGGAGTTTAGTTAAACTATGTTGAATAGGGAGCAAAAACGTGTTTTACGAAAAAATCGCAAATAGCGAAAAATCTAGTTAGACGGAAGTCCATGGTCCCAATTTGAAAAACGTTCATTAGCATCCAAGGAACACACAGAAAAAGAAAGCACAAATTTCTGACTTACGGTATTCGAGATAGAGGCCAAAAACGAAATTTTCACTTAAACGACCACCTGGTGGCGCTATAGAGTACAATTGAGCTACAATTTTAATAGAACGTGTAGTTTACTATAGGCTACAAGATTGTAAAGTTTCATGAAATTATCTTTAGTATTTTTGAAGATATGAGCATTTTTAGGTGCTCACAATGCAAAGTCAATGGGAAAAATATTTCATAAAAATATTAATATAAAATCAACCATAACTCCAATCAAAAAACTGAATAATAGCGCACCTCACACCACCAGGCACTACAAACTGTATAAGTTTTTACTTTCTAACTATAAAACTGTAGGAGGAGATACGGGACAAACTTTTGACGGAATAAGAAAATATAATAAAAAGTAAGAATAATAAAGTAGTAGGATAACATACTCTGATTGCTTCAGCAATCAGACAATAATAAAAAGTAAGAATAATAAAGCAGTAGGATAACATACTCTGATTGCTTTCAGCAATCAGACAATAATAAAAAGTAAGAATAATAAAGCAGTAGGATAACATACTCTGATTGCTTTCAGCAATCAGACAATAAGTATAGT